>OX383270.1:8944079-10163178 GCA_947522985.1 Lithophane socia | reverse complement strand
TAAAATTAAATATCAATGGTTTAATCAATAAATTGAAAAAAAAAAAAAAAATTATCAATCAGTCTATCTACCAACTGGATGGATACACCAAGCTATTTGAAACATACACATCAGCTAATTAGCTGGTAGTGTCTTACCAGTTAATAATAATAACCATAAAACTTTATTTTTATTAAGACTGCTTGTTTTGCGCTCAGTACTCGGTGTACTGCTCAAGCAGAAATGATGCTATATGTACAGTACATTTAAGTATAACAGTACGTACACCATAGTTCAAATAATAGCCAGCATGTATTGGCAAAGAACAGCAAGTTCTGTTAGCCCTTTACATAACTAGTTTACAATCATCAAAACAATATTTTTCAGATGTATTCCACTGGGCATGTGCTGAGGCACGGTACAGGGCCCTGCCTCGCACAACAGCTCCAGCAGGCTACCAGTGTCCATCTTGTGCCACACCTGTGTTCCCCCCTCCCAACCTAGTCTCCCCAGTTGCTGATGAGCTCCGAGAAAAACTGGCTGGAGTCAACTGGGCCAGAGCCGGTTTGGGTCTGCCACTGGTTGGTATTATACATACATAACTTATAAAAAGTCAAATTAAAAGTTTGCAATTGCACTAGGAAAGAGAGAAAAAAAACAAACCTTTTTGAATTTTACTTTTAATCAACAGCACAGAAACTGACCATACATAAAAATCTTATAATTAGCTAAACCATATAAGCCTTGTTTTGTAATCTTTGTTAGTTATGCATGATTTGTCACAGTTAATTAAAATGACACACCCAGTTGGCAGTTGGGTGTACTGAATGTGAATATACACTTTAAAGTAACTAAAATAGTTCATGACTGTGATTTGTTTCCATCAAAATTGTTTTGAATTTTTGTTCATTTTTATCAGGGCACATCAGAATGGTAACTTTAGAAGTAGCTCCCAAATAAGATAAAGTAATAAACAAATTGTATTAGTCTGTTGACTGTCGTGGAATTGGAGACACCAGCCCGTATTGCCTATTACCTATGACTAACACATTCATAGTTATTTTCACAATGTTTCTTTTAACACAGCTGTCAGAAGATCAAGACATGAAAGGAGCAGCAGGGCGTCGGAGTCAGTCTCCCATCGATCACCACTCTCCCTACTACACAAGCACTGTGGATAATCAACGAGGCACCCCTGTAGGAGCCAGCGATGACGAGTCTACCAGCCGCTCTGCCAATGGCACGCCACATTCCATTGTTCAGATACCTGACGAACCAGTCAACATTTATGACAACACTTCTATTAAGAGGAATGACAGTTTACAAGGTTAGTTCTAAAAATAACTGTAATAAATATCTGTTATTTCTAACTACCATGCGAAGATTAAAGTTTGAAGAGAAGTGTCCTTCAAAGGTTTACTTATTTTCCATATATGGAGGTGCACCAAAGTTTGTGACCTACTTCGTAATTACTCTTATCAGGGCCCATTCAAGAAAATTTACCAGTTGTGAAATCCAATTAGGTGGAGTTTCTTAAAAAACCAAATTCGACAATTTAACGGTTCTTATACCTGCAGGTGGTCAAGCTCCAAGGAAAAGCATCAAATCAAGCGAACCACTGAAACTAACGACTAACTATGATCATGATGAAAATAAGTACAAACAGAAGTCTACTTTTGCTTGGATTAGTAGGTGGTGGAAGTAAGTTCAAAATTATTAATCTTATATGAAACATGTCCCATTCACGATTTATAATACTAAATAAAACATCAGGAAATATAACCTCTTTAGACCACTCTGGTTACGCCCTCAAGTTCTAATCATTTACAAACAGTATTCTAAATAGTGATTTTTCTTTCAGGAACTCACTCCCATCTTCTCGAGTGCGAAGAGCCGGAGGTATCTACCGACGTTATTGGATCATGCTGTTTGTCTTGATAGCAGTTATAGTGGTCCTTTTGCTACTCAGCCACAGAGACGTCGATGAAGAAAACCCCTTCGGTTTGATCCAGGATGACGACAAGAGGGTACTACAGAAAAACTAAAACTTCGTATTTATTATTAATATCAAGCAATCTAAGAAGTGATAATTATATTGTAAACCCATTTAGCTGTATTATATTAATTTAATTTCTTTTGAATAATGTATTTGTTTTAAATTAATAATTAATAATTCCAGAACATAAAGAATAAGATGTTAAATAAAGTTTCAAAAGTCAGGCTTAAACGTTTTATTATGTGAGTAACAAATGGTGTAAACACAATAAATGTGAAAATTCATATAAAAGCTGAATGTATAAATGTTGCTTAGCTTACATAACTTTAGTACATGTTTCAACTTCTCTGTTCAAAAACATTACAGAGAAAATATCATTATAGAAATCGGGATAGTACTCGCAAGCACGACGGCAGTCGGGCATCCAATTCATTTCTAACAGAATAGGTTCAATGACCTTTTCATTATCTTTCTTTCGCCAGCTCAGCATTATGTCCGCAGCATACAAGGCTCTTGATTGTGGGCTCTTTCCTATTCCACATGGAGGGGTCTTTGAAGTTGCAGCACTAAATAACTCTGATATCATCTTGAATATTGATTGTTCAACATCTGCCCAGGCATAATTGGCAAACTGCCTAGACCACGCCTCTTTAAAGTCTGCACATAACATCTTAAAAAGTGGTGCCCTCTCACTGTAGTTCATAACAGTGAAATGTTTCTCATACTCTTCGAAATTGTCTAAAGAGAATGGTTTATTAGCAAACCTGAGGAAGAAGTTATTATAAACATAAACTTCTGTTGGGCTAACAGAATGCAAAATAATAACATAGCGAATATCAAACTTCACTTGTCCTACATCTGGCCTCTCAAAGAGAACTGGGTTGTCAATATACTTCTGAGCTATTTTAGGTCCAGTCAGTGGTAATCGACATAGAAAATCTAAATTATCACTGATGTAGGTGTCCAATCCTCTTGCAAGGTTGTATGGCTTGCAAATCCAATGATTATTTAATCCAGCCTTCTTCCTTTGCATGTAATATGCAACAAAATTTGGTAGTTCAGTTTTCATATTGAAGGTAGTGGGCATCCAAACTGGATTTGTATCCAGAGAATTGTTATCATTACAGTATTTTTCTGAAGACCTTCTGGCGATAACAGCCAGCAGATCCTTAATAGTCATAACATATTCAAATGGGAATTGATTAACAAACTTATTTGGTGAATGTACACTTAAATCTTGAAATTCTTTGAAGTGGTTCATGTACCACAATACATCAGCATCATTTTCATTGTCAACTATCTCAAACTCAGGAGCTGTGAGGTAATCATTTATATACCTATACTCTGAGAACACTTTCAGCTTAGTAGAACTAGTATCTTTTACTTTTAACAATTCTAACTCTGGGAGTGTTTCCACTATGTGGCCCTCCAGAAAATGTTTAGAGCTTGGCTCAACTTGGGTAAAATCTTCCCCAAAATGTTCATAATGTTTCCAGGGAATAAGCATTGCCTCTCTCTGCATGGGGTCAGGGTAATGACCCTCTACAAAATTTCTAGTTACCATGTCACCCTCTTCCACATCTTTGATTGGAAACAGTAAAGTATAAGTTAATTGCTCAGGCACATAGATAAAAGGCACTGCTCGGAAATTGGGAGTATCAGAGTGGGTAATACCAGAACCCAGCTCATCTAACACATACCAGACTGGAACTCTGTCTTCAACCGAAAATTCATCACCTCCAATTGCATAAGTGTGTGCATACTTCCACATGTCTTTAGAGACTTCATCAATTTGTTCTTCCGTCGTTTTTCCGGATATTTGCATCAAATTGCACATTCTTTCTAAAAGACCTGGCACATTTCTTAGACAATTTTGAATACTATTTGCCTTGAAAGTCCATGCATGATCAACTAGGTAAATATGACTAGCGTCTGAGCACTCGATATCCCGAATTGCAATTACACTCCATATGGGATCGTAGGGCATTTTTTTCGTGTCTTCATAATCTATTTGAACGAGCTGAAACGTTAAACCGGCATCAAATATCTGGTCGGTGATTTTCTTGCATACTGATGGCCAAAAATGTTCAGGTACACCAGATAGTACTAACTGTGGTTTGTGTAACGCTAAGAAATTATTGTAAGTAGATATCCCGTCCATATTTTATACGTGTAGCTCACAAAAAAGCGAGGTTAAGGGACGATTAGATTAAATTCCCGACTGCCGCGTTCAATAGGATCAGCTGGCAAGGCAAAATTGACAATTGGCAAAATGGCAAAACAAATGTCACCAAGTTCACTGACTCATTCAATTGTCTGTCAGAGTGCAATAAAACCGTTCATTGCATGCTTGGGAAACGGGTTTTTTGCACAATACAGGTCGGGGGAATGTTATGGATTGGTGTTAGTCGACGCCACCACTGAAGTCCTTTTGACGCGGCGCTAGTGTCTATGTTATTGACTGTACAATCATACAACCCTGTAGAATAGAATAGAATTTATTCGTCTGAAACATGAGTGTGTGCACACACAAAGCATGCAAGATGTTATCTACTGTATCTAGTCTAGAGTATGTTCTGTGACTGTATCGGTCTTGGTTTGTGAAAATTGTTGGGTCAGGCTTATCTATCTATTGCAAGCACAGATCACTATATAATATGAATTGCAAGCTACTAGACTTACTCAATAATTTTGCCAATGCTTGAAAATTTTACTGCCGAGTAGGACAGCTTCAGGACCTTGAGTCATTGTCCGGTTTTATTTTATGATTGTAGGAGGACAGCTTCAGGACCTCGGGTCATTGTCCGGTTTTTTTATGATTTTATAGATCTGGAGAATAAAACAAGGTATTTTCAAGTCAATGTATTTATATTTGCATGGATTTATGCCAACAACCTTTTTAGGGGAACATTGATGCTTCTTAAATACTAATTAAGTTATTTGATAATAATTAGATCACATATATCTTTATATTAATAAACTTTACAAAAGCAAAACTGTTGTATGCATAGCAACACACAGGATCCGATAAAAACTTCATTATTTGCAAAGTTGACAAAATGATGCTTTGTGCTGCTAGGTACGCATTACTCAAAAACCTCAAAACTACGCCACGACTTAGTACCGTACATACATTTAACATTGAGATACTAATGGCCCTCTTCAGCTACTACAATACATCGAAGATTGTAGATGGTCTAGTACTAGTGTGGTTGTGTGGCATCTTCAGAGTCTCCAAGCTCCAAGCATTTAAAGGGTAAACATACACCAATAAATGTGGATATTCTTAGCATTAGTACATAACAATAATAGTATAAGATGCAGTCGTTGGATAGTCCACTTACAGTAGAACCACTACAATACTACATTATCATAGAACACAATTCATATAACTATCTATTCAGTTCAGTTAGAGTCTGAGTCCATGTGAGTTCTGTAGTTGCGTCGCGCTTTTTTCACCCGTTGTCGGAATTTGAACGCTTGGTAGTCGGGGTCATCCGACACGTCATCGGCGCGGGGCTGAGAGTTCCTCGTGCTACTACCGACAACTGTCCCAACGCCACTGTCGGGAGTGCCCATAGTGTCCGGGGCAGGCCACAGACTGCTCTCAGTACTACAGCTACTTTCTAATTCACTCTCGTTTGTTTCATTCATGAGCCTGGCGACTGTCCTGTTGTAGCCTACTTTGGGTGAATGTTCTAAAACTGATGTACTCGCTCGGTCAGCTGGCTTGGGCGGGGGAGATTCGCTGGAGTCTGAGCGATGTAGACTGACGCGGCCGTTCCGTCGAACCCTTCGTAAGTTCACTCGCCGGGGTTCCGGCGGTGGTGGTGACGAGTTGTTACTCTCTGACTCGGGCGGTTCTACGCGAAGGGATTCTCCGAGCGAGTCCCGCGACCCGTTGATAGGTGTGGGTATGATGCTGACGAGGTTTGGGGGAATGTTCTGGTTGCCGTTCTGGTTTCGCGGCGATATCGGCCGGCTGCCCACTGACTGGTCATCGTCGGAATCTACCTCTGCTATTCGAAATAGTGCAGATGTGTTTTGACCCCGGTATCCTGGAAATGCAAACAATTTTGTATCATTTATTTATTTATTTATTTAACTATTTATGTACACACATAATAAACAGACAAGAAGAAAAGAACAGAAAAAAAACGTACAAAGTACAAATCATTATAATAATATGAAGTAAATAATGTACATATAATGTGCTACCAGAAACAATAAGAAAAGAAAAAAAACTCCATTTATTCGTAAATAAATTAAAAAAGTTATTACTTAAAAAATCTTACTATAGTGTCGATGAATATTTAAGTGACAAGTCTCTAAAACTTGAAAAATAAAGTCTTTTGCAATTTTAATTCTAATGTTAATGTTATGTCTATGTTTTTAGAATAAGTTGTATTGTAATAATGATAAGTCCTCTCCACATTTATTTATTATATCTTTTGCTGTGCCCGACAGGGTCCACGATTGTTACCTACCAAATAAATGTTTACCACCTAAGCCTACATTGTGGAATGCAATAAAGTATTGAGTGTTGAGTAATATCACTTCACCTGCACTACCATCAGTAAACAACTGTTATATTAGTTACCTGTGCTTGTGCTTGGTTGAGCTAAGTTGTCGTCGAAATTATCAAAGTTAGAAAAATTGTTGTTATCACTACTGTCTTGTGCCATGGCTGCTCCTGAAAAAGATCGGAATAAAATAATTTGTTTTATTATTGTTTGTATGGGATCTTGTAAGAACAGAAAAGTAAATAATCTCACCATTATTTCTTAAATTCATTGGTTTCCTATAACTAGTGACTTTACTTTTTCTTTTAGCGGTTCTTGTGAGTTTCACGCGACGTCGAAGAGGTCTTATAATCTGAAATTACGTAAAACATATCTCCATTATTTAGCTGTACGATATTCAAAATAAAGCCTCATATTTCTGCCTAGACATGTAGATTTACATAAGATGCAATTTTATTTCTGAACTTCGAAATAAACTAGCATATGATTTTAAAATGCTACTCACCCTGCCACTATTTCTGAAGAGACTATGCGCCGGTTCATCGGAGTCAGTCCGCTCACTGGAGGGCGCGGAGACGCGCGAGTGCTGCGCGGGCGGCGCGCGCGCGGCGCGGGGCGCGGGCGCGGCGCGGGGCGCGGGCGCGGCGCGGGGCGCGGGCGCGGCGCGGGGCGCGGGCGGGCGGCGCGGGCCGCGCGTGCGCCGCGTCACGGCGCGCGCGCCCGCGCCGCTCGCGCACTTGCTGCTCGACTTGCTTAGCGACGACCGCGACTGTTTACTCCGCCTGAAATATCACAGCTATTACTTCACCCGCACAACAAACATTATCATCGATGAACTTAGAGAACTAACCTGCCGTCAATATATATAGATAACGTCTATGCCTTTCGTAAACATCGTGATAATACGCTAGAACTCTCCAGCGATTCCGCCACAGAGGAAGGCTCCCAAAGCTCCAGCTTTATTGTGCCAAGTTTTTTCATCTAAAAAGACAGTCGAAGCATTTTCCCCTTCAAAATAGGTCACCCAAAAAGGTTATCTTCTAAAAAATAATAAGAACAAATAAAATAAAATTTTCTAAACCAAAAATATTTTCGTTCAATCTTCCCAATTTTATCATAATCTAATAAGCTGGCAAACTACCATGAAGGTATGTATTACCTGAGAGAGCCTCTTTTCTGCGAGCGCACATTCTTTGAGTAGCGTTGTGCCACTAGCCGCGCCAGTCTGTTGGGACATCTTTGACTGCGATTTCCGTTTTGATTTGCTGTGAATTTATTTTTATTACTATTAAACAGGCAGAATAAATAAACACATAATTCTTCTTAATGCTTCGTTACAACTTTTTTAATTGTTTAGAATTTGTAGACCATCAAATAAAATGATTATTAAGGAGCATTCACTTGTAATGTAACTATCCAAGATTCCACTGTAACGGCTAGGACTTAAGAATCGTTAACACACAATAAAACCTCTTTTGTGTCTCATTCAGTGTCCTTAAATATGCGTTTAAATGTTACGTCATTGTGACTAACCTCGTTTCGGTGGCAAAGGTAAGAAGTCCGCAACAATCTGGTCAGTATCAGACGAGTCCGGATCATTGTCGAGTACGGACCCGCCCGAGCTCGAGCCGTCGAGCGAGTCCGTTTCTTCGGCTAGACACTCCAGCTCTCGTTGTACTAGAGAATCGAAGAACGCCATCATCCGAGGGTCCTCGCTTGTGGATTGGTCGGCGTAGTTGTGTGATATGTACTGAAAAGAGGGCTGTTCAAATTAATTGCGATGCTTAGCAGTAATCGGACTAGCCAAAAATAGCGAAAGAAACTCAGTGGTCAAAGTCTCTTTTAGAGCGAGGCCCCATTAGTGCGTTGCGTCGTCGCTGCGTCGTTTTCCCATACATTTTTTATGACATGCCCCATTAGACCGTTGCGTCGTCGCGCGCGACGTTTCAACGGATCGACGGACAAGAGACGAAGCGGGAGGGAGGGTGATGCGCTGCGTTGTCGGAGCTCCGCTGCGACGACGGACACGTTTGTATCTATCCATTGCAAAGGCTGAACTGAGACGCAGCTGCGTCGGCGTGCATACCCTCTTGCGTTGCGTTGGCGCAGCGTCAACGCAACACAGGTGTGGCATACAATGCGTTGTTCCGTTGCGATGACGCGACGCAACGCAGCGCAACGCACTAATGGGGCCTCGCTCTTAAAGTCCAGATTTATAATCTTGGTCAGATCATGTGAGAACAATGTAGATTATAGGACGACCGCTTAACTGAGACCGGTCCTGAGGTAGCTGCGCGGTGCGGTGCGCGAGGTGTGGAGTATCGTGCGAGAGCTCAGTGATTCGTCAACTTGTGACAACTGTCAACGGTCAACGGTTTCAGTAAAGCGGTCGGCTCGTCAACTTGTGACACCTAATAGTAGTCTTTGAAGTGAAGTCTTTTTAAATAATGGGAGGAGCAGTTTTACCAACCTGTCCGCTATGATGCACCAGCGACACGTAATCCTCGTGGCTGTAAAGCTCGCGCGGGTTGTCGGAGCCCTGCGCCTCCTCTAATAACGCGCCGCGCATCATAGGAAACTCAACTGCTGACCACACCTAGAAATAACAACAAAAAAATTCTATTTAAGATCATTACAATGACATAATAAAATTCGGATGAGCTTTTGATTCGGCGGAGCCCAAGGGAGTAGAGGTTTCATTAATTCATTGATTATTTACAAACCTTGATAATCTTCTCAACACCGGATGACGCAATGAGGCAGTAATGAGGGTTGTACCGCACTTGGTTTACGATGGATCTGTGACCAAATAGCACTATGTGCGGCGCTACCGGTATATCTGAAAGATTTGAACCATTTTGTGAATGCTTTTATTTCGGGTTCGTATACAGATAGCATGGTTGATGATTAGCTGGGTCGACACCGGATCATCCAAATGATCGGCGCTCCACGATGCCGATCCTCGATTTTGCTAGATTAAGTTCCGTTGACCACCTCGCATTATCCATATTGCCCGATCGCCCGATCCAAACAACCGCAAAAACCGTCAGCACTCGGAGCAGCCGCTCCACGTAGCGCCACCCCCGCGAGTGCTCGGATCGCGCGACACGTCACATCCACTCCGAACGCGCATTTGCATCGCGCTCCTGCCGCGCCCGATCGGAGCGCACTGGACCATCCGGTGTGAACCCAGCTTTTGGTAAGCGGGATGGTTCAGTTGTAAAGTTATTGCAAATTATAGGTAGAATCGTATTTTTTTTTTAACAGAACTGAATTTAATTTTTAGTTTCAAGTATTGGGTGGAAATAAAAGACCAGAAGAATACTCACTATCACTTGCACCTTCTGGTATCTTCCACATATACAGATTAAAGTCGTCAGACCCAGACAGTATGAACTGGTCGCCCTCCCCAGCGAAGGTACAACTCTTCATTGTACATGAATTGTAATAGTCTTGGTGGTAGAACTGTGCGACCGGCTCGGGAGAGTGAACGGCGTAGAGGACCGGGTTTTGACGACGGCGGAGAGCTAAGATGTGCGTGCCAGCCGAATTGAAGCGAACGCTCATACAGTTCTGGCAGGTCCCGTTGCTGCCGCCGACGTAGCGAAGGACGGGGCTGTAGAAAAGGATTGAATTCAATGAAACTTGTGCACAATTCCGTGTAATTTTGTTATTATACAAAAATACAAATGATTAGTTCAAAGTTTACAAATAAGAAAGTCAATAAGGTTTTGCGAAAACCTTGTGGCTCTGTATAATAATCGCGCCAAAGGTTGATGTTATTAACATTTTCAGTCTATTAGGAAAAATACTATTTAATTTTTTTGCAGGTAACAGGAATTGCAAGAATTGTATGTCTCTCTACTTCTGTCTTCCATGAAGGAACGAGTATCAATTGATCTGTTAATTTTATAACTAATTACTAACTGTTTAGGTGAGCGCAAGTCCCACAGCGCGACGCCATCGCGAGCGTTGGCAGACGTGAGCATGCCTGACTGCGACGGGTGGAACATCACGCCGTGGAACGCTTTGCGACTGCGCGA
The DNA here is from genome assembly GCA_947522985.1 of Lithophane socia. NCBI lineage: Eukaryota > Metazoa > Arthropoda > Insecta > Lepidoptera > Noctuidae > Lithophane > Lithophane socia. The sequence goes on along the minus strand of OX383270.1, from coordinate 10,152,637 downwards.
TATTACCAGGGATTCTGTGTGGAGTAAATAAGGTACTCAAGGCTTTATTTTTTGTAATCAATGCGTACTTAGTCCCATCCCTAGAGAGAACACATGCTTGTTTGACTTTGGTTCTTGAATCTTGATGCACGGTGCACCATAGTTACCCGACTGTCCCAGAAGGAGGGTAATGTTTTTCGAGAGTATGTATGTATGGATGTATGTCTATTTCTTTGGCACGCTCTGTAGCCTAAACGGCTTGATGGTTTTTAACATACGAGGTGTCGTTAGGTTCGTCTTAATTGTGCGAGTGGCATAGGGTATACCTAATTTTTTTTTTATTTCATCTGCAAACAAAAAAAAAGGGAGGGGAAGGTTTTTTTATTTTATAAAGTTCTCTCTAAGCTGTGACTTTGCCTCATTTGCATATTGTATTCTTGGTTCTTCTCTTTGGAACAGAGGGACGAAATATTGGGAACAAGTTTAGTGCTCCTAAAGGCGCGCGCAACAGTGGTCGGTGCGGATGAAAATCGCTCCGTGAAATCTTCGTCTAAAGTTACGTTACAAAAGGCGCGCGCAACATTGGTCGGCGCGGATGAAAATCGCTCCGTGAAATCTTCGTCTAAAGTTACGTTACAAAATAAGAACATCCTAACAGAAGATGGTGAAAATTACGCCGTATATGGAGATCATCAGATCAATTATGAATTTCTTTACCGTGTACTGACTGCCTCGTGTCAAATAGTAGCAGCCGGCCGTCGTTGCCGGCGGTGGTGACCACGCGCTCGTTGAACGGGTCGATGCTCAGGCTACACACCGCGCGCTGATGCTGCAGCACTTCCAGTGGACACTTGCTCTCCAGGTCGTGGACTATCACCTGTGTTGACAATTTGATAGACAACAGACAGCTGTGCAGCTCTAACTTAACAGACAACTGTGCTGCTAGGGAGTTTGTTGCGCCACTTCTTCTTCCCAGCTAAAGCACTAGGAAGTAGTGAAGAGCTGGCATTCTGGGGACTGTCTTATGTAATTTTGACGTTCAAATAGTGCTGATTCTCAGTTTGAATAAATTATTTTTTTGGTTTGATCAAGACATTGAGAGATCTATACTGCATCTTTATAATTAAACGCTTTCACAGACACTGAACAAGACACAATAGAAGTTTTATTGTTATAACATTACCGTCCGCGAAGGCGTTAATGTAGGGCATCAAACAATTGGAAACATTTCCTAGTTTTAGTCTGCACTGCCGGGGCTATTCTTAGGAACACTTTTGACAATCTACTCTCATCATAATTGGCCCTAATTTTAAATTCATATTAAAAACTTACTATATCATCATTCCCTCCAGAGTAAATTTTCTGGTTGTCATTGGTGATGCCAAGACAGAAGACATTGGACTGGTGCAGACCCTTCATAGCCTCGGGCTTGCCTCGATCAAGGATGGCCTGCCCGAACTGCCACAGCATCACCCGCCTGTCATCGCCACCTGATATTGCAAAATCTTATACATGTATAAAAAACTGCTTATATCTGCACATTGCGTTAAAAAACTTAACTATCCATTCCTGACCTGGTAATCTTTTACATTTAAAATGTAAATCACCAGTCTTTCAAAGAGCACTGGAGATGAACTTCAAATTTATCTATGAGGACAACGATTTATTGTTGCTATACTTTTTCTTTTTCGTGTGGTTACTGAATAACCTGGAGTCGAGACTTTTATGGGGCCCATGGGCCTGTGGCTTCACATGCCTTACAATGTTTTCCTTCACTGTTTTTGAAGCAAGTGATAATTATAGAATATGCACATGAATCCGAAAAGTCAGAGGTGCATGCCTTGGGTTTGAACTTGAGATCTATGACTTGGTAGTCCGATGGTCACACCACTAGGCTATCACTGCTGCACAAGCATGCTAATATTAATAATATCCTTATCCTTACTAATAGCTTATCAAGTCCCTGATCAGCAGGCTTGCTGTTAAACTCTAACTTAGCTTACATCCATCAATATAATTATGGGTCTTGAGATACTTAGCTCAAGATACCAGAATAAAATAAGAAATAAATTGTCATGCCTATGAAGCATTGATGTCTCATACTGTCATTTCACAATCCCATTCAACAGTAATGGGTCTGTGACACTAGAAGGTCACTAGGCAACAGTCGATTTTCTTAGATTAGATATCATAATGAAAGAACCCATGTCTGGAGTCTTGACTGGGACCAACAAGACACTGTATGTAAGCATCACTGATCATAAGTGCTGTATAGCTACAGTCATATAATAAATGTAACCTCAGACTTTTGAAGACTATTCTATTTGCCATCATAATCAATGGAATTCTAAGACGACCCTCTGACCGAATTTTCTTTCCCATATGCAGCTATCATTCAGTTGTACTTTTTTGTTTTATATGCATAAAATGTGTTAAGCAAAACCGCAACCTACTTGTTTATCAATAATTCAATATGTTTTATGTTGCAGACATACCTATTTACAAATAAAATGTACAAGTAGTACATAAATAAATAAAAATTACAATCGTGTGTTACCTTATTTTTTCAGAAAAGTTTTTCTGCTATAGTCGAATTATTAAAATATAAACTTACACGAGTAGTCCACGGGTGTGTAGGCATAATAATATGAAAATGACATACCTGATACAAGTAATTCGCCATTGCTGGAAAACTCAATAGCATTGACACATCCGAAATGGCACACAAGTTCCCGTCGATACAAATTTTTGGCTGCATTTAAACGTTTGTTAAAGAATTGAGACTTAATATCTGGTAAGAGTCCGTATTCCCTTCTATTTAGATAGGATATAGGGTTTGCAATATTCGCCATGTTTAGAGCAAAACCACCATTTTCTCACGAATGAAACAAAACTTCTTTTGCCTTGTCGATCAGCTGTATTTTATTTTTAAAAACAATTTTGCGTTTCGTTATGCTTGTCAGTGCTTAGCCGCACGTCAATAAACTACTTTCTAGAAAATGTTATTTTTTGGCAGCTAACCAAATAATAAATATAAAACAAACAAGATCAAATATCGGAAAAAATTGAAATGAAAAATATTTCAACTTCCACTTCGCAAAATGCTCTGTGGCATCAAACCTTCAGCCAAAATAATAAATTGAACGCACCCGTCCGACCGTCAATTTGACACTGTCTGACTGTCAAATTCAAATCATGGGCATCGCATGTCAAACATTGTCAAAAAGTTGCATCGCATGTGGACGAAAGAAAACACGTGAATCTTAGAAATAAATAAAACATTATTTTGAATTAAGTACCTATCAGAAATCATACAAAATTATGGTAGTGTCTGAAACAATGAATAAACCTGTACTTAAAGTTTCAAGTAAGTCTTTTTTTCTGAAATTACAGTAATCCACATCATTTCAGCCCCGAAATCACCCATTGCCGGGTATAGGCCTCCCCTTTTTTCACCATACTTCCCAGTTCCGTGCGTCCCACATCCAGAAGTTTCCCACGACATATTTGTAAAGTTTTCCTAATTATTGACTGAATTTTTTGTAGTGGATTCAGAATCGGATTCGTCAAGCGCAGAGGAATCCGAAGGATCAGAGAATGAAATTGAAGACATAAACGAAGATGCGGAGGATGGCATTGAAACTGATGCCGAAAGCGGTGCCTCTGATGCCGAAAGTGGTGCCTCTGATGCTGAAAGCGGTGCCTCTGAAGATGAGAGTGGTGCATCTAATTTCAAAAGCGGTGCTCTTGAAGCTGAAAGTGATGCCTCTGATGCCGAAAGCGGTGCTTCAGATGCCGAAAGCGGTACTCTTGAAGCAGAAAGTGGGGCCTCTGATGCTGGAGGTGAATCTTCTGATGATGAGGAAGAACGCAAGGCTGCTCTCGTAACAAATGAAGGCTGGGCCGACTCTGTATCAAAGATCTTAGGATCTAGCAAACCCAAGAACAAAAAGACATTAGTGTTATCAAGGGCTAAGAAACATTCGGAAATAGTTAAGATTGTTAAGGAGGAGAAACCAGCATTTGAGGTTATAGATGATACAGGAGAGAAGAAGCCAGTATTGAAGAAAGAAAAAGTGGAGGTGTCAACAGAACCTCCTGCTAAGAAAGTGGTAAGTTGTTTACTATACAGCCAATATATAGCCTATAAAATACTATACTACACCCAAGTTGCTTCCCAAACTGGCGGTAGAAACTTGTGCAACGAAATTGAAATCATAATTATAAAATTTGAATGACTAATATAATAGTAAATTTTCTTTTCAGAAACATGATAAACCATCAATAAGACTAAAGCCAAATGTACTAGAAAAAGACAGAGAAAGATTATTAACAAAAATTGCTACAAAAGGTGTAGTGCAACTTTTCAATGCTGTCAGAAACCAACAGAAAACTCTAGAACAAGAAATGGATAGAAATGATTTGTCTGAAGGTAAAAAAGAGAAAATATTGAAGAAGTTTGATAAGCGAGCCTTTTTAGACACACTTATGGGACAAAGCAAGTCAATTATTGTTGATGAACAGACTAAAGTTACAAAGAATGAAATCAAAGATGAGGACAAACCTAAATGGAGTGCACTGAGGTAATGGAATGTTGAAATACATTAAGTAATAAAATAAGGCTGGAAGAGACAAGCCACTATTTTTTTACTGTGTGCTTTTTGTATCTACATAAAAACAATTTGTTTTACAAATAATACTTTTCTCATAATATCTCCGTTTTGTAATTTACTAAAAATCTTTTTCACATTTCAGGGATGACTTCATGATGGGTGCCAAAATGAAAGATTGGGATAAAGAGTCTGTTGATGAATGACATTAAAGTAATATTTTAATAAATACGTGTAAATATCAAAGTTATATATTATTCTTTACATTATTCCATAAGAAACAAAAATACATTCACATTTTACATTACTTATAATATTATTTACAGTAAATATCAAACAATACGGAAACAATATTACACTAACATCCCAGATTCTGTATGACACATAAACATTATGTTTATGCTTAGTCAGAGTTATTTGACTTCAGTCATATTCTATTGCATAAAAACAATCTTGGGCATGCTGGAATGAACAAATTAAACAAAAATTTCCTCTGAATATCACTATCTGTCTCCTTATTTAATAAACATGGTATAAGCATCATTGCCTATTGAATGCTGTGTGATCTGCTTGGGCAAAGTGGAATATATCTTGACTGGAAGGTTCCAGACCATGGTCTCTATAGACACATTTAGTGGTGCAGTCCAGTCCTTCTCTTCCGGGTTGGGTAACAGGTTCTCATTTGATGTTACGAATTCGAAGTGGAGGCGCCAACTTAGAGATACTGGAACAAAGCAGATATTTAAAAAAAAATGTTTGGTAAGAAAAAGGTTTTATTTAAAAAAATTACAATCAAACTTCAATATTTACCATCATCAACTTCAAAAGCCGGTGTGATATGCAAAGGTATAGGTAATATCAGTTGTGACTGTGTCAGTCCTAGCGTTACTTCGTGATATCTGGCGACTGTCATAGATCTACTGCTGGTGTCCTTGTTAACATTCTTAGAAGGTGACTTTGATTTGATCACCTCTTCTGGTTGTAGGGATACTGAGACCTGAAATGTAGTACTGTCAGTTAGTCTAGATATTCTAGGCACAACATTTTGCTTCATTTTTGACTAGGTAATTTAAAGTTTTGTTGCTCATTATTGGTTGTTCTTACAACTTTATGCTATCTTGTGTTCACTCCCATACTTACCCCGCGTCCTCACAAAAATGATCGCTTGCGGGAATACGCGATCGTCGCGTTCATAATAAAATGATGTCACTCATTTGTTTGGAAAACCGGAAGGCGCCCCCCCTGTCGAACACGCGCGGTTCGCCGAATAAAATAACCGCTACGCGACAATTGAGACGCGGGGTTAGGATCAGGGGGATCAGTTATAGTTTGTTTTATTACTACCAAGGGTTGGGCATGGGAAGGCCGCAGTTCTACCCTGGACTTGGACTGCCCTTCCTGCCTCTCATGTATTTAGCTGGTTAATCACTTATGGCATACTTGGGTACTACACGAAATTCTTTATATGCTTAGCAAAAGCTTATTACATTAATTTTCAACCATAATTACCTGCATACATGTGACAGTCCCCACTGAGAAGTCAAAAGTGCCGACAATATCTTCACCAAGTTTGTAAGCTGACTTGAACAGACAGAAGCGGCCCACCTTGCCTCTGGTGTTTGTTATCATGTAGGAGTTAGGACTTCTTCTGGCTGTGAGATTCTGAAATATTAGCAATGGGTATTTTTTATTTTTGCAGGAATGTTTAAACAATATTAACAGAGATGGGCTTTTTCTGTTATTTTTTTTTCTGTATCTTAGCTGAATAAATGTAAGTATTTTATCCTCAAAATAATGCATAGCATACCTTGAGAAAGTAAGTTTGATAAGTCAGAAAAACTTAAGCCTGATATCAAAATTACCTGTAAAACTTGTAAAGCCATAGTCAAAGGCGTCTCAACCTTCCTCTCTTCAGAAAATGGGTTGGTGGGCTGCAGTTCCTCAGTAGTCTCATTACCACACAGGGCAGCTAAGTCCTGCAAGTTCATGATCGGACTGATCGGCAGCACTCTGAATGGTATCCTGACCATTTTGATGTGGGAACCCACTTTCTGTGTTGCTATGGTTATTTTGTATGAGTACTTGACTGAAGTCCCTCTGTATGATGGTGGAGCCTCTATAGGAAGTGATTCTCTGTACCAGACTGGGAAAAAAAATTAGATTAACTTCTTACTAAGAGTTTGACTATGTATTTGAGCTATTATTAATGTACAGTATCTAGTACAGCTATATTTATTCTGTACTTACAAGTTTTAGTTTCACCTAATGGGATAGTCAAATCACAGAACAGTATTTTTGGCTTGGTGTGGAATATGACATCTCCAATATCACATGAGGTAACTTCCAAAGAGGTGGTCTTCCCAATAGTTGGTGTCTTGTCACCTGTGTTCTTTGATGTGGAGTAGAAACAGTGGATTTGTGCTGAAGCCCATGCTAAGTTTTCTAGGGCATCACTGGAAATGATGTAAATAATGAGAGTAAAAAATAAATCACATGTTTCTGATGACTAGCAATAACTAGTAGCTTTTAAAATGACAGAAAACAAAGTAGATTATAAAACAGAGGTATTACCAGTGACTTTGTGAATTCCTATGCTCTGGTTGAGCAGTATAGCAAAATGATATGCAGCATTCTAAGGCTTCGCCAGCTAAATAAACTGTTCCAGTTGTTAATTTTGCTGATAATTCGATCATTGCTAGGATATTTACAAACAAGCAAATTCTAAGAAACCACTATGATGTATCATGTATATCTTTAATACAGGTATTCCAGCGAATTACGTTTCAAAAGTAAAAAAAAAATGTGAAATTGCTGATGCTCGATTAATTTTGAAGATTTGATCAACACAAGACACAAATACACAATGTTGCTGATAGTAGTGCAACTTCGAGCATGAGAGCTTCCTTGTTTCAAAATTTCTATTCATTTACAAAAAAATGTTTACGATCCTGATTACGTGTATTCTGACAGCAGTCAGCAGACGGAACGTAGGCTGCTTTCCGAATTAGGAAATAATCGCTGACAGCGCTCACATCGATATCTTGCGTTCCGTTTTAGATATCACAATTATGACAGCTGACGGCTGTCATCAATTCGGAACGCTTGTGAACGCGCTCACAGTCCTCGCTCAATTTCAAAACATAAACATAACCTCAAACAAGGACTGATTGTATATTTTTTGAAAATGGAAGTTCTAATATTAGTTTGTTGGTTGACTCTATCGACTCTGGTCGCCATACTAACGACAGCATCAACGAGAGAGAAGAAGGGATGCGCAAGCGATAAACTTTGTCCAATAGGACAGTGTAATTTTAATAAACTTCTTAACATTCAATAAAGAGAGAAGGGATGCGCAAGCGACAAACATTGTCCAATAGGACAGTGTAGGTAATTTTAATAAACTTCTTAACATTCAATAAATGATCTAATTAAGTAATGTATAATCTATTTTGTAGTTTTACTTAGAACATCCTTTATCATTTGAATAAGTTTTATATTTAGGTACATTAATGCAACTGATAGGTAAGTAAATGTGAAATTCATTCTTGGCAAGTAGATTTTCTTTTTTTTTAATACTTCTTATTCATGTACTTAAGTATTTAAAATATTTGAGAAGGGAACTTGTTACCATTGCGCCATGTATTGGGATGGGTATGTAAATAATGTTCAACAATAATAGTAATAAAACATTTTTATTAACAATCAATTAGAATCACAGTATAATCAGACTGAACCTCAGGTACCCTGGTCGCGCTCCAAGCCACAATCTTCTCCTTATTATTATTTATGCTAATATAAGAAAAATATCAAACAGTACAACAGTAACAAAATTCTTATGTACTTATATTATTAACTCCTTATCTATTTTAGTAAATATTATGTAAAAGCACAAACATACAGTGCAATTTAAACACTAATAAATTCACAGATTTTACCAGGTATTTCTATTCAAACGGGTACTGTTCAAATCTTACAAGTAGAGCTATACTTAGTACGTATTAAAACAGGTAAGTACTTACTGATCAACAATCACAGTATACTAATAATTAAACAGGTGCTGATCATATCTATACTTACATGTAAAGATCTATAAAAAACTTCAATTTAATTGTTGTTGTTAGTCTTGTTACACAACAACTGCAAAATGAATCAGTTCCGTGTTAACAGCCAAAAAAAGCACAGTAAAGTCTTACATCAGAGTATCAGGCCATGTTGCCCTATCGTTTCCAGATGTTGCATTGTGATCCACTATCTTTTTATAATGTTTTTTTTAAGCTGTTTATTTTTGACTGGCACTGGGTACCAGTAACATAATTATTGTATGTTGCACATTGTTCTTGCTATGACGTCATACACCATCTCAAGATGCATTTTTTTTTAATGTTCTCTATGCTCACTGTATAATGTGAGTAGCACAAAATGCATGACTCGTTCCAAATGAATAGAGGTGGTGACTCTTGATCTACTGAAATAAAAAAATAATATTAAGAAGGTACTTCCGTTCCTACTAACACTGCAATAATATTGTTTGCGATGATTTTTTTTACTGAATTCTTCAATAATAACTTAATAGATTTGAATGAAACTTGGCACATAGATAATCATATCCTGGAATAAAACAGGATATTTTTAATATACTAAAGAAAATACTTTTATAACTTTAAATTGATAGAATCTGAGAGCAAGTTCTTAAGAATTAACTGTCAACATACTAATAACACAAAACCATAGAACACTTTTATCTTGCTTTTGTTATAGATTAATTATTGGAGTATGCGTAACCACATAATCAGTTGTCAACATGATGTTATGCAAAAACAACAGGCACATTCAGCTAATAAGTATCTGCACATAACCAGATAATAATATAAAATACTTACCATATTGTTTTTTGGTTCATTCAGCAGTGACTCTGTTTCTCGGCTAGGCATATTGGCATCAAAGTCATTCACCAATTGCTGTGACTCTGTTTCTTAGCTAGGCATATTTGCATCAGTCATTCACCAATTGCTGTACATATTCAGTATCTGTAAACAGCAAGAACCAGTTAAGTAAACATTTATGATTGATCAGAAGACAATAGCTAAAGAGTGGTTGTATGCACTTTAAAAACTGTAAGATAGCTTTTGCAAACAGACAGCTAAGCAGTTGTGGGCTGTAAAACATTTCCATCATAATCGTTTAAGCAGTGGGCAGAACTGTAAGTGGGCTAAAATTCAGCACTTACCTCTCTGAGCCCTCTCGTATTCCTCTGATGTTAGCATAACAGAAAACAGTCGCCCGTGATTCTCGTCGGCTATATTCATTTGAATTTTCGTGGTTATTACAATATATACATCAAATTTCTTCTTCTTCACAATTTTGGAACTATTGGTACAACTCAAAATAAAACAATCCAACTGTCACGTCTGTCACTATGACACTATTTGACAGCCACATTGACAGCGCTCACAGTGATAATAATGTAGGGCATGGTCGGCGTTATCGCAAAATGGCGCATGTCATGACGTCATCTATGACGATTCAAGGGATATCGTTATCGCGGTCAAACTAATACGGTACGGGTTTTATCGCGCCAAAATCGATTACAGCGTAATAAGGAACGCACCCGTAGTGTCAATGTCAAACGTGAAAATCGTGCCTGCGTTCTGAAACTGAAAACCAGTAATTATAATCCGGTTTATCATTTTGAATAAAATTATATGCGAATGAATTGATTGTAAGTTTCATTACATTATGTTTTGATACACCGCTTATCTATTGTTCATTGTATGATACAATTAATGACCGTAGTATAATTTAGGACAAGGACTAGACAAATAAAATAAGAACTCAATTTCCAAACGAAATTACATTCCGTTCACAGTCTACTATTATATGATTCCATTCTAATCGAAGGTTATGGGTCGTCGTTATTTTTAATTTGAATAAGGTTAAATTAACAAAGGTGTAATGAAAAGAAATTCAACACAAAAATATTCTCTCTTTACACCAAAAAAACTTTCCCTGCTTGATGGGATTTTTTACTTTTTGTTTGTAGCGCTGATGTTTCATTCCTAGGTATTGAAACGGAACGCAAATTAACGAATTTACGAATGGCGGATTTGAAAACTTACTCAAGTTTTGACTCGTATTGGCTATAATAAAAATAAACAAAAATGTTAATTTCAGACGGGATAAATCATGGAAAATTGCAATCAATAATCGTTGGGGAATTGAAAAAGGCTGGTTTAAAGCATCGACTAAAGAAGATTATATTGAAAAGTGTAAAAGTAGGCGCATTTGCATTTCCTGTTATAAAAAATGGTTATCACTCTTCCATTTTACGATTCTAACGAGAATATTTGTTTCAGGATCACAAGACAGTGTTTGGAGCACCTTTACTAAAGGTGCCATCGTGCAGTGTTATTTGTTGCGGCAGTACATTGAGTGTTCCTATAGTTGTCACTGAGATGTCCTCAGTGCTGCGGTCCAACGCCCATGTCGAGGGGTTGTTCCGCAAAGCTGGCTCACAAAACCGCCAAAAAGATATCAAGGTATGTAAAAAGACTATAGTGCAAAGAACTGTTTTGTAGTTGTGTAAATAGTATAAATTTTGGGCTAAAGCCTATTTTTCCCTCCAAAACTCCTAGTAGCCAACTTATCTATGCTATAATATAATTTTATACAATTCAACTGCTCATTAAAAACATACTTTTTTTGTTGATGATGAAAGTTACACTAGGCTTCTGTTATCAGTTACCAACTAACCAGTCACCCTTTCTGTTATCAGTTACTAACTTACCAGTTACCCTTTTCCTGTTTAGATAATTTGACTGTTGCATTCACCGTGCCATTTTTATAATTTACAGAGACTATTGGATGCAGGGGGCTGCGTATCAGATGGCCACCATCCTATAGACGTAGCAAGCGTACTGAAGTTATACCTCAGATGTTTACCAGAGCCCCTTATCAGTGCTGAAGTACAAGACTTGTTGTTGAGATGTAGACTGACCGCAGGGGAAGACGCACTGAAGCCTATCCTGCACACTTTGTTGTTACTACCAGTATTACATGTTCATCTGTTACATTATATTATGGAGGTAGGATTTCTGTGCTGCATTTTATGATGAGGTGGAAAGAGGTAGCTGTGAGATACGGCTTATTCTCCATAATTTTTTACAAATTGAATTATATATATCGATGCCTTAGTTCACAATTGCACTAACTACAAAAAAGACAATTTTGAGGAGAGCGTTTTAAAGTTTTTTTATAGTTTCGACGTGAACAGTACGAAAACAAAGTAAAATAATAAAACAATTATGCATCTATTCATAAGACTAGTCGTTTAACGCCATCTTATCTCAATATTGTAATATTAGTATAACCATAACATTTTAAAAATAGTGAAATAACCATGTGACCCCCCATTTAATACAATTGTGCACTAAGATTGATTATATTGACATGCAGTGAAAAACTCAAAATATCTGTATGTATTTAGTAGGTTTGTGTTTTGAAATATTCTGCAGTTGAGAAATTTAAAATCAGTTGAAGAGAAGAAAGGAAGATGAAGAGAAACCTTTTTATTTGGTTGGTTTGTTTAAAGTATATCTTGTTTGGATTTACAAAAGTAAAGGTCATTAGTATAGTAGAGCATTCATGGAACTTATTTAATACAACTGTTACCTACGCTTTTGGTAGAAAGAGACGGATTAACGGCATTTCGATACGCGCAAACGAAAGAGCATGACATTTAGTGTATTTGGCACAAAAAAAGTGAAAATTGAAATTTTTGTAGTTAGTACAATTGTGAACTAAGGCATCGATATTTGCTTGAAAATTATCATCCACAACAAGAAATTGAAGAGGAAATGTCTCCATTTTATATTTGTATGTTCCAGTTACTGAACTTCCTAGCATCCAGACACAAGGACAATCTGATGGACTCCTCCAACCTGGCCATAGTGATGGCTCCCAGTATTATGCCGTTGCCGGCTGCAGCTTCTGCTCAGAGATTGGAGCACCATGTTGCACTTGTAAAGGTACTTGCTGTTGTTCATTTAAGTAAAAAATCATGTTATACAAAAATGGCTACACATGTTGGCCTTAGAATATTGCTGGAAAGTTGGCAAGTGATTAGCTTTTATTTATTATTATGATCCATTGCAAGGACTGAGCTATGCCTGTCTGCAGTGGCTAAGTAAACAGTGGAGTTAGGTATCTTCTGAAATATTTGTATTTAAAGTTTTACTACTATCTTTGCCAGATGTTCATCGAAAACTCGCAACACATAGGAAAGCTAACTGAAGAGCTGATGACACAGCTGGATGATGATTCCGATGGCTATCTTGCAAGGAGGAAGAAGAAACGACGCAGTGGTTCTCTTAACAGTGAGTTGTTTGTCATATCACAGGAAATATGATACCATACATGGATATCATTGATAAAACCAAGAGTTTTTCATGCTTTTAGCGTGATGAATCTAATAATATTGTGTGGTGTTTTAGGAGTGTTGAACGGCCTCCGCAAAATGGTGTCGGGTAGTGTAAACACCCCAGCTACAGTCAATGAGAATGGCAAGACTCCAATCCTGAGCAAATCTGCAGCGAAACGGAAGTTCGACACACATGAAGGACTTTCTGCAAAAACGAAGTAAGTAATTGATGCAAATTCCTGCAAATCAAATGAAGTCTGTCACCCATAACAAGGTGCTAAATAAATAAACAAGAACCCGAAGCCGAGTTTTACCCCCTTTTTTTTTTCACAGGAAAGAAATAACGAAAGGACTTCCGCAAAAAGAATTATCTTTCACACCAATGAAAATGTAAGTCTTTGATTTTTGTTACATCTTTTCTCCATCATCATCAAATTACCAAAAAATGGCAGCTGTCTACTAAGCATTAAATAAAGTCACTGTACCATTTATTTTCAGGGGTATTGAACGAAAACGGTTACGACTAAGCCTCATGGACGCAAGAAGTACGCCAATCATCAATAGAGACTTCGGTTCTCACAAGAACTCTGAAACAAGCGTCAGTAGTGAAGATTTATTAACCTCCTCTGAACATTTGTTCAGCGCACACGACACGATAGACTTGTCCCCCGATATGAAACAATCGGACAAAGATTATGTTAGGATCTCCAAACAGGAATACGAAGAGATCAAAAGCAGAGTATCAGCTATCGAAAACAGACTGTCTAGAGAATTCACAGATGTCATACCGAGAGTACAACCTCTGCAACAAGTACAAAATGTCTATGAACAAACTTTAGAGGAAGTTGCTATGTTGCACTGCCCCAGTTCCGATCATTTGGCGCGAAGGTTAAGTAAAGAACTGAAGATACGACCCACCGAAGAAGCCAAGATAATACGATCCCCAAGTGCGCGGAAAATAGGCTCAATACGACGGAGATCCAAAGAGAACATCACGAAAATTGTAAGACACAAGTCCTGGAATGTGTCATCTCAGTCACAATCTAGTCAAAACACGGATAGATTTTATCCATACGTAGGTCTAACTCGTAGACAGCGAACTAGCACCGCCAAACCTGAGTTAGCAGCACAGAAATCAACAAATGAATGGGATGCATCGACCTCGGAACACTCGCTCAACAATGTGTCAGATTCTAGTCAGAAATATCGCTTACGAAAACGAGCTAGTCTTATACCCGACTATAGCACTGAAAAACCTATTAGCAGAATACCGGCGCGCAGGTCTCTAAATATTACCATCAACAACAGCTGGGATAACACAGCTTCGGAAAATTCAATGAACAACACTTTAAACTCAACTGGAAAATCGAATAATAGCATTTTGGCTAGATGTTACCAAAACATAACTTGTAGGAATCGTAAGCCTAGTCCCCCACAGTCGCAGCAAAAGTGGCGGAGTGCTGCGGCGTTCTTCATGGATAAAACTGGGGAGTTGGAGAAGTCTAGTCAGACAGGAAGACCTTCAGTAAATAAACTGCGACGACAGAACGCTGGCGCCGTTCTTGCTAAAGCGAAGCTCTTCGAATCGAGCTCCGATAAATCCTCAGAAAGACAAGAAAAGGCCGCGCATACCGGGTTTGCGAGAAAGCCTAGAATAAGTGGTCAGCAGAATAAGCAACAAAAGAGTGTGGCGCATGTGAAGCCTAAAATGCAGTCTCCTGTTGTATCTCCAAATATTCCGGTCCGAGTTACAAGGAATATAGAAGTGTCAAACGTGCCTTCGAAATCGTATCGTTTGAACGTTCCCAGTAACAACGAATTCGAAAATTGGCGAAATGCTAGAAAGACAACGCCACCTGTAAAGAACATCGTTTCGCCGCGAAGTATGTTGATGAAAACCCCACAAATACCAGTATTGAAGAAGCCTCTTTGTACTCCAAAGAGCTCTCGACTGCCAGCCCTTAGCAATGATCTCAGAAAGACTAATACGCCGCTGAAAGCCGTTCACATTTCTCCGAGAAGACGATCTCCACGGCAAAAGCAACGTGTTTAAGAAGGAATTCAATCAATATCTGTTGATTATTGTTTATTTATGTATCTACCTATGAGAGACATGATTTTGTAATCTTAGTAAAATGCTCGATTAGGTAAAATATTGTAACCAGTGGCCATTTGTAAATACAATTTATTCTAATTATATTAGTCATGATTGATGATTATATTAAAACGATTACAAAAATGTTTTTATTCATCCATCTTATGATCGTACATTCTGTTACAGTCAGTTGGCAAATTGTGTTGATTATTCGTTTTTCATAAAATGGTGTGTAAAAATTACAAATAGTGTAAAAACCCGACTGCAAAAACATAACTGAAAAGAGAAAACAAGCATTACAAACAAAAGTTACACTCACAGAGAGCACTATACACATGCAGGTGTCCCTGGAAGTATGGATTAAATCGGATAGGGGGTGGGCAAGGTCATTTCCAAACTTTTTCACACAGAATTTTTTTCGCTAGTGAAACTTTCCCATGAAAATCGCTCGTAAATTAAATAAAAGTGACACTCTCACAATAAAGACGAATCTAACTACATAATTTATCAAAATCGGTTCAGCCGTTTAGTAGTTACGTAGTTATGAGGGAAAGAGACGGACGTACACGACACATACATACAGGTCAAACACATAACCTTCCTTTTTTTGCTTCGCCGCAGTCTGGTAATATTACATCTGCGCCTGGGTATAGAGGTACGACCATTGAATTCACACCAGGCTACACGCTACGTTCCCTGACTGTCACTAACAGGAAATTTCGTGTTTTCTTGCATCAGAAACAGGTTGTGATCATTTTCTGTTGGAACCAGAGGAAAACCATCCTATTTGAAGTTTATTCCTGAGAGACTGCTACTGTACTGTACTCAAGTATGTGTTTGTTTGGAGTACATGTAGGCGTTGCATAATGTTTTTGAAGTGAATTAGGCGCGTTGAGCACTTTTTGGGTGAACAAAAATCGTGAAACTCGTCACGCTTGAAGAAATGTTTTAGCGCCATCTACCGTCAAACGGGTTACGTTGAGGTTAGGTAGGTACCTACGCATTGTTGATTAGTTTTCACATCTATCGGCGGTCCCCAAAGACTGCCCCACGTCTTTTTTACAAGCTTTATATTAGCTTGCTCTGTTCGTATGTCTTTCCGGTTACTCCTTTTGTCATCAATTTTTCAAGCACTTCCTGGCATCCGATTGAGCTGAAACTTGGCATACTTATACAACTACCGAGACATTTTGAAAAAATGATACCATGGACCTGGTCTGATGATGGAGCAGGAAGTTGGACATAGGAACTCCTCAATCAAACAAGATAGCACCATCGTGTTTGGACTCATTGGTTACGTATTAACAAGTACTTTGACACTGGGTGGTGTTCAAGGTCTGATGATGGAGCCCGAAGGTGGCCATATGTGCTTCTAGTACTCCAATAATAATTGTCATTCATTTTTCAAGGACTTCCTGACATCTGATTGTACTGTAACTTGGCATAATAATACAACTACCGAGACATTTTGAAAAAATGATACCATGCTGCTGGTCTGCTGATGGGGCCGGAAGTTGAACATAGGAACTCCTCAATCAAACAAGATAACACCATCGTGTTTGGACTCATTGGTTACGTATTAACAAGTACTTTGACACTGGGTGGTGTTCAAGGTCTGATGATGGAGCCGGAAGGTGGCCATATGTGCTTCTAGTACTCCAATTGTCATTCATTTTTCAAGGACTTCCTGACATCTGATTGTACTGTAACTTGGCATAATAATACAACTACCGAGACATTTTGAAAAAATAATACCATGCTGCCGGTCTGATGATGGGGCCGGAAGTTGAACATAGGAACTCCTCAATCAAACAAGATAGCACCATCGTGTTTGGACTCATTGGTCATGTATTAACAAGTGCTTTGACACTAGCTGGTGTTCAAGGTCTGATGATGGAGCCGGAAGGTGGCCATGGGAACTCCTCAATGAAACAAGATAGCACTATCGTGTTTGGACTCGTTGGTTATGTATTGGCATGTGCTTTGACACTAGGTGGTGTTCAGGGCCTGATGATGGAACCGGAAGGTGGCCAGGGGAAAACTTAAATCAAACAAGATAGCACCATCGTGTTTGGACTCATTGGTCATGTATTAACAAGTGCTTTGACACTAGCTGGTGTTCAGGGTCTGATGATGGAGCCGGAAGGTGGCCATGGGAAAACCTCAATTTTGCAAGATAGCACCATCGTGTTTGGACTCATTGGTTATGTATTGACAAGTGCCTTAACACTAGGTGGTGTTCAGGGTCTGATGATGGAGCCCGAAGGTAACCATGGGAAAACCTCATCTTACAAGATAGCAACATCGTGTTTGGACTCATTGGTTATGTATTGACAAGTGCCTTGACACTAGGTGGTCATCAGAGTCTGATGATGGAGCCCGAAGGTGGCCATGGCAAAACCCGGCAAAACCCCAATGAAACAAGATAGCACCATCATGTTTAGACTTATTGGTCATGTATTAACAAGTGCTTTGACACTAGGTGGTGTTCAGGGTCTGATGATGGACCTGGAAGGTGGCCATGGGAACTCCTCAATCAAACAAGACAGCACCATCGTGTTTGGACTCATTGGTCATGTATTAACAAGTGCTTTGACACTAGGTGGTGTTCAGGGCCTGACGATGGACCCTGAAGGTGGCCATGGGAAAACCTCAATCTAACAAGATAGCACCATCGTGTTTGGACTCATTGGTTATGTATTGACAAGTGCCTTGATACTAGGTGGTGATCAGGGTCTGATGATGAAGCCAGAAGGTGGCCATGGGAAAACCTCAATCTAACAAGTTAGCACCATCGTGTCTGGACTCATTGGTTATGTTTTGACACTAGTTGGTGTTCAGGGTCTGATGATGGAGCCAGAAGGTGGCCATGGGAAAACCTAAATCAAACAAGATAGAACAATCGTGTTTGGACTCTTTGGCGTTGTCTTGTCAAAAACTATATATAGCCCAAGGCAATATCCAGGGTCAGTTGACAAATTCTAATGCTAAAAAGTACAAAATAAAATATAAGTAAAAATCTTTTTAAGAACAAGCTTTGAATGAACTAAAAAGTTCTAAATAAAACTTACGTAAACATAGAACTTTAATATTTTGTTAACAGCTTGAGGCGTAAATGTCCTTCTTAGTATAAATTAAAAATAAGCCTCAAACTTTTAAGAAAATATTAAAGTTCTATGTTTACGTAAGTTTTATTTAGAACTTTTTAGTTCATTCAACGCTTAAAGATTTTTACTTATATTTTTTTTATAAAGTACCATGTTTGAATTATCATAACTGAAGCTGGCAACTCTCACTTGATCATATTCAAAAGAGTAACACCGTATTTATGTAAAACATAACAATCAAAGAACATAAACTCACCTATCGCAATTCGCAAAGCACACGCGGAGTGAGCCGCACACTGGCTAGTAAGGAATATTACTACTGTCTTACGAGAGCGTCAGCTCGCCGACGATATGAACGACTCTCCATTTGAAATGTTAAATTACGAAAAAAATTATAAAGGTAACTTTTCAAGGGATAACTTATAATAAATGAAATAAAATTCCAATTATAATATTATATGATGTATATCACGGATTTTACAGTGGTATTTTCGTGTATAAACAAAATATCCAGATTTCAATTTAATAAATTAAGAACTTACTGACAATTCAATAAATAACAATTTTCACATTCAAATATATAAAGCATCGGCGCCACAATAAATTTCCCGTTATATTTGACATAAAAATTGATTAAACGATTTTGAATTTGTTTGATAATAATAAACATAAGTCATATTCATACTGTATGTGGGGTTTCAACTAAAATATTTTCACTTATACATTTAGCGATGATCACAGATTTGAGGATTATAAAAAAGCAGATTCAGAACATACCGTGCTATGGAGAGACGATTTAACAATTCGAAACTTGCAATAGTGATTACTGAGTAATTTAGGTTTCATTATAGCTTATGGGCTAACTTATCACTATCAGCACTCTGGCCGCTCACGCACGGCGCTTTCCAGTTCCTAACATTGCTTCTCGATCGATATCAATACCAAATTTAAATTAACAATATAATAAAATATCAATTGTACCTAAGATCTTTTCCAATTAAATACGCACATTCGTTCTTAATTTGCATCTTATTATACACTAACGGGCCGCGTAGGCGGCTAATGATATCTCCGGACTATCTACTGGCTCACAGGCAAAGTGCTCTTTACATGAAGCGAGGCCGGCCGCATGCGCGCGACCCCGGCCTTCCATCTGAGCATAACGTACGTAATTCCATAATTAAACATACATGTTGTGATCAATAATAAAAATATAATGATACAAATACATTAATTACTACATTTTTCGATTATTGTGTGACATAAATATTTACAAAGCGCATCAGGAGCGCCAAAATAGTTAGGCGAGGCAGACTCCTAAACGAGAGATTAATAAATGCGCCGCGCCATGCGTCCACGAACTGCGGCGACGGCGGCCTCCCACGCCACTACACCAACTAAACTCAAGTACAAGTATCTTTATTAACTAAAACATCTGACCAATTAACTTTATTGTCAGGAGAGCTAAGGAATAAATGCCCCAAAATAAAAATGAAATCGTATAGTCAAAAAGTTAAAATTATATGGATTCATTATATTACAAAGTTATCCTGACTGTCACAGTCGCTGGATCGACAATTATTACATAACTAAATATCATAGATTTTTTTTTGAGAAACAAAAACTAATTTACTTCCCCATGATTATGAAACTAGTAGATACTATAATATATAAGCTACTACCAGTACATCTTATAAAACGAATAACATTATTCTAAATATCAATGTGATCTCTCGTTATTATGGTTTACGATTACAATTTGGGAATGCATGATACTACTCGACAAAATACAATAATTATTAAGTACCGATGATTAAAAAAACTTCCTACATATACAGATAGCGTAACAATGTCCGAAATATGATTAGTTTCGTCAACTATAAAGTACAAAGATGAAAATACATTATATCAGCCGGATACACGTGTGCGAGCGGGAGCACACTGGCAGCGACTCCCTAACGAGAATATACAATACCAAGTTTTAGATAATAAAAATAATTGAACTAGAAGAGGGCGAGTCGCGACTCGCAGAGACAAATAACTACATTAAAATTGGCGGCGAATAACGCCTAAAAATAAATAAAAAGAAATATAGTTTTCCGACGAATACTGATATCCGACGCGTAGCTGTGCGCGGTGGGCGGTATGGCGGGGGGGCGGGGCGGCGCGCTCAGTTCACCATGAGCGTGTGCGACTCCATGGGCGCGGCCGAGTCGTACAGCGTGTCCGTGTCCTGCGTGGGCTCGCCCTGCAGCTGGCACTGGTTCGACAGCGTGCCCGCGCCGCAGTCGCAGAAGAATCTGAACACGACAAATAATGTCTTACTCACTTGTAACATGGAAGAAGCTTATCAATCACCTCAAGAACAATTTTAGTTCGCATGCGTGCTACCCGGCCACGAATTAAATTTCTCACTGTTCTGCAGGCAGACGACAGATAGCTGCATCCATTCCTGTTGACTTTAGGGACTTTACTAGAGTGAAATTAATGTATTGTTACCTGTCATGGCGGATAAATTCTACGTCGTGTCCGGAATGGCACGTTTTGATACAATTGACGCAGATTGCGTTACGGTCTGTCGTGTTGCACGTCTGGCACCTGAAATAGAGAATAAAGATTTAATTTAAAACTCAAGAACTATCAACTAATACTAAAATTATGATGATGTAGATGGGTGAATTCCCATCAACACCATGTCTTCTTGTTTGTAAAATATAAAAATAAATAATGTGGCATATCAAAGCAATCAAATGTAGATCCACTACTTTCCTCTTTGTAACTAAACGCCAAACTTTACTCCATGTGCCTCGCAACATCTCACGTCATACTAAATACATAGCATGACATCACGCCCGTTTTCTGGGGAGAGGTTAGGCAGGGCTGTAGAGAATACCCACATGTCGTCAGTTCTGTTTAAGCCCAATGTTATAAGAGCGAGTTTCAAACTACGTACCTATAGAAATCGTGCATCGGGAAGGAAGTGTAAGATGAGATTTTGTACAGGCACTGTCCGCCGCCCACGGCCTTCTCCACTGCGTCCTGGTTGCTGAAGATTTTGTTGCCCCTGACTAAGGGCGACACGCCGGAAGCGAGACACAGACCTGCACGAAGATGCAAATTAGTTTTTGATAATAATTAATTCACTTTGTTAATCTTACAATGAGTGGAGAAAGTGAAAGATGTGGTTGTCATGGAATTATTTATAACCTTTATTGTCAGTTGCCCTGCTCAGTAAAGTTTTGAAGGGGCATTGTCTGTGAATGATTCATGTCTATGGCAGTCAGTCTTCTTCTTCTGTCTGGCGTTATTATATCCCGGCTTTTGCCAGGATATGTTGTATTTCATAAGTACAATATTAAAAGTTGTAGGTAACATTTGCTGTTGTGGTGAAGTTAGAAAGTTATGCAGACATTTTCTTTAGAAAGTGAATGGCCGACCAATATATCAAAGCAGTTTCTTACCTCCGAATCTATTATTAAATATCTGGTTATGTTCCAGTGTGGCGGTGGCGTTGTTAGTAATTTCGACGCCGGCCGCGAGTCCATCGAAGATACGGTTGCGCCGCAGCACCGGGTGACTTTGTGTCGAGATCAGCACGCCCGCCTGCGCGTTGCGAAATATATCGTTCTCTTCGAGAACACCCTGCGAGATGACAGAAGATATTTTATACTGTGGCAGTAGCTTATAAACACAACCTTATTATGTCGACTGATACACTAGGACAAGTTACAGACACCATCAAAAGACAATCATTGAGGGCATAATGTTCCCATTTCTACCAATAATCTGGACAAGATTATTTAGTTGTCTTTGTGTCTCGGGAAGAGATCGTGCAATTGAAGGTTTACACTGACGTAGCTTCAAGTTTATAGTGTCATCAAATAGGAATTTAGCTATACAAACATAAACAACAGCACAACACTCACCTTCCCCCCATTAAAAATACAAATACCCCCATCGCGCCCATCGAATATCTTATTCCTCTTGAGCGTTGGGTTGGAGTCAGTCTTTATCCACACTCCGGCCATAGCGTTGTCGAAGATCTCGTTTTGTTCCAGCAGCCCTAGGCCTCCATTGTACACGAGAACTCCCCCGTTCTGGCCACCCCATATCTTGTTGCCCCGGATCACGGGGTTGCTGCCCGTCCGTATCTGGACGCCCGAGTACAGGTGGTTGAAAATGTCGTTGTCTTCTAGTTTTCCATGGCCGTTGTCGTAGAAGTATACTCCGACCTGTAGGAAAAGTTGTTTGATACTTTCGAAAGAATTCTACACCATCCTTGTATGACGAATTAGAAAAAAATCTGTATGTTTCTAATTATACACACGGCTGTGTAAAACTTATAATCGCTGTTTTTTTCTTAAAAACAATGCTCTTTCCTTAATGAGATTTTAGTACATTTTCACCCAACTTCACATAATAAAGATGTATTCAGATTTCTGGAACATACCTGTTTTCCCGAATGTATACGGTTGCGTCGCAGCACAGGCGTGGAGCCCGTCGTGATCCACACGCCAGCGAGCGTGTTGGCATACACCTCGTTCTCTTCGATCAGTCCCTGGCCCTTCTCATGCACATAGATACCGCCATGTTGGCCGTGGTGGATCTTGTTGTGCCTGACTATCGGATCACTGTTTGTACGTATCTGTAATTGGGATATAAATATTAAAACGTAATATGTTTTGACGTGTGAAGACAGTACCTTGGCCGTCTGGTGTGGTGTAAAGCAGTACAAGATGGCGCATGGCCGCACTTCAAGGTTAATTTTTCTACTTAGGCGCTGACAGACGATGATGGACCATTTGGAATGGTATGTATGGAAATCTACCGCGCATGTAAGACAAAATTTCCATACGATTCCAAATTGTCCAGCTTCTGCTCAGCGCCTTATTTACAAGACATTGATCAGTTTGTACGAAAAGTAGTCCCGTTATGAAAACCGAATGGGTTTTTTTTTTTAAACAAATACTGGATAACCCCTTCCTTATCCAGTATTTATTTAAAACGAAATCAATAAACGAGTTTACTCCAAAAGGTTCGGAACTCATGCAATTAAAGCTGTTACAACGTTGCCTGCACCCATCACATAATGGATTCTGATTGTGGATGCCTGCAATCCTGCAATCCCAAGACAAACAAAATTGGAAGTTATATTGGGGACCGAACCCAGTCAGGAAAAAAATCAAGTAATAAAAACTAAAACCCAACTACGACTTAAAAGGTATAAACAAGACACCACAGACAGACAAATGAAAAATCCGGAGTCACACGTGTTAGGGCGGCATAAATCGAACAGATTACGTGTGACTCCGGATTTTTAATTTGTCTGTCTGTGGTGTCTTGTTTATACCTTTTAAGTCGTAGTTGGGTTTTAGTTTTTATTACTTGATTTTTTTTAAAATTATTTTGGGGTTATAATATATATGTTTTTGAAATGTGCTCATTAAGCCCTTTCATTTGATACCCAACATGGTACGATTAAACTATTTTTTTTTTTAAGTTCCTCACTTTATGTCCTCTAGAGGGCGCCATTTTTAATTTAATGTGACTTCACATAGCCTATAACCAGCGGACAATCACGACGCTTCTAACGATACCTCATTTGTCAAAATGTGATAAGTGGTTTGGAAGATAGGAGGGAACAGATGAACATACATACATACATAAATACATACATACATACCGGTCAAAATCATAACCCTCCTTTTTTCTTCGCCGTAGTCGGGTAATAAAAATAATAATAAAGGTCAGATAGAACTGACTGTATTTCTAAACTTGGCATCACAATGTAGGTTGTGTTATTCTAAACTTCGTTAGTGTGGTCTAATTTAACCAGAATTAAAATAGTCTAAGCTTTCGATTTGATCTAGGATATTTCTGTCCAGACTGCTTTATATGCAAATAGGGCTGAAGTTTGAAAATAAACTCCATGGACAGATGACAAAATGGGAATACATAAAGATTGCCCAATTAATGTATATAAGCCATTCATTTAAATGCCATTTTGTTTCACAATTAGTTTAGCGTGTGTTGGTCATGGTGTCATTAGCAACAAATACAAGTAGACAAATACAAGTTAGTGACAAATACAAGTGAATGTTAAGTTAGTGACAAATACAAGTGAATGTTCAAGCTCAGTGAATGTAGTATCAGTATAAGTGTTGTAAGTAAAATGCATACTACTATGATGTCGTGATTTCTAGTCTCTAGGTTTCTAACCCACAGATATCTTTTATTGGTTTATTAGACAACAATGGAAGTGCCTATTATAGTCTTGTAGAGGTACATAGCTCAATCCAACTGATAACTGAATTTTAATTATAACAGGACAAAATAAACTGACGCCTTACCTGTATACCAGCTAAAGCATTTCCATAAATATTATTGTGCTCAATCAATCCACGTCCCTCGCCGAAGATATACACCCCGCCTTGATGTCCGTTGTATATTTCATTGCGCCTGATCGTAGGGTTGCTATTAGAGGTGATCCAGACCCCAGCAAAGTTGTTGGAGTGTATCTTATTGTCTATGAATTGGCCCAGCCCTGATTCATGTACGTATATGCCGCCTGTTTGTCCGTGGTGAATCTCACAATGAACTACGGTGGGATTAGCGCCAGCTTTTACTTCGAAACCAGCGATTCTATTATTGTGGATGTCGTTTGCTTCGAAATAGCCCTGTTAAATTAAAAATTATTTAGACTTGTGTTAGTTCTATTAAATTTTGGTTTTGAGAAATGAACATTAATTTCTAGATGGATTTGGATGTTGGCGTAGCTCTTGGCCGCCATTTGAATCGAGCAATGCAAATCACAATCTAAGAAACTCTCACTGTTGCTTACCAGGCCATTTTCAAAGGTGAATATCCCGACATCCCTGCCATGGTGTATATGATTACGGCGCATGATAGGATTGGCGAAGTTCTTCACCCATATCCCGGCTAGCGCGTTCCTTGAGATCTCGTTGTCTTGGTATGCGCCCTGCGCGTAGTCGGTGACGTACAGCCCTACGTTCTCGCAATCGCTGATGTCACAGTGCTTGATCACAGGGTTCGCACCCGCGCCGCTGACACATACAGCCGCTCCGACTGTAGAACGAATTTATTTGTATTCGCAAAATAACAAAAGCTGAATAAATTGTAAAATATGGGCCACAATACGACATTGATGTTGGGTAAACCAAAAATGAATAAGCAAGTAATAAGTTTATGTGCATTACTGACTCACCAACACTAGCGCTCCGTATGATGCAGTGATCCACGGTAGGCGAGCAGTTGTCGGACACTTCCAGACAATAATGCTTGTGGTGCTGCATAGTACTGGTCGCATCGGGAGAAAACTTGAGCGTCATGTGCCCGGCGTACGCGCGGTTTGCACCCTCGGCAAACGTCAGTGTTGACTCAGCCTCGCGCTCCAGAACCACAGACTCAGCTACATTGCCTGGGGCACAACCTGAAGGAAATGTAGCGTTAGTATGTGGAGGTGACGTGAGTACATGGTTTCAGTGCTTACCGAAGAGAGCGGTACTGGCAGCAGTGTCCATGTTTGCTGATTGGTACTTGAATAGAAACAATAGATACTTCTTGTTTGTATTTTCGGGAGTCGCCACAACGAAGACAATATTTTTGGCAAAGGTTTTGTTGTATTTTGCATTACTACATTTCGACTTGACGATCTTCGGAGGGACCTTATTTCTTAATTAAGGCTGATATCATGAAATATTGTTGTTTGAATTTTTCATTAAGATGCTTTACATACTCAGGTAAATAAAAAAATTGTACAAGCATTACACTGAAGTTATTATTTTAATCAAGTTAACACTCTTACTAAAATGAAACTACATGCTAATATCCCAACATATTTCAGGCTAGTGATAATAATATCTGAAATCTATAGATATTATAAATTAAAGTCACTTTTCGTGTCTGTCTATGTGTCCGCGTTTTTCTGCTAAACTATGCAACGGATTTTGATGCGGTTAATTCCGGAAAGTTCATACAGTAATATTCAAGTTACATAATTATAATAAAGAATGCTCAATTTTTTATCAAGTCGTAAAAAGGGTGGGTCGCTAGTTACATACAGATGAAAAAGTGGCTCACCAATAAGCTGCACATCGGTATCGATGGCCAGACACTCCTCCTGGTACAGGCCGGCGTGCACGAACAGCAGCGCGGGCGCGAGCGGCGCCTGCGCGCGGCGGCACGCGCACACGGGCGCGCCGCACGCGCACGCGCCCGGCGCCGCGCCGCCCGCCACGTGCGCCGCCGCGCCGCCCCCGCGCTCCTCCACGTACTCCAGACCCGCCTAGCCAGATCGTTCTTTGTTAATTGGTGCTGACGATTTAGTGAGTAGGAATGTTGTGTTGTGAAATCTTGGGTCAAAAAGATAATGACTGCACATGAAAACGACGTAAGCCAGAGTCAAATGTCAGAAATTTTAAAAGAAACTGAAAACCACATTAGTCTCTGTGGGAACTTCACTTTCAACCTACTCACAGATTCGATGGTTATGAGTGACACAAACGAAGATAGATTAAGACAATTTTAGACAACATTTCAGAGTTGTAAGTAAATGAAAAAGTATCTTCGTTTACCTGTAGTAACAGGTTTTTGTTTCTACAACTCACCCTAATTGTGTTATAATGTTTAATACGCGAGTCCTTCTTAGGACGGTAGTTGGGTCGCACGTGAATGCCGTAGTAGAGCTGCCTGAAGCTTTCCTTCCAAGGGTTGTCGGCGTCGCACTCATCCGGCGCTACGAACTCGAACTGGCACGGCGCGGGGTGCATCAGTGGCATGTCGTACTCGAACACAGATTGGTACAAACTTTTCCTGGAGAAAGAATTTGAAAATTGAAAAAAAGTTCTCTCATATTTGACTTTTGTATAAAAAAAAGGGTACAAATTAAGTCTTGAATAGAGAATAGAACAAACCAAATTATTGGCAAGCCTGGTTTAATTAAGCTGCTTCTTAACTATAAACTTTTGCTGGGAACCCATAATAAAACTTAAAAGTTGTTTTCTACTGCCTTGGAAGTAAAAGAGACTGGATTGCAAGAACATACTACTGTACTTACCCTAATAAGGTACTGTTATGTTTATCTATTCATAACATTGCAAAACCTAAGTCATGTTTTCCAAACATTTGCAACACCACTTTCTACAATGACATTCATATTATAGACCTACTTTTACATGAATGAACTGTCAAGTGTCAAGAAAAAAAAAAGATAGAGTTATAATGTTACCATAGTTCAGTGTCGTTAGCGATTGTGTTGAATCGCTTGCAGACTTGCGCGACACGACAGAGGTCCCGCTCCGTCAGGTGTGATAAAATACACAGAAGAACTTCATCAGGCAGCTCGTACTGCAAGTACTGTGATACATTGCACACATCCACTCCTTGAGATAAAGATCTGTGTGGGAAATATACATTGTTTTAAGCATTGATAGCATAATATATTACTAGGAAGTTGTGTCTCTATTTAAAAGCGGGTTTATATGCATTGCATATATGGGTTAATAGGATAAAAAACATTGACTATTTGTGTTGTTATGATGTTGCGTTTTAAGTTCAGCAACATCTGCAGGTGTTTAACATATGTCGCATTTTTTTTATGCCAATTTGTTGCAAATGGACTTTGTTAATCCTTTGAATAGATTAAAATCTTGTAACAACGGTAAGTAAGAGACATTAATCAAGAAATTTAAAAAAAATCTGGATTTATTTAGATTATGTTAGTGTACTGACGTTCTAGGCCTCTTCCTGGCGGGTAGAGAGCAAGCGCCCGAGGGTCCGGGCTCGTGGTAGGCGGGCGGCGACTTGCGGCGCAGGTCGTAGGGGCTGTGGTGCCCGGGCGTGCTGGCCGGCGCGGCCGCGGGCACGGGCGGCGCGCCGCCGCCGCCGCTGCCGCTCGCGCCCGCGCACGCCGCCGTCGCCGCCATCGCGCTGCCCGTCACGTTGTTGGGGCAGGGGACTGACTCACATGGCTCGCCTGGAATTAAATGATAAATCAGTTTTAGTCATGTGAACAGAAGATCTTAAACCATGTCCAGCTGTACGCTCACCTCAGGCCATGGCTAAATTGAAAACACTGAGCTCAATCATTGACAGAAACAGAACTGACATTATGATTAAGATAACAACAACACTTCTTGTTTGCATTTCAGTGACATGATTGCTGTTGTAAAGTTACCCTACTAGTCTTAACTTTCCAAGTAAAGTATTAAGTATATTTTTGTTTAACAACCAGAGAAGAGTGTGTATTTTAAATAATGTACACAAGTTTTTTCCTTGTAAAACAGTTAAATTGAAAGTTCAATAAATCTACATAAAAAACGCACATTATTAGCTTTAAATTGTGTAGTATAATTTCATTAGTAGCATTCTATGTAATTTATAGTGGAAAGTAAATCTAAGTACCTGAAATTAACATTGCAAAAATATGATGTTGCTGTATTGATTTTTTGAAAAACCCATCTTCTTTATGCAAAGTGCAGGAGTCTGCACTTTTTATGACCAGTGTCATGGTACAACTGAGGTAGAACATTGTTTTTACAAACAAACCACTTATCAGTTTTTTATGAGACTCACTTGAAAATACTAACATAACCGTTTTATTGATAAACATTGGCAAGACAATTACCTAATTAATGATAACTAAGACTGAAATTAGTTATTCAATCAATTTAATTTTCAAATAATCAAATTTGCTATGTTGTATGCAATGTTTAATGATGCTATCCATAAATTCTCACATTCTTACTTCTTAGTCAGTATAAGAAATTCACATGCTCTGGTTATTAAAACAAAATATCTAAATCAGGCCTCAGTACCACTTTGTAACAGCAATGTATTAGAAAGTAGTTTAAGTAGTTTGATGTGTTGCCAAAACTTTTGACCCATTTAAGATTTGGATGTTAAGAGGTGTGCAAAATTATCTTCTTAATTGTGAACAGATAATATACTTAACAGTAATGTTTTGTATGTAGTGAGAATTGGCTAATATTGTGTTATAATGAGTCACTACCATGAATGAATGCTTAAATGTACATAGTTAAGTTGAAACAAACAATCAATTACATTGAATTTTAGGTGTTGTGACTAATATTTTGATTATTTCATGTGTAAATGACTTTTATTGAGAATTGAATGAGTTTTAGCTGTTGATTTCTACATCTAGGTAAAAAGTCGAATTTTTAAGCTCATTATTTTAGTATAATTTATCCTTTTTCAAGTCGCGCTGCTGGCCTTACAATGTTTGTGTCATTTTATATTAAATGCTGAATATATGAATCTTTTCAAGTTCATTATTCCTTATATAATTATCATACTTCAATTAATTAGTGCAATAGAGTAATCCACAAAATAACCTAAAACATTTCCTTATCATATTAAAATCATTACGCATGTTTTCATAGTATATTATCCTAATGCATTGATAAATTCATTACAACATATTAAAGTCTGTTCATTCAAAACTGGTATTCATTGACAAAGCTTTGGAGGTTATTATGCAAAAATATCCATACTAAATTGTACTTCCTTATATCTTTCTGTCCTTCACAATTAGCCATATATTAACTATTTATAGTTTACAGTAATGTTATTTACAAGGTTTTCACAAATTATTTGTATAACACATGTTTGATCATGAGAACAAAGATACATGAAATCTTTAGGCTTTACATAATTAGGATAGAATTTACACAATAGCTATTTGAAGTTATTATTAATAAATTGAAACAACAATAACTGGTTTCAGAATGAGAAAACCTCAACATTATTACCTTCATATTTGTATGAAGGTAATAATGTTGAGGTTTTCTTAGTTCAATAACCACAATGGGAGTAATTATTATCACACAAGTTCACAATGATTTTGGTGAAATAAAATGTTAACATAGTCCAAAATCAAATAACATTTACGTAAATACGCTCGAATCTAGCATAGTGTGTCCATTGTAGTGTTCATTCTAGATTTTGACAGGATTCAATGTCATGCAGATAACATTTTTTGGTTGAGCAGGATAAAAATGGATAAGAGGCAAAAAAATAAACAAGTACTGTACACTGTAGTAATGTGTGAGAACTGAAATGAAGAAAAGTTTCGTAACTGCACACAAATACACATCGGCTCTTCGGCTATGTATCAGAACAGCTGTTTCGTCATTCTGTGTAAAATAAGTTTTCATCTAGCAAATCAATACCCATATTGCGCAAAATGTCACTGAAATGCGCTATCCGATATCATCATGAAACGTTTGATGTATGGAAATAAGAATTTACATGTCAATCAACGTTCGAGGAACAATGATCGACTAATTCAAAATTCAATACCAAGCTCCAACATTTTCGTATAAAATGGGAATGTCACATCTATATTATAGTTGCATAAATTAGCCATTACAACACTACTTAACAACTTCCAAATGCATTTACGTGTAACTCAGAGTTACATGATCAGGGAAATATGAATAACGAAGCATTTTTAAAGATCGGGGCGACTTCGGCCGACCCGGATTACTTACTCGATTGTGTCCTAGAAGGTAGTGGTATTCGATGTCCGCCTTTTCTCCGCGATCTACGAACGTAAGAACGCGAAGAGGAAAACGAGGCACTAGGCATTATTTCTTTTAACACTTATTTTCACTAGAATTCAGCCCTAAACAAAGGAGACACCCGCACCAACACCGTCGGCCATTTTCTGTTTAGATTAGATTGGGCAGACAAACGGGAAACAGAGATTATACCACATTGATTATTGCTAGATGAGAGTTCTATTGTTATATAAATATCACACTAATCACTGACACTAAAATTATGATATTAAACTGATAATAATCATTATCTGAATAAATTATGATGAAAATTCACACTACCCTCAAGCGATGGGCGACTCTCAGCAAAATATGGCGGATTTCGGATTAACATGGCGACCGATCACAGCGCCATCTACGAAATAACAAGCAATGTTTTTTTTTACTTATTGGCGCGTTCAAAATAGCATCGTTCTAATAATTGTCGGTTTTTTCAACTAATCAGTGACAGGAAGAACAGCGTCAACATCAGTGGGAAAAATGGAAAAATACGTATTATTGAAGCTAACTCAAAAACTACCCATTCAGAGTTAATAATTAATAAAATATATACAGACGATTTTTAAAAAGCGCAGCTCAGCAAGCCTGCTGAGCTGCGCTGCGACCAAAGACTATAATAATTATATTTATAGCGCGTAACTGTGACCCTTCTGCGACTGCGTCGATGAGTGACTAATTGACCATTATTTACATAAAAATATCCCTCCATCTCCAATTCTCATTGCTTCCGCAAAATAAGACATCCAACGTTGATGGTTGTCCTTGTCATCCATCATCTACCTAGCCTTTTCCCCAACTTTGTTGGGGCAGCGTAACTGGATGCAGCTGAATATCAGTATTTTACATGGAACGATTGCCTTATATCTGACCTCCACAACCCAGTTACGGGGTTATACGATACCCCTTAGTAAGACTGGTTGTCAGGCTTTCGGTTTACAGACTAACGTCCTTGTCTTCACGGTTAGGATTTGGGTAAAATAAACTAGAATAGAATTCTATCAATAAATTTTGAGGTGAATGATCACTTAGCATAATTATTAAATTACTTTTGCCGGTTTTTCTAAGGCAGTCCAAAGCCCTAAGGTCTGTTTTTTATGGTTTGGCCAAACAGCTCAATGTGTCCACCTCGTATTGGGTGTTTTCTTTTTCATTTCATAGTTATCTATTGAACGGAAGAAAATCAATGGTGCCGATTCTCTTGTAACAAATTCTCTAAACTAAACTAAAAATCACTAAAATTTAGTTTATTCCTGTCAAACGACGATTTCCCATTCTGAAAATAGACTAAAGTGACACAACTTAACTATAATTTTGTTTGACAGCACTAAGATGGCACTGAGTTTTAATTTAGTGAAAATGCTATTCTGAATTTGACGTTTTAACCAAAATTTTTGTTCTATATCTAAAATCCTCTAACTAACTCTGACTATTTTTAATCACGATTAAAAATGTGTGGAATAAAATTAGATGTCATCAACTAAAATTCAAACCAACACCTCGAATTCAGTTGCAAAACGGTACTGTATCTTTTTTTTTATTTTCTTTTGCTTATATCTCGAAAACGGTACATGCTATCGCAAAAATAATGAAAATGTTGACCCCCTTTGCAACACGTAAACCCGTAATACTCAACATGTTGGTAATTTTTTTTTTGTTTTCTTTCAAAAAGTGAAAAATTCCATATAAAAATACGTCGAGAGTTCGAGACGGCCACATTGCGCGCCTCTCTGGCTCAAAATAAATCACGTGGTAGGCAAACAAGTAGGTACCAAGTGGAGTCGCGATTGTCAAATTCGATTTTAGTTGTGTCAAAATAATTTTTAAATTTAGAGATTTTTTTTGGCAGTATAGCTCTAAGATTTTCATAGTAAAAAGTAAGGAATTTTAGTGATAGTTTACCTAGTTTAGTTCGGTGTACAAGAGAATCGGCACAAATGTACATTTCTATCAAAGATAAGCGCTTCGGTTATCGGTACCTAATCTTCGTGTTTTCAAATTAGCACGAACGTCAAATCTCAGAGTAATTTTTCGCAGAAGTTCGAAGTTGTAGAATCCCATACTTTGCAGTACTAAAAAAGATAAGTAAAGTTTTCTGAAGGTAACGTATCAGAAAAGTTTTTTGGATTAGACATAGTTGTTAATCTATTGTTATCATAGTAATACAAATAGGCAAATACTTTCATGGTTGTATCCATTCTATAGAATCTCATCATTATCCAGATGATTCCTAATGCTTATAACAGGAAACCGAACCGTATTATTGTTTTTTTACTGATGGCAATTAAAGTCATCACCCAGCAGCAGCATTCACTCACTCACTCACTGATCCATATTGTCAAATGTCACTTATGTCACATTGTCACAAAATGTCATGTGTAATGTCTAGTGCTGTTTTGAAATCCTAATTTTCATTAATTTATAATTTTTGCTTATACTTATTAATTAAACATGTCTTTCATAGATTGGTTTGGTGTCAGTCAGTGCAGTTTGTCTGTTTTCTGCTGTATCTTTCTAACAATTTCTTATGTTGCGAGCTTGTACGTATGGAGGTCTACATTGAGCAGGTAAATGCAATATTATAATATAATACATTTGTTTTATGCATACCTTTATTACTCACTTACTTACTCAAGCTAATTATAATATTTTTTTGCCCAGGGACCATCCGTCTACAATTAAAAGAAGATTTTTCAGTGTGTCTGTTATGATGTTATTGGCTCCATTTCTTGTTCAGTATTTTATCACTGAAGAAAGTTTAAGTAAAGGCGACTTATATGAACACTTGGGACTGCGGTGGACGGGTATTATACCAGCAATTCTGTCGCCCCTATTTTTGACTGCTTCACTGTTTTTGGGACCATTAACTATGCAGGTTTTATCTGGAATATGGAAACTGTATGCAGGTAACTATGACTTTTATTTGATACAGTCACAATATAATAACCATGATATTCTTATTCTATGGTGTAAAATGTTTGATCTTGTGATTTCTCAATTATTTTTGTCTTTAAAGATTTACAACTGTAGGTATCAAAATAATTGTGTTTTGCCACCCAGAGCCCATGTATTGGCTGTCCAGCTGGCAGGATCTTGTGTGGGTGAGGAACCACTTCATGGCCCCTCTGAGTGAGGAGTGGGTGTTCAGAGCCTGCATGATACCACTGCTGATACAATGTGTGGACCCCATGACGGCTGTGTTTGCTGGACCTCTTCTTTTTGGAATAGGTGAATCATTAATCTATATATGTTTGCCCCTTGGTTTTTTTAAGTAATATTTAATGCACAGAAGAAAAAATCTGTTCTCTAAAAGCTCATTGGATTACTACACTTATGTAATAACTATAAAGTACTAACAGCATGATGATTGAAACAAAATGTGCAGTGGTCTTGGATGATTATGATTATGAATAATGATAATATGCAAATAAATACTATTCTATTCTATTCTAAAAATTCCTTTTAATAGAACCTTACAATTTTCATGAAGTTTGTTTTTTTTTGTGAATTCATATTATAAATTACTAAAATGGAAATACCAAATGAATTTCTAGGTATCTCTTGTATGATCTGATAATCATCATCATTAGCGGTCATATTCCACCCACTGGTACTCAGCAGCCTAGACCTTCTCCTTTTTGTGCCATGCTTCCCTGGTCTGATAATAATAATCAATTTCAGCTTCAATAAAAATCTTATTGAAGTTCACATTATCAGTGATCTGCTGTTTAAACAAATCAGTGCAGAAAACATAATAAAAAACATGCGTGGGCCTGATAACAATGAGTTAAGAGTTGGATATTATTTCCAGTCCATCCGAAAAAAGTCTATTTAAAATTAGGAACTGCAGCTATACAACAATGCCGTCAACTGTCGGACATTAATTCATGGTTGATTAGGGCGACTCCACAACCATACTTTATACGTCATTGGGGTGATGAAATAATATAAATAAGATATTTTCTATTCCAGCACATTTCCACCACATGTTAGAACAGATGAACGCTGGGTTTGAATTCAAGACAGCGCTCATGATCTCAAGTAAGTATTATACCTATTGAATGTTAGATAATATCGTGATTGTAAAACAATTTTGGCAAGTATTCAGTATGTGTAGCCAATTGTTACGACATAATTTTAATTGTCACTCTTTAGAAGGGCTTCTTCATTTCACTATTGTGCTAACAAAACAATGTCAATCAATCTGCCTAGCCTTTTCCCAACTATGTTGGGGTCGGCTTCCAGTTGAACCGGATGCAGCTGAATACCAGTATTTTACATGGAGCGACTGCCTATCTGACCTCCACAACCCAGTAACTGGGTAATACAATACCCCTTGGTTAGACTGGTTGTCAGACTTTCGTGCTTCTGACGACTCGTAACGACTGTCAAAGATCCACAAATGACAGCCGGGACCAACGGCTTAACGTGCTTTCCGAGGCACGGAGGAGTCTCGATATGTGAAAATGGTCACCCATCCACGGACCAACCCCGGCAAGCGTAGCTTAACCTGATGGATCGACTCGAGCGGCTGTTATTACTTAGCCACGAGCTCTCGAGCAAAATTATTTGGTTCATTAGGATAGATACATTGTTTGAGAACAATGTATCTATCATAATTAACCAAATAATTTTTGTATATGCCCAGTTTTAAGCTTGGCAAAAAGCAAAAAAGGGTTGATAAGATGAGACTGCATAGTATAGGTACTTGAAACCTTATCAGATTTATTTTGACTCTCTGGAGAGATTCGTTTTCATTTATGTAATTTTAACATGAAACTGGATAGTGTTATAATTAAGGTTGCATAGCCATATCCTTTACATGTGAGTAGTTGTGCCATAAACATCGACTAAAATAATGACAGGATAATGGGCAATCATGGTCCTCCTAAAATGGAATATTAATCAGTTTGGTAGAATGGTATATTACAGTTTTATTGATTAGTGTGAAATACCACCAACAGGAAAAACAAGTACACAACTTAGATGTAGGATAACTTCGAAAATTTGCATTCATTCATTTCAATTTTACGAATTTATTTGGTTATATGACTTTACGAGTTATTGCAGTTGCGTAAAGATCATTTTCACCTAAAGCAGTAATAAAGATAGGTGATTTTAAAGGCGCACTCAGTTCGAATAGTGATCGGTTTTACGACATTTGCCGATGCTACATCTAAGTTACACAACCTACTGTAACATATTATGTAATACATTATCTTACAATTTATTTATTTGTACCTTGTGCTTGTTTTCAGCATTCCAGTTTATATATACCAGTTTGTTTGGTGCTTATTCGGCGTATTTGTTTGTAAGAACAGGTGGGTAGTGTTGAAATTATGGATATTTTGAACAGTGTTTGCACAGTTATATATACCGTTTTGAATAAATATTGTAACATGTACTCTGTACAGCCTTGTTAATATACAAAATAATAATAGTAAATATTGTGTCTATCTTTATCATTCTACTTTATTATTTTATCCTCATTGATACGGAAAATATGTTCAATATATATTTTTAAATTGAATAAGTTCTAAATATTCCGTACGCAAAATACGCGCTTGGACGCGACACCACCCTATTATACAACATAGTAGGTACTTATTAAAGTTTTTTTTTTCTTTCAGGACACTTCGTCGCTCCTCTAGTCGCACATATGTTCTGCAACCACATGGGATTTCCAAACTTTGCCGAAATATCTGACTTCCCACCTTTACAACGGGTGTTAATCGTATGCAATTTCCTACTAGGATTCGGCATATGGTGTTTCCTGCTTAACCCTTTGACTAGTCCACATATTTTCGACAACAGATTACATTGGGAAACTTGAATCTAATAATGTTATTACAAGCGATAATACAAGTATCTCATTAACCGTAGCCAGCCGTAAATATGGCACATATCGTGTCATAGATAAAGTTTGTTTTTGTTGAGCGTCGTTTCTGTCACTCATACTTGTGTCTCTTTCTGTTTATTACGCCCGGTACTGTAGGGTTTGGTATAAGTCAACTTCAAAAATATGCAATAATATACTATAGTCCGCGCGCGACTGCTAGTCACCGCTTGAGGTATATGAGCGGTGAGGCAGCGGAGGTAAACAAAGGCCAAGCTAACTTAATCTGCAAATTTTGTCAATAACGACCTCCCCCGTGTCACCGCTCACATACCTCAGGCGGTGACTAGCAGTCGCGCGCAGACTATGCCTATAGTCCTCATTGGGTTGTCAGTATTTTTATGCCAGTGTAATATTGAATGTTTCGGATTAAAACGCGTGAGACTTAACCTCAGTGGACTGAACCGACACAGTCAATAGGAACTGTAATTAAGAACTATTTAATTTTTGAAAGGTGGCTATGGCAAATTGCGTTTCAAAATACCTACTAAATTCTGTTATTTTGAACTAAGCCTAGATATGCACGGGCATTTTTTTACGGGACGATTTTCTATAGTACCTACACTGGATTTTCAACTCTCGGTATTGAGTCAAGCATTGAGAATCCAACAGAGCGCCTGCCAGCTCGACTAAAAACACACTGTTGGATTTTCATTTTCGACTCTCGGCGCTAAGCAGAGTGTTCAAAATACAATGCGCGAAAAAAATCGCCCGTGGGTACGAGGGCTTACTCGGTTCTAAAATTCGCTGCACGCGATGCGATCCAATATAATGTAATGTGGCATGATGGGAATAACTCCGTTCGCGATATTGGTTTTAAAGCCAAATGTCCCAACGACATAATGCTTCTATTTGTCAATAACGATGGAACGCATTCGTGCATCACTGGTTTTATAGTTTCGTTTATAAAGTTTTTGGCCCGTGTAAAATACATAATATGTTCGATAAGAATCCGTTTATTTGAAATATATCAATTGAAACGGATTACTCATACTTAGAAGTAACATGGTTAGTTTGTAGAAAACACTTTGACAGTAGAACACCAGTGCGAATAATCATTTTAGTATAGGCAGCTCTTACGAAGCGTAAGGCCGAGTCCTAACCAAAACGACCGTTGCATTCATTTTGCTTGGCTTGATCGCGCGATTGGTTATGTTGGTTAGGTAGCGGGGTAATAGTGACTGATATTTTTATATGACTATACTTATGTCTAAAGATTTGTTACAGAAAAACTATAACAATTCAAATAACATTACTGTGTCGAAATGGTGTTTGTTTATCTGAGGCATTGGTATTGCCATAAAAAATTATGTGTATTGTTTATATAAATAGTAACACTACAGTATTGCTAATTACTAAATAAGTAATTTACCTCTGAAGTCTAATCACAGTATAATAATAAATATAGCTTGGTCCTATGGTTACTACTAATATGATTAATCAAGTAATGTTGATTGATACTTATAAATTATGATAAAAATGTGTGTATATTTGTGTCTGTCTACACTTGCTTTCAATTATGCGAACAGTCAGCAATATAGTTTTTGCATGACTGCCCAAAAAGGGAGTGTTAATTCATTGCCGAGTCGCTAAAAGTGTGTGCTAACCGAGTGCTTAAAACTTATTAATACAATTAACGTTTAATTAGGCATAACATCATGCAAGAATTTCCTTCCTTAAAATTCCGGCTGGCACGGCATACTGATGTAGTAAAATATCTTGTCTGCAATTCCCGAAGTTTATGAAAATAAAGAACACATTCGGTCGAATAGTAAAAGCACAGTATTAATTAAACTGAACTTGAAGCAAATGTAGACATGTTAATTGCCTTATTATAAAGATAAAAATATTGTCTTAATGCATAGGTAGCAATGATAAACCCCTACAAATCCTACCCCGTATCCTAAATTCCTAATTAATATTATAAATGAGAAAGTGAGTTTGTTTGTTACGCTTTCACGCTAAACCGGCTGAACAGATTTGGACGAAATTTGGCACATGGGTAGACCATCACCTGGATTAGGACATGGTACCTAATTTTTATCCCGATATTCCCACGGGATCGAGGCTTTTGTAGGTGAAACCGTGTGACGCAGCTAGTGGTATTATAATTTATCAGAGCGCATCTGACGTCCCCGCATCAACAAGTGCCTTTAACCTAATTCCGTGAATTCTAATACAACTCACAGATGCGCGTATCTGGTTGGCTATTTCAAGAAATGGTCCCCTAGTAGTGATGGGATCGGTACAAAATACCGATTACAGTCGATAAATATTTTAGAAGTGTATCGTCATAAGAATGCTAATGTATTGTGTGCGTTAATGCTATGCTATTAAAATGAGCAATATTTGTATATTTATTTTGTAATCACGGTCTCGAAAACGGCAGTAATGACTTCGATGAAAGTTGCAATATAGGGGTTTACGGGGGCGAAAAATCGATTTAGCTAAGTCTCAGATCTGGAAAAATTCTTTTTTTCTATTTTCAACCGAGCACAGCTCCTTAATGCGGAATCTATAGGGGTTATCTACGATCGTTAGCTTTACTCATAGCAGACTCGGACTGGTTCAGATTACCGGGATGTTGATTGTCTTTTCTTTTGAATCAGGAGAGTGTAAGAGTTTTATTAATTTTTGTTATGTATAGTAAATTACTAGAGATTTGAAAAGAATCGAAAAAAACCTGTTTGATATTTTTCTATTGTAGCTTTTTTTGTGAAGGTATGCTTTTATAAAATTTTCCCACTTGTCTGTTTCTCTTAATCTGAAATTAAAATATTTTTTAAACAAGGGATAGAGAGCAGAAAGGGCAAATGTGGTGAAACAATTTTTTCATACTTAATCATTGTGTTGTGTGTGCCATACTTTTTATCATAACTGTAAATACGTAAAAATAATAATTTAGACAGGGTTTGCACGCATGGGTACATTGCAACATATTGCCTCACTAGTCAATTGTTTTTAATATTTAAAACTAATTATTATAATGATTTGTGACGTGAGTGTTTGTGAAACAACGATATTACTTGTCATAAAATAAACATAAATGATGATGAATTGTTTTTTTTTACTTACCTTTCTAAATTGTTGTATGGTGATGTATCAGCAATAGACGTGCAGTTGAATTGATTAGTGCAGAGTCACGAACATCAATTTTTCATGTTGAGACGATCGAATGAGTTTAGTCTTCTTAGCGTGTCGATGGCAAAAATATCGAGTGTTGTTAAATTTGTTTGGCCCAAAATAATGTTCATTGACGCAGCCATTAGGTCCTGACGTGTGCAGGTGATAGAACAAGCTGGGCAAGATTGGAGGTGAGCCATATTCTGTGGAGAGGCGCCGCATACTCACCGGAGATCTGAGCCGTCCGTGAACCCCCACTTTTGGAGGTTGTCCTTGCTGCAGCCTACTTGGGTACGAAGTCTATTTAAGTTTTCCAGGTAGTGTATTTATTGTATAGATAGTGCCATCCACGAAGACGCGCCCCTCTCCGCGATTACTGTACTGTAAGCTGTGTGTGTGTAGTACGGAGTGGAGCGGGGCGCGTCTTCATGGATGGCACTATCTATAAGAGCATCTACAACTATCCCTAAAAACCAATTCAACAGCACGTTTCCTCAATTCTGCCAACCGATAAGAAGCTTAAACAAACAATTAGAAACAGTTTGTATGTAAATAATATTTAATTTACTCCATATATACATAATTTTGTATTATCTAGGAACAATCTAATTTCATTCTAATTTACATCATAAATAGCATACATTCGTTTAAAGACGCACAAATACATATAAAATTTAAATAGAGACAAAAATCTACTTCACTTCGAACCAAGTACGATGCGTTCAGAAAATAATTATTTTTAATATCTTTTTACCTACAATAATACTTAGGCTCATTTACTACTAACGCAGAGGCAGCGCGGTTGTGAATGTCGAACAAATATTTCCGTTGTGCTCGTTGGAATAAAGTCTATAATCTTCGATCAATAATAGACTAGATTCCCGATAAGCGCTTCAAAAACGGCCCGAAAAATAAGACCACGAATACGTTTGTGGTCTTATTTCAAATTAGTATGGTCCAATCATAGCCAACATTAAGACGTCAAAATGCCGCGTTCAAAAACTGTGTAAATAACCACCGTAACACCAAGGTTTTGGAGGGAATATCTTTTTTTCGGTAAGTTTAAATCAGTTAGTGTTTTTCATAAAGTAAAAACAGAATTAAATTGTAAATTTAATTCAATTAGCTAATATTATAATTGTTTGGCCAATGTTTGTTACGACGCACCAACTATTGTATCGAACATCGACTGTTCTTGAACAGGGAATGCATGGAGTAGTGTTGTTATTTTGTAATGGTATTTTTTTTATAGAAAAATTATGGTTCCATAAATTAATAGATGTAAGAGACATGGGTGGTTTATGTTATGCTTCAAATGACGTGTTTGACATATGCATGAAAACCGAACGTGTTATACGGAACTGTCTTCGCATGAGTGGTGACAAATCAATGCAAAAAAAGTATGATAAAAACTTTATATGTGTAAATGTTTTAAACGCATATATTGAAAAGGATGTGTTTTCTGGGGGAAAGGAACACAACCATAAAATAAGCTTAATTAAACTGATTATAGAAAAAATCATTGATGTAAGATTACATTATATTTGTAAAAAAGAAACTGCTCAAATAAAAATTACTTCTAAAAGACAGCTTTATAACAAGCTGAATCTGTTTAAAGGTAATTAAACATTACACTACTATTTTAAATACTTTTGTATAAAGAATACGCCGAAAACGCGTTTCTTGACTGCCTTTATTATTATTTTTACTTTTTTATACCTATTTGTTGTAATAGCGGCAATGTAAAATAGTATCTACTACTTTTTTGAATCGGTCAAAAATAATTGCCACCATAGAAAATGAACCTAAAAAAAAATATATTCTGCAGCTCCACGTCTTTCAATACTTACTGTGTTCTGAGCATTGAAATGTAATACCAAGAACTATTTCTAGTTCCACAATAGAATAAGCACGAAATTGTAAACAAAATGTTCTGAACCTAATTACTTTGAACTTAAGTTTCATTTTAGAATAAATATTTTTGTACTGATGACTTTTTATGTTCAAGCGACATTTTAAATTTATTGCTTATAAACTTTCTCCGATGAAAGGACTTAAATAAATATATTTTGCAATGGTAATTAAACTTTATGTTTAAGCATTAAGGTTTATAATAAACTGAAGTTGTTAATACTATTCAACTTTTTTCTAAGAATTGTAGATGTTTACGTGTGTGCAAACGTGGCCACTTGAGCGACTTAGTTTTGTTCCTGATCCTTAATCTAGTCTATTATTGATCGAAGTCTATAATAAAGAAACTTACCGCATGCATATCTGTCCTTT
The DNA here is from genome assembly GCA_947522985.1 of Lithophane socia. Lineage (NCBI taxonomy): Eukaryota > Metazoa > Arthropoda > Insecta > Lepidoptera > Noctuidae > Lithophane > Lithophane socia. The sequence continues at coordinate 10,110,532 of OX383270.1, read as the reverse complement.
TAAGTCTGTAGTAAGCAATGTTTATTAGTATGGCAGTGAAAACAGCGCTGCGCAGCTTTTGATAACCGTTCTTGTAGTAACTAGTAACGTTACGCAGGGTTGAATCTTCACTATAAAATCGGTTCGATGAAAAAGCCCGAAGTGCCGATATCACTGCTCTATTCAGTAAATAAATTAAATAACGAAACACTGCGAGCACGAGCACACTTGCTGTAACACTGACTTCCAAATGAATTCAAAACTTCCAGAACCTAACCTAACCTAACCACTTCATTCCACTGAATTCCAAAAATTAAGGTATCATAATAAAGCAGGCCTTTTATTGGAAAACCTTAACTATTAATGACACACTACACGATGAAAGCATTATTTATTAAATTTTATTTCTTCTAAACTTTGATATAAAATTTCGTATATATTCAATAAAATATTTAAAAAATAGACATTAGTTAATTATTTTAGAGTTGGATAAAATTTGTTTCAAAGTTAATAGAAATCTTTGAATTAGCTGCTATAAAAGAAACTATATTTTCTAATAAGTATTTAAAAATGAACCTTCCGTAGTTGAAGTAGAATAGAGATTTGTCTGTTTGTTTAATGTTGCATGAAACACTCCGTTTTAAATGCAGGTTTATATATTTATACGCAGTGTTAAATTAACATTTACATATAAATTGATCACATTATCTAATTTACTTTCATTTCAGTAACATATACATTAAATTATTAGATATACATAATTATACAAAACATAGATATTCAAAAATAAAGAATTCAAGAAAGTGTTCGTGAACTTTTCGTGATTGAGCTTGTGAATCAAATCAGTCTTACACGCGATTAAACTTTGCACTCGATAACTACATGAACTCGTCATAAAATCGAAATAATATGATTACTGGCATGTCTGGCATAATTCGAGACTTGACAAACCCTATAGTTGGCATTTTATGGCAGATATCTACTGCACAAGACATAATAGTCGCAGTTATGCTGCAGAAGGTACATGTCGCACCGCCGATGAGGAAGCGACTTCAACGATTCGATCAACGATTTTTTCGCTCAAGAAACGTACAAAGATTGTAGGTCCCGTGTAAGTAAAAGAGATATTTATATATATTAATAGTTGATCACTGACCGTTCATACAACATACACATAAATGGCTCGTTTGTCGCAGCGATAAGAGCTATCAAAGAGAGCAGGTACGGAGCAGGACGCTTGCTTGGCGGGCAGAACACTCGCTGAGAGACTCACGCTTTGTACATACGCAGTTGGTAGCTCTACTCGCCTCTCGTTCATCGCTGGCGGTGGGTCAGGTGCCCTAGGAAGCTGATAATTACTAATAATCCGAATTTTATTAGTTTATTTATCGGAACTAGACGAAATTCAAGTGATGTTATTGTTTTTCCTATGCTGCTGCTGCTGGGATCTCGCATCGCAGACGATAAGCCAGCCTAGCGCAGTATCTGCTTATGTCATTTCATTATATTCCGCGCGCGACTGCTAGTCACCACTTGAGGTATGTGAGTGGTGAAACGGGGGGAGGGGGGGGGGGGGGCGTCTCACCGCTCACATACCTCCAATATCGTGACATCTTGATAAAATAAAGCAAGGTTGTTTGTCTCTGAAGCCCTATTTACACGATGCAAGTTACCTGTGGCATACAGTAAAATTGAACTTTCACTTATAGTATGCCACAGACAGTTAAATCGCACCGAGTACATCAGGCTTAATCCTCAAAGGGACCACTAACATAGAGGGTATATACGTTTCTTTCTTGTGAAACATCCTATGAGTTAGAAAGAGTAATCTTGCTTTTTTTTCAGTCGTAAACACTGCAAGCAAATTGTCTATTTTTGGCGGTCTCTATTTTAGTCATTATTCTGAGCTCTAATCTAAATAAAATTGCAAACTTCACATAGTTACCGTGCGATGAGAAGTGAATTAATAGGCGGACAATTGAACAATGAAAATTGCAATTTATTTACAATCTTGTGAGGAAAATATATACGAACAATATCTATTATATAATATAAGTTATTCACACAAATACTAGATTAGATATTCTGAGCAGGGACTTGAAACGTTATAAAATAACGTTAAAATAGCGTTATGTGTAGTTCTAGTAACGATAATTTCTACCGTTCCACCCGGATCGTAACTAAATTAATAGTTGAAGATTTCGTTCTGATAGATTTTCGTTATAATGCCAAGAAATTAGTTCGTAAATGGTTACTGGAACTTTATATAACGCTATTACGTAACGTTGTCGTAGCCCTATTTTGAGTAATGTTTCATGTCCCTGATTCCGAGTGTATCATAAGGCAAAAATTGGCAATGTTTATTCAAGTTAGTCGAATTTACGTTTCAAAAGTTACGAAAAGTTTTGATATCAATTTTATATTTATATGCTTCTATCTATTTTATCGCATATGATACGTAACATTAAAAGCTTATACGAAAAAATACTTTGGTCAGGGGGCCTAAAACGGCCGAATTAGCAATTCCTCTAAAAGCAATTCATTTCCTGAGCTGTCATTAGCAATTCCTATAATTTGTCACAAAATCAATTCATAATTTGTGGACCATTTTACGAATCTCCATAGAAAACTGTCAAACAGACGAATTATTTTGTAATATGAATTGCACGCAGAGATGAATTGTCAGTTTGTGCCATTTTACGATGATTCATAATATTTTTCTATTATGATTCTGCCAAAGTGACCGTTTTAAGCCTCCAGTTATGATTTTACTGTGTCAATTAGAAGAATGTGTCGTAAGGCTCTATGGGCAAAAGGAGTGTGTATGATATGTTTATCGATTTAGCTGTAATTGTTTTTATTTCAGCTTTTATTTGACCACCTTAACATACACGGACTGTACATGGGCTGAACACCCGTTTACCTTCTTGTGCGAAGTTTGTAAAGTGCAAAAGTGCGTTTACGAACTCTGAATCTCAAAAAGATTTCCCGTCGCTAATTATCGCTCCCTAAAACTATAACATAGTAAACCTATCGACACATTTTCTAAAACAAAGACTCCAAATTCTCTCTAAAGAAAAACAGTCAGATCATGTCAAGCGTTGACGACTAAAGAGTAAAACCTGAGCAGGGCTCCGCACACCGTAGAGGCCGAGTTTCATGGCGCTTGTATGGGCCGGTTCGGGGACTGCGGGACCACGGGCGCGGGCGTCGCGTCAAGGTCACAAGCCGAGAGCAATCGGACGAGCTCGTCCGGAGTCGGGCCCCCGTCTGGGGTTGGAGATTCATCGCCCTCCGCTGATGAAGAAAACAATATGTTATTGGTCAGGATTTCGGGAACATTTTTATGACCACCTCGACCGGCTACAAATGAAGCTATATTTTTCCAGCATATGCTGATCTCGCATTGTACAGTATTTCCGTTCAATGAGAGGTCAGCTTATACTGGAAAATTGTAGCTGGATATGTAGCCGTGTGTACATGATAACAGCATCTCTATCACAAAGAATTTATTAAAAGATATAAATAAAGGGAGTATGGGCGAATTGCTAAAACAAAAAATCAAAAATAAATAAATCACATACAATTCAAACATTGTTGCTTCTATTGTAGACTCCAATTAATACTAGCATGAAGGTACGCAATCCATCCTATCAATAAATAAAGTTTTCATTAGAGCATTATTCTATGCTCCATATACTAGACAGCTGTGGATAATAATATGTCAAAAAATGTAACGCTTAAAAAGTCGGGGAATATAATCGTTAAGCAAATTGACTACCTACTAACTTACATTGTCCGTATATTGAAATCACAACTGTCATTCTTAGCACGAATTTTGCAGTCATGCGATTGGTAGTACTGTTCTTTCAGTCGCCATTTTAAACACTAGAGTTAATTGAAACTAAGGCCCGTATTAACTACAACCAATCAAAAGGCTTAAAACTCGTTTAAAGCCTTTTGATTGGTTGAAACTAGTTTAAAGTAATGCTTGAGTTTTCTAGTAAATCACAACTGTCATTCTTTGACAGTTGTATGATGAACAACTGTCAAAGAATGACAGTTGTGATTTGAATTATGTGATTGGTTGAATGATTTATCAATAGCCAATCGCAGCGGTTTACGTAAGCTCTACACTTTGTCACATTAATTTTGCGATAATTTTCGTTCGAGAAACTGACTCATAGTTGGATAGTTAAACCCTTATCAGGTTCACCCAGAATCGAAGCGGCCACTGAATGAGCGTTACGTTTCTTCACATATTATTATTCGTACAAACAAAAAAGTACTTCCATACCTCCATTACCAGGAACTGGCTGGATTTTAACTGCCTTATCAATAGGTGCTGTGAGGTCCCACATTTGCGTCGCACCAGAGCGGTGCCCACACAACAATAGCCGGCGCGGTCGCAACGCTCCTTCGCACTCCGCTACCACGAAACATGACACCGCTGATCCGTCTACTGAACGGATTGTGCATACCCTGAGGAGTTAAGTTGAAGTTAGTCGCAGAACAAGGGATTATGAGCTTTAATTTCCATTACACATACTTCAGTTTCCATTGCAATTAAAATTTTAACACCGAAGGTAAACCTTGTATAAAATGTGATCTTTTATGAAGGTCGTATGAGAAGAGTTTTGTTACCTTTTGCCGTTTGAAGCGAGCCGGACGTATAATGTATCAGTGTCAGGAACAACTTTCTGTATAAATATTTGCTCTTCATCCTGTTCACCATAAGGACCTGAAACAAACACATTTCGACTGATTTAAGGCCTGGGGGCTTACCACCGCCGCTTACAGCAGTATTATTTTAATATTACTTCAGTGTAGGAAAGAGATGAAGCTCTACAGCACGTATAGCTCCATCTCTTTCCCCCACAAAGTAAGATTAAAATAATACTGCTGTAAGCGGCGGTGGTAGGTCCCCTGGTTTACCATCTCCTAGAAAGTTTTTGTTATGAATTATTTTATTCTACTGTCGACATTTGTAATTTATTATTGTTTTACTTTAATTTAATGATATTGACTTGAAATTAATTATAAACAATCATACCTATATAATAAATAATAACAATTAATATTTGTAATGTAATGTAAAATAAAAAATGTACGAAATATTTTTATCATAATATGTTTAGGTAGGATATAAAGACCTTTTGCTGTATGTATCACCTCATGTATCCATATTCAGGTAAATAAATGAATTGATTTTTGATTTTGTTAAGAATTAGCGAAAGTTTGTAAGTATGGCTGGATGGATGGATGTTTGTTACTCTTTCACGTAAAAACTACTGAATGGATTTGGATGAAATTTGGCAAACAGATAGTTTATAACCTGGATTAGGGTACTTTTTATCCCGATATTCCCACGGGATCGAGACTTACGCGGGTGAAACCGCGGGGCGCTGCTAGTATCAACATAAACTCACCGCAGTCATTATGAGGCTGTGCAGTCGGAGCTTCCAACGCTAACACTTTGAAGGCCGCCTTGGGAGTGGTCCCCGGCTGCGTGGAGATCATTCCTCTGAACCGCGTGACGCGCCACGTCCTCACGTGGTTGTACTCGCTACATACTGAGACTAGGTAGTTCTCTGATAGGGATACCTGGAGAACATAAATTTTCAGTTCAACTATTTAGCATCTTAAGAGGTAAAAAAGTCAGCTGTTCCCTATATTTATGTTCGCATACCTCGTCAAAATATAGGGAACACCTGCTTTTTTTTCGCGATTACAGGGTTGGACCCATAGTGAAAATTGTTCATAATGATGAGTACAAATCAAAATCAAAAGTCATTTATTCAAACTAGGCTGAGAATCAGCACTTTTCGAACGTCAAAATTACATAAGACAGTCCCCCCAAAACGCCCACCCTTCGCCACTTCCTAGTCCTTTAGCTGGGAAGAAGAAGTGGCGCAACAAACTCCCCAGCAGCACAGCTGTCTGTTCAGTTAGAAAAATTTGATTCTATACAAAAGTTTGCAAAATCATTTACATTACGCTTAAGAGACCCCTTAAGAGATTTTGTGTATGAAAAGATACACCTTATATACACGATGAAATCCAATTACCTAGAGAAACTTTACGAAAGCAATACTTATAATTTTCTAAAATCATTTGATTATGGAGTTAGCGGCCGCGAGGAGATGTGTTATTCGAGATTATGAGAAAAATTAATCACTCAAAGCGCCAAAAGTAGTTTTCACTTAAAAAATTGTCTCATCGTGTGTCATGTCTGTGAAGTTTAAGCAGTTAATTTTATTTAAACTGTTTTTTTCGTTTATTTGATATTTACCTTAGTGATAGGACTCTGGTGCACAGTGAAGGTCTGGAACAGCTGCGGTCCATGGCCCACTGTCTCCGGATGCTGCACGATGACGCGCACCGAGCCGCAGCGAGTGCCGTACGCTATCTCTATCCAGTTGCCGCATAGATCTGTTATTGATATTGTGTTAGGAAAATGAATAACATTTATTATGGAATGGATACTTAAGCCCTGAATGAAGCACATAAACCAATGACTATAAAGCCTCTTGACTGCTCATGCGGGCGACTCGGGCTCACGACACATCAGTGTAATTGCACTGAGACTAGATGGACATATGAGTGGCCATTTTAGTTTTGACCAGTTATTGGTTTTCTGCACACGCGGTTATTTTGAGACATTTTAAAACATTTCTGCATAAATAAAAACAATTATGAGTTCCTGTTCAATTACATGGTGTGGGAAATCGTCTCGAACATCCAGCTATAAAAAAGATTGCAAAAATTTTCATCCATAATTAGAATAAATATTTTATTAAGAATAATTGCAGGGCTCAAGCTAAACTGGTTGTTTACGTAAAATGGCACAAAAACGTACACCGCGTAGATGTCTTTTTGAAAAGTTCCTTTCTCTCACTAGGGTAGGGTATTACAATGCGTCTGTCCCTTTCTATCTGCACTTATATTGTAGAGTGTTGTGTAAAAAACCGGCCAAGTGCGAGTCGGACTCGCGCACGAAGGGTTCCGTACCATTATCTATAAAAACGGCAAAAAAATCAAGTTTGTTGTATGGGAGCCCCCCTTTAAACTTTTAGTTTATTCTGTTTTTTAGTATTTGTTGCTAAAGCGGCAACAGAAATACATTATCTGTGAAAGTTTCAACTGTATAACTATCACGGTTCATGAGACAGACGGACAGACAGACAGACAGCGTAGCCTTAGTAATAGGGTCCCGTTTTACCCTTTGGGTACGGGACCCTAAAAAGTAACATTAAGTACTTAGGGGTTTATTCATAAACAATGATTAAAGTTAAGTGACGTTCAAACGTCAAAAATGTTTGGTTAAACAGTCGCTAATCATTACTTAACTTTAATCAATTTTTATGAATAACCCCCTTAATGTTTACATTTTAGATTTCAAAATATTCCGTAACTGAAAGAAAAGTGGATTAATGCAGTTCACAGAGAAAATTTAATTCCAAATAAATATAGCGTTGTTTGTTCAAGGCATTTCACAGCACATTAAAAATAAGTAATAGCAATGTCATTTCCTTTCGGATAGAACAATTAATTCTCATAAGTGAAATCCAAATTAATTATTGTTCAATAAGGAAATCGTCGAATCGACGTCGATTTTATCGATATCGATATTATTGTTGCAAAACTGACTTCTGCATCACAATGTTTGGGACATTCGTCCTGACAATGTTGCATCGGCCAATCACAAACGCTGTAATTTCTTCGTCACCCAGCCCGCAGTGGTGAGTCGTGTGCCTAGACGAAATCGGTCTATCAGCTGTCAAGTGGTTTAATACTCTTTGATATAAACAGACATAAAGTAGTAATGTTTTGAACAAGTCAGATTTAAAGCACTGTGTTATATTTCCAACGCTTGACATTGAGCCGATGTTACCCGAAGTATCCTATGATATATTTGAACTATGTTTATTATATTTATAACTTACTTGTTTTAGGTGTGAGATATACGGATATAGCTGTGATTGGCTCTTGATTTGGGTCCTTATATAGCTGCGTCACTAGTAGATCATTGTCCTTCATACGTAGCGGGAACTTTTGCATATCTGACAATAAAAACATAAATAACATTTGAATATTTTAGAAAATGACAAGAGGAATACGTACAGACATACGCTCATATCACAATACAATTTCAATCTAGGTCAATAAATAATAATTATTAAAAAAAATAAGTAAAGGTAATATTAGATAAGCCCTCGGGTCGTGGGGTCCGAGTGCTAGAGATTTCAAATGAAATCTCAAAACGGCTGGTTGACACACCCGTGACCCAAGGGCTGGCTTTTACCTTGGCCAGAGGCTAAGCATTGCCAACGTGGCAACGCCGCTAGTCTCTTGGGTAAATTGCCAATCGACATGACGATGAATTTTTCGACTGTATTTCAGTTTGTGAATAGTTTTAGTTAAGTTCGTATATAATTTGGTTATTTTTATTAATTAACTAGCTGTTGCCAGGGTGGGTGTCGGTTATTATATACTAAAACTTTCCTCGAGAACCACTCTATCCATTGGTCAAAACAGCATGAAAATCGGTGTAGTAGTTTTTGAATTTATCGCGAACAGGACGACAGACAGACGCGGCGGAGGACTTTGTTTTATAATATGTAAGGATAATAAGGATTAGGTATAAGTTGTTATTTACGTTCATATTATTATTTTAATGCCCCATATTAAGTTTATTAATAAACCATTAGATTAATATGTTTTAAGACGTAGAGGTGTCGATGGCGAAGAGGAAATAAGGCTCTGGCGGTATTGTGTGAGGTATCGTGTGATAGTTTCCTCCATGGGTTATCGTAAGACACAAATAAAAACGGCTGTACGATCTATTCAAATCCTTGTTTCCAATTGATGATATTTCTTTATGCGAGTGTAAATAAAGTTGATTTTAGACTGACCAGACTGTTGAAAAAGTTATAAAAATTGTAGTGCAAACTGAACCTTATATGTTGATATTACAGTTTTTTTTTCCTAAAACTCGTATTTGTTTACATGTTTGGAAACTAAATCGCGAACGCAGATTAGGTATACATACATAGTTGCCTGCATACATATCTGTTTTATTAAAACCTTGAATTCGTTCATTCACTGACAGACAACGCACAGCCTAAACTGCTGGCTCTAGAAGCACGAAATTTTGCACAAGATTTACTTATAATAGGTAACGAAAGTGAAAAAGAGCACTAACGCAGGAGTTTTAAAAATTCGGAATGAATCTTCTAAAGGGTGAAAGTTCGTATGAAAATTGGTAATTTTTGAAGTTCGAAACTTGGAAGTTGGATCTTAGATTTCTGTTTAAAAGTTTAAGTTAGTTCTTCTGTGATCTTAATTTGGAAACTAGCTGTGCCCCGCGGTTTCATCCGCGTAGGTCTCGATCCCGTTGGAATATAGGGATAAAACGGATCCTATGTCCTATTCCAGTTCATGGTCTACCCGTGTGCCCATCCTCTCCTCTCTAGAGTAAAACGTGGAACGTCGCGCCGGCGTCGAACGGTTCGCGTATTGCATTTTTATATTCATGATTACTTCGAAATTAAATGTCCGATTCGAATGAATTAAAAAGTATTTTGCTGCTACATAAATGCCCTTGATGTTAAAAGTATTTATTTGAATAAGAATTAATATTATGTTGATAAAACTCCTTCGCAAATAATGCATTAGTTTCGAACAAATTTGATTACCATAAAAAATGGTTATAGTGAGTCAATCTTAAAAGATAGACATAGGCTGTCGCGGACTTTTTTTTAGAACTTTTAAAGAGGAACAATTCCATCATACATGATATTTGCGTAACTTAAACCGGTTACGCAGCGCACGCAACGGAAGCTCTTAAAAAGGAATAATATTTCCCGTTTTTGCAACATTTTTCATTTATGCTCCGCTCCTATTGGTCGTAGCGTGATGTTATATAGCCCATAGCCTTCCCCGATAAATGGACTATCCAACACAAAAATATTTTTTCAATTCCAACCAATAGTTCCTGAGATTAGCGCGTTCAAACAAACAAACAAACAAACTCTTCAGCTTTATAATAATAGTATAGATTCATCTCTTAAATAGGGGATGAAGGTTTGTATGAAATTTCGGAATATTTTAAGGTTCGAAGTGTCGTTTGGGCTTCAACTAATCTAAATAAGTCTCCTTAAGAACAGTAGTTTCCTATATGAAATCCCACCGGGCACACATTACATAACTGTTGCAACATAATTTTGCTTTTTATTCATGTCACAATTTTATTTGTATACACAAGGCAGATTGTGATCTCATTTATGCTAATCGCGGCATGTATTAACGTCAATCATTGCGAAGATTGCTTATCGATTATTTGTAAAACCTTATCATGGTACGTTTTCGATATCGATCGATAACGATTACGTAACACGGGGTGCATTTATTTGTTAATGTAAGTATTGCATGACAATTTTGCCTCGCGAAAAAGGAAACACTGAAAATGCATATACGTCTCGCGTTGTTGCATAACTTTTTAATTAAGTAGTCGAGATTTTTAAATCATAATATTCTTTATCTACCCCCATGCTAAGCTAATGCTGAAACAGTTAGCTTATTGCCAACATTAAAACAGCCAGTGTCATAATAATCATAATATCATCCAAACGGGTGTTTTAATGTTGTACTGAATTTCATAATGCCACTCATTTCAAAAAAAGAGCATTGTCATTCACGACGTTCACTAACGAAGCACCGTAATTTAAAAACAAAACATACATTCGAATTCGAAAAATTCTAATTCACGTCGTACCGCGCCATTTTTGTTCGATATTGGTATTGCAAAGAAACTTTTATACAAGATATCATGGGTTTAGATAAAGTCTTGTATACAACTGTAAATAATTAGGTATTAAAACACTCAAGTGATAAACCCACATTCGTGTTTTAATACCCCTTATTATATAACAGTTGCATAAATAACTATTATGGCACCTCTTCAGGTTTTAAGGGGGAGGCGTGAAAATTGATTCACTGTTAGGTGTGTGGTGGTGTATAGTAGAAAATAATAAGGAGATACTGTTTTCTGGTTTCAAACTCAACTTTCTCAACTTTGCATATCATGATCTCTTCTTATTTCTGAGTAATGATGAAACTATCTTTAACTTACCAATATAATTAATGGCTCCAGTGGCAGTGCCTAGCAGTAGGAACGAGCCGGCCGTGTCATACGTGGTCAGATGAGCCACGTCTTGCGTCTGCCAGTGTTGTGTGCTGGTGTGCCACACGCCTGCTTTGCTGCGGCTGCCGGCGCCACTTAAAGCTACCAGTTGAGGACCCACGAAGAGTAGGTGTTCTACTCTTACGCCTAGGTTGAAAGTACCTGGGGAAGAGTTCGATATTCGTAAGACAGGGTGTTGGTTAATCCAGGGTTGCGGGAAAGTCCGAAAGGCATACCGGGACCCTTGGCAACAGGCAACTGAAGGAACACGGGTGGGTTATAGTCAGCAAAAGTCTGACACGCCCTACCGCTCCACCCAGAGCGGGAGAAGTCATTTGATGATTCAAACCCTCAAAAAATAAAGCATTTCCAAAACAAGAGAACATGCTGAGAGAAAATGAACAAGAAAAAAAAAACATGCCAGTGGGTTCTTTGACATGGTCTCGTTAATACCCTAGAGCGAAGGGATAAAAAAAATACGTTGTATAACCAAATTTTTGAGTGTGAAAACGGTATCTTTGGTCATCAGCGTATTATACAGACTTTGTGCTATACGGCAAACTCTTGAAAGTGTAATTTGGAAATTAATGAGCTTTCGTGATAAATAAGATCAATTCAACTTGCAGTTTTGTCTGTAACAGCTGGGCAGGTCAAAAACAAGACTAAACTGGCGGATAAAAAAAAAGAAGGAATTAAATCAGCTTTTAGGGGCGAATAACCATTTTACTTACCAACCAAAGTACGTCTAACAGGCTCACTGTGGGTCGAGAACGCCCACAGTCGGACATGCGCGCCACTAGCTATACCCAACATGACGTCAGTTCCTGTTGAGTTGGTCCCGCTAGAGGTGCCCCCGCCCCCACCCGTCTTGGCATTCAACGCTATTCGCTCTATCACTGAGTCTTGCACCGGAGATTGGAATACTACGTACCAGCCACATGAATCTGTTAATCTGTAAAGAAATGTATAAGAAATAAAAAAGTTTTTATAAATACCTATTATAAAACAACAGTACGATGTATCCATTATTAATAAAAAAAAAAAAAAAACCACAACCGTGATGATGCCCTTGGCCTGCATCTCATCTGATGGTAAATGATGAGCAGGCCACAGGTGGAAGCGAGGTTCGCCTGGAATCCTCAACCATAGAGGAACTGGCTCTCTTGCAGCTGAATACCAGTATTTTACATGGAGCAAATGCATAATCTGATCTCTACAACCCAGGTAATGGGTAACAATATACCCCTTGGTAAGATTGGTTGTTAAACTTTTGGGCTTCTGACTAATCTTGACGAATGTCAAAGATCTACAACTGACAGTGCTTTCCGAGCCACGGAGGAGTCTCGATATGTAATGGATGGTCATCCATACACCAACTGACCGCGGTACGCGTAGCTATAGATAGTGCCATCCACGAAGACGCGCCCCACTCCGCTCCGCTCCGTACTAAAGTACAGCTTACAGTAATTGCGGCATTATTGGATGGAATTATATGTAACCATTCGATTGACACGTGCGACTGTTATTGGCCACGGGCCCCTGATATATTGTGTATGAAAATATAACATGCTTATGTACATACCTATAACCAGTCACAAAGTGTGTATAGGCAACTGCAACCCAGTTGTGATGTGCTTTTATAATTTGAACTTTCATACTATCATTCCACGTGCTCACTGCAAATAAAGTAAAGCATATTAAGTTACACAATAGACTTCATTAATCGTATCAAGGAAGTCGTATTAAACGGGAATAAGAAGGGCTTGCGTCCAGGGAATGTGGCGGTGTTGTCCAACGTAATAATAGACCAATAATTAAGGCATCGGGTTTTATATGTCGAGTTAGGGAATGAATTGACACCCTACCCCCATTTTCCGTATCATATAGCCATATCACACACACTGCCAAAGAATGACAGTGGTGATTTAAACATAATTATGGACAATTAAAGTCGGTAGTCAATTTATTTCTAGACTCCCTAGCAAACAAGAGGTCACGAATTAGAACGATCACTCGTTATAGGTACTATTGACGAAAACCTACTCCCATCTGAAGCATATTTAGACCAATTGAAGGCATTTTACATGCTTAACTGCGCGCCAGGCGAACCTGGTCAGTAAGCCCTTGAAAACACGCTAATAACCAGTACTACGTATAAGCAGACGTATACCTATAGTACACCAATATTTTATGTTTAAGTCCCATGTAATAGGCTGGCCCGCTATTGCCAACCGGGCACAAATCTAGACTCCGGGCGGCTATAATTCGATTCAAATCTAATAGCGGCTCGGAAGTACACTATTCGCTGCGCAGTACCCCGCTGACCCGTGAATCCATTACTGCGCAGCGACTCTCCTCATGTTCCGAGCCGCCATTAAGTTTGAATCGGGGTGTACTGAGAAATTCCTGATAGAAAAAACCCACGACCTGGGAATCAAACCCAGGAGGCCCCCTGGGATGGTTTCCCTTCAGATTGGCTAGTATTTTCATAACGCACAATGACCTGAACTTTCTTAAATGGTAAATTTTACGAGAGAAGAAGAATGACTAACAAACAACCCACCCTGTTGGTTATCTTATAAAGCTATAAATCGTTGATTGTTGCGGCTATCAGCGATTATTATGTTCAAGATTGTTACATTATACCAAAATAAATAACTATCGAATGATGTATAAAGGTACAATGAATGAATCACGACATTATGACATCAACGTTGGTACTTACTGTCTGGCGGGCGATGTCCTTTGTGGCAGTCCGCGTTACCTAATGACGCTGCTCTCGAGTGACCCCTGCCGCAGCGACTGTAAATTGTATGTAATTGTTAGGTTTACATTCTGTGTCGGGGTTGCGGCGAATGTACAAGTACATATCTTCCGGGCCCCCGACTCATGGTAGTACAAGGAACTGTGAGGTTTTAGTCAGTAGGAGGCCGACTAAACCCTCCGTTCTCTCCAGATGGACTTCCTCCATGAGGATTTCTCAAGGATAAAAAAAAGGTTCAGATTCTGTGAATGTTGTTCTGTTTCAGGTTGGACTGTTCTCATACACAACAAAATACGTACCTAGTTAAAGTCTAATAAATACCTTTTATCCAAATGCTGTTATTTCAATTTCAACGAATATCAACTTTAAATTAGTGTAAATTAAGTTGATTTCTAAATGACGCATACCATTGAAAAAGTCTTCGTTGGGAAACTGAACTTTACGCGTCGATATTAAAGCTTTTTCCAAAAACACATATTTGTTTACCGACATGTTTGGTAACTAAATCGCGAACGCATGTGTAGCAAATTCGGCTAAAATATTTTAAAATAGCTAACAGACTCGCTTTCATTAACAATGGATGTAATGCATCCATTGTCAACATCATCATTGTCATCCATTAAAGTTTTTATGTATGAGTTTGTTTGTAAATGATTTGGATCCAAAGCAAAAACGTGGAATTTGGTAGATATATCTCAGTTCCACATCTCTGCTTTGGGTTCACAGCATCCCGAAGCCACAGCTAGTGTCAAAAATGATATTTTGTCTAGTTGTCTTCTTATCGCCTTATTCATAAACGCTACTTAAAGTTAAGTTATGAATTAGCAACTGTGTAACCATACATTTTCGACGTTTATACGACTTATTAACTTTAAGAAACGTTTATGAATAAGAGGGCAAGTCTTTTACTTATTTATTAGACTTCTAACGAAGATTATTTAAATGATGTTATTATAAGCCAGGTCTCAGCACATGCATTCAAAAAAATGAAGACTGCATTTTGAAAAATGAATATACGAGACTACACTACTGCCTCAGTGCAAATGTAGAGAATCTTGACAATAGCTTCAGAAACTAGCAGGAACAAACTACAAACCTTAACTGGTCCTGTGAAGGTATCCTGCCAACAGTGCGGAGATCAAGCGAGGAGTTTCGTGAATGTGTTCTGTTCACAGCCACCTCTGTGCTGGAAGCTGTCGAGTTCTTTCGCGAACAACTGTTGCCGGACCGCGTGCTGTTGCCATTCGGCAGGGCAGTGTTTACTGAAAATTATGGTTTGTTAGAAAAAGTTTTCAATTAACAGTTTACCATTTATCATACAGATCCTATTGTAACCATCAGAAATATTGTGTATTTACAGGTTTTATCTTTAGTAACTATTGACTAAAGATAGCAAGACATTTTTTGTAATTTTGTTATCTCTCCCAAAGTTCATTAATCTAATTAATTATGAATGGTATTTTTTGTGTGTAGTCTGCATATTTTTCTTCAAGATAATACTTTAAATGATTTTACAATTAATTTCTCTAAGCAGTAAATAAATCATTTGCTCAGACTTACTCAATCTACTGTTTAGCTTAGTCTTTCCTATAGGGACAAACAAATCATCTGCCATGGCTTTACTCTTTTATCTTTCTGGCAGTGAGGGGCAAATTAATACTCATTTCCTTTTTTGCTGCTTTATTCGAAAAGAAGTCTCATCTCATCTGCCTAGGCCCTATGCTTTTGCCCTTTGCACTTTCAAAATCCAATTAAAATTGTTTATTTGCATACAATTTGGTGGGTACAAAAGATATTACATCACAATAACTCCAACATCTTTTTTATTTTTTAAGATTTAAGATTAGTCAACAATAACTGACTGAATTTATTTATTAAAGCACGGTAGATTAATTGGTCTGGATGATTCATCATCACTCATCAACTCAGATAACTTTAGGTGGGGCTCTATGACTCACATTAACATAATTGTTAACATAACTTCAGCATATTATATTTTGTTAATCTTGTGATAATTTAGTAACGTAAAGTAGTACTTACATGGAGGTGGTAGATATCCATAAAACAGGACATCCCCACAGGTTGAATGGTTCATCTCATCACACAAAGCCAGTCTTCTGCTCAGGGGAGTGATGCCAAAGTAATCACACTCATGCCTCAAAGCCCTAATATTAACATTATTAAGATCTATATCCCGAGTACGTAGGAAATTCAAAATGAGACCAAAGAGGTTTGGGTCTCTGTCTATGAATATGGCTCCAGTCTCATCCCGCACCGTGGGAATCCTTCCACTGAGGAGAGCAGTGAAGAATGTCTCTGGGACCCAAGTTAATGTATGCCATGATGTTGAGAATCTAAAAAAGGTGGTTTGGCTTAGAAAATAATTTCAACAGCATGCAGAGCAAAATAATACTGAGACGTTTTTACAAAAAACATACAGTATTAGATTTGATGTCTTGATACAACATTGTTTACATGTGAGTTAAAATAACATCAATTAAAGGAAGCCAGGGTGCCACTTGGTTACCTAGCTTTCTGATAGATAATACGATAAGATTACAATTGCGAATCGATCCGGCGGCGTAAGTATAAACATTAAACGTGTTTACGATGAAATGTCTAGAAGTGGCGATCTCTGACTGCATATTAAACAGGAGTTTGCAATAATAATCAGTATATATGTGCATGACACATAAGTATGTTATTAATCTTATGTATATGATAGCAAGGCACAGAATGCCGAGATGCAACAAATAAAATAAAAATTAAATCACGAAACTTTCATACAATTGAACACTTACCTCGTACCGCCTACGTTTAAATTCACAATTTCTTGGTAATTGGACATTTGTATTATTTCTAATGTTACAATTTCATTCGGAAAGCAGTTAATTGTTACAATAAGTATGTAATCATTGGAATTTATTTACGTCCGACGAGATGGATGGCAAAATGTCAACGTCAACAAACAGCTATAAAAAATCAACAATGCAATAACATAATATCATTGCCATTTATAAAATACTTAAAGGACTCTTTCTCACTATCCGAAAAAACAACCGATGAAAACCGGTTTTTACTAAGCTGTGGAAATGCAACTCGGTCTTGCTTGGCATAATTATTTAATTACTTGGCAACTCTATTTTGAAGAGAGACGTGTCCGTACGTCAGTCATCCAAAAAGTCAATTTTCTTCTGAATCGAATTGTTGGGACTCATGTATGAGAATTCAGTTGTTGTGAACTATTAGGATAGTTGATAGTATTATCAGCCCCAAAGATGCCGCAGACTGTAGCTGCGAAGCCGGGCAATGGCCGTAATAAAGGCATATTCAATAATACGACCGGCTTCAGCACTCTGATCACTGTTACGGTATTGTCATTGGCTTGGTTGGCCGGTTTCGCATCCCGGCTATTCGCTGTTATACGTTTCGAAAGTATTATTCACGAGTTTGACCCATGGTAAGTGTGGAGAATTTGCTCAGTAATGATAACCTGTTGAAGATAGGGTTCCCTCCATTTATTGCCTACGTGTTCTAGGTTCAACTACCGATCCACGGCCTACATGGTGCAGCATGGGTTTTACAATTTCCTAAACTGGTTCGATGAGCGCGCGTGGTACCCGCTGGGTCGTATCGTGGGCGGCACCGTGTACCCTGGCCTTATGATCACATCAGGCACAATTCACTGGATCCTGCACACCCTAAATATTCCAATACACATTAGAGATATCTGCGTGTTCCTTGCACCTGTGTTCAGGTAATTGTTTTGGTATTCATTGTTATTTTTTATCTATGTTACCATCATTTGTATTGATCCTATCAGGGTTAGAATCTATTCATACTGAAACATGATTTATGATAGATAAAATCAGATAATTGGAGTGTTGCACTTCAACAGGAAATTAGAGCAAATGTTAACAAACCTATAATGTTCAATGAAAACAACTAAAATGCATGTCATATAAGATATTGTTTTACAACAGGTTATTGATAAAACAATTCTCTTAGTGATGGCTTGTTATAACAGCCTTAATTAAATCAATACAGTTAACACTACTTATTAGTTTAACAAACATTCTGAATTAAAGATTAATTTATTGCTTAAAAATTACATTCAAATGTGTTGATTCCTGGAACTCACACTAGGATTCCCTGTGTCGTGAGATCCAGGCTCCTTAGTTCCGTTTACATTTTAATTGTTTAGGTACTTCATTAAAACATCAATGTATTATTTTAATTTTTAAGGAAAAGAAGCGTGTATAAATAAATATTTATTTCCCTTTTAGTGGTCTAACAGCCATAGCAACATACCTGCTGACTTCTGAGCTTTGGTCTCGTGGAGCTGGTCTGTTTGCCGCTTGCTTCATAGCCATTGTGCCCGGCTACAGCAGTCGGTCCGTAGCAGGAAGCTATGATAATGAGGGTATTGCTATATTTTCACTGCAGTTTACATACTACTTATGGCTGAAGAGTTTGAAAAATGGATCAGTTTTCTGGTCCATTTGCACTGCACTCTCGTACTTCTACATGGTGAGTTGACTTCATAATATTCCACTTTGTTCATATTAGGTTTAGGTCTTAGGTTTGGTTATTCTTTTGGTAAAAGACAAATCAGGAATCTCAATTATTTTGTTAGCTGTATGCCATTGTATGGCTATTGTCAATCTCCTTAATATACAATCAATAATTATTACAAAGAAATCTTCAAATCTTTTATTTATTTTACCTCCTGCAAAGATAAATCTTTATGGGAGAGTTACAATTATAATGTATAGCTGTCTTGGAAATTGTTTACTTTAACTAAACAATAAAATTGGATCACACTCAAGTAGATAAATTAGCATAGTTTTGCATTTTCTGCTTTATTCCTGTTATAATAATGCTAAGATGCATTTCAGACAATAACCTTCTTTGTGGCTTGTTGGTACTTCATAGCTATAGTTGTTATCTAAACATCATATAAAAACAGTTTGAATGTAGAATAGGCTTAATAAAACCAAGGTTCACTTCCATATTGATTGACAATAGGGTACATATATAAATATAACAGGCAACTTGTTAAACCTTGAATAATTATTATAATCAGAAAGAATATTATAAATATTATAATTTTTGTATGTTTAATTTATTATTATTATTTGTATTGTAGGTATCAGCATGGGGTGGTTATGTGTTCATCATCAACTTGATCCCGCTGCACGTGTTTCTGCTACTGATCATGGGAAGGTTCTCCCAGCGGCTGTTCGTCAGTTACAGTGTGTTTTACATTGTAGGCCTGTTGATGTCCATGCAGATACCCTTTGTTGGCTTCCAACCCATCCGGACTAGTGAACACATGGCTGCTTCAGGTAAGAATCCGTTACTTATTTTTGCTGTCATCAGTTATATTTATATAATTAAAACAAACTATTAATGAACTATATAACCTGGTGGATTATGGTCTAATCGCTAACAAATATAGGAGTTCATATTACCGGTGGACAGATACAGCCATCTAAGTTAAGATGGCTACATACATAAGAGCATAAACTTTCTTTCTGTCTTTCTATGCCCATGGGCTGTCTAATGAATTTACAGCACATTTGACATTCAAATATTTCAAATGTCTGATAAGATGTAAATTCATTCTGATTGATAATTATTATAATATTTATTTTATTGAATAAATAAATAAAAATAACTCGATGGCTGTATTGAAGAATTGTAAAGCAAGCATCGCCATCTACTATTAGAGCTATCTAACTACATAGAGACTACTAAACATAGATAATTCACAAACTGACGGATTAGATAAGTGCGTGTCGGACTACGCATCACTGTAAGGGTTCCGTAGTCTGGATGAATATTTATGCATGCACAACATTGGTTTTATTGACGGCAAACATAAGTTTGTATCTCACTGTATTTCTTGGATGGGCAGGACAAAATTGTAAGGTTTCCGTTTTTATTACCATTTCACTGCGGATACTGCCTGGCTTTTCATAAAAATACTCCTGATTTCTTTGCAATAATCGCGCGGCCAGTACTCGTAGTTCAAGGTGAGGTTAGGTCAACAAGAAAACATTTGTGCAGCATTGTAGGTAATGTTATTTTTATCGTTCATGCTAATATAAACCAATTACACGGAGATGGTAGGTATGAATTATTATGAAGCATGAAAAATTGCTACGTTAATATTTGCACTCAATGAAAGTACTTACATAAATGGCACAAAATGTGCTAACTTAAGTACCATGAATTATTGTAGGCTTGATAAGATTTAATTGTTTATACATGGATTTAACGGTTCCAATTTTCTGGGTAATTGTTTTCCTAATGCTGTTAATTTTTGCAATAGTAATGTACTCACAGCATTTAAAATATTCAAGAAAATGTTTATCATGTAGGACAAAATGTTATAACGAATTCTGGAAAACATGTTAAGTTCCTATAATGAATTCTGGACTATTTTATTTATATAAGTAGGAAAGAAAGAAAGAAAATAAATTTATTTGACCCAGGTAAGGCACACAATATTTATAGAAAAAACAAAGAACATAAAAAAAAGTATTGTGCGCCTCACGGCTGCGCCAAACAGGCCCAGTTCAGCGTGAATGCCAGACAACTAGCGTGAATGCCAGACAAGTACCTATTGCGATATTACTAAGATAAGGCCTAGGCCTTTAAGTAATGCTTTTTTTCTGGCTTATAATCGGCTAATATTCTTTTATAGTCGTTCACTATAATAAAGGATATAGAAATCTGAACAATTCTCTGTAATAAATGTTTTTTGTAAATAGACCGAAGAACATTGCGTAGCCGAATTTTCCTATACAACGGTGTGTGACTTTCAGTGCTAAGTTCTGCCCACGAAGTAAATTTACAAGGACATAACCCGAATAGCACGTAGCGTTTGTAGTTTCTGCCTACCCCCTATGGGAAGAAAACGTGAGTTTATGTATGTATGTATGTATAACCCAAGTATCGTCACTTGTAGAGGCTCTTGCAAAATCCCCTGAACACTATGTTACGTAAAAAACCGGCCAAGTGCGAGTCGCACTCGCGCACGAAGGGTCCCGTACCATTATCTATAAAAACGGCAAAAAATCATGTTTGTTGTATGGGAGCCCCCTTAAATATTTATTTTATTCTGTTTTTTAGTATTTGTTGTTATAGCGGCAACAGAAATACATCATCATTGAAAATTTCAACTGCCTAACTATCACGGTTCATGAGATACAGCCTGGTGACAGACGGATGGACGGATGGACAGCGGAGCCTTAGTAATAGGGTCCCGTTTTACCCTTTGGGTACGGAACCCTAAAAAAGAGGTTGAAATCATTGATATACATACTAATGGTTGAAATGATAACATCGAAATATTTCAATTTCATTTGTTACTTGTACTTGTATCATTGGGTCCGCTTATGTTAGCTTGTGAACGTAGTACGAATGTTTTATGTATTTTCATTTACTAGAGCTACAATAAAATGTATTTTAGCAGAAGTGCCTTTATATTGGGTATGAAGCACTAACATTCTCAGTCATCACGACGCTTCGTCCGCTACGATTGATATACAATGCTGAGATTATCTCCTGTGGACCGAAGGTTACCTTTTCACTCTCGTACCAAATATTCCGTAAACACAGTATTCACATCCAATCTGCGAGTTATTCATACAATTTATAAACAACTGCCGATCGCGAGAACTAAACAGATAGCCATTGAGATTTTCAAATATTCACAATTACCGGAGTTTTGTATGTGTTTGTGCAGCTCAAGGTAAATTGGAAATTTTATTGAAGTGTAGCTGTTTTATTGAACGATCTGTCATAGCATAAATTATGTTATCATGCTTCGTATTGTACGAACATGTTCAGCATACGACTGAAATCATTATTTCACTTACCTAAACAAATATTCTTTTTCGACACACATTTGCACGCATCGTGTGTGTCATAGATTTATGATAGCGTGTGTGGAGTCATTAGGTGGCTTAAGGTCCGCAGTTCGATTCTCAGGTCTGGCTTTGTCAGGTTTTGCTAGGAATCTAGAATATATTTCAGTAAGCTCGGGAGTATCAAATGTAGCCCTTATATTCCACAGTGCGGTAGAAGCTGAATCTATGTTGTTTAACACGGTACGTTAACTGCTTTAAATCGTTATTTAATAAGGATTTCCTAAGACATTGGATTTTACATGATATCCTAATCTTAAATTATAAGTGCGAAAGTGATTTTGTTTGGTCCACTTTCACACTAAAACGGCTGAACGGATTTGGATGAAATTTGGCGCATGGGTAGACCATGACCTGGGTTAGGACATAGGATATACTGTTTATCCCGATATTCCCACGGGATCCAGATTTATGCGGGTAAAACCGCGGGGCGCAGCTAACATATGCGAACTCCAAAATCTTGACGACACCATTTGATGTGTCCTTATACTTGTGACAATATCGCCATGTCTTATTCCAGGAGAAAATTTCACCGAGCCCAATAAATTGCATACTTATGTCCGTATATCCGTCGTACGGTTATTATAACCTTAACAAAGGAAATTAAAACGGAAACATGAACTACCATGGCTACGCACAGCTCTTACCGATTACATAATTGAATAAATTCAAGGTTACATGCCCCAGTAATAATTAAATATCGTTTAGTTTGGCTGAGGCATTTCTTTCAGTTTAGTATGAATTTAAATGCTTTGAATCGTTTGAAATACAAGTCGTACTGTTGTAATAACATTCCCCTGGCTTTGACCTTGCGAGCGGGTGTTTTTTCTGTACCTCTCTATTATTGCACTGATGATATAAATTGAACATGGCGGTTTGTTGACACAGTTGTTACTATGGCGTTATCGTGACTAAACTCGTGTGCATTTCATCCGTTTTAAGATGTTTTATTTATGGTAATTTTGTAAAGTGCTTCACAATTTACGAAAGCGTACAATTTGGCGATATTCCAATGTTTAGCACGAAGCTATTACTTACCGAGTAAATTCACTTGGAAAATAATTTAAGATATCCGAAAACGAAATGCAGAAAATTTTCTACGCTCATTTTCTGTTAATGAAAGAAAACTTCGCTGTAAAATGGCGGCATAACAATCCCACGCAGGCTCGCCGGGCTAATTGAGGGCAACGACCTATAATTCTTATGTACCTTCCTAGATACCTATCTCACTATCAAAGTTCACACTCATACTAGGTACATTAATGATATTAATGTTTGTGAACATTGTTGATGGAAAAAGGCTCGATTCGATCGATGTGAAAAAACACTAAAAAAGTTATCAGATTATCCGTACGTCGTAAAAGTCCAGTGCAGATCGCATCAATACCCGTAATGGCTATAAACATGCGTCGTATTTAGCAAGCGCTATTTATGTTCATAATGTATATTTTCAACCACTCGGATTCCTTCTGTGCCGTGGTTCTTCACCGACAGAACCCAAGCCCGAAACAACTAAATTACAAATATTTTATCTGGGCAGGAATCAAAATAAAAAAAATCGAAATCAAAATATTTTATTTCACAAAAGCCTACATACATGGGCACTTATGAAACGTCAGAAGTTAGGTGTACGGTTCCAATTGGTCGTTTCCTATGGAGAAGAGCCGGCAAGAAACTCCATATATCCAATATTTTCGAATTACAGTGTTAATAGTTATGGGAGGACAGTGTAGGCCTTTCAAAAAGTTTCAGGTAGGTAGTTAAAAAAAATAGAAAATGTAAAAAAAAAGGCTAGTCTATCTAATCAAATCTGCGACCCGCATTTCAGAATCCACTGCACCAATCATGGCAATCCTAGCCAATGCCTCATCCATGGCCAATCATGGCGATCCTAGCTAATGCCTCATCCATGTATCAGACTGACGCTCATAGATAATTATTACGACAAGCAAACATGGCGAAGCGCAATTTCCACTGTTTAAAAATATATAGATCTAAATCCTATTCTATCCTAGTCATAGTCCTAGTATTTAAATCCTTGTTTCCAATTGATGTTATTATCACTTAAACAAACATCAACTTTATGCCAGTGTAAATAAAGTTGATTTTAGACTGACTAACTGACTGACTGTTGAAATATTCATAAAAAAATATGAAGTGGTAGCGCAAACTGAACCTTATGTATAGGCATTACAGTTGTTTTTCCTAAAATTCATGTCTGTTTACATGTTTGGCAAATAAATTGCGAACGCAGTATACATCGCGCACCGATAAATGAAGTCTAAAACAAATTGCGTGCAGCCTCTGTCCGCTTTGTTGCTATGTTCCGGTAAACAAGCAAATATTATGATGAGTCATTGTCAACAGGTGTGTTCGCGTTGGTGATGGCCATAGGTGCCATGAAGTACCTCCACAGCCTGAACCCCAAGGGTCAGTGGAAGCAGCTACTCATCCTTGGCGGTTTGGCGGCCGCCGGTGCCGTATTCCTAGCAGTTGTGCTGCTTACGTATGCCGGAGTCATCGCGCCTTGGAGTGGAAGGTCAGTATTAAACTAAAATGTAGTTTGTACTATGCTTCTGATATCGTTGGAATATCTTAATACAGGCCTACCGCATATCTGAGACGCGGCGCTAGGGATCTGGACGTCTGACAGCAAGCAAATGACTGAGCTCTCGCGACACTTCATACCCCTCTCCCCCCCCCTCCCGCACCTCGCGGCTCCCTCAGGCATCGTCCCAGTTAAGCGGTAGGCCTGTAATATAATATCGCTAGGCATTTAGAATAAGCCTTTATTGATGTGCCATTTGACCCAGTAAGCAATGGTCATAATGATTAGAGGATTTAATGAAGAATCAGTGTGTGAAACAGTGACACCTCGAGTCCTCGTGTGAAATGGATTGTAAATCAAAATTCACGATAAAAACAAAAGCAGTACAATTATGATAAGTACATTTTCTTACGATATGCTGAATAGAGTAACTATAAACATAACATTCTTTGTTAAATTCCATATCAAGACCCTTTATTAACCCTTTATTCATGAACATTGCTTAAATTTAAGAAATTTAATTCTACGCACTTCACATCACATAAGTTAGCACACCCAACCAGCATGTTATAAAATAAAAATACAACTATTGTATTATGTATTATATAAACATTTCACATGTGAAACGCCAATTGTTATATAGTGTTATTTACTGTACAACATGTGTTCGAGTTATGTTGGACGTGTTACCAGTTCATTTACAAGTGTTGACTCAGAATTGTAATAAACGTATGTTTTATGGCCTGCTATGAGTGTTCGTGTTTAGCTAATAGAAAATAGAACATGATGTTTTGACGGAAAAAGGTGTTGGTTTGATCGCGTCTATAGTTTCAGTAGTTTAGTGAAGCCTGTCAAATGTCTGTGTTGAATGACAGTATCATTTAACGGTCCAAATAGGTGTTTAGAATAATACACTTATTTTTCTTAACACGTTATCACTTCATATTATAAAACAAAGTCCTCCACCGCGTCTGTCTGTCTGTCTGTTCGCGATAAACTCAAAAACGACTGCACCGATTTTCATGCTGTTTTCACCAATGGGTAGAGTGGTTCTCGAGGAAGGTTTTAGTATATAATAACCGACAACCACGCGGGCGAAGCCGCGGGCATCAGCTAGTGATACATAAACAATAATATTTCAGAGTTCAGTTTCGATAAGTTGGTCAATGGACGTAAATGACTTGCTTGAAATAAATAATGATAATATATCATTAGAATTTACATATCTATGGAGACATTTGTCGTCCTAACCAAGGACGACTGAAATGGCCATATTATGCCGAAACATACCGTTGACGTGGAACATACATACTGAATCGATTTGCTTCTGAATTCATTCATAAAAGAGGTTTATTCAAAGGTTAAACTAAATAGGAACCGGCCTATTTCACCTTTAGAAACTTAAGGAAAACATGACTAGTGAACACTGAGAGACCGCGTCCAGTTTTGTAACCCTCAAAAATCATAACTGGATCTCAATTTCAGATTCTACTCGCTATGGGACACAACATACGCAAAGATCCACATTCCTATCATAGCTTCGGTGTCGGAGCACCAGCCCACCACGTGGTCGTCATTCTTCTTCGACCTGCACGTACTCGTGTGCACCTTCCCCGTAGGACTGTGGTACTGCATCAAGAATATCAACGATGAGAGGGTTTTTGGTGAGTGACATTTTTGACATTTCAGTAATTTGCAGGATTTGTGAATGATTTGTTTTAATAGCGGAACAGCGGGATTCAAACATCTCTGACTGAATATACAGTATGCAAGGGTAAACACCGTTGTCACTCAAACCATCGGTAGTTGACTTAAATATAAAAATGAATGACCCAGTAACAACAAAAAAAAACCTTATTTTCATTAAAAGATTTTAAAAAGTAAATATCCGTCACTTTCCCGATACTCATGGATACGCACTCGAGAGAGCTGCGAAACAGCTGACTGAAGAGGGGCCGCGCGGTCATGTAAAGTCCCGCGCGCCCCGCCCGGCCCCGCCAACCGCCGCCCGCCGTGTTGAGACGCAAATTTGTTGCCCTTGCGTATAGGGTGAAATATTCTTGGGGAAATGAAGACTTTATAAAAAAAAAAAAGTTTTTTTCCATTGATTTTACGTTCTATAAATGAAACCAAACTCACCGTTATCACCAATGGTTTCAAGGATAACGGTGTTAACACTAACACCCTGTATGATCGCAAAATTTGCTACAAATCTGATTTTAACAATTTAGGTATGATGAAAATATCTAATAAGTAGATGATACCGAAGTTCTTTAAAATAATATTTCGTGTTACCTTCTTGGTTTATCCGCATTATGAATCGATATATCCTATTTACAGAATAAACATTTCATTAAGCTACTGATGAAATCGTAATATCTTTATAAGGTTCTTATAATTAATTCTTGTGTCCCTTCCAGTCGCCCTATACGCGTTGAGCGCAGTATACTTCGCCGGAGTGATGGTGCGTCTCATGTTGACCCTCACGCCTGTCGTCTGCGTACTATCCGGCATAGCCTTCTCTATCCTGTTGGACCTGGTCCTGAGAGAAGATGAGCTGCCAGTGCCTCAGGTTGAAACTGAGGAGTCTAAGAGCTTGTATGATAAGGTAAGATGCATAGCTTTGGTACTGTTGTATGAAATCCTTTCAAAGAGAAGTTCAGATTAAGATTAAAGTGACTGCAGAACTAAATCTTTTGTTCTCTCCGACACCGACGATAAGCCTAATGGTAAAAAAATTGTACAACATTGTTGCGACAACATATTGTTGGCAACCTTTCATGCATTACGCGGGTGTAACATGTTTACAGTTACAAAACTCGTCATCAGCCCATATATTATAGTTTTTCTAAATTAATAATACTGTAGGAGTGTTTTTTTAAAAAGCTAGATAACCAAGTTACATCAAAACCTTCCAACAGGCCGGCAAGCTAAAGAAGCGCACACACGAGCCGACCATCCCACCCGACACAGGGCTCGGCATGAACGTGCGTTCAGTCACGCTGATACTGTTCATGATTCTCCTCATGTTGTTCTCCGTGCACTGCACCTGGGCGACCTCCAACGCTTACTCGAGCCCTAGTATCGTGCTCGCTAGCTACGGAAATGATGGGTAAGTCATTCATCAATTATTATAATATTTCCTTGTACCCTATAACTGAGCGTAATTACGACAAGTCGAGTTTTAGAAAGAGACAAAGGTGAGAGGGACAGAGACGACGCTCCACAAAGTCTTAGTTTCCTCGATCTCGTCATGAATACGTGATGTTCATTAACGGCCGCGTACTGTACCGTATCCGCACTCGAATTTTGAGATGGCAACGCGACTGTCAGTTGTCTAATACCGAGTTCACACGGCCGAACCATGTTAAGAACAACAAAAGTTGTTCAACTAAAAACACTTTGAATTTCAATTTGATTCAAAGTCTGTTCTGACGATTCAAATCGCTATCGAATTAGCAGTTGATCAAATAAAATCGATCCCTGTGAACCCGTTATAATGGACTTTGTCGGAATAAATTACATACACACACAAAAATCCTTATAGATTTTTCTACCCGTTATTATCTCGTGGCTAAGTAATAACAGCCGCACGGGTCGATCCATCAGGTTAAGCTACGCTTGCCGGGGTTAGTCCGTGGATGGGTGACCATCTTTACATATCGAGACTCCTCCGTGCCTCGGAAAGCACGTTAAGCCGTTGGTCCTGGCTGTCATTTGTGGATCTTTGACAGTCGTTACGGGTCGTCAGAAGCCCGAAAGTCTGACAACCAGTCTTACCAAGGGGTATCGTATTACCCAGTTACCGGGTTGTGGAGGTCAGATAGGCATTCGCTCCATGTTAAATACTGGTATTTAGCTGCATCCGGTTAGACTGGAAGCCGACCCCAACATAGTTGGGAAATGATGGCTAGGCAGATGATGATATTATTTAGCTATCAAATACCGACTTGACATTATTGTTTCAGGTCTCGTAAAATCCTGGACGACTTCAGGGAAGCATACGGCTGGCTGTCGCAGAATACGGCTGAGGATGCGAGAGTTATGTCTTGGTGGGATTACGGATATCAGGTAAGAAAATAAACATTTGCTATACTCAAATATTTCATATATCATATTTCATGGAGTACGAAATCGATGTTATTACGTTTTGGTCTCGCGTTTTATTAGCGTTTAACTATGATTATTTTACCGATTAGAAATGGAGATTTAGCGATTATTTAAGTACTTGCAACATAACATGGAAATATACAACTGTAAAATTTACCGGATTGTGTCGTTATTAAAGTCTGCGTGTTTAGCAAGGAATTTTGACTTTGCCAAAAGGAATAATGAACCTTCTAATCACTCAAATTATGACTTGTCTCTGCTCCGCACGATTTTTACATCTTGACAAAACATTGAGATTACTTCCTTATATGTTAGTTTCATATTAATGTAATATACACATAACTGCCCTGTTGGTCTTGTGGTCGCAAGCGCGACTGCAGAGCGTGGGGTCCTGGGTTCGATTCCTGGGTCGGGCAAAGTGTTATTGGATTTTTCCATTAGGAATTTCGTAGTAACAGCCCGGAGTTTGGAAGTTGGCGGTGTGTTACCCCCGTGCCTCGGTGCGCACGTTAAGCCGTTGGTCCTGCGCCTGATCTCTCTCCGGTCGTGTCGGATCGCCGTCCCATCGGACTATGAGAGTGAGGGAAGAGAGAGTGCACTTGTGTCTGCGCAAACACTTGTGCACTATAATATCTCCCGCGCCGAAAGCTAGTCTCCGTTGAGATTGGCCGCCGTGGCCGAAAATACGGTCTGGAGGACTATATATAATATACACATAAACCTTCCGGAATAAATCCTCTAAATGACGATGAAAACCGCATCAAAATCTGTTGCGTACTTTAGAAGAACAACGTGGTCAGACAGACAGACACGAAAAGCGCCTTCCATTTATAGTATGTATACAGGGTTATTGGTTATATGTTGGTAGGAGAGGTCATTTACAACCAAATTACTTCTTTTAACTACTATGCAAATGTTTCACAATTTTCGAGTCATTCGACATTTTATATTTTTATTTAATTCATTTTAAAATATAAAATATCAAATTACTCGAAAATGGTTGACATTGGCCGGATCATCGGGGGTCATTTGGTTGCAAATTACCTTTCCTACATCTTAATGGATTGCCGACGTAAAACCAATAAACCTGTAGATGTGCCTGGCATATCATTAGTAAACAATAAACATAATAATATGCCTGCCACTACTAGTTTCTTGGTATATGGTCTACTAAGCCGCTGCCTATTCTCCTGACATCCTCGGACCTCATTACCGCCGCCTACAACAACAACGTGTGTTTATGGAAACGTACGATTACAGTCTTTCAAAATTTGTATATAATTTCGTAGATCGCCGGCATGGGTAACCGCACAACGCTAGTCGACAATAACACTTGGAACAATTCCCACATCGCGTTAGTCGGGAAGGCTATGGCGAGCAACGAGACCGCGGCGTATGAGATAATGACGATGCTCGACGTGGACTACGTACTGGTCATATTCGGAGGGGCCATCGGTTACTCTGGTGATGATATCAATAAGTTCATCTGGATGGTTCGTATCGCTGAGGGAGAGCATCCTAAGGATATTCATGTAAGTATTGTTTTTTTGTATAAGTCTGTTTTGTCCCTCTGCAGAGCAAAGGCCTAAATTATTATTTGTAGGGTTCTTTTCAGATGTGTGTGTTCGTTAGATGTGAATACCTCTCGCTATCAGCAGCTAACTCATAATCAGTTGACTTGTCAATCATAGATGATAATCTGTCATAAAAGTTTTTATGGGCGTTTGTGTGCCAGTTCCGATAAGCAAGTGTCTATGTTCCTACATAATTTGTCTATAAACTTTGATTTATTTCTACAGGAAGCGGATTACTTCACAGAGAGAGGCGAATACAGGGTTGATTCAGAAGCATCTAAAACTATGTTAAACTGTCTAATGTACAAACTATCATATTATAGGTATGTAACCTCAAAATATTACTATCATCTCTACGCCAGCCACCATCATTATACCATCATTCACCATAATTTCGTCGGTCATCGTATTTTTTTGTTTTCGTATTTTATGTTTGTGATAATTTGATAATTATTATGGCCAAGTTTATTTTAAAAAACATGGAATCTTTTCAAATTATTCGAAGATGTATGATAAAACTTTGACCTGTGTAGATACGACAGCGGCGGTAGTCCGCCCGGCTACGACAGGACGCGCGGCGCGCTGCCCGGGAACCGCGGCTTCAAGCTCACCTATCTAGAAGAGGCCTACACCACGGAGCATTGGCTAGTTAGAATATACAGGTATGTTAATCTGATAAACTCCTGGGAGCGTTGTAAATACGAGGCACATAGTCATAATTGATTTTTAAATGGCGACATTGTGTCCTCCCTGTAATTTATGTTGCCAGTCGTAATGGGTCGTCAGAAGCCCGAAAGTCTGACAACCAGTTATACCAAGGGGTATCGTATTTCCCAGTCATTGGGTTGTGGACGTTAGATAGGCAGTCGCTCCATGTAAAATACTGGTATCTAGCTGCATCCGGTTAGACTGGAAACCGACCCCAATATAGTTGGGAAAATGCTAGGCAGATTTAATTTATGTTGCCAATGAGTCGAGAGTGTGCGCCAATATCCTTCTCACCCTACAGGAATAAAAGGGTAATGATAATTTTTAAAACTTTCAGAGTGAAAAAGCCAGATGAGTTCAACCGTCCGCGCTTGCCGCTTGCTAAACGAACAGTCCCTACTAGCAGCTCTATCTCTAAGAAGGTATAACAAACATGAAATGATGCCTAAATGATCTTGATGTTTTAATATTATTTGATTTATTAACTAATTTAATATAATTTGACTAACTTCTTTGTTAATAATTATTTATTAATTAGGTCTGGTTTTGGTTTACAACTAAAATATACAAAAAAGAAAGTTAAGTATTATTGTAATGTTAACAAAATGATACCGTCCTTACTAACAATAATTTCTGTAATCAAAAGACGGTACGGAGGGTCTGTGCTGTAACTTTAATGTTTATCACCCAAATGTAAATCTGCAAATTAACCCACGTAACTAATAACTAATTAAGGTGTAATGACTAATATTCTCGTATTTCAGCTCGCCTTAGGAGGCGGACCGATGGTATAGTACCTACCACTGTTGAGTTCTGTTTGACCGATGTATGTGGTTGTATGTAGCCTTAGCTTGTGTGACGTCATACATCTTTGCTTTACTGTCTTAATTTTCGCAATGTCATTATTTTGACGTTAGTTGCCAGGTCAAACTTATGTAATCTATCCAGTATATGGTATTGCCAGATACGAAATTGCATGGTTTTATTCTTGATGGCATTGGCCATTCAATTATATTGATACGATCGATCAATTGGTCTTAATAATAGGTAAATTTTAAAGCTTGTAAGTTCTATGGTCTGGCAACATTATTATATAACGTAGTTGTGAAGTTACAAGAATAAGAATAATTTATTTGTGTTATTTTGAGAAATGTCCGTATTTTGATAAAAGTATCTTATTTTTAAGTACATCATTATTTGGTTGTTAGTAATGTGCCGTTTAGTGTATCAGTTAATTTAGGGCTGATTTTTCAATAGTCAGTCAACTCTTAACTGATAAATAAATATTTAAATTTGGCAGCTTTCGTATAGAAAATATGTCAACCTGTCATATTTATTCTTCAGATAAAAGTTATCTGACTATTGAAAAGTCAGCCCTTAATCAAATAAATTACTTAGCGTATCAAAATTTTGGTTATTGTTTTAGTAAAAATACAAGGTGTAACAGAAAAAAACACTTGAACTTATGATTTTGGTATACTTTTTTAGTAAGTTTTTATAATTGAAAAAAATCTGTTATTTTTTGCCCTACAGTTTTTATCGATCTGCAGATTTTTTGTGCATATACATTAAACCTTTGTTACGCCTTGTATAGTATTGCATGTTTCACACGACGTATAAACTACGCTGAATGTAACTTCTGTTGGCTGCAGTGCTTAATTTAATAAAGTATTATCACACCCACAAACATGTCAAATAACAATATTTTCTCCTCACAGACATCCAAAAGGCGAAAAGGCATGATGAAAAACAAACCCACGATTGTAAAAGGCAAGAAGGCGGTCAGGTTGGAGTGACGCAGCGTACGGAGCCGCGAGCGCGCGCGAGCCTCCTCGCGTGTGCGCAGATAGTGTTCGCGGGTCAGTGGTGACGTGCCGTGTTTTGTACACAAACCTATTTGCCGGAATTGTATGGAGAATTTGTATGAAGCTGTGCTTATAGAGGAGAAGGAAAATAAGAAAAGGCTCGCGACGTAATTTGTCTGTGAGCTTTTGTAGTACGCGTAAGGTTTCTACTTTGCGTTCTTCGGCATAATATTTTTGAGATCTTTTGTACATTTGTTTTTTTTGTGAATCTAAAATACCTGCTGTATTTTTTCTTTTATATCTGTATTTTAGAGAAAGGAGTTTTAGGAGAATTCAGTTTCGGGTTCTAGAATGTCCTGTTTAGCGGTTAGTGTGTTTTAAAGTGAAATCTTACGTGGACTAATTCCTCATCAACATTAAAGGCCTAAAGTTTGTGACAATAGATATTGAATATTATATCTTACTAGTGACCCGCCCCAGCTTCGCTCGGTTTTTACAAATAAAAAAAAAAAAACATCTAAATTTCTTTGATAAATGTATGTTTAATATTAATGTATTACATATACACAACGCAACACATAAATCCATTGCGTCGTTTAGAAAAACTTACATTGCTACCACTTCGTATGTCTAAAACGAAATTTAAACTATCTCATTGGCCTACTTTTAATAATTCCTATCGTAATTTCCTTATCAAATATTGTCAGTAATATTCAATATTTTTGTGTAGGTGTGTGCGTGATTTTCTCATACAATTTTGATATTGAAAATAGGTATGTGAACTATTTGTGTATGTGGTTGTAGTGTGACATACAAAACACGGAACTACCACTGATGTACTATAAACTGATGATGACTGATACCAATTATATATGTATTTTAGTCCATTAGATAAAAATGTTTCTAAAAAATAATAATTTAGTTTGTTCGAGCACTGGTAGATTGGTGTAAAAGTAAGTGTTGAGTTTGTCTCGTGGACACTTTAGAAATGCAATAATTCAAATTTTATTAATAGTACAGAAATAATAATAATATATTTCTTTATGCACGAATAAAGTGGGATCTGTAAATATGCTTCATTTACTTTGTATTTGAAATAATTTTCTTCTCTTCCGTATTCAAATATTTGATAATTTGTGTGGCAATACTGCGACTTACTTAGTTGTAGTCGTGTAAAATAATGTATAGTGCATTTATGAATATTTCATTTGTGTATCGAGAGTAATTTAATTAAAACGTGTTTTAACTGGGTAGATAATTATACAGACAATTTTAATAGTATACCGCTTGGTTTCCTGTGTGTTTAATTTTTCAATAATGTAGGTCGGTTGTTAGTCGTCGTAGTACATTTATTTCAATTCGATGTTACTGTCCCGTCAATTTTAATAGATTGAATAAATGTTTTAAGATAATTGCTGTAAACATAATTTTGTAGACATCTACCTTTCAGTCGTCTAAAGTTATGGCGTAGAACGACGCGACGATTAGTCGTGATGTAGCCGTTCTGCTGTTGTGAAAGTCGCACGGTGTGCTACCGACCTAATAATGGCAGAGTTAATCTGAGAAGAATTATATTTGTAATTGCTACGTCCATTTGTATAATTATTAAAAATTATATTAACGCTATCTGTCCTACTGTCCGTATGTCTTAATTTTTCACGTTATTTATTAAATTCTTATAAATAATAATTTTGCCTCGCTACACTTCAGTACTTATCACAATTTAGTGTAACACATAGTTAACAAGAGCTGGAAGAATGTAATAAAGTTTTGTATCTTGTTATAATTATGTATCGTAATATAAATCTAACCAAAGTTTCAATCCATGTTTTGACTATTTGAATGTTATATTTGTGAAGTGTGCATCTTGAAGTGTAGTGTAAACCTGCATTTACACCACTATTAATATTTAAGAATAAAAAAAATGTTATAAACATCGAGATATAAGTACTAACGTACTAGAGAAGACACCGTAAATTCCTACTTTGTCTCGTTCAACTGCGGCGATCGCGCCGCAGTTTGTCGAAGAAAACGCGTAAGTGCCGTGATTTACATGGCGCTTAAGACCTTTTTGCCGAGAATAAATACACTTCCGCAGCAAATCTAGCACTGTGGTAAATTAGGTACGGTTTAGACGAATTGTTATTATTTTAGCGCTGCAGCGAACTAAAGATTCAATACGAAGAATAGGACAATTCAGTTATTTGACGTAGCTTCTCTAGTACGTTAGTACTTATATCTCGATGGTTATAAACTTGAATACCAGTGACTGCATTGCACAATGACATCTCCTTTCTCCACTAAATATGTAAAAATGTTGAACATTCAAGTTCCATCTATTTCTTTGTTTTATTCTTAATCATCTATCGTCGCATCGTCTTGTATTTCCTAAAATAATAATAACACTACACTTCCAGTTGTAACCTAAACTTAACACTAAAATTCTCGTGCAAAATGTCATAAAAAATATAATTCAAAAGTGATTGATATAATTCAGTGGGTGTTATTGTGTTACGTATTTTTATTTTATTGTTGTCCATCAATTGTTTTGCGTAATTGTAACAGAGTTTTATCGATCTGTAGATAAGATTCATTGTGGTAACAATGTTCTTAATAAACGGATGGAGACGACAATTTTGGTTTTATTTTTAAACTACCTACATTTTACCTTCTACACTAATTTTCAAAATTCTTATTTATAACGCTATTTAGCGTTTAGAGGTCGCTAAGTAGTTTATTAATCGATGTTGAAATTAAAAGCCACCGGTGCACTATTTAAACCTTGCTAAGAGGTAAGATAGCGGATATTATTTGAATCGGCTAATCGTCTCAATAGGATAAATACCTACTATAAGGGCAACTAGAATCAGTTCTATTTCTTTGTTTTTGACGTCCAAATGTGCCTTTTATGTGCCTAATTGAAATAAATGTGTTGACATTGACTTTTAAATTATTATCGCTTCGAGGTTATTTTGTTGCTAATATCGATTGGTTTCCTATTAAACATAGATTTCGAGTCTTCTTCAAAGACCACGTAGAAGACAAATTATTTTAAGTGCCGACAAGAAGACGGGAGCAAATCCTATAAAACTAGTTTTGATCCGCTACGAGAATTACAATTATACATTCTTCATTTGAAGTACACAGTGATGAAAGGATCTATCTGGAAAGCTCATCCATCAGAGATAGTGGTTATCCCATGTGCCCCTCATCCTATAACGCCATTTTGGCCAAGAACTAAAAAAATACATGATGTGGCAGTCACACATAAATAACAAGACACATTTTATGAAATTAAATGAAATAGTATAATAGGTATTCAATAATGTGTAAACAAATATCCCAGGGGGTTTGCAGGGGCATATGAATGTTTTTTTTAAATTATCTAGTTCGGTTAGTGGGATATTTGCGAAAAACTCAAAAAGGGGATTCTATTACAATCTGCTACAATCTGCTACGACATCGTAGCCTGCTACAATCTGCTACGACATCGTAGCCTGTTACCATCTGCTACGACATTGTAGCCTGCTGCAATCTGCTACGACATCGTAGCCTGCTACAATGCGCTACGACATCGTAGTCTGCTACAATCTGCTAGGACATCGTAGTCTGTTACAATCTGCTACAACATTGTAGCCTGCTACAATCTGCTACGACATTGTAGCCTGCTACAATTTGCTACGGTATTGTAGCCTGCTACCATCTGCTACGACATCGTAGCCTGCTACGACATCGTATTCTGTTACCATCTGCTACGACATCGTAGCCTGTTACCATCTGCTACGACATCGTAGCCTGTTACCATCTGCTACGACATCGTAGCCTGCTACAATCTGCTACGACATCGTAGCCCGTTACCATCTGCTACGATATTGTAGCCTGCTACCATCTGCTACGACATCGTAGCCTGCTACAATCTGCTACGACATCGTAGCCTGTTACCATCTGCTACGACATCGTAGCCTGCTACAATCTGCTACGACATCGTAGCCTGCTACAATCTGCTACGACATCGTAGCCTGCTACAATCTGCTACGACATCGTAGCCGGCTACAATCTGCTACGACATCGTAGCCTGCTACAATCTGCTACGACATCGTAGCCTGTTACCATCTGCTACGACATTGTAGCCTGCTGCCATATTCTGCTATTACATCGTAGCCTGCTACAATCTGCTACGACATCGTAGCCCGCTGCCATCATTGCTACGTAATCGTAGCTTATCTACGCCGTAGAAGCATGAAGATTTGAGCAACTTTAGAAACGGTTTTAGAGTATCTGGTGTTTATTGGTACTACCTAGTCACTATTTTTTTCTATACGAGTTCTGCAGTGCTGGACCTAGGTATTATGTATACTATTGCACATTTGTGTTAAGTACGAAATGCCAAGCTATCATTTTAACAAGCATCACTGCTCCTTCCTAGACCAGCTAGTAGTAAGACCGTAATGTCTGTTGTCTCCTAATTTAAACCAGCGAGTGGGTTATCCAATCGCATGTTGGTTGATTGTGACATTTGTAACTCCTTCAAAATCAAAATCAAAATATTTTATTTCACATAAACCTACATGGGCACTTATTAAACGTCAGAAGTGTACGGTTCCAATTGGTCGTTTCCTATGGAGAAGAGGTACTTGGTCAGCGAGTTAACCGATTCATGGTGTATCATGTAAGTGGACTAAGAGCCGGGTATCACCTTGTGGACAATACATTCTACATTTACGTCAAGGGTATACGTACAGGAGTAGAAAATAAAAACGAATTGACAAAACCTTCACCATATATTTATTAATAAAGACAATCTAAAAGATCACGTAATAGTCATTGTCTTAAAAAATTAGTTACCCTAATAAATTTATCAATATATATAATAGAGATTAATTTTATTACTTATTGTTTCAAGGATATGCGAAGTTGTGAAGAGTCGCCCAGCACGGGAGGGTACAGGACTCGAGTTAAGTCGTTGTTCTTACGAATCATCACATTGATCGAATATAACAATGAATCTATTCATACATACACTTACATCTTCCAATGATTACCTACGTCCGTTTAATCTAAATGCTTAATAAATTTTTGGCCTAATGTGTCTACGCGAAGAATTGTGCTAATCTAAAAAGGTGTCTACATTTTTTTCCATAGTATTTTCAAAGACTTTTGTAATTTACAGAATTTTCAAAATCACAACACAGAGTGTAATATCAATTATCGTGCGTTTGGCACGTGTACATTAATCGTCTACAGTTATATTACAAGTAAGTACGTATTAAGTACGTAGTACACCGAGGCGGAGCGGCGGCGTCGGCGCACCCTCACCCCCCCCCCCCACACCCTACGCACCTCCCCCCGCGCCGCGCCGCTCGCGCGCTTGATACAAAATTAGAAGAATATAATATCCATTTAGACTTACAAAATATTAATACTATAGTAACATTTTATGTGTTGACACAAATACAGAAGTACTTACATTTACCTACACTATGTGCCAGGACTACAGAGTAGCAACAAGAGTCGGATTACAAGAACATTCAAGCGAACATAACATTGGTATTACAAACATTTAGTACTTATACTTAATTAGCGCTGTATTCATTGGTGATGTATTAAGTTACGTTTTCCTCACATTATTAGACTCTTCATACAATTGACCTTTAGTTATTGTTTTTTTACGATATTCTGATAATGTTGTTGATGTATATTTCGTGATTTTTAATTCTATAGACGTTCCTAAATTTAAAAGAAAAACATGAAAAAATAACGTCTTTTGGTTTTCATTAAACCTCTAATTTTATTTTCTAAGAATTATTTTATTTTATGAAACGAAAACAACATAAAACAAAACACGACAGTGCGATCCGCACATCGATTCTGACCTAGCAGAACGGATAGTGGATCAATAAATGCAATTTCCAGTGCTTTTAGATATTAAAACGAAAATAAATTAAGAAAATAGTATAAAAATTAAAATTGTAAGGCACTTCTATATTTAAGTTGAAATAAGTTTTGTTTAAATCGTCAATCTTATGTTAATTTTATTACTTATCATCTGAGTGCATATTTCTATAAGAATACAGCGACATTTCCTATTGAACGCTAGGGGGCGCTCGCAGCGGGCGCGCTACATAACATCGGTGCTCGCTAGGTTAGGTTACATTTGGTTAAATTAGGGTATCATCATAAAACTATACCCTGACTAGTATGACTGGGCACGTGGAATGGGTTAGTGACACCATGATTACACTCCTAACAGTTAATAAATAATGAAAGGAAGAATAGTTATCTACATTTACGCGAAATCATCGAAGTTTTTCTGAATTTAGAAAGTAGCTTTCAGTCTTAATAGCTAAGAGTATTGTTAAAAATTATCTCTGGAGGGACTTGTCTTTAATAGATTGTATTACGACGTAGAACTATCTCCGGTACCGTTTTGGAAAAATATTCAGTATTTACACGATAGTTATGTATGACTTAATTTTTATTTCTTTAAGAAAATAACTCTGTACGCTCTGAATTTTGAGAAAAAAAGAATGTCGTCGGTCTAGTAGATAGAATCGGTCTAAAGTAATTAATTTTAGTACAACGACCTAAATGGCACTTTGTTACGTAGTTTTATGATACGTAAAGCTGTGTGATTCACTTAAACCTTCACGTTTGGGGTTTCAGTTCAAGCCTTGCCTTAGTCTAAATGAAACGCGACTATTTAATTAAATTTATCTGTCACATATATTTCGTTCTAGTTACGATGTACCTATTTTAAATCAGTTACAACTATCAATTTGGCAGAACATTGGCATATCGAGTTAGAAAGTATAGAATTAACATCACCATTAGAAAATTTCATCTAAATTGTTAAGATAGATTAACACAACCAAATAATCACACAAGTTAGTGATTTACAAATACTATGCGTCACAACATTATATTAACAACCAGTAGGTACGTTCAAATAATACCGTGTACACACTGTGGCAGAACTCTGATCAGGTACTCGTGGAAGGAAAACGAATACATCTCCAGAAGATTTATAAAAAAATAATACATATTTAGATCTGCGTTGTACGGTAACACGTCTGCATAATATCGCACTGAGATGTATCTCTCCACTGGGTATAACTAATTATCTATTTACCGAGTAAATTTTTATGAATTAACGGCAGTTATTTAAATTATTTAAATGTTCGGCATGATATAACCCACACTACAGACCACCAGCGCGATACAACACATACGCACTTCTACGATAACTCTGTCATAAATATCTTTAGAAATATCGAGCTAATAAACGGCGCGTCGCACGCATTTTCATAGATATTGTTAAACTTTAATCTAAAGAAGAATTTGTTAATAACAGTTAAATAAAATTCAAGATTAATTGTTATAACATGTCTTTTACGAGGAATTCTGCCCCAAAATTAATTTAGTCGTTAGAAGTATCGGAAGACAATAAATGAGTAGACTAAAAAACATCACAACCACGAAGTATTTGTCACTCGAGAAATAACTTGGTAACTTTGGGAGCAGCGGAGTATAGCAGTACCATAGGTACCGAATGCCAGGCAACTTGAGACACTCGCTAATACAATTTTGAGCAAAAATGTTTATTGCCCGGTTTGTACCATCAAATAATAGACAGAATACGATGAAACAATAAACCATACATACATAGGTATATCACAACACGTAGGTACACGTAGACACATTTACATGACATTTTTATAGACAAAAATGTTCACATTTAAATAAATTAACTATACATTTTCAAGTATTAAATAATGGCATATTATTCAGAACGATCAACAAGGAATTAGGTAATAATATTATCAACATAAAATATAGCACATTTGAGCATTCAATAATATTTGTGTAAAAAAATATTAGGTATCCCTCCATTTTGTCGATTTCCGTGAGCACTTCGGAATCAAGTGGAAATATGCTTTATAATAATATAATATAATTTACATCTAATAAGTGACGGATATCAATTCATTGTTTAGTTTCGATCAATCAATAGTATCAATCAGTTTTGTGCTTCCACTTGACTACACGAGCTCACGGAGCAAATCTAAACGTGTGAATATTTTGTCTAAAAGTGCGTTGAATCAACATCGATATGTGACTAGTAGGTACGGATGTTGAATTGAATTCCGTTGTCTTAATATTATGCTAACTACAACAGAGCAATGACTGAATTCCAAAGTGCATTCAACATAAAATTGTCTAATACGACTAGAAAAATAAATAGAAATGAATAACTACAAAATTAACAAAGTAATGAGCAAACAAGCAAATGTAACAACGAGCTGAGCTCGCGATAAATCGAAATAATAATTAGATACGAGGTAGTGTAGTTACTACACGATTTATGTTATCACACGTATATTATAGTGGTAATACTAATATAGATCAATATCTCGATGAGAGCTCGCGCCTCGATGGAACCGCAGCGTTACAACGAACTACTTGTTCTATCATTATTTACAACATCACACTTGCAAGTCACATTAAGAAGTCTGTCATATAAAAACTTTACGAAGAGCTACCTATTTATGTATCAATCGTTATACAAAATATCTTTATGCGCTCTCTCCAAGCTTAGCATTACGAGAATTTCGAAACTTTACTTTTTCTATAGGTATTTGTCCAAAGCTAATTCTTCTCTAGCTACTAGATACTACGTCGCTCTCTCTAGGTCATTTTTAATTTAATCTATATTATCTATTTCGTTATCATAATAAATGCTTAAACGATTCAGCATTTAGTCCTCATCCGAGCGAGTCACTCACGGTGTGTGTCGCTGTGGTGCGGGTGCGCGTGCGCGGTAGTTAGCTACAGGTGGAGTCGTTAGTGTGACAGTCGGATAGTCGGACAGCTAGTGTCGGACCGCGCGGCGGGTGAGTGAGCAAGGAGTCGGTTACTGAGCGGGCGGTTTGCTTTGGTATTCAGCTGTCGCGTGGGATCTGTCATCGGATCTTTCGACCTTTTCATAAGGCTTTTCGAGTTTTGGCCGTTTTGGCTCGGCGTCGAGTGGCCGGTGCGACTTCATGTGTGCGCTACGACTTTTTACTTTGTTAAATACTCTGAAACATAACAGGGTACACTATTAGAAATAGCAACACAAGAAACAAATGAAGGAAGCGAAAGAAAAACAAACGAAAAATATTAAAACTTATAAGCATAACTGCAGATAAAGCAAGCGTGAAGCGTTAGTATTAGAGAAAACTTATATACATACAACATTAAGACACAAAACGTTTAAATATTAATCCTACGATAAGTACGACAAATAAATAAGATATCAACCTCTTAAGCAATGGACATAAATTCACTGTCTTAAAATACAATGAAAATACATTATAATAGTTATATTTACATGAATGGCTGTCAAATAATATAATCTATTCATTGTAACCTTAACATACAACTACTCTAACTGTCCCGTTTAACGTTTGAATTTGTATTTTAGCGGTTTAATGGCACGTAAGATACAGTATAAATAGTCCACAACACTTTCTTGAATTTTGCTAATTTTAGTCTAACAAAATATATTTCTTAATAATATTTCAATGAAGAATACGTGCTTTTGAATTTAGGCACCGTGGATGCTTGGCACAAAGTACATTTTTTTGGCAAAGTACGCCCTTAAACTATTTCTATAATGAATAGTTATTATATAATAATAAATAAATAAATAATTAGTTTAAAATACGAAGTTTGGCAACCATTAGTTGACGTGAAATCAACATCAATATCTGACGCTTGGGCGCCGCTGGCCCGAGTCCGTCGCTCTGAACACTTGTACACGTCGACGATTTACGATATTACACAACTAGTGCCGTATTCACTGAGTCGTAGTTCTATCGTTAAACTTAATTTTAACATATTTCCGTCCATTCAGTTAGTTACTATGAAGCTGTAAATATTTCTCTTAATACATAACGCATGCACAAAAGGCAATTTAGGTGAAACTTAACGTGGTTAGTGAATAAAAGAGTTTGAGGATGATACGTTTTGGCACGGGTTATAGCTTTAGGAAGTCGATGTTCCACGTAAATTGCGTTTGCGCAGTTCGCTGTATGTCGATATTGTAAGCAGTATGCAGACGAGATTCGCGGGTCGGAACTTACTTCCCGCATATCTTGCAAGGGAACTCCTCGGTATCGATGGTCGTCGTGGAGGACGCGCACGCCGCGGTGCTGAGCGCGCTATACTGGCCTACAGAACCCTGGATGTAGATAAGTCGCGTGTATTAAGATCCGTCAAGCATTCGTTGTTCACTCATCAGATAGCCGGAAGACAAAGTGTTGTAGCCCAGAGTGAATGGCGGTGCTTACTTGTGTTGAAACCTGCTGATCCATGGTCCAGCTCCGTAAGTACAGCGGTTTGTAATCTTTCGTCAGTTTCTTCCAGAAGTAGTAGAATTGTATACATTGTTTCGAGTCTTTTGTTCTTACCTGGGAAAAAGTTAAGCAGTGATGTAAGTTCCATTGATAATATTTTCGAAATATTGGTTCTATTTGTTTCGTTGAAAAAATGTCTGCTGTGAACAGTGGTTACTTACCAGCTGCGAAATTCGGTAAAAGTCCTTATCGTAATGGCCTAGTCCAGCTAAGAAGGCTTCGACCTCGTCCGTGGTCCAGCGCGACTCGTGCTGCGCCGGCGCC
Organism: Lithophane socia; assembly: GCA_947522985.1. Classification (NCBI taxonomy): domain Eukaryota; kingdom Metazoa; phylum Arthropoda; class Insecta; order Lepidoptera; family Noctuidae; genus Lithophane; species Lithophane socia. Next base: position 10,067,261 of record OX383270.1, on the reverse strand, counting down.
GCGGGGCGCGTCATGAGGCGCAGCGCGGCGGCGCGCACGTCGCCGCCGCACTCGCCCAGCGTCTGCAGCGCGAACTCCCGCGTGTGGCCGCCCACCGGCATCGCGGCGCACATGGACATCTCCATGAACATTCTCACTGAAAAAATAATTGTTTGTTGAATAATCGATGATCTAAATCTAAGCTAGTATTATATAGAGGTAAAGTTTATATGTTTGTAAAAGAAAATAATGGATATAATGTTCCGAAAATTAGTGAAACCAAGGGGTGCAGCTAGTTTTCCGTAATAGTGTAACATTATGATTAACATTATATTAATTTGTGAATCTGAAATGCGTATACCTTCATTATCGTCTAGAGCGTCGTTGATGCCAGGGTCCCATAGAAGCTGTTCCGGCACGCGATGTAGGTCTATACGATCATTACATAGCGCGGGCAGGTCGGCTTGGAAGTCTCGGCCGATGTTGACCTGTGGGTGTCGAGGCTCTTCTAGTTGAGCAAGAACATCGGTTTGCGTGGCTGCTATACCTAAAAAGAAAAAAAAAGAACACTTATTAAAAAGCCTGAAGATTTTCCATCTCTGTCTAACGCTGCCAAGGGAACTGCAAGGGGCTGCTTTTCGAAGCGGAGTGATCAATGATCATGCTATGTCGGCCTGCCACGTTGTCGTTTGCCATGAAGAGGATCACTGATTGGTATAACTTTTTTATGAAACCTAATGGTTATGTACAAGTTCTTGTTGTGTTTACCTGCTGTATTTTCTATAAGCAGCCCTGATCCTTCTCGGTCCGGGGGCAGTATCGGTTGAGGCGTGTAGTGACTAGAGGTGCGCCGGATGCGGGAGCGAAACGGACCGGCCGGGGACGCTCGACGCTTGCGTCTCTGCGGCGACGCAGGCACACTGCTTGGACTCAGAAATACTGCTGGCACTGTATCTCGACCCTCTACACATACCTGAGGAAAAGATGAAAATAAATTAAGATATATTGCAAAGAGGTTATCAAGACAAGAGTGGGTAAATAATTTGATGTCGGAGTCTTTACTTGAAGTGAGTCGTGCTGCCATTGTTGCAGGGGAGAAATAGTAGACGAAGCCATTCGACTATGTCGACGAAAGGGCCGCTGATGTGAGAAGTCTCGAGGACTGCTCGATAAGAGTGGATCTTCAGAGTTAAGCATGATCCGACGTGGTGTTGGAGAAGGTTCCAGCGCGTACGCATCTAATGATCGACACTCTTCTGGCAGCACTTCTTCTAAAGCTTCCTCCACCTTAACAAAATAAAAGAAATTACATTGGAGTTTAATGCAAAAAATGAACATTAATATTGAAACGTTAATTACCTCTTCTTGACTAGACATTGTGGCAGTAAAAAAGGCAGCTGAAAGTGGCGACGACGCGCGAGGTGCGTTGTTTCCTGGTGAGTGAGCACCATGGGAAGCTGGAGGCGTTGGGTACGCCATTCCCGGTGATGGCTCAGCGTGATTCGAATAGCTACTTGGCGATGCAGCTGTGAACGACAACCCTGGAGAACCATTAGTAGAGTAGGACAGTCCGGGTGAGTTGGCAGTGTACCCCATTCCTGGCGAAGGAACCGGTGACCCTCCATGACAAGCGCCGAAGTCTGCGAGGGATTCTGGTAGCGGTGAATTGAGGACCGCAGCTAGCCGTCGATTGGAAGGAAATGTTACAGGCGATCGCTCTCGAATAGATGCTGCTACAGTTGCATAGTCTTCCAGTGAAGCGAGTTCCTCTAATTGGTCGTGAGTTGTGGTAAATTGAAAAGTGTCTTCGTTTAGTGCTGGCGAAAAGTAGCCATCATCTGAATTGAAGGAGACTCCAAATAATTCTGGCCGGAAAGTGAACTCTTGTTGTGGTGGTGAATGACCGGGATCTGATGCTGATCGTTTTACAGCCTGTCGACAAACGTAGGGTATTACAATCAACTTTAACAGCATATATAAATGGTCAAAGCAAAAGAGTATTCTTACCTTAGTGTTCCCCTTCTTCAATAACTCTATTAGGGTAGAATCTCTCTGTGCGGCACAGATACTAGTTGCTGCGTTTGAGGCGACCGTGACGACGGGTGGTGCACGAGGGGAGACGAAATGCGACGATGTGGCAACTGGGGACGCAGGCGATGCTACTGAAGTTCGGATGTTAGACAGTGGTGGAGGAGCCGGCGCTACGAAACCTGTGCGGGATGCCACCGAGTCTGTACTTGTACCTGTGAGCAATGAAGACCTGATAGTTTCTAATTCAAAGGTTCAAAGTATGTGTTGATCAGTTTTTGCTGTACATATTATACCTGTAGATGGTGTGGAAGCAACAGTTGCACCTCGGCGACTTATGATTTTCTCTTCTATAAGCGCTCGAACGGATACCGAGGCCGTTTGTAAAGGTGGTCCTGTTGATTCCTTCTTATCAAGTTTTTTGCTGTCAGAATCCTGAAACAATACACCAAGTTAAAGAGTTTCGACACCCCTACAATATTTACCTACAATATTTTGAAGAAATGTAGGGTTTAAAAATTACCTTTTTGAAGTATCCACCATGCAATCGCATGTGACCGTTTAGAGCAGGTATATTTTTAAACTTCCGATGGCACAGGTTGCATTCTACCGGCTTGACATCGCTGGCTCGCGCGGCAGTGGACGCGGCACTGCTGCCCGCTCCGCTCGACGCCCCGCTAGCACTCGCACCACTCGTGGCTTTCTGACTGCTTTGCTGCGTCTGTGAAATTCAGGATGACTTTTGAAAAGTTCAAAAGACTTTAGAACCTATTACGTACTTCGTAATTTCAAGGTATAAACTTTCGATCTTCGGTAGCTCGTTAATATTCTGAGTTAATTAATGGATTCTGATGGACTCTGGGTAATCCCTGACGGTTAAAAGGAAATGGGTAATTATAGGTCAATCCGGAGCCGTAAATAGCGGGAAGTGTGGTGCTTACTTTGGTTAGAACATTAATAGTGAATAATGCTGGGTACAGGAATATTTATTTGCGAAGTTTTTCGTACAAAGCGCAACGGGAGCGCAGTGCAGTTATTCATTCACGTAGAATTTTAATTAGTTGCGGATTTCCGTCGCACCGCGTTGGCGTCCGACGCGTCGCGCGCCAACTCGTAAATTATATCTGATAAAATGTTTTAATGTCGGAATTATTCTATTTACGAACATTAGCATTCGAGTTTGTTCTACACGCGCAGTTAGGAACACGATTACGGCGATATTTTTGCGAACATAAAATAACGCGATCGTACAATAATGTTTATTGTTTATCATCGGAAAAGGAGAGTGAAGGCCTTAAATAACCATTCAAAAATAGCTTTAATGTTTAAGTAGAACCCAATTTGAGAGAAACAGAAGGTGAACAAGCTTAATGGCATTACGGTTAGGGTTGGCACCCGAAACTTTCCGGCGCTATTGTCGTCTTGCAAGCAATAATACTAGAACGATACCCCTGAGCCCTGACTGGCGCAGTTTGAGCAGGTGTAGGTAGATGATTGTTAAACGACTTATTCCCTTAAAAGTCGTGAAGACTTATTGTATAAACTTAAAGCATATCATAGTAATGATCCTCGTTAACTTGATACGAGTTTGGTTTAAAACCGTCTCTGTTCCGTTTTCTCTACCTGCTACAAAATGAAATATCGAAAAGAGCGGCTTTGAAGACCATTGCGCGATCAGGGCCATGACGACTTATGGGAGCGTCATGGCATGTGCCGCCACGGCATACGAGTCGGACTGACCCCCAAGACTCGCCAATAGATGTTTCACATCAAAATACCTACTTTTATAGTAGTATTAAAGTGTACAAGAATAAGGACACTCAGGTACATTATGTAGCAAACACTTATGCAGGTAACGAAATATACAACAATACTTTACCCTCCTTTTTTCGATATTTTCTGGGTAGGTACCTTATTTTTTGTAGTTCACTGGGGTTTTTAGAAAAAGGATTTTATATAGGCCAGTTGATCGGTTATCATCGGTAAATATCTTCAGTAGGTAGGTAATCCCACTACCGAATCCTACAAAAAATGTCATTTAATCTAAAGAGCATTTTATTTATTAAGATTATATGAGTATAATCTTAATAAATAAAAAGCTCTTTAGTTAGTTCAGTGACTATTCTTATTGGACACAGTTCACTAGTCTCGTTAATGAGACCCGCTTCATAATTAATTGACCAAAAGCCTAATTAATTCCCGTAATACAAATAACCAATTATGAACGAGACACTTATTGCGGTTCGGACTACTAAACATAAAGCCAATTAATATAAGTAGAGATGAAAAGGAATATTTTATTATTACGATAAAGAGGAATTCATTAGCTACACTCCATGAAACCATCGCTTTAGCTTATATTTCAAGTTGGAACGGTCGCTGAAAATATTTCTTCTTTTATAAGCCCTCGACGAACGGGCGATCATCTAACGCAGCAATTTTTAATCGCGCACTGGATTTTCAACGCACTGCTTAGCGCCGAGAGTTAAAATGTGTATTTTGCACACAGTGTGCATATAATGAAAATAATAAATAAAATGTGTAAAATAAAATATGTATTTTATATACAGTGTGTATTTTTGACGCGCTGGGATGCTCTCTGTTTGATTCTCAATACACCGAGGGTTGAAAATCCAGTGCACGATAATATATCGTCCCGTTAAAAACCTGCTTGTGCGTACCTGCACCCTAATTACGTAACACTATCAATCACAATCTGAATGATTTTGAAGGATATTGCTAATCAATTGCTTTATATTATGTTCGAAAAATTTGTTAAATAACGCAGTTACCTCCCTGGGCTAAATCAGATACAGAATCATCTTGTCACTAGAACAATTGAATCACTTTGATCTATGAAACCCATGAGTGCTGAAGACTTAGGTGTTTAGCGGATTTTTTTCCATACTGACTACATGACCATAATTTGAAGTTGTTCTACTACCTAACTCGACGAATAGGAATCAATGTTTTTTTTCTTTTTACAAAATGTGATTTCACTAACAAACGAATCCACTATTCAAATATATTTTTTTGTTTACACATAAAATTACACCTTAATTTTACTCAATTACTAATTAAAATTAATTTTAAAATACGGAACAAAAATTTGACATGTCACTCGGGCAGTGTTGCCACTTTTAGAGTAGGGGTATAATATTCACACCAACATTCATAGCTTAGAATAATAATGCGTTATTATTATTATTATTCTAAGATGCGTTATAATTCTAAGATTCATAGTATATTTAAACCAAAAGTATCAGTATAAAAAACGTCGTTCTCAACAATATTAGCATCATCTTCTACCAAAATACGATAACTGACATACTTTAACGATAAAAATTCTTAAGAAAAACACAATTACCTGAAAAAATCCAATGGGGCAGAGAAATGTCGCATAAATAAAAAGGAATGTCTTTTATTTCAATTGAAACGACAATTTTTGTTAAAAAGGGTAGACATAACAAATATTCAAGCTGCGATAGACGTAGACCGCGCATTCGTTAGGGTTGTACGTCTGCAGCAAGCAGTGAAGAAAAAACAATGAAGTAAACATTATCTTAAACATTGTTCAAGAATTCAAGGGACAATTCTAGTATTTTAAGAACGTTCTCATTGAAAAAAGATAAAAATATTGTTTATTCTGCATAAAAAAAGGCGCTTATCTCAGTCAGTCTCAATCTGTCTTTTTCTTTTTTACCTCCAATTTTCCAAGATCTTTGACATTGATTGTCACTGAGATGAGATTGCGACTATATTTGAACGTTTTTAATTGCGGGAATTTGCTTTCATATTTAGGAAGAGACCGCCTTTTTTATGATTTGGTATCTATTTTGCAGCTGATTAGCAATATGTCACACATAGATAACAACCTTCAGAAATACATATAGTTATATCGTTACATTAACAAGTTTAAGTACGTTAAAGATATAAAACAATGTCATTTACCAATTCAGCGTATTCAGAGTACCAGACTACGCAAACAACACTGGCTTACACTGGCAACTGTTATAGCGTAAAACTTTACAAACTAATATTGCAAACACTTGGTTTTATTACCACGAATACGAAATACACGAAAACTCTAAACTAGAATTCAACCACTTAAACTAAACACATTGGGACCCGCACTAATGACGTCACAGTTGTCAGGGTTGCCACGCACAAACAAAACGCTTTATTATGTCTTCATTTGTAAAGATAAACGCTTTTTGTCACGTGACTAATAACGGTACAGAGGACACATGTTAAAAGTGGGTCGTGGGAGCGTAATTTATTTGATTTGAAGCTTTTTTCGCGGGAGCAGCCCTAACGCGCCATTAGGACTGGCTCGTTAGGTTAATGTGGAGGTGAGAGCAGATGTTCTGTGGAGCTGGCTGAAGCGTTTTTGCTATACATCATCCGAACTGCAGTTGGCTCTAGTATTGTGCTTTTTTGGTCTGAACCGTTCTCTCGTTATTGTTGCGCAGTTCGCAAATGGTACTCAATTCAGCTATAAAGTAAAAAAATGCAGAGCTTTTTACATCTTATCTTGTAGATGGAATTTCTAAATTAACTGTAACATTCGCGTTCTGCGTATATGTACACAACAACGGAATGATCCAATGAAAGGTTGGTAGAGTTTGCACTTTACATATCTAAACATTTGTCAGATTCCTAAATACCGAAATGGGCAGTAGTTTATAATCTTATTTGACTTGCATTAATTAGGACCTCTTTTAAATTATCAGAACAATATGATGAAGGTAATTAAGTCATCAAAGAAAAATCTTCATAAATTATTATGCTTGATGTTATACTTGTGAAAATAATAAAATTACATACCTTGTGAATTGCCTTACTGATAGGCTTACTAAATGTGTGCGTTTGAAAAAGCTCCGTTATCCAATTGTCCATATCTGCACTTGACTATTCACGACAATACAGTTGTAAGCCGTCCCACGCAATGCCCGGCACATAACCCGTTCACTGCTACCGGCGAAATTATTTCGACCTCACACGAATTACTTTGCAACGAGACTATGATGTTCATCTCATGGGACTCGAACATAAAATGACGATACAGTGAATGGGAAAGATATCGAAGAGATGACCCCTCGATTAATTTCGAAGCTTGCGAATCGAGATAACTGACCAGACCAGTAACAAAAGCAGCGCAGTTTGTATGAAGACCAATTTGCATATACTTAATATAACACTCTATTTGGACTAAAACATTATTATTTTCTTGTGAGAATATTAATTTTATTAAATTACGAATACGAGTGAAAAGAATTATAGAATTACTTTTATAGCCGAGTTGCTGTTTAAAATAAAACTGCCTTAGTCTGCTTATTTCAGTCGAAATTGTAGCTTGTAAAATGAAAGCTGAGTAGCAGTAGAGTAGTTTTGATAAGTTTTTTATTGTTGAGAGTTAGATATAATTTTATGGCAAGTGCTTTTATACAGATGAAATTGGGTTTTAGGCCAAAGAAAGCTTTGATACGCTTGAAATGAACTTATCTTTATCTGTTAGTCAGGATTTTCTTGTTAGACACTCAAATGAAACGTTATTGACATTCTGTGATTTTGGTTCATGTCCTTCTTAATGTATAAAAATAAAATAATCTAGAAGGAAACGGTTACATTTTCATTAATAGGTATTTAATTTGTTACTTTGTGATAATTCTCATTTTTATTATTGTAAATATTTCATAGAACTTCTTAAACAATTTACAAAGACGCGGAGTGTGTCAGAATAACTCAATTCTATTGTTAGATGTCGTGTGAAAAATTAAAAATGCTGATTTTTGGAAGCCGACAAATAAGGGTCAGGTAAAGTCTGGCACTCAAGTTGAAGGGTGAGTAGGCCACGTGGCGCCGAGGTCACAGGTCACTACGCGTTAGCAAAGGTCAAAAGTCTCCACTTTTTCAAATAGGGTGCCCTATTGAAGTTGTTCGTCTTTGAATTAAATAATGTATTGTTTTGTATTCGTTTTCTGTAATCCTGTACAGTCTCAACAGTATGCGCGATCGTTACTGCGAAAAATTATTCTATTTAGCGAAATTTCAAACGTTAAATTACAGCCCGCATTTTTGGGTTACCAAAACGAATGTGTCAAAGAAAAATGTACTTCAAAAGACATTTCTTTGAAATAGAAAAGTATTTTCGCGACATTTGATCCGTCTAAACCCTGCTTGAGTTTTGTAAACCGCTTAGCGTAAACATATTTTTTATAGGTTGTCGGACGTGGTATTAGAAAACCATCTATAACACGTGCTTTAAGTTGATGTTACGCTTAGAAGACAGAGGGAGTCACGTAAGTGCTACGTTAGGTACACGTCTTCAATTATGCATCGGGACGTTTATCGGCGCAGAGCGGGCCGCACCTGCGTCGTTGTCACCCTACATTATTAATGGAGTCGAGCGGGATCGCGACGTCGGCCTAAAACAATGACACCGTCTTTATAAACGATCCCTTTTCTAGCTAAAACTTATGAATTATTGTTGGATCTCACTCCTGAAGGGCTGCCACCGTTTTTAATCAACCCACGCGGTGTTTCGGCTCCGGGGATTAAGCTATGCATAATGTAATGTACCCAGTTAATCCAGATAGTGTTTTATGCACTTAAAATTGACATCTTATAACGAATGTAGAAGTTTTCGCGTAACATCTGTCACGGGAATCTCAAATCCAATTTCACTTCGGAGTTTCTTTTTTTCCGCTTCTATTAAAAGTCCCAGAAATTAATAATATATAAAAGTTTTGCAGGGCAAATGTTCATTTTCTGTTTTCAATATTGGCGATTGTATCTCGAAGAAACTTTGACGTGTTTCCTTGCATCAGAGGGGTGAAAAATCAAAAGTCCATGAGATATTCAAGCAGATGACAGCTGAAAAAGAATCGAGTTTGGAGCGAAGTTGGTAGTATGTACAGTCACGGACTTTAATTGATGAGCCACCTTAAAACTTTTCAATTTTGCAGTTTCATACATTCACGAGATTACACGATTAAACACGAACTCAAATCGCAAGCTCGTAAACAAGATGACAAATAAATTACTTTTAATCGGAAATATCCATAGAGGTTGACTAATAAGTTCTCAATGATAAAAATAAATACAATGTTGCATTAAGTTTATCCAATCTATTTGATACCGACCTCCTTTGAATCATAGCTCATTAACTCGAAAATTATGAAAACATAACTGAAGACAGTGACAGTTGAAATATCAAGATGACAAATAAATTACTTTTAATCGGAAATAGTCTTATCCATAGAGGTTGACTAATAAGTTCTTAATGATAAAAATAAATACAATGTTGCATTAAGTTTATCCAATCTATTTGATACTGACCTCCTTTGAATCATAGCTCATTAACTCAATAATTCTGAAAACTTAACTGAAGACAGTGACAGTTGAAATATCGATTTCAGAGAATTTCTCCGTACGCTAACGTTACTATCGCAACAGTAACCTAGCAACAATTATTTATCGTTGCTATGTTACTGTTGCTAGACCTGCAATTGGTTGACTTTGAGTAGTCACTCTGCTGTCAAGGTGACTCTCAGGTTAGCCAACCGGTATGAAATATAATTTTCTTCTTCTAATACGAAGACATATGACTTTGCGTGTCGGGAACCGAATAAACCCGATTTGCATTACACGGCTAAAATACGAACAGTGCCAGGTGGCTCATCAATTAAAGTCCGTGACTGTACAAAGACGTAGAATTCGATAAGAGACAGCGACGAATTCTTTTGGGACGTGGTTTGAGACGAGGACATACTAGCGTTCTTTGTTCTCTAAAATACTAACTTGACATTGTGTTCGGGTTTTTAGATTGTATTATCTTTAGGTATTTTTCTTTGAACAACTGAACTAAAATTGTGACATGAAAACTGGATTACGATGTTATTGACTAAGTTACGCAATAGTTTTAAACGGCTGATTGGCGAATGGCTTCCAGCGGAATATATTCAACTTTTTAATACATACATCCATCTAAAACTTTAAGTGGATTAACGAAAAAAATATCCATTTCACTAACGAAAAATATTGTGACTGTAATATAATTCTGGGTTATTCAATAGTGACCGGCATGAAAGCATGACACGACAAATACTTATCATGAATGAATGAGAAACGAAGGGTAACGTGGTATCGTTCCCGCATTTTTATCGGGAGAAAGCGATTGTACCTATGTCCGTCAGTAAAAACTACCAAAATAGTTCTAGATTTTAATACCTAATCTCTGGAGCAATATTTTCGTGTTTCAAAAATAGAACTACACCTTTTACAGTGTGTTACAACCTCATGCAGGTAAGAAAGGCTGGTCCTTGGAGGCAGCAAATGCAATTTGTGATCCGCGTCAAAAATTGCAGCGGTGGCGAGCCCAATCTTCACTTATTGAACGCTCCGCCCAGCGGGGCCGCTAAACATGTATTGACCACGCCGAAAATTGGTTTCTATAGAAAATTCTCGCGTATTTTCAACGAAAAATGAGTTCTTATTCTGTATAGTGACAGTTTAGGAACGACGGAGATGTTTGTAGTGTTATGTTATTTTTTGGAGCATGTGAATACCGAGACTGTTTTCGAAGTGTAGAAGAGCGTGAATGAAGTTGTTTGGAAGATTTTTGTAAATACTTTTGTGTGTTTATGGCGTAGTCGGAAATTCAGTAACTTTTGTTTTAAAGATAACTAAGTCATTCTTTTTTTCACTATGCTCAGTGATTAAAATGTAAGCTATATAGAAAAAAACTCTACTTATATTATTTTATGTTTGCGTGTAACAGTATAATTTCTAAAACATCATACTATTAAAGGATTTCAGTCCATATTAAAAATAAAAACTTCCAGCACCTATTTATATCACTAAAAAGAAAATTATAAATAAAATATCTCCCTCGCATGGAGCTCTATAGAGTTGTAACAATAATGAACACGCCATACTGGCGTCAGGGCTGTCAGTTATTCAATAACTGTACTCAACTTGGAAATTCCAGGACCCAAATAATGCTTCACTATTCAATAGGAACGGTTTTTAAATAAGACATTTCAGCTATAAATGTCCTTTAAATGCACTTGTAAAAATAAAATGTGAATGTCAGAATATTGGACAAAAGTTCTACTAAGGTTGTGGTGAATATGTTACAACGTCAAACGGTGAGCCTTTGATATTTTGAAGGAAAATTGAGATCTTTATGAAGTTGACGCAAGTGCGTCAAAGGTATTGTATTGTACCTGTCTACGTGTTTATAATGCTGCCTAAAATATTAAATAATCATGCGATCTAACTAAAATATATCTCAACCATTTTATTTTTAAAGAAAGAAAGAAAACAAAAAGTATTTATTGAGACTCGTATAGGAGATCACAAAATTAATCTAAAACACTCACATAAATAAAAATAAAAACAAAGTAAAATTAAAATAAAAGCAGAAAGTCCTGTACGAGGCCAAAAGGCTCCTTAGCATGATGCTGCGACATTTAAAAATAAATGTCAGGCCAAGATTGTATATAGACGAGTAATCTCATAGGGCCCGAGATTGTATGTAGAAGATACTATTAACAGCAATACAGAAATAAGTGAAGTAACAAAAAGCTTTACTAACCAAGCAACCTTGATTGCAGCGAAATTAAGCGCAAATGGTTTTAATTTTAGATTGGCTGTTTACGGGCAAATGGACTCTCTATATTAATCGAGTTTACGTAACAAACAGCTCTTTGTGTGCTGCATGCAATTTCACACAATGGCACGGTTCTAAGAAATACAATTTTCAAACTTTTGTCTCTAAAATGTTAAGGCAGGTTTAGATGACAAGTTGACGTGCGTTTACCAAAGTCTATTGGCCGCTAGCCAGGCTCCTAGAGTGGGGTCTCGAGTTCGTTTACCAGGTCAGGCAAAGTATTATTGGGGTTTTTTATTCGAATTTCTCAGTAGCGACTTGAAGTTTGGAATTGTGCCCAGTCAATAGAAATAGGCTTCAAATTTGTAACTTGGAATTTAATAATAATTGGTTAAACGTTCAATCGTACTTTGTAACTTTGTCTATAGCTTTTTGGGGTATTTAATACCTAAGTGAAATTCATAAAATTATTCAAGAGTTTGATATAACGATAGGTACACCTACCTAAGAATCTATACGCATATTTCAAGTAATACCTGTAGGTGGGCGCCACAACTCTCGGCTAGCGCACAAAACAAAAGCTGCGTATTATCCTCCATCAAACACAGATGATACAATTAAGCTGAACAGCCGAAACAATAATAAACCACACACATAGATAATGCTCCAATGACATGAAAGCCGATCACCGACGTCAATGTCAGGCGCCAAACGTGTTCTATTACAACGGTGTGCAACTGGCCTATAATTATGGCTGACGTCTCGAACCGATTGCTACCTACCCTTCAGCCGCCGGCAATATGTTCCTGACATAGCAAACCCATTGTTATTAACACAAATCGATCCCAGACGAAATTCGAGAGGCTATCGAGTTGTACTCGGAAAATGCCTACGTGATCTCCTATATTGAAAGCTTTATTAATATTAAATAATACAAGGGATTGTAAACCTTATTAAAAAGGAATAAAGTTTGGAATTAAATAGTTTCTTGGTAATAAAGTTGAAAAGTGGTAAACCGCGAAAGTGGTGAACCGACGCGGTCGGATTACAGTTAAAGCGCAGTTGCGGAGATGTTTTCGTGTTTTTTGTTTAGTGAGTCATTCTTTTATTTTTGGAAAAGCATTAATGGCGAGGAAAAGAATTCCAAGTGATACGAGAATATAAACTTACGTAGAACTGTATATGTTCAATCGTCTTCCACTAGAAACAAGACTTGCTCGGAACTTTTAACACTGAGATGGTTTTTAAATAGGTATTTTATTTACGTTACATAAGCACCTTTTTACCAAATCTATTTTGGTATGGTAATGGTAAGCCGGTCTGGTATCCGCAACTCCTCGTCAAAGCGCGTATTATGCGTACGGGTAGGAAAATCGATTATTCGATCCACCCGAGCTCGTGATGGAACCAGCAACGCCTTGGTGCCAATCTCAAGGAGGGTACCTGGGTTACCGAAGAACTTTGCTCTGTATATATTGTTAGGTATAAATAAATAACTGTACTTCAAACGTTTCTATATATTATGTATTTATTTGCACAAAAGGATGCAGCATATTTCATTCCACAAGTGAATTGGTGACAAATATTTGCAATTGAATTGTTCTGTTTCCGAGAAACACGTTGTAAAATGAATCCGTACATTTACAGTATTGCATTTAATACCACCCAGTTCCGTTTGTGCGAATTTCATTCGTCAAAAAGAGTTTTTGCGAACTATTTCACACAAAAAGTTTTCCGTTCAATATCCAGTTATTACGATAAAACAAATGCAGTTTATTGTCATCCACGAAACCTCTTTGTTATGTTATGTTTAAAAAGATTTAAATTGTTTATTACTTAGAGATCATATTAATTTAATATTGTAAACCGCTTGCAACATTTAATTAATTTAGTTGATCAAAACATCGACTGCGTGCATTCCAATCTAAATTCGCATAGCATGTCAATGAAAACTACCCCACGTCAACAATCTAAATAACGTCGGCAAATACACAGGTATTCAATAATGAAACAACGGTTTTACACTGAAAGCCTTTGCCAATGTTGTGAGAGTATTATATCCGTGGAGTACACCGGACCGTTCGTAATTATGTGCCCGTGCGGAACCGGCTTTATTGCTTCCTGCTAGTGACGTTGAATCAGGGTTCCGATCAAAGTGAGTGCTTTTAATAAACCCCAGCGACGCATACCTGGTTTGCAATGCCTATTTAACGTTGACCCGCTGCTGTCAAAACCGGCAAACGAAATTAATACAAACTAAACCCCTAACCCGTGTTAAGAGAGACCATTTTCGAGTGGTCGATGCCGATGTATCGTAAGTCCTGTTTTAATTATTTGTGTAATTATATTTTTGTTGTTTGTGTAAAAACTGGTGGTCTGTAGTGGATTTTCCGTATGTTAAATCAACTGAATTCCTGTCTGCGTAGTTTTAATGAGTACGCGATGTAATTATTTTTGTGCGTCATGTTTGTGTTGATTCGTTCGTTTTGTGGAATGTAGCGGAATGTTTGTTGTCGGGATCATATTTTGAATGTATCGTGTGCAGTCAGATTGGCGAAATATTGGTCCGTTCGGAGTTATTTGTAAATACTTCATGCAGAATATTATGAGTCATTATCTCTCATTTTAAATACAAATTGTATGTGTGATTTGATGTACATGCTTGCTACAATTTGAGTTGATGTAGGTAAATCAAAATTTAATAATAGCTCATTTTTTATTCTACGCATTTTTAAGGGCACAAAAGATAACTAACCATACTTGGCACTTTAAAATGTGGAAGGCGTTGAAATCCCCAAAAATAACAGCATTACATGCAATCTATAACTAAGTTTTTTAATAAAAAAATTATCCTAATAAGCTTACAGCCACCACATCTAATAATAAAACATTTCTCATTGGAAAGTTCTCATCGTAACTGCTATTCAAATAGCACCCTATAGCAGTGCGAAATGTTACCGAATCTAGTTCGATACAATGCGATAAAACCGGTAATAGCCGGTTCAAACTAGAGCCCTTGAAGCGGTCTATGGGACGAGAACAGGTGGACGCGCGATGTATGTGGGACCGTATTCGCAAACCCTCTACCACGAAACACCATTGCTTGATAGTGTCGATAAAAATGGGGTGTGAGATGTGTTAGATTATATATACTTTTTTAAGTGCATGTGTAGTATTATGAAGTTAATAGTGTTGTAAAAAGTTTTTTATCGGAGGATATTAGATTTAATTTTGTTTCTAATCATTTTATTACGATGTTTGATTTTAACTTTCATGCTCAGAAAAGCAGGCTTAATTCTTTATCATTAAAAGTAAATTTTGGATATGTACGATGATTAAAAAGCTAAACGAATACTTTCGTAGGAATTCTTCTCACGAAATTGAAAGTCGTAACTCAACCTAAGAATCTAAACTGTCAGTAGGTATCGCAGAAATCGCATCTAAATCATGGTAGGGGTGCGTCCGCGAGTCCGCGACCGCACCTGAATTATTAAACCCTTACAAAGGCTGATGAATGGCCGATGTAACCAACTGGCGATTCGCACTCCGATCGGCGATGTATCGCCATTTGCATAAGAATCCCAACCACCCTAATTCCCACGGTCCACTTACATTGTTTTCATAATAGAATTACTCACTAGGATTAATAATTCTACTTGGATTGCATTTAATAATACTCAATTATGTTCTAGTTGCAGCTTTGAAGTTTCAACGGTTAATAATGGCAAACTGTATCGCTTTAATGTACCTTGGCACAATTTTGTTGAGCGAAGTTTCAATAATATTGGGTTGTTATTTCATTGCTGTTTTGTTGAATAAAATATCTCGTAATTTCTTCTTCGTAAGTGCGATGGGTTTTGATGCTGTTTGTGAAATTTTTGGAGCAAAAAGCAAATGAATTGTTTACTAGGTAGATTGCGAGAAAAAATTACAGATTTTTCAGGTCGTTTCAGAACGAAACCTAGTGAATTTATTTGCATTCAGATTTTCATTTCTTGAGCTATGGAATTAAAATATAGTACCTCCCAACCTACATTGATTTTTATCACTTTATTCTAACTTGGCGAGCACATTGGAAATTGCCGAGGATATTTTTAAAAGTCTTCTTTAACAAAAGAACTATTGGTCTTTGTCTAAGATTTTACTTTGCCAAAATACCAGTAAAAGATTAGAACTATGTCCTATAAGTAAAGATTGTTTTAATCTTGTTGGCGAACTAAACCCTGTACAACAATGCAATGTCTTCGACCAAGTTATAAATGGTTTACCCGCGACTTATAAGTACACATATACTATAAGATATGTGTGTGTACTTAGATAAATGTGTGCGGTGGTTACTTAACGATACACAATCTACAACGTGGGCTGAATTGTTGTACAAGTCCTACATAGGATTTACTGCTGCGTCCGCTACGAAACTCCGTAGAAGTTTGCGGTCGGCTACGTAGCGTAGCAGTATTGTTACACGCTACGGCGTAGCCTGTTTTGTTTTCACCCAGATGTGTTATTGTTTGGCGTGCGCTGTTAGTTACGGCGGTCAATGTTGGATGAAAATTACTTGAGTAGAGGAAGGCTGACCATGCCTCCTCGGGAATTGGTCTTTTTGTTCTAACGTTTTATAGCTAAATAAACAGGGGATATACATATTAAGGAGTTTCTACTCTCCGTTTACATTTTATTAATCATTTCAGTTTAGAGTTCAGGGAGATAGACAAATAGGATATTAAAAGACCTTTAAAAATAAATGCTAATGAACCACGAGTTGGTAATGAGAAAAAATTAACGCTTGAGATGTTTTGAAGATGACGACGGCATTCGAAGAAACAAATTACAATCCTACTAATTAACAAAGAGAGTTCTTAGTGTTGTTTAAGCTCCGTATTTTTCTCCATTCTTCGACATAAATAGGTAGAAAAAAGTTTGTTATCGTACAGAACAAGTCTTGGGCTTGCTACTGGCCGCTTTGCTAGTCTTTGCCGTATTTTTCTTGTAGCCTTTCCTTATCACAAAGAAAGAAAATCTTAGAGTATGAATAAGACAAATTCATTTGCTTTACGAGTATTTTACCCCATACGTAACCTTCACTATAACTTTCTAAAGTGTAAACTTACAATGTTGATAATTGATTAGTTTAAAAGAAATTAATTCGAAGCAGACACGAATATGTAGGTAGGCATTTATTAGTGAAATAGTGCATTACTGGTTTTATCACTATCAATTTAAATGTTTGTGCCATTTTTCATCACATTATTAGATGTAATAGAGAGAGCGCTCTAGTATACATTTTAGTAGTTAGCTTGTCTAATTCATACTCAAAATACAAATAAAAGCTTCGGTAGCTTACCGTACAAGACTTGGGCTTGCTACTGCTCTTAGGCTTGGGCCTCGCAGGGGGTGTGGGCGGCGCGGGCGGGGTGCAGGGGGGGCTCGAGTCACAGTTGGTACTGCTTGAAGTCGCTACCGACTTGTCTGATCCATTGCTTGACTGTAAGAGAATGATTTTGTTAGTTAGGTATTTTTCATGAACAGAAAATGAAATAGTTATCAGTACTTTTTGCTACATTTTGTACGAATATTCTCCTATGTATTCCGCTTTTAGGCGTAGTTTCATATTGACATTATAATTATACTGCAATTTTGACTTTATGCAATGAGAAGTAGTTTGTCTAGATTCTTATGCATTTTTTTTTATTTCTAGTAGTGTTATTTATTTTGCAACGTAATTTTAATCGACCTTAAAATATCGTTACGAAAGAAATCGCACTGTAGTTCCTTGTAAAAAGTTGCTCGAGTGCAATTCAAGTAATTTATTGTATTGGAGAAGTTTCAATGTTGAAGGCTCAAGCTCAAGTTATGTACTGATGAAGTGCTGTTGTTGTTGATAGTTGCAGTGTTTTGTCACAGTTTGGAATGCCGTTCAACTGTTTTGTTGTATGAATTGTATTGTAGCCAATGATATTATAAGTAATAACAGTCAGTATATTATTATCACAAATATCAAACAAAATCATCACACTTAACCCTTACATTCCCATTTGATTTATACGAACTCGAGTATAGATAAACACACTCCATATTCTCGTACGTTTTTTGTTGAAACCTTTAATGGCAGGAAATTAAAAGAGCACACACAACGCGGATTTCGGGCTAATTGGTTAATTAATAAGGGCGGTGGCTGAGTTTTACACGGATGGCCAGTTGGAAAGCCGCCAGACATGCCTAAGTATAAAAAGCTAGATTAATGAGGGACTAAAAGCAGCGTATGAACTAACTGATGGAAAATTAGCGGATTAGGGTTAGGTATGTTTTTGAAGGAGCTCGTGGCTCAGTAATAACAGCCGCTCGGGTCGATCCATCAGGTTAAGCTACGCTTGCCGGGGTTGGTCCGTGGATGGGTGACCATTTTCACATATCGAGACTCCTCCGTGTCTCGGAAAGCACGTTAAGCCGTTGGTCCCGGCTGTCATTTGTGGATCTTTGGCAGTCGTTACGAGTCGTCAGAAGCACGAAAGTCTGACAACCAGTCTAACCAAAGGGTATCGTATTACCCAGTTACTGGGTTGTGGAGGTCAGATAGGGAGTCGCTCCATGTAAAATACTGGTATTCAACTGCATCCGGTTAGACTGGAAGCCGACCCCAACATAGTTGGGAAAAGGCTAGGCAGAAGGTTAGGTATGTTTTTGTGGCTTGCTCAATTTTGTTAATGAGTTCCTATTCATTTGTAAAAATACATCAGCTGAGGCTGTACATGTACATGTGAAGGGGTAGATTTATTGTGACGATGCACTAATCATCATCGCTGTCCTTCCAGTCTAACCAGATGCAGCTAAATAATATTATTCTACATGGAGCGTTAGTGTTAAATAAAAATAGTAGCAAAGTAACAACTGCAGTTAAATTAAGTTTGAAGAAAAAGGAGGTTTGTTTTATTAGATTTTCTTAGTAAACAGGTGTAGTTAATGTTGCAGCATTTGTTCTGACCTTTAACAACATTTTAGAGTACCTACCGATGCAGTAGTAGCTACGTTTCTCAGTAACCGCACAAGACTTTTCTCCAAGAATTCAGAATCTCTAAGAAGCCCGTCCCGAAGAAAATCTTGTATAAATAACTTAATGAAATCTGAAAGTTTATTCTTACGTCGGAATGTGGGGTGTGAGTATGTATGTGTGAGTGAAATGGGGGACGCTTCTCGCTGTAAGTTTACGTCACAATCGTGTCACGATTCATTTCGATATTGTGCTAAATTCATTGTTGGTTTTGAATTGATTTAACAGAATAGTTCTTTTTTTAAAGACTACCTGTGATTTTGCCATTTAGAAATAGCTAGGTACCTACTTTGGCTTTGATGCAGAAATGATGAGGGCTTCCAAGCATCATGCTTTGAATAAAGTTTTAGATTTCTATTCTTATTATACATGGTTTCCTTGCTTCATGAATTGATGGGGGATTTAGTTACGGTTTGGTCTTTCTAATAATGTGTTTTGTTTTTTTAACCTGTATTTGTACCACTGTGCACTGCTGAGAAAAGGTAATATTTCCCCCATAGCATTAATGTAATTAGGTATAGATATAAATATCTGAGTAATTATACTTACATCAGAATGTGGTGGTTGAGTACGCGCAGGTGAGATGGGGGACGCGACTCGCTGCGCATGATGACTATTCGCGTTTACGTTCGCGATCGCGGTCACCTCCCGCTCCACAATCGTAATGACGCTGCTGGTTGGCGTGCTTGATGAACCTGCGGGAGAGGGGAGAACAACAATTTATTTATTTAATCAAATAATAATAGCGTTAAAATTAAATATTAGGATCTATAGGTACAGTTGACTAATTTTAGTTAACAAAACAGGTAGGTGTTGAAATAACTTGTATTAAGGGCAGTGGTACAAGCCCATACTTAATTCAGTTTCACAAAAGAAATGCAGGCAGACCAAGTGTTTAAAAATTTGGATCATTTGAGTTTGTTTGTGTGTATATTATGTGTGTGGGGGTGTGATGGTAATGGTGTGTGTTGTTTCCGTGGAGAATGTGTGTTAAGTTGTAGTTGTTAGGATTTAGGATGAGTTATTATCAGAGAAAAGCAAGCGCTCTGTATCTAGGTAGTTATTTGTGTTGTCACAGATTTCTTGAGGGACGAGGCACAATATTTAGATGTTTATCTTTTTGTAACTATTTCATCATACAATTTTACTTTTTTAACGAAATTTGTATTGTATTTAATATCCATTAAGATAATTTATTCTATTTTTGATGACATCGAAATAAAAAAAACTAGTATGTGTGTTAAGCCAGGTGTGCAATGCAATGCTTTGAATATTTATTTGCGTGAATGTTTGCCGCTCCGTAGCGTTGTAGTGACACTTTCACTGCAAACTACCGTAGCTGCAGTTCTAGCAGGCAATAAGCTTTTATGGCCTGTAGAACTGTACCAACCATTTCACATCCCCCTCTTTTACGACCAACGCGAGTTTCCTCTACTTCAGGTCGTTCTTAATTGTGAAACTTATACTATTGTTTCGTTACTTATTTAATTTCCCAGTAAAGAATACAAAAGCTATAAGACTACAACAATTAATTACAAGTTTCGCCTCAGACGGACAAAGAAGGGAGACGAACGCTGGGGCTTATGAAGGTATTGACCTCAGGTTTTGAACTATTTACACGAACAGACATGCGTACATACTGATATTGTAGACGATGTATGTGTGGTAACATGATACGGAGTTCCTAATATTTCTTTTTATTCAACAATTCGGATGTCGTTAAACAGAAAATTTCTTTATGTTATTGTAACCATAATTTCCTTTCTGTGAAAATATAGGACGGTAAAGTTTATATAATATTATATGAGTAAAGGTCTGTGGGATTATTATGATGGAATTCTACATGAATGAACAACGAATTAACAGTACCATTTGCAAAAAAATCAGACTATTATTTACTGAATTATTTTTGGAAAAACTGGCTATTCTACATAATAACACGTAACATCACGCCTGTAATCGCCAAAGGGTCAGGCCTGTACCTATATTACTCCCTATTAAGTCCCATGTAATTGGGGGCGAGCCTCACTTATCTGATTGATATGAGGTAAACGGTGGACGGATGAAAAAAGAAATATAATAAACCTATTGCTATCAACCGGACATGAATCAAGATTTCGGGCTCCTACTGAGAAATTCCTGATGGAAAAACAAAACAGCACCTCGTGCTCAGTTAAAATGAAAAAAAAAATCTAGTTAGTTTGAGTAATCTGTAACTACCTTAACAAAAGTTATTTTTGATCATAATACAGTGAATTTTACACACTATAATCAACAGTAATATGATTGATCCAATCAATCGTCCTTCAAAAACCTTATTCGCAAACTAATCAGCGACTCAAGGAGAGGGATTAAACAAATTGAAGACCCTTCACGTAGGGATCGATTAAAAATGGGTACTCATCGAGATTAGGACCGACCCTTCCAGATTTACGATGCCTTATGGAGAAAGTAGCAGATGAATATTATTAATTGCTTATTTTATTTCGGATCTTTATTACTTACAGGGCGATGAAAATCTTCATCCTGCTTTTTCTGCGTGTATTTTGAAAGATATATTTCTGAATATAGGGTTCAATTAAATTAGCTGGCGACACTTCGCAAATTTATTTCACTATCAGCGGTCGTTGACCCCGTAGTTACTTAAAAATAATAGATAAAATATAATTATTATTATTAAAAAAAACTCAATTTTCTAATAACATATTATGTTTAGAAAATGGAGTTTTTTTTGTTGTTTTATCGTGTTTAGAAATCGCCATCACGTTTGCCAGCTAATTTCATTTGACGCCGTATAACCTAAACCAGATATTCTGCTGGAACTTACTAGGATTCCTATAGCCTATGATCAGCAGTGTACCTACCTACTGAGCCGACAAGTATACTGATTGAACGTGCCAACACGGAATTGACAGCATACTTGCTCGGCTTATCTCTCAAGATTACAGACTGAACGTGAATAATCTGTTGCAACGTTGCTTTGAGATTTAAGTGTCGCCTCAGACTTGATAGACTGATGCCCGATTTCACTAGCACTAGGCGACATCTAAATGTAATGCCTATTTTCAACTCTCGGCTTTGAGCCGAGCGTTGAAAATTCAACAGCGCGCTTTTTTTTGGCATTCATTTAAGTGAAGCCTAGTGTCAGTGAAGATAGCAATAAAGATTGTTTTTCAGGCACCTTCTGGGTTCGTTTCATAAACAAAGGCTGAACTACTGTTGCTCGCTGCTACTGCTACTGTAACATGTACTCACTTGTTTCTGGTGCCGGCGGTTGATGGTGGTTCTCAGTATGGCGTCGCAACGACCTGGCGTCGCAGTATGACTTGCCGCACCCGTCTGCTTTGCACTCGTAAGGTTTCTTGTTGCGATGTGTTAGCATGTGCCCGTTGCTGTAACATGATACGAGCGTCAATAGAAGAATAGTTGGATAATTAGGTATGGAGGTATAAAGTTAGCTCTTTCATTAATTACATAGCAGCTTGTTCTTCCCACTACTTTTACCCGACTAAGGACAAGCAAAAAGGAGGATTATGATTTTGACCGGTAGGTATCTATGTATGTATGTATATACTACACCTTAATCTTTTACTTTAATCCTTTTATTTGTCCTCCTTTTGTTTCACCTTCATGAATTTGGGTGCCGATTCTCTTGTACACCGAACTAAACTAACTAAACTATCACTAAAATTCCTTACTTTTTACTATGAGAATCTTAGAGCTATTCTGCCAAAAAAAATCTCTAAATTTTAAAATTATTTTGACACAACTAAAATCGAATTTGACAATCGCGACTGCACTTGGTACCTACTTGTTTGCCTACCACGTGATTTTTTTTGAGCCGGTGAGGCGCGCAATGTGGCCGTCTCGACGTATTTTTATATGGAATTTTTCACTTTTTGGAAGAATACAAAAAAAAAGAATTACCAACATGTTAAGTATTACGGGTTTGCGGGTTGCAAAGGGGGTCAAAATTTTCATTATTTTTGCGATAGGACTCACCATTTTAGATAATAAAAAAAAGATACAGTACCGTTTTGTAACTGAATTTGAGGTGTTGGTTTGAATTTTAGTTCATGACATCTAATTTTATTCCACACATTTTTAATCGTGATTAAAAATAGTCAGAGTTAGTTAGAGGATTTTAGATATAGAACAAAAATTTTGGTTAAAACGTCAAATTCAGAATAGCATTTTCACTAAATTAGAACTCAGTGCCATCTTAGTGCTGTCAAACTAAATTATAGTTAAGTTGTGTCACTTTAGTCTATTTTCAGAATGGGAAATCGTCGTTTGACAGGAATAAACTAAATTTTAGTGATTTTTAGTTTAGTTTAGAGAATTTGTGACAAGAGAATCGGCACCAGTTCATATAACAATATTGCAAGCCGATCGCAACCGCTCAAAATCATTATTAAATATCAGAAATACCTTTTCCCCTCATATATCCTTGAATAGGATGAACAGAAATGTGTCCGGGCGGAAATTGGGAAGGCTAACTCCAGATCTTATCCCGTAATAGATAACCAATTTTGTCCCAAACACTAAATTCTATACCCTGAACTGAACATTTTCCTAAATAAATACCGTGTGTATGTCAATGTATGGCTATTTATTAAAAATAGGATTTATTTGTTGCAATGAAGATGCTGCCGTCTCTATCTATCCTGAGGCTGCTGTCAAGTATCAAGGGAAGCGAACTAGCTGACCTTCATTACGGTCTATTACAATATTAATTTTCAATTTCGAGTAACCTGGCTAAACGCAGGTGTGTACAGGGTCAGTAAATAGCTGAATGCAATGGCGGTTTCGCAAATAACATTAAAATATTTACCACAATAGTCCATAACGTTGAATGACTCCAATAAAACCTCATCATAGTCAACAATGAAACGACAAAAGCCGCGTTATTAGCCAAACTAGGTCACATTCAGCATTGCGCAGGCTACATTGGGAACGAAGCTAAGTTCGTTTAGCTTCGCTCATCTACCCTGTCTTTTCATATTTCTGTTCATAGTTAGTGATATGAACCGAAGTATGCAAACATGCGGTACCTATAAGAGCGAAGCTAAACGAACTAAGGTTCGTTCCAAGTGTGGCTTGCGCTATAGAAGCGACACACCGGAAAAAATTACAGATATGTACGAAGCTTTTGATTATAGAACTTTTTGTAAGACTCGACGTGTCATATTTGCATAATTAGCCATTCAAAGATTTATTGGCGCGTGGCCAAAATCGGAACTAACGCCGCCATCTTGTTTTTTCAATACATTTCACAAAACAATCGCACAAAAATGTTTACCAACAGCGCCACCTTGTTAACGTCATTTGAGCGCCAAAAGATCCTTGGAGCAATTTACGGCCGGGTACAGTATGTTGGTGAATACACGCGGTATAGCTCATTGCTCATTAATATTCATGCGGCTAAGCTGCGGCTATTAAAGCGCCACCTTGCTCGACATGTGTCCCGCCGCCTAAATGACTGCTCTGATCTTTAAACTAGTTAGCTTGTTTGTCCAAACTAGTTAGCGTATGAAAGCTATTAATTCCCACGGTTATGCGAACTAGTAGATTGCGTCTGCGGATTTATTTTTTCATTATTTTTGTTATGAAATTGAAAGGTGATCGGTTTTTGCTAAGGAAATAGGTTTGAATGAACGTAGGATATAACTAAATTGTGTTCGTATAATGTGACTAAAATGAACTCCTTTGCATTGTAGGTAAAACCAAACGTAACTATTTGTCATTTTCCTTATATTGGATGTCTGGATCCAAACCCACTGCGAGGATACTAAAAAGTTCGGAGGGCGCCCATTTCCCGTATATTTAAGAATGTTCGCTTTCTAATCTCAGTCTCTATCTGTCAAAAATACCTCCCTACATTTCTGACATGTTTTGTCGCTGTGATCGCGATTTTAAACGTTATTAATTACCCGAAAAGCCCTTCAGATATAATAAAACTGACACTTACAGATGATCCTGTCTCTTGAACGCCTTAGCGCATGTGATGCACACGTACTTGCGTTCGTCGCTGTGCGTTAGTTTGTGTTTCGCCAGCGCCGACGCGTTGCCGAAGATCTTGTTGCAAACCTGGAACAAAAGAGATGTTCTATAGATTCAAGTAATAATAATGGATAGATGTGTCAAAGTAAGGTGCTGGGTGACCTATTTTCCGGGAAAATTATTGTCTAGGAAAGTGCTACTCTACTACCATACTTCTTTCTGTCGGCCAGCTATTTTGCAGTGTTTCGATTTAAAGAATAAACAATGGTACATCCACTACACACACCATTCTCATTTATTATAGCACAACTAACATCAAAACGGATAAGTGGCCCCGGGCGACGGCAGTAGGCTGTAGTTAATATAATAATTATATTAAAATGGAGGCTGTACCTCCGACAATGGCGAGAGCTCCCCGGGCGAGTGTTGACCCTAATCTTGCGTTTGTTTCTCATCTAATTAGACGGTCTTTTCGTCTCCTTATCCTGTTTTTATTTTGTTGTTCCTTTGGGGCATACTATTGGCACGTGTATCAAGAGATAAGATATATGGAAATGATGCTGATTGTTTGAAACGAGAAACAATTTCAAGATTCACGTAATTGTGGACTCGTAACAGACTATTTTTATTATATCGTTGCACGTTTTTAGGCGGGCTATCGTCAATGGTTATAATCATAGTGATTTATGATGCTATGAAAGTATCAACAAACACCTTAAGGTTTTTTCTTTTCTGTAGATAAAAAAACATGGTACATAGTAAAAAGTTAAGCACATTTGGTACACAATATATTCGAAAAACACAAATAAAATATACACAACACGTTACAAATTCTCGATCCAAACTCCATCTAAATTATAATAACATAGTTTTATTGACATCAGATATTTATATCATGAATTTTTTATAAGGGCAGGTTAAACACTGGCGTGTGGTACAATCGACCCGCCATTGTTCGGGTATTATGTTCCACATTTGAATATTTTTCGTCAACCCTAACGTTTTTCGCTAACCTGTTTTTTGCCGATATACCTTTCACAGTTTTTCGGTGTATTATTGTAAGGAGACTGTTTCTATGCCGAAAAAACCGAACGACGGAAAAAATTGCAGTCAGCTGTTTTTTCGTGAGAACGTGATTGGTTGAGGAAAATTGCGTTTATTAGAGCCTGGTGGGAGAGTTAACAACTTTTCACTGTGTTATTATGAGGCATTGCTACGTTTGATTCATAGTTTGACTGATCAATCTTAACCTGGGTTTTGATTTAGATACAAATTGAAACAGTATTTCACAGACAACGTTACTCGTTTACTCATTTGTGCCAGATGACAATATACACGACTAAGGTCGGACTCGGTCGGAAATTTTAACGGCATCTCGTAAACTTGGGATAATCGGTACATTCCTAGTAATAAGGCAGTGTTGGTGACGTCTCTGTGTCCATACCATCTTCTAGTTCTCCGTGCAAAGATAGTTTTATTAACAGTTGTTGGTACGATATATTCAGTTTCGTGTTCTAAAAATTAACTGTACTTACAAGATACCTCAAGTTTATTTAGGTACAAAATGTTATCCATGAAACAAAACATGCTATTGTGTTTCCAATCAAATAATCAAAATATTAATCAGAATCAGAATCAGAATCAGAATCAGAAATCAAAAAAACTAAGAGCAACTTTCAACGGTTTTACAAAATATTTCAGTTGTTTTCGCTTCGTAGAATATTTGAGTAGCTGACGTACGGTTCACAAATTAATAAACACATGATTAAAATCTGGATTTAATTTAATCGTTAAAATGCGTACCTAATAAATGCGTATAAATAACGTTC
Source organism: Lithophane socia (assembly GCA_947522985.1). Taxonomy (NCBI): domain Eukaryota; kingdom Metazoa; phylum Arthropoda; class Insecta; order Lepidoptera; family Noctuidae; genus Lithophane; species Lithophane socia. The sequence goes on along the minus strand of OX383270.1, from coordinate 10,040,758 downwards.
ATTTGAAATTCGAATGGATGCCGTACACAGTGTAAGCTCTAGCTGTCATGGCCAGCATTATGTTAAAACCTTTTTGCTTTTATATTTTTTTTTACATCTTGCTCCTATTTTATTTAAATCAATCAGTAAGTACTAAGTACTTTATGTATATTTAATATGAATATGTACAATTATATAGTTTCGCTTTTGATAGCCTGATGTCAATGAGATGCTCCGCTATATACACTATTAAAATAAGTAGCTTTTAGTTTATCCCAATTTTAAACATGTAAGCGTATATCGTAAGGCAGTTAACATTAAATTAGATTGGCTGCCAGTATGATGTTATCGTAAGGGTCAGCCAGGACAAAGGTTCCGTAGGAAGGACAGCCATTGTTCTCGACCCTTGAGATATTCCTAGTTATATTTTAATATGTCCATTAATTTATAATGGTCTGCATGTGTAATTTTATTTTGGGTTTACAATGTAGTGGGAATTGAGAAAGAGGTAAAGAAAATTGGTTTCACTATCGAACGGAGACAGAAAAATAAACAAAGATACAACATCACCGAGTTGCAACATCACCGAGGGGATTCACAAATACAAGGAAATAAAAAAATAAGGAAATATAGAATAGATACTAGCAGATCTGACAGACGTTGTTCTGGCAGTACAGCGCCACCTACAGGTCCACTTGTGAATCTAAACTATCCAGGGACCCATTCAAAAAAAAAAAAAACATCAAAATCGGTCCAGCAGTTTAGGAGGAGTTCACTGACATACAGACGTACAAAAGAATTATTACCTGTTGTCTGCGACTTCGTCTGCGATCCAGGATGAAAAGCAGCCTATGTCCTAACCCAGGTCATGGTCTACCCATGTGCCAAATTTCATTCAAATCCGTTCAGCTGTTTCAGCGTGATAGCGTAACAAACGAAAAGTCACTTTACCATAATATCAGTTAGGATTACGTACTAGGTTCTCCAACCACGGACCTTTGTCTGTAGTCTGCAGTTGTACTAGAAGCTAAAAAGTAGAAGGTCATAATGATCCAAGTTAGAAGTGATTACAGGTGAACCTACTGCCTACGTTTTCAAATACTTTTTATTGGAACAAAGCTATTAATTACGAACCACACAGACGCGAACGCTTAAATTTCTTATGGCACAATCAACAAAAAAACAGAATAAAAAAAGTTTCGCAAGCTAAGATCCTCTACAGATGCACATTAATGATTGCTGAGCGCAGTCTGTGTGAACGCTCCGCTGTAGGAAATGCAACTTTTAACATACCCCTAATGATCTGATGTTCTTTTGTTTTTGTTCGCCAACTTCTTTTTATTCAAGTAGATGAAATGGCGATTGTGTACTATAAGCGCATTGGAAGGCGGATATTCTATAATTCTTGATGTGCGAAGCTGGTTGATTGATACAAAAAAAAGTGAATTGAACGATTTAAAAATGATAAATAAAACTGCAAACACCTTTCACAAATAACTTACTATGGTCTAATTATTTAATACTAGCTCCCGATCGCGGCTTCGCCCGCGTGGTAGGTCGATAAAAAGTAGCCTATGTCCTTTCCCGGGACGCCATCTATCTCCTTGCCAAATTTTATCGAAATCCGTTCAGTGGTTTAGGCGTGAAAAGGTAACATACAGACACACAGGCAGACAGACAGAAAGACAGACAGAGTTACTTTCGAATTTATAATATTAGTATAGATTATGTAATTTACAAAATTAAGGGTTGACAATAGACGCAAATCGAACACATCCAATTTTTTAATAACTCTACTCAGACTGGATATCTATGACTCTGACGCTGTCAACAGTGACATGAGGCCGGTCTTGTAAACATGTGTGCACTTACTGAGGTGTAGTCTGATTGTGGTTCAATTGTCGGTCCTATCATTACAGGAATGCATTGTAGTTTTAATATAATTTTGTTCTGTTATTTTTTATGTTGTGCCTTCTGCCATAGGTACCTATACATTTAAATATATATTTTGTTAAATCAGTTGTGTTGTGGATATTGAAGATTGATGTACTTACTTTAAATAATTTCATGTTTGGTAAATATTTTTTTAGGTACCTACTTACCTATTTGTTTATTTGCCATACTTTTAATATTTGCATGTCAAAAAATGGCGAAATGTGTCATCGCTCAAGCTTATTTTTATCTACCACCTTTATATTACCACATTTACAGCAAATAAATGACTTTGACTTTGACTTTGACTTTGTAAATGGTTGTAAATGTGTGCGTGCGAGCGTGTATGCACAGAGCGGAGGTGTAGTTTTGGCGTGCTTCAATGTATTTATTCGCAGCGCTCTCTTCGTATTTATTCGGTCTGAGTAACTGTATACACAAGAATTTAAAATCAGAATTTTAGTTTATACTTACACAAGAAACCTAAAGGATTCTCGAGCGAAAAACCAAGAATAAAAATGTTACCATCGCTAAATTAAACGAATTCAGAATAATAAATTCCCATTCACTAGTTATTCAATTGGGTATCAAATACAGTAAAATAACAATTGAAAACAGTAAAATAGAGAAGAAAAGATGGGAAGAGAGCAATATCGATAGGGCGCCATTCTTCTTGGAGGAATTAAAAAGGAAATAATAATTTGCTCGCAGTCAGAATGCTCTTTGAGTGTTGTATAAATTTTTTGTTCGACGAAACTTTTTGTTTGTTATTTTATTGAGCTTGAAGGTTACGTCTGTATTTTCTTATTTACCTATAGGCTTATAAGTTAAGAGTTGAATTTGTATCTTTCATTCAGAGTATGTTAATGACAACAGAACTCATAATTATTAGTCTCCTGTAGGTAACTGGTAAAGCCGCGATAATTCAATAGTGCAGTTCTGAAAAATCATTGTTTTTACGTGTATATACGTAAAAACAATAATTTCTTTTCTAACGGGTGTAAAGAGACGCTAACGAAGCCGAGAGTCACTTGTAATCTTCCTCATTGTGACATTTTTTTTTAATGCTTGAGCATATCTGTTTATGCTTTTTTCACGAAAGCAAGTTTATCAGCAATAATTTTTGGTCAATGTTACTATTGATGTACGGAATGCAATCTCCGCGGTATGCAATCGGAAAGATGTAGGTATGTTATGGAACTTTTTACAACCCGGGTTACATTGTCTAGCTTCAGTCCTTAGTACGAGTATGCTAAAATCTTCTTCTTTCCGGGTGGTTAGTGACTAACCTAGTGTCAGAGTTTTAAAGCCGCCCAAAGGCCTCTGACTTGGCTTCACATGCCGTCAAGAAATATCTTTCTGGCATGCTAAGTTGAAACCGGCACAAAGCATTAGTTGATACATTAACCTAAACTGGTACACTCGAATGCAAACATCTTCAAACAACAACTTCATTGATGCAAGTTAAAGTGCTCATAAAACCTTTCAGCTTCCGAACAAACATTAAGATATAGAAACTGTTATGGGATGAGCATGGTTTTATTGCCATATAAACTGACATCTATGAGACCGATGTTAAACGCAGATAGTTTGATGTGAAGCGGATTTTAACGGCTGTATCTGACGTTAATATCGGTTTTATGATCGGAAATAGTTGTCGCAACTCTATTGGGTCGTATGCACGAGTTTAGTTTTTATTTATTGCAACATTACGCAATTTTATTGATATGGGCTTCAATCAGAATGTAGCCTTTTTGGGAACGGGAATCTTCTGTGTTAAAGCAATTCGTTTTAGTTACTATTTCCTGTTTTTTTTTTGCGAATTTCACAGACGTAATCACTTATAGGTATTAACACTGTGTGCTTTGTGTAATTATTTATAAATGTAGTTTTGAGTTTGATTAGGTTTTTCCATCTGGAATTTGTCAGTAGAAGCCAGGAGTCTGGATTTCTGCCCGGTTTATGGTAAAACAATAGGCTCGCCTCCTATTACATGGGACATAAACAGACATCAAAAGAAATGTGGACTTAAGGCAGGTACACCTCTGCCTAAGCCGTCGGGGAATACAGGCGTGATATTATGTTCCGTCCATTTTGAGCTTTAAAAAAAAACTAGTCTTTCTACAGTTTTAGTTGCATTAAAACACAAAGTTATCAGATTTTTTTTTGCACTAAAACACAATATTAAGGGAACAAATTTTAACAGTAATTATGTACTAAACCGGCTGCGTTCGTCAGTTTAGTGGACATTTTGTGGCGACCCAATTCTGTACACTGCTGAGCCCCTGACCCACATTGAAATGCACGTAAAATCGGGGTCAAGTCTAGTATGATAGGATAAGGGCTGCCTTTGACAGGTTAAAGAGGTCACCAGTGAATGATTAAGTAGGTAAAGTTTATTTATTTAATCGTTTTTAGGGTTCCGTAACTCAAAAACGAAAGTAGAACTTTTGGAAGATCACGCTTGCTTCCATTCTCGTGTCTGTCACAGACGTTTATTTTTATAAAACTGCTTTCCGCAGAAATAACGCGTTGGTTATTTATGGGCTCAATTGCAGTTCATAGAAATGATGCCAGTTTTAGTTTTCAGAGTAAAAAGCTTACCTGAAATACATACTTATGTGAAGATTAAGGGGATTACTTTAAAGAAAAGTATTTTGGTTCGAGTCGAGTGGATGGAAATAAACTTTTAAAAAGTATGGTCTAGACTTGGAAAATTACGGTTCTTATGTAGAGAAATGCAATTTTATTTAAGTGTAGCGTCAACTCGGAAAGTTACTGTCTTAATTCAGCGAAAAACAGGCTTCAAATAAAAGCCTTAGTATTTTTGTCTCGATTCAGCGAATTGTGAACTTATCTCGGACTTCAAAGGTTGCCAGTTCTAAAGAGGCAAGTCTTGATACGTGACAGCCCTATTTACAACACGTTTTTATTTCTCTTTTACCGGTACAGTTGGGTAAACTCGTGTTTACTGCGTTTTATTATTGCTTCGCGCTTATGGTTTTCGGGTAAATGCTCACTGGATTTTATGATCCTCTCGGAATAAGTTGTAGCAGGAATGGAATTGAATGAAGTAATTGAAATACTTTTAACAGATTCATAATTTTATTTTTTGGCAATTCTGGAAGTTATTTCGTATTCCATGAATAAAGTTATTGTTTAAATAATGATTTTATGAATGTTTTTTAAAAATGTTAGTAGCTAGTCAAATGATTAATGGTTTGCTTTACTCATTTAGTGAAACCATTTAATCAATATTATGGGACCAAACAAACAGTAGCAGAAAAATACAATAGACGTAGATATATACAAGTAAAATAAGCATTGATAAAAAAACAAAAAAAAATACTTTTATTGTATTTTGTAATGGATTTCCGCAAAGTGACGCCTGAATCAATTAACTAAACAGTAGCAGCTGAAAAAAATTACTATTATTAATTTTAAAACTCCCCAACTTCGTTAGTACACTCTACATCTTCACAAAAACAATGTCCTAATAAATCCATAGTCAGCAAAGCTGTCAGTCCAAATAACTAGAGCTCCGTAAAGCCGTTAAATCCGTTTTTTCGGCGACACATCGTCAATGGAAAGTGCGCGGCGGTTACGGATCACACCTTGGGCTAAGCCTCCGGGGCGCACGCCGCGCACGCATCAAATTTTTCGATGACTTAATCTGGTGGATTTGTTCCACCCCTGTGGGGCGTGAGCTGCGAGCTAAGGAGTACAGGATATATATCTTGTTATTGTTGAGACTGTAATATTTTCACGAAGCGAAATAATAATTTGTAAAAAATACCATTGGTTTCTCGGTATTGGTTTGGTATCAAATATGCCTGTAATAAACTCTTGTTACAAGTTCACAATGTAACAGATTCAATGAATCCCCACGATGAATGTAAACTCGATAACTACCTTTCAGCTTTTAATTACTTTACAATAACCGGTACGCATCGAAAATATTATATTGAAATGTAAACCAACAGAGATAGTAATAACAGATTATATTATTTCAATAAAAGAGTATTTTTATATAAATATGTTTCCAGAGCCAGTACTCCACATAATCTGGCGATGTTTCCTCCCTGATCGCTCGGATTTACGTTACCGCGAATTGAATTGAAAGTGGGATGAGCACCCTTTGTTTATAGAGCCTGCTTCTGCGAAAAATGTGTGTTTCATTATGCATGGGCATAAACATTGTAATGTTCTGTTATAAGCTTTCTGTTTGTGATTAGATGGTAAGTTTTTGTATTATAGCTGACATTTGCTGCACGTAGTTGTCTATGACGATTGCGTAGGATCGAGTGTGTATTTTAGGTGGCATATTACCTGTACCTAGAAATTTTTTGTACTGAACACTCCTCATAAGATATTTGTCGATAATTAGGCATATAACCATATCAAGCACATACGAAATTTGAAAACGCACGCAGCCTACTATTTTGAACAGAAATAGTGAATATTTTTGATTTCGGATTCTGCCCACGACCGAAAACTTCTGGCATCATCATTTCCGTGACCCAGTAAACTAGTTGGGGCCCACAATAAATTCATCAACATTTCCTAATACAAACGGAACCCACGTCTGCCCAACATCGACTATTAGTGAAGGGCGATAGGGCCAATCTATGGGCGCCATCTTGCGGGCCACGTTCGAAGCTCAGCGCGTCGCTAATTGGATGACGTTGCTGCGCGAAGATCGGCGGTTCGTCTTCGCCAATTAAGAGCTATTGATATCCCTACGGTTTCGTTACAAGTCTGCTTCTACGCTGATTTTGGGGATGTGATGTGTATGTTGGTCACGCAGTTGTAAGGTTCGTGTGGTGTTTGATTTATGCGGGACATGATGCATAAGTGTGGCTTGTCAGCGGGTTTGCATTTGTAGCATAAGAAGGTAAATGTAACATAATCTTCATCGAAACCCGCCTATTGAGTAGGTAAGTAGGATTGTCATCAAATCAGCAACATGCAACATTCCAGCCATTGTTCTGTACACTGAAGTATAGTTTGCATATAACGACATAATAATCGTCAACGTGTTTTCTTTAGATTGTTTTAAAGATGTAATGAACAATTCGAAATACCAACAAAATTACTATTAATTACAATGTCGAAATCATGCCAGTTGACTAAAATTGTTCGTTCGCTAGCTGAATCCTAATTAGTATTGGCAACGGCTAAGATCGAAAGGCACGAATTAATTTGAAGAATTCCGCAGCCATGCCTAAGGCCGACTCTGGTAAAACAGTCACGTAATACGTAACCATGCGTGTACACTATAAACTAGTTATTTGTGTGGCTTTCCCTACCATTTGGATAACCAATTTTAAAACGATGTTTTTTGTTAATCATAATACTAGAAACCGATTTTTGTGATTGATGTGATCAAACCTGTTGGAACTAGAATTCTGACTGTATGATTATTTATTATTGCTAATGAATTAGTTTTCAATCCAAAAAAGTTGTGTATGTTTGTGTTATTTCAGCAGGACAGTTCGTTGTACTGGTCTGGTGAAAGGACAACGTTTACCAGACAAACAGTTATGGAATGATTTCAGTCTTATTACATAAACATATTCATCAAAGCTGTACTTTATTAAATAAGCGAAATCAAACAAGATTAAAAATCATTGAACTATCAAAAGGATTACACCGAGAATAAAACCAATGTTTATTTTAACGTAGACTCACAGGTCCACTATCAATATTATTCTGTTTGTGGTTGATGTTGCCGGTAGCGAAATATCGAAAAATAAACTTTATTATTAAAAACGTTTTTATTTAAATACACAGTAAAGCCCCATTTACACGGTGCAAGTTTATTGCCTGTGGCATACCATAAAATTGAAGCAACAATGGACTGGTACCGTCTCAACAACGCGTACAATTCTTGCACGATACGGGCATAATAATTTTACATTTTAATATTACAACGAGTCTTTACTTTGAGTACCACTTGTTTATTTACATATTCGTATAATACGTATGTTAAAAAAAAATAGTTATGGGTAGGTAACCGTTTCCGAATAATCCAGGGAATTCGCGTTGCGAAATTCTCTTTCATGTTTCCATTGGTAAAACCTCTGTCGAAACGGTCTATTGTTGGTTTCACATAGATTTTGTATCTTGTTTTTTGCTCGTTTTGCAGGGTCACCGCTGTTGGTAACATATTTTTAGTTTGGTTGGAATACACGTAGTTATAACAAGTTTTATCCGGCTTGGAGAGTTGTTGAGAGGGGTTTTGTCCTTTCAGTTTTGTTGCGAACCTTTGCTTTTCATACATTTTGTGATTTCTTGTATTCACAAGTGATATAGAATGAAATATATTTTGAACACGCAAACAGCATTAGTAAAAACAAATCCAAATCATAATTTAAAGATCCAGATTACATGAATTATGTGATAACAATGGCCACAGAAGTAAAATGATATACTCCATTCACTTTGGGTGAAGACAAATATCTCGGAGGAAGACAAAAGCTGACAGCGAGTGACAAATGGCGGCACCGGTTTTGAAAACAAACATGGCTTCAAGATGGAGGCGTATACCTCTCGGCGGGAAGAAGAAAAAATACTGCAGTTTGTTCCCACACGTTATTTGTATGAAGAAAACACAGGAAAAGTGGGATTTAACACCGAAGTTTGGCACTTTTAAGATAGGTAGCTTTTTAGCTTTAGTAAGGTTGTAGTTTAAAAACTTTATGTAAAGCGCTACAATAAAAACAAACAGTATAAAAATATTGTTTTCATTGTTACTTCGCCCTAATTTAACAAAAACAGATAAACGAGAGCGAGACTAATATTCCAATACCAGAGTTCGTATAATCATTTTTAAAGTAAACTAACAATGTGGAACAACACACAGTTTTTCAAAATTCAGAATAAACCCGTCGAATACGCCGAGCCAATCCTCACTCATTTGAACACGCTCGTACTGTACGAGCGTGTTCAAATGAGTGAGGATTGGCTCCATGTTGCGAGCGGAATTTCCTCGAATCCAGACAACGAAATATCAATCTAAAATTGCGCTCCCCTCCAAAAAGAACTATCTGTATCCCGTCAACCAACCCGAACTATTCGAGTGAAATATCTTTATTGAGGCAGCCATTTTATTTTCGTTTTTCTTTGCACCGGCCGAATTTATTAAAGACCGATACAGACGGACATAATTTTTTATTGCGAAAACGACAATTTTCTTTGTTTAACTAACCGTCGCACATTTTCTTGTCCGCCTAAAACTGACCTTTTTTTTTACGGTCGCACAGACAATCGGGGATATAATGTGAATTTGTCAAGAAAAGCCCAACACCTCGCATTTGGATCGAATTTACCTTTTAAGGGAAACGACGGATTCTCTCGGGGCAGCCCGGCATTAGTTTTGGCTACGTCTGCTTACGTCCCAAAATACTTCAGATAAAAGCGGTTTGTGGAACGTTTTAGACTAAAATGCACTAACAAGCTTAAGTCCTTAGAAACAAGAGATTACTCTCATTAGTGTTCTGTTCATCGTCGGTAATAATAGAACATTATATATGTTTATGTGGAAACCCTTTAAATGAAATTCTCAGAATTTAGAATAATAACCAATTTGATAATCTTTTTGTTTTGATCTTTATTTTAGAACGCGCTTGCTGTTCGGAGTTAATAATCGTACAAAAACAGATTACATTTCCCCGAAATTTTAGTAGGTATTTATATCTCTATCGATTATGGCTTTAGACCCTCTATATTTCGAGGAAAAGTTTCCGATCGGGAGCAGCGTTTATCAACGAATCGAGGCAGAAGTTGGCACGTTTATAGCTTTTGTCTGAATGTTAGCAAAGTTTCGGTATGTAGGTGAGTCAGATTTAATGTAGCAGTACCTATATTATGGTGAGCACAGGGTTAAGAAGATGCGTGACTCCATGATACCACCGCAGACAGATGTTAATGTAAAAAAATGGGTCTTGAGAATGATTGATTTATCTTCACGCTAAAAAAAAATCCCATAATAGTTTCCCTGCTGAATTATTATTTCAGTAACAAAACCTACTGATAGAGGCCACAATCCACTTTTTTCTATTTCCAAATCTAACATTGATTGATGCGCATTTAATGTCAAATCCGTTCACAGGGCAAGGGATGGGGTGATATATTCCAACGGAAAATTAATTGGACATCGATCTCATGATTGGAGTCGGACTTGAATGGACACTCAGGGTGAGGCATCCTTGAAATAGGGGTGTGCTTATAAACAGATCGGAGAATGAACGCTATAGGCGTAGGGGACTGAAGAATGCTTGTAAAGTTTTGTAAAAGCGTAGGGACTCTTTTACAAAACAAAACACTCGCGGCACTCCCTAGTGGCGCTGCCAGTTTTGCTGCATTCTCATCTAATCAGTGAACAAGTGAGAGTCATTTGTAAGTCTTGACAAGCAGAGGTTTCACGGTTTTGTTGTTGTATGTGTGGAATCGATACATATTATAAAACAAAGTCCTCAGCCGCGTCTGTTTGTCGTCCTGTTCGCGATAAACTCAAAAACTCCTGCACCGATTTTCGTGCTGTTTTCACCAATGGTTAGAGTGGTTCTCGCGGAAAGTTTTAGTGTATAGTACCACGCGGGCTAAGCCGCGGACAAAGTGCTTGTCTATAATAAGACAAAGATTGTTTCTTTTTGTTTAAAAACAAATCATAATATTATTTTCCAAACTTGTTAAAAGTGCAGCGAAAATATCCTCCCTTTATTCCATTAATTCACAGGCTGTCAGTGACGTGTATGTGCGAGATGCAATTATCCTCAAAGCTTTTATTTCCGGGGCTTAGCTAACGTGTTAGCGAACAACAGTCCAATTATTATGTCCAACAGAGTTAAACACTGAAATGCGTTCACAACCGCACAAATAGCCAATTAGCAGATCGATACATAACGGTGCGTGGTGCTGTCAGCTCAAATTGCATCTAATAATTGTAACATTTGTAAGCTACACCCAAAATTCGGGGTGATTCAGGCAGTTTAGTGAACTAAATATCGGGGTATAGTCTGTGGACACGACCGCGACCATTTGTGGGATTACCTGGCGTGGTTTGGCGACCATCCAAGCGTGGCACGACTCTTTGCCTCTGTGGCGATTGTAAAGCGTGCTTCAGATTGTTATACCGTTTTAGGGTGTTTGAAGTTTTTAATTTGCGGTTAAAAAACCTTTTACATGAAATATTCTGCTGCGTTTGTAAGTGTGTTATTTCTAGAAACATCGTAATTTATCAAGTGCAGAAGGGCCTAAACAAATCAATCTAATTCATCCCATCCAAAGATAGTTTCGTTATGGCGCAATTTCATTAGTCGATAGGGCCCGCATGTCGGGTGCGAAAGATTTCTGGAACGTGTGCCACAGGGCCCGCATTTGATGAACCGTTTTTATAAGTCGATAGGGCCCGCATGCCAGGTGCGTGAGATTTCTGGAACGCGTGCCACAGGGCCCGCATTCGGGGAACCGAAAAAGTATTTGACTCACGACCCGCAAGCTGTATATCGACCGATGAATTTCATTGGTCGATATCACGATCGGTATAAAGCAAGCGGGGAACCCCAGCAGACGGTGACGAACACGTATCGACTTGTTAACTTTCATTGGTTGTTATCTCGCCTGCGGGGACTCCCCGTATGCTGTATACCGAACGAGTTAACGACCAATGAAATTGCGCCATTAAGTACAAACTTTATAAGCTTTGAAGTCTGTGAATAGCCTTATTCTGATCATGCCTTCATACTTAATCTTACTAGATTTAGTGCTTCCAATCTAGCGCTTTTTGCGAAGTGATAGTGGTACCTAATATGATGAGATATAATACGTCTCCTTCAGAATGTTCTGATAGATCTCTGTTACATAAAGTTTCATGAAAGTGGGTAATATAAACTCCAGGTAGATATTGAATTTTGAGAAGTGCGGCATTCGTATTATGTTAAGTGCTCTGAATTTGGGAGAAATATCGAGTAATCTTATGTAGTGTCTGTCTAGACGAACTGTACTTGAATCGTTTTTGTTTTATTGTAATCTTTTTATGAATGAATATACTTAGGTAGGTATTCATTTAGATTTTACTAAAGATTATGCACTCTTAAAAGTCCTAAGGTTCTAATCGAAGAGAAAGCATGATTCCTATGTTTAGGTTAAATTAACTTTAATAAGGTAGGATAATCACTCTTTCAAAGATTTTTCTTAACACTTGTTACTTGGTAGTTTGGGAGGTAGGTTCAATATTTTTCTTGACGTAAAAAGAATTTATTAAAAAAGCCAAGGTTCTCCTCTTTTGTGCTTTGCTTCGGAGCTTCGTGAGTTTTATGAAGGCCGGTGTGACGTCATTGTAAAAGTTCTTCATAAAGCCTAAAATGTGTAAACTTTAGATACTAAATTCTGGTGGTAAAATAGTTTTACTTACTTTTATAAAACCTAATTTTAAGCTCAGCATTTTGCGCTGCGCAACCACTTTTACGTTCTCTAAAAATCTTAAAATGTTCATAACACCTGCAAGTAATTTCTGCATCAGCAATTACCCAAGGCATTCTTAGACAGGGGTTAAATAAGAAATATGTAATGTTATGTGCCGTGGCTTATCGGGGCCTGGCAGTCACCCAAACGCTCGGCTCAGGGGGCTTTGCGACCCACCACGACTGAAGTCCGGCCCGGCTAATACCTCAAGGTACACTTACGTTGGCTTCAGAAAAATATAGGGAATATTTTCTGAATTTGAATTATTCGTCTTTTGTTTTGGCTTCTGGTGAAGTTAAGGTGGTCTTAATGCTGTTTTGTTTCAAGTGCTATTTGTGTCTCTAAAAGGCTTGCTTCAAGCTCGCCACCAAAAATGTTTAGCAATAAAAAAGTAATTGCAAAACTATTTTTAAGTCCGTAATATCAGTTACATGGAGTTTAGCCGTACCTATCAAAATATTTTATTACTCAGGTGTACTTAATATGAATATGACACTACCATATCGATGGTGTTCATAACGTCTAATAAATTCATGTACAGTCACAATTTGATAACACATTTCAAAAACATTTTGATACATAATTCGAAATTTAATTTATGTAAAACGTCGTCAAAGTTCATGTCCTTAAAACTCTTTTGAAATCATTATTTCCGCTGACTATTGGGGGAACAGCAGAGTTTCACGCACATAGTAAACAATAACTTGAGAAAGTTAAATGTTGTTAGACATTCGAACCGCGTCCTGACTCGTCTGAGGAATCCTTAAATAGGACCGTGTTCACACTTATTTTTCTTTACAGGGCGCGAAAAAGCTCTGCGTGACTGAATCTGCATTTTAAAATAAACTAAATTATGTTCGACATTTGTGCCTACAGGATCGGTAATTCAGAATTTCGGACGCGTGGCGGCAATTCTGTAGGCTTTATATTGTCGAAAGTGTCTGACTAAATAACAAGTTGCGTCCAGCGGTTTCGCCCGCATACGTCACGATCCCTTGGGAATATTAGGATAAAAAGTATCCTATGTACCCAGGTCATGGGTTACTAAAACCATACCTATAGTATTAAATATACCTATATAGATAGCATTATATCTGCAATGATTTCAAAGTGTGACAAAAAAAAGATTCATATTTTGTTTTACATTGAGGAGGTGCACATTTCCCTGCGTTACAGTGCATCGCTTTTGACATCCGGGACAAACAGCCGTGTCGGCCACAGAGGGTTCTCTCTAAGTAATGGATGGTCACCCATCCACGAACCGACCGCGGCAAGCGAAGCTTAATCTTTTATCGAGGCGTGCGGCTGTTATTATTTAGCTACAAGCACCCTTCGTCATACGTTACTCTTGTCCGTTCATATTACGAAGGGCACAGGAACTCCGCGGATACAACCTTGCTTGCTTATTACTCAGTAATTGGCGCAATAATGAGAGGTGTCTCGGGGGGCGCTAATTAATTTCAACGTGCTCTGGTTCCGATGCGGAATGTTGTGATCAGCCGGCACTAATCCCTCTGTGGGGTGCGAATGTATTCGACATGCTCGTTATCTTTTGTATCATTTCAAGCTTTCGTTTCGGGACGGCATCGGCTGTTTTGAAGGGACTATTGATGGCCGCGCAGTCAATGCAAGGCAATATGCTTTATTTTCTCCCTATAGTAAAATCTACAGGCTAGGCAGGGTTAGGCATAGATTCGCCCCGTGTTACGTGGGACTTAAACATTACTGGCGATATATGGGTGTAAGTGGTAAGGTACACCTCTGCCTAACCCTTCGGGGAATACAGGCGTGATGTTATACAGGGTGTTAGTGTAAACACCGTTATCCTTGAAAACAGTGGTTTGGTTTCATTTATAGAACGTAAAATCAATGGAAAAATACAACTTTTTTTTTTTTAAAGAAAATCTACCTTTTTCCACAGGAATATTTCACCCTAGCCGCAAGGGCAACGAACTTGCGTCTCAACACGGTGGCCGGCGGTTGGCGGGGACGGGCGGGGCGCGCGGGGCGTTACATGACCGGCCGTCAGCTGTTTCGCAGCTCTCTCGAACACGTATCCATGAGTATCGGGACAATGACGGATATTTACTTTTTAAAATCTTTTAATGAAAATAAGGTTTTTTATTTGTAGTTACTGGGTCATTTATTTTTATATTTAAGTCAACTACCCAGTGTTTGAGTGACAAAGGTGTTTACCCTTGCATACTGTATATATTAACAACTCCATGGTAAGGTTATAATGTAGAAAAATAAAAGGTAGGTAGTATCCATTAAGAAACGTAGGTATCTCTAAAATTATTATTGACTAGCTGTTCGTGCCCGGCGTCGCCCGGGTGTAATTCCGACTTTTCCGGTGGATTCAAAAAAGGATAAAAAAAAATCATAAGTGTTAAATCCATGTATCTTTTGATTCTGCAGGTCGATTTTGATGAAGTAAAGACTAAATGTTACTCACAATAAAGCTTCTTATTGTTCAGTAATTCAATTTGAAATCCAATGAGTGGCTTTTACGTGATGCGCTCACAAACGAACAAACAAACAGACAAAAATGTCAAAAAATGTTTTTTTACTTCCTATTACTTATTTCTCGCGGCTTCCAGTACTTTATTTTGCAAAAATCTTTAATGTACAGACACGGACCGTTCACGATTTTATTATATGTATAGATAGATTACTAAATCAAGTATCTACTTGATCATAATCAAATATGTCTCAAACATCAATTTCAAAATATCTCTCATCTCTAATTTACCGTGAAATTCGTTCAATCTCAATTATAATATCTATCTATGGAATTCTCCAACTTCTAAGTCGAATTAATCAGCGTAAAATGAAGTCAAACTGACTCTTCATTAAGATACCTCTTTGTTTCGGGAAAACTTTTATATTTCGCGATAAAAAAATCTAAATAGGTATTTTTATTAGAAGTAACAAAAGGTTTACAAACTCTGTTGGCGCGTGGCTTAGATTAAGAATAGAAGTCTTTTGGGTGTCGTTAGATGGAATAAGGGGTATCTAAAGTGGAGTATACAGGGCAGCGCCATTATTGATAACCGTGGTACGACAAAATATATGGTTTTATAAAATGAAGAGTTCCTCTCTTCATTTTATTAAACCATATAATTTTTGTTATTTTTTGGGCCAGTTTAGAGATAAGTCAATTATCTCATAGGAACTAAAAACCACGTTCTCACGCATACGTAAGTTTTCAATCTATTCAGAAATGGGACAGCCCGAAAATAGAAGTACCTACACATACCGTATATAGTAAAAATAATCTAGATATTACCTTCTATTTATTTGGACAAAAAAACCTTAACCTTTTAAAAGTGATGTTTCTGTCGTCATTGTCAGAAACAAAACTTTAATCACGGTGTAAACGCTATTACTAAAACAGTAGGAACATTATCGACAAATTCTCGGAAAAACGAACGGCTGTCGTCTCATCCGCAGCCATTATTGGTACTAGGGCTTCATAAAGCAACGAAAATATCAGCCGCGTTCCACGGATCTGCTTAATTGCTTGATTAATTATTAGCGAGGGAGTTAGATGGGGTTAAAACAAGACGAGGGTCGTCGAAGATCTACAGAGCGACATCAATAAGCTTTAATTGGCACCGGCCATCATAGCTATTAGCTCCTGGCTCAATTAGGAATGTCGCTGAAATCGCGCCGTGGTTTCAGAAACAAGTTTGGCTAACACAGAATTGGGTTAACGTTAGGACATACGAACTTCGAGAATTTATATTGTTCGGAGGTCACGATCAAGGTTGCTGTATAGTTTGACGTTGTTAGAATGGATTAGAATACTATTCATTACACCTTATGAATATTTATAAAACTAGAATACATAGAGTGACACAATGGGCGGTCTTATTTCTAAAAGTGATCTTTTAAAAGAAAAGAAAAATATTTTATTTGGGATACGCATAGAAAATATACAACAATAATACAACCTTTGGATGGATTTAAAGGAGGAAGGAGAGAATACTGCAGGTAAACTGTGGTGTACAATTTTCATCATAATATCTATACAAATTAATAAAATCAAGTGTCTGTTTATAATGTCAAAATAACAGCTTTTTACTAAAATAAATTATATTATAACAAAAAAAACATGTTTTTGAATTTTTGTCTGTCTGTTTATTCCGGTTACTCTCCGAAACGGCTTGACCGATTTTGACGGAACTTCTGGCAGATAGCTGATGGCATACGGAGTAACTAACTCACTACTTTAATTTTAGACAAAGAATTAATCCACGTGAGCGATGACCTGCAGGTAGTATACATTAATACATACATTCTTAAAGCATATACTAATATATACGTTATTTGTTGTCTGATTATACTCATTGGTTTTAAATATTTTTGACTGACGAAACTTGTCACTAGAAAGACAATGGGATAGATCAAAATCAGTCACCAGGCACTTCAATTTCCTAGCTAGTAAACATAGAATCGGAATTTCATTCCAATTTTAAATAGAGCTCATAAGTCAGTGATCCACTTAGACGTATCGATATGAACCAAAAATATACCTTATTATTTAGGAAAAAAGTCACAAAGTCTCTTACATTAACACTTTGTAGGTAGGTATTTACATGCAAAGTAAAAAGTGTTGCAAGGGTACGTACACACTGAAGGTAAAACAAAAGAAAGAGGGGGAAAAGGACCATAATGCTGGTCCTTAGAGATTATTGTAACTGTTTATTGCTATCGTTGTGATCAATATTTTATCACTAATACGTGCTAAGTGGGATCAATTGAATTTGGATTGCTAACGTTCTGCGAGAGAATAAAGCTGGTGATTCAGGCATTAATAATATATGTCTAGGGTTTGTAGTAGATTACTACGTATGCTCGTTAGATGGTGGTGGTCCATAAAGTAAATGTTTAAAATGTTGTAGAAACTTAAATAAAATTCATTTATTAACACAAATACCTCCTCATAAAACAACGAGTGGATCATACGAATAAAGGCTTTCGCAGACAGGCGCGTTTTCATAATCTGACCGACTCTAGTTCTCGGGATTTTTATGAAAACTTCATGGAATTTTTTCTATTACAGTCGCGTTGCGCCTCTCTGCGGGATCCTTAGCTGAATTGCGAAGATTTTGAAATGAAAAATATTAATGGAGTGCTGCAAAAAGATTACGTTTTAATATTATTTAAAAGTATCCATAAACCGCTTTTAAATCTTCAAAGTCACTTCACTTTAATGCTCCAAACTGGAGATCCACTTAAGCATTTACGTAACATCAGTGATAAATATAAGTTAGAATATCGGTTCATTTTCAGAGTCTGCAATTACGTAGTGTGAGGGTTGGCAAGATATGATGAATCGCCTCTTTCCTTCAGAGGGGACCACCCTACTTAGTGGTGCCAAGTTTGAAGTGATGAAATTCGGGATAAGGGCATGACATCGTTTTTGTTTTGTTTGAAAACTGGCGACGATATTAACTTAACTTACATAAGAATGGTGTTTTATTTACAAAATGGTTTTAAAAGAACATATATATGTCTGTATTTATGGTTAGGATGAAATCGTTTGCAAAATATTAAAATAATTGTACGCATTATGTTGACATATAGTTTGTGGCGGCATCTACATGACCACATGTGAACTACGCATCAAAGAACTAACGTCACACAAAAATCCTGACGTCACATAAATCCTGAATCGCGCAATTAGAGTTTACCGCACGATGGACATATACAAGATTCCGACATGAATCGTTGGGCAGTTGCCCGCCAGACACAACACCCGTCCGGAGGATCCTCCCTTTTCTATAGAGGATGAGTGAACTTTACACCCTATTCCTCATACCCCTAAAAGTTCAACAGGAAATCAGAAAAACAATTCTCTGAAAAACAGTAACATTAATCGGAAAACGAAGCTATTCCTAAACATAATGGAAAGGCATTAACGGGCCGAGTTCGTCCCGGCCCGAAGTACCAAAATTAGGACGTTCCACGTAATTCAGTATTTCTGGTAACCGTAGTCCCACCCCTCCCTCTGCGACGTTCTTTATCCCTCTTTTGTTGATATTCGGCTGACCTACAAACACAGTTTTCGTTTAGTACGTAGATATAGGCAACAATAATATTTTATGTACTTTTGAATTTGTAAATGAGTTCCTTTTAAGAGCCGTTTTAGTAATAAGGTGTTATAAAAATAACAATGAACATCAATTTGTAGGGGTGTGAAAGAAATACATTTGTTCGTGAAGTCGAGTTTCTGTAGTAGGTACCAATTTGTTTGAAGTGCTTTTAATAAATTTGGAAGAACTACGTAGTGTTATACTGTAGAAGGTCTTCATAATCGTTGTTTTGCTAAAAGGATTTGGTTGCTGTCAAATTATCATAAGATATTGTGGTAAGTTATTCTGTGTGGCTCCCCATTGATTTGGGCTACCCTTGTATTACTGGCAAAATTTAAGGGTACGGTCTTACCCACAAAAACTTAGACACTTGTTCAATACTTGTCTAATGTCAGTTTTATGTCAAACTCCATACAAAAATGTCACGTTTAAAAGGTGTTTAGGGAGGTGTAGTTAACAACTGATAAACTCGGTTTTGTGGTAATAAAGCTAGTCTTTAAAATTACAATTAAAATATCAGTTTTTCTGTGACGCCAGATTTCAAAACTGCTCTGGATTAATCTGACAATTCTATATAACACCAAGAATATACGAACATTTTAAAAGCCAGTACTACAGCATCCAATGTTAAAAGAAGGAAGGCACCACATATATTTACCAGTGTTCCTCCCGGGTGGTTGCGTGAAAGAACGTTCCCGGATATGAGCCACTCAGCCCTCTCAGTGTTTGTCTTACGTACCTTCCTGCTGCGTCCCTACAGACCTCTCTTTCAATAGATCTATGTAGATTTGGATTATTTTATAGGCAGATGATATCGTAAGTCGTTGCGAAGTTACGATACGACGTTGTTTCTTTATATTTCCTAACAGCTAAAGCGAAATGAAGATCATTGTAGGTGGCAGCGAAATAGTAGATGATGGGAAATTAAATAAAAATTTAGACATGACTTTAATAATACGTAGGTACATATACATACGGATACTATAATAAGCATGGTTTTACTGATGAATGTAGGATACAAGTTAACCCCTTTATTCATAAACGTTCCTTAAAGATAAGCAATCATTAGTGACTGCTTAACCACACATTTTGACGTTTAAACTTCTTTCAACTAAAGCAAGTTTATAAATAAACACCATTATATTTACGAGTAAAGGCTTTTACATACTGGCGCGATTCGCCGCGCGACGCGAATTTTAACAAAACAATTTCTGAGAAAACTTCACGGCAAACAATGCGGCGGGGCGTCGCGTCGCGCGACGAATCACCCCAGTATGTAAGAGCCTTTAGCTCACAATATTAGAAATAAAAAATGCTTATTTATAACTACAAGTAAAAATAGCAAAAAAAACTCACTATTGGAATAAAATGTAGCGATAACGTTTTATAGATTAGCGAGCTGACCCAGTTATTTACTATGTAAACTGCTATTTTGGCCAATATGATACGGCCCGGATAGCTCAGTCGGTAGAGCATTGGACTTTTAATCCAAGGGTCCAGGGTTCAAGTCCCTGTTCGGGCGACTATTCTTTTATTAATTTGTCATCGTTTTATTAATCTTAAACGTTAAGGTATATAGAGAACTTGGTATTAAAATAGCAAGTTGGTCATTCATCTAAGAGTATTTATTTTTGTAATTTCTCAGTGGCAGCCCGGAGTCTGGATTTGTGCCAGGTTTATGGCAAAAGGATGTGGATGTGGATGTGGATGTACACCTCTGCCAACCCTTCGGGGAATACAGGCATGATGTTATGTTATGTTATCTTTATTTATTCTTTTTTTCTTATCTTAACCCTCGACAATTGAGTATACATTTTTGTATGGATAATATACAACATGTAACAGAATAAGCGCAAGACCTGAAAGTAGTTTGCTCAGAATCGGCTTCTGAATCGATTTCCATCATTATTTATATGTGTTAATTTTTCATGAAAAAATCTTTTCTTTAACTGAAATTAGAACCACCGCGTCTTACCAAGGTAATAAGACATTTTATTTAAGGAAATTTAAGCCTTATCTCAAAGGAATAAAGCCTATTCAAATGCATAAACAAATTTGTAATACGCTCATAGCTATCCTATGTTTCATGTTTAGTCAGGAAGTCTATTTTGTAAAAAAAAACTAGGTGTCGTTTAATTAAATTAAATTACAGATATTATTTTAGTCTTATAATTTAATATTCTAATTGGGGTGTATGAGCTCTTGCGTTTATTCCGTTACAGGTTGTATAGGTAGATAATTTCGAATTGTATTTTTCTGATTAGTCCTCGTATAGGGTGTGTGTGTGTGTGTATGGTGTGGCGTGTCATAACTGCTAATTAGGACTGTTTACACCCTTCGTTAGTGAATATTTGCAGACATACCAAACTAGGTGTAAACGATCCCTTCTAATAATAAAATAGACATAATAATATTCCTAACATAAACGAAAGTATATACATAATACCTATATAATATTTGAGTTTATTGAACGTACTCGATATTTCATAAATACGGATTCCTCATAATAACGAATAGTTGAGTTATTACAGATTTATTTTATACAGAAATTCTTGTTTGCGAACTCTCAATATAGGGATAAATTGTGTTTGAGCTTGTTATATAAATAGATAGATACATTATATTTGCGTTAACAATGTTCTGTTTGCTATCAACGATAAAAATAGTAATGGTTTAAATAAAATCGAATGTCTTTTAGTTTCGTGTCTACTAGTCAAAGTCTGTCATCAACTTGCGTCATTAAATATCTCATTAATGCTACCTAATCAATCTTTACTAATATTATAAATGCGAAAGTAACTCTGTCTGTCTGTTTGTCTGTCTGTTGCGTTTTCACGCCAAAACTACTGAACCGATTTAAATGATTGGTAGACAGATAGTCTAGAGCTTGAGAAAGGACATAGGCTACTTTTTATCGACATACCACGCGGGCGAAGCCGCGGGCGGAAGCTAGTTATTAATAATTGAACTAATGTTTTTCTAAAAATATAAAAAAATAATAATTTATATGTATAGAAAAATAAAGAAATAATTGATCTAAACTTTTTGTTGATTTTATAATGTTTGGCTATTAACATTTATTTTATAGAAGTGGTATTTTTACTCGAATGCGCAAAACTCAAAAGTTGGGGATATTTTTAGCAGTGATCTTTTTTAACTCTTGCTCACCTACAGTGAGCAACTCGATTTTAAAAGGATTCAATAACAACACGCCATCACTGTTCATTCCTATTGTATGTTTTGTAGTGTTACATTTATTTTTTGCTATGTATTTTCTGGTGCACAATAAAGTATATATAAATAAATAAATTACTGTTCCAGCCCATAAACCAACATAACCCATCACATTATAGGATGTAGATTATAGGCATCGTATACCTAGACGATAGTGTGAGCGGTGTCCATGAGACAAATGACGGGTGTTCTCCTTTGTACGGCTGAAGACAAATAGAGGCAATCGTCACGGCCCATCGGCCTTTATGAGCCGGAAACTAGCCGGCACTACTGTGACGTCATATACGCTACAACACACGCCTTCAAAGAAAACCGATAAAAGTGGCGAAAAAATCACAAATGTCTTTGCGTTTGGGGTAAAAATGGTATTATTTTTTTGTAATGTTGCGGTTTGTTTGGGTACCGTCAGCATCTAACTGTATTCTCTTTACCGACTTCAAAAAAGGAGGAGGTACTACGTTCGGATTATTGTTTTTTTTTTATTTTATTTTTTTTATGTATGTTCACCGATTTCTCCGCCGTTTGTGAACCGATTTTAAAAATTCTTTTTTAGTTCGAAAGGGTATACTCCCGAGATGGTCCCATATAAATTTTATTAAGTTTGCTTGCGTAGTTTTTGAGCTAGCATCAGTATTACGAATTTTTCCCACAGTCTATGTAGACGATATAATTATTAGACTCCTTCACTGTTATTTACATAGCAGGTAGTAACTTGTGTGGGGTAGGTACCACCACTAAAAAGTGAAAAATAAAAACTTTTTATAAAAAAAAAAACAACCGACTTAAAAAAAAACACTAAAAAAGTGAAAAATAACTTTATTTTCGGAAGTCGGTGGCAAAAAACGAAAATTACCAAGCAAAGCCACTGACTTCCGAAATTAAAGTTATTTTTCACTTTTTTAGTGTTTTTTTTTTAAGTCGGTTGTTTTTTTTTTTTTCAAAAAATTAAGTCTTCAGCAATTCCCGTAATTTTTGTGAACGTTCGCATTCGCATCTCATTCGCAATCTGTCATAAATACAATCAATTTACCAACATTTTTGACAAGTTTGACAGATTGCGTTTGCGAGAATTGGTTTTCTGTTGTATTGACATCTACTCACATAGATCTTTCAACATTTTCAAAGAGCGAAATATGAAGATATGGGCAAAGAAAAGACCGAATATCCTTCTCATGATGACGAACTGAATTTGTAAGCACATGAGCACAATGCTCTTTGACTATGAAATAGGCTAAGCAATTTCGTTTGTCGTGGATCAACAAACGCTCGCCGCAACGCAAAGTCGCAACTCTTCAGAAACGTTCACAACTAGCATTCTTAAAAAGTATTACAACTAAGAGGTACTGCAAATACGAGTGAAGTGACTAGACAGAAATATTTGACGTCATCCACGTGAGGCTGTATATGTTTAGATGCAACAGAAATTGTAATTCGTTTATCGCTCGAGTTTCAGCAGGCATTCGTGCTTGTCACTCATCAACGGTAATTTTTGTATCCATGAAACTTTTTTGCCAAACAAATAACTGGCGTTCTAGGAATGAGTGACAGACATTTTTAAGTGTGTCTGCTGACAACGGTATTTCTCATGGATTGGCATCTATTGGGCCAAATCAAAATCTAAGTAAACCAATTATCGTAGCCGTCATTTTAGGGTGAACACTGAAAATCAGCGCCGTGCTGAGTGGCCTTGTTGTCGCAGTCACGAAGTGCAGCTGCCGACTATTTTTCTTTCAAACATAAATAGTAAGTAGGTATTTGGCCAGAACTTGTCTTGTTTATAAGTAACGTGTTTCTGTGACAATATAAACGTCTTTTCTTTCTTTTGTTCATTTGTTAGTACTTACTTGGCACTGCTGTGGCCCTTGTCGGTTTGGCGAGGCGGGCTTGGGTCGCACTTTCTTCGAGAGCGGCCGGTCCAGGCCGGTCACCGCTACTGACACCGTCGTCACCCCGCTCAACAGT
The DNA here is from genome assembly GCA_947522985.1 of Lithophane socia. NCBI lineage: Eukaryota > Metazoa > Arthropoda > Insecta > Lepidoptera > Noctuidae > Lithophane > Lithophane socia. Next base: position 10,017,083 of record OX383270.1, on the reverse strand, counting down.
GATGATGACGATGATGTACAGTCTGCAACAATACGCTCACGTTAGAAACCAGAAAATAATTAAAAAAGCCGGTACGAATAAAACCAAAGAGGTTGTGAATATTGAAATAGGGGAAAAAGCTATTTCAACATCTTTCACTTCTAAGTAACACAACATCATCCTGTATTCCCCGAAGGGTTAGGCAGAGATGCACCTATACTTACATCCACATTTCGCCAGTAGGTAGTAACTTCCTTGCGGGAAAGTCCGAAAGGGATATCGGGGCCCTTGGCAACAGGCAACTGAAGGAACACGGGTGGGTTTTAGTCAGTAAAAGCCTGCTCCGCCCAGAGCGGGAGAAATCATTTGATGATTTCCGACCGTCAAAAAAAAAAAAAAAGGTAGTAACTTCCAATAAATTGGTTCAGAAAAATCACCATCTGTATTTAAAATATACCTATACTTTTGCCTAAGAATCTAATCTAAAATTAATTACTAACACAATTATAGTATAGCGTTTAAACAGATTTGTATCAAATTGGTAACTTTATTGCTTTGTCTCTTGCATTGCATTCCTATTTAATTACATTCGCTAACCACGCCGCACTTCACCACAATTCAATGACTATCTGTTTGTGAAGTGAAATCCGTCAAATAACATGGAAATCAATTTTGTATTTGATAAATAACTTCATCAGCTATTGGCAAACGCAAATATATCAGACATTGTATTGCGAAATGCTTTAATCAAAATAATTCGGTGCGTCCAACTATGGTTGTTTGTGAACGAATATAATGATGGAATTCAAAGTTCGGACAGTACGCTGGTTTGTTATTTCAATAGGATCTTGGTTTATTATGAAAGGTATCTGTTAATTAAGGCATGTTTGTGTGACGGCAGATAAAATGGAATCCTGTTTATTACGTTTCGTTGATTGCAAAACAAGGTAAATATAATTCTGTCTGTAAATTCCAAGACAAAAGGAGAAAACAATGTCAGCTTAATTTTTTTTGCTCGACATGTCGTCAATTAAATTTTTTATGTAACATTGAATTTTTCTGCAAACATTCTTCTTAAGCCGGCGCGCCAGACATAGAAACAATATTTGAACACTTATTTGAACACATGTGAGCAACGAGTGTTTGGGTATTTCATCAAAGTTTGAACTCACATTTATGACCGTACCTCGCAAGTGTTCAAACAAGTGTTCGAATAGTGTTCAAACATGTGACTGTGTCTGGCGCCAGCTTTATGCTTATCGATGTAGATACAATACCCAGCAAACGCGATTTGAAAGAGGTAGATAGATATTTGCTTGATCCAAACTTCAGATACCACGTCTCCGTCCGCTGTCCACCCACAACCCCGCTCAGAATCGTTCGTAATTCGAGTTCGCTCCTAATTTTCACGGCTCGATATTAATTTAGACCGAGCCGAAGGCAAACAAGAGTTCCAAAATGTACGCCCGAATTCAGAGTTATTTCTCCTTTTCCACATTGGGGAAAAACTGTTGAATTAGGCGAAAGTAAAGATTGTTTGGGCAAAGGATCAATTTTGTGAAACTCTGGGTTTAAGCTGTTCACGAACAATCTAATTTCGTTGGACTTTTTTGTTCATTATATTACACGTGCATTTAGATTGGTTTACGGGTTTGTGGGGAGCGTATTTCATTTGTATTTTGGAATTTTTGGATGTTGGCTTACAAGTTACAATCAATGTTTTGTGGCCACCTAATACTTTCTCATTCAACTCTTTAGTCAAATGGAAGACAATGTATTCAAGTCTTAATTTTAAATAAAATCTTCAGTTAGTTTTGGGAAGTTTTACGTTATGTCTATATTACGTATATTACGTAATACAGCAGGACACGCCCTTCCGCTCCGCCAAGAGCGGGAGAAGTCATTAGAAAATTTAACACACTCAAAAAAAAAAAAGGCTTATTACATGACTTTAGGATCGATTCACCTTTGATTTGGTTTCCTAAAAGATAATAAAAACTTGACTTCCCTGGTAGCACAGTTTGTAGGTGAATGAAGGTACATCACTGTAAGCTGTAAGAAGCTTGCCGGTAATCTATGAACAAAGGAACTCGTTGCCGGATATTCAAATTCTCAATCATCATTAATCAATGCCTAACAAAATCAATTCTTTTTGTTTCAAATCAATTCTCGAGAGCCACGAAACTCTCATACATTTTTTAGGTACTTATCTAAAATATATTGTAGTGCTTTTATTGGATCGCTAATAAATTGCTGTTGGATGGGCAATAAATTATAAAAACTGTTAGCTTAGATAGAGTCGTGTTTTTATTTTCCGTAGGTACCTACACTTTATTGTGTTGCAAAACAAGCAATAGAATCTAAACTCATGACAAATAACGCTTTTAGATACTTTAATAACGCTCAAATGACTTGTGTTTACATAATTGTTTTGCCAATTAAATATTACTTACTCGATGATATAACAGTTAGGTGGTTTCTTGTTCGTTAACAAAGCGTACACCGATTCAGTATTCGGCTTCAAACTCAATTCGCCTTTACAGATGAATTAACTGTATAATTACCATGATTGTCTTTGAGCGAATACGTTCACAGCCGATGCTTGCACGAGATAGCGACAATGCGCCTCAGCGCACACGAGATGTGCCTCATAGTCTCATATCCTGAGTCAGCCATTGTGGCGTGGAGAGTGGAGGAGGGCTCGCCCGATAGATATCGGGTACAATAACGTGAAGTGAATTCAGAGGCTCTCAAACGAGACGGGCTCATACAGATCCGTATTGATTCCGCCGCTTTGCCGTCTGATGGGATGTTCTTTGTCACTAGACAGGCACCATTACTTTGTTTATGTTTGGCCCAGCCGCATATCCATCTCGGACGGCCAATGCCCACTAATGGAACCGAAGAAAAATGATTCCCGATCTTTTTCAAGAGAACCTGTGCGGAAAGATATATAAGTAACAAAGTGGTCGCTTTTCAGCGAGGCGTGTGATGAATAGGTAATGTCGTTGGAGAAAAAAGACGTTGTTCGTTCCACTCAGGGATAAGTTGCTCTCGGCCGATTTAATTATATTAGCTTTTATGCCTGCGCAATGGTTCCGTTTTTTCGCTTGCTTGATGATTGACGGTGAAGTAGGACGTCTGTAGTTATTATGGTTATATATTTTTCATTTTACTTTGTTATACTCTCGGACCAAAGAAAAACCTAGACATAGCACTGCGAACAATACAGTGAAGCATGCAAAAACTACACCTCGCTCTATGCATACACGCTCACACGCTTAAAACAATCAATTTACAACCAAACTACGACTCACCGCACAGTAAAGTTACACACTTGCTTACGAAAACGGCCTAAAATAACTGTTGACGGCGCTATGTCTTGGTTATACAATAAAACATAGGCTTGCTATGAATTATCTTATGTAGTTAAACCGATCAATGAATACCTACTGATTTACTAAGAATTTTTCATAGTGACAGGAAAATATGCGTATCAATGTAAAATTTCAGTTACTTTACTCTGTAATACCTGCAGTACTACATACATACATTACATGAATTCTTTAGACTGTTATCATTGCTCATGTTATTGCTTTACAGTCCGATATCTACGAAAAAGTAAAACTTCATTTACTTTAAATTTGTTCTCAAAGACTCCTAGTTTAAATACGTGCAGTCAATGTAAGGCAAAGAGATAGGCCTCTCTTGAAACTTGTAGGTATGTACTACGCTTTACAGCACACCCAGTAATGCCTACATTATGTAAATGAACTTCGCCGTTCATTTATACAGAGTGTACATTAATTACAATTTCATTTAAAATCATTCAGTGGACATCCATTACGTTTCTTTGGGGAATTGGGAGACATACCTACATAAGTAATTTTCATAGCTTATTCATTTTAAAGGCTCTTACCTACTGGTGCAATTTGTCGCGTGACGCGACGCCGCCGCATTGTTCGCCGTAAAGTTTTCTCAGAAATTGTTTTGTTAAAATTCGCGTCGCGTGAGCAATCGCGCCAGTATGTAAGAGCTTTAATTGGACCAACATTAAACTTGACAACAGACCTACTTGTGCACGTGCTGAAATTACCGGAATTGTGTCGTTTTTCCCAAACACTATATCAGACCGGGAATGTTTTATTAATAAATGTTTCATAAAAACCTGAGTAACAATTCTAAGAAAGCGTTCTAATTCCTGTATTTTCCCGTTTCTTGCTCGCTTAAATATTTTAGGAATATTTGAAGGTCACTTCCTGGAAAAAAGTTTGACACGTGCGAAAGAAAAGGAAATATTAATGTTGCTATGTTTAAACAAGGAACGTGGGTAGTGAACAAATCCGATAAATAGGATGATAAAGGTCAAGTTTGAGAAGGAACCTGGGCTTAAGATTGAATGAGGAAAACGGAGAGCTCGATACAGTTTCGGAGAGTTTGATGTCCAGCAGTGGATTGATTTTGTTGATCACAAAATAAAGGTTGTTGATCAAAATAGTTAAGAAGCTGGTGTTTTACCTTCCTATAGATACAACTTCTTGTCCAAAGACGTAGGTAGGTACATAAAGAAAACCAAATCAATATGACACCTGAAAAAAAAAACGATGTAGATTTTCACAGTAATTTTTTTTATTTCTTTTCTGCTTTTGAGCCATGTTGAATCTGTTTATTGATGGAACCCTCAAAATTAATAGAAATCCTAATCGAACCATACAGCATATAAAAAACGTGCTTGACTCAGAATGAATCTGAAGTAAGCACATTAAAAAAAAAACGCTCTATTTCGTTACGTTATTTCAGCATCCTGATAACAAGCATGCATTTATGAAACGATATTAAAGTACTTTGGCTCAATATCCGAGAACATTTTCCGGTAAAGGGTGCCTTCAATAACGGTTCAAGTGAAGACGTCACAAAGACTAGGAACACTTAGTATTGGCGTATGTTTACATCAAGATAGTTTCCTTTCACTTATTTTATGACGCTGTTAAAGTTGGATGACTTTATAAAGGCATGGATACACTTGTCACAAGCCACGGGGTGCACACTTGCCTCGTGGCGTTTTTTTCTTATTTTACCATTTACGTTACCATTATTTTGATACAGATTTTTTGATTATTTCATGCTGTGATTAATTAGTTATTTATGCAACTGTTTAAAACACGAACGAACACGAACGAAAGGGGTATTAAAACACGAATGTGGAAACGAACGAAAGCATTAGTGTTTTAATACCTAATTATTTACAGTTGCATACAAGACTTTATCTACACCCATGATATGAGTCCTCTATAAAAGGTTTGCAATACTAATATCGAAGAAAAATGGAGGGATACGACGCACGTGAATTCGAATTTTTCGAATTCAAATATCATTTGTTTTTTTTTCTTTTAAATTACGGTGCTTTGTTCGTGAAACGCACCTGCATGACAATGTTCTTTTTTTGAAATGAGTTGCATTATAAAATTTAGTACAACATTATAACACCCGTTTGAATGATATTATTGTTACTATGACACTGGTTGTTTTAATGTTGGCAATAAGCTAACTGTTTCAGAAACTTTTATAGAGGATTTATAGCATGGGTGTAGATAAAATAACTTATTTTATTGTACATTATTAAAGACTCCATGTATCTAATTATTTAAATCTGAGCTCGATAACTAATAACGTGGTCATGACAGAGGCATCTTACGCGTTGGCGCGGCGTGATATAAATATGATGTACCTTAGATTGTTCCCCAGCGAGGTACACTTTGAAACACGTAAGTCCCTTTAAGCCCACATTTCGTGTTAGGCCGTTTCCTCTTTGGTTTAGCAAGAGCGATAGACTTAGGAGTTTACCCCGAGTGGAATTAGAATAGGGAAATTAATTTAAAGAAGTTGTAAGACGTATGTGACGTCATTTGTTAATTAATCGGTTGATATTTTTGTGCGTCTAATCAATTTAACATAGTGGTACTCTTTTATACTCCATGCGTTTTATTACCCTACTTATTTAAGTCAGCGACTTAAATAAATCACATGTGCACCCATCCAAAATTGACACTGTTATTTATTACGCATTCTATGGTATTGCTGCATAAAAAGGCGTTTACGATTCGTCATAAAATTGTCTCCGAGCCAAAAATGGTAGACAAAGAAGTGAATAAACGTTGAGATTGGAAAATTATTCATATTGGTGACCCGGTCGAAACGGATCGTGCGCCCAGGGCGGCGTCCCCGAATCTATCCCAATTGATGGATATTTCTACAAATGCTTAGAAATTTATTACGGACACAAACCTTTTTTTATCATTTTGTTTTGCAACTATCTATAAAGATTTTGTTTAGGGGTAAGAAGACCCGCAACATATTTTTGTTGGCGAACCGTTTAGATGTATGATAGTGAACCTGTACAAATATGAGTTAAGGAAGTAATCTTATTAGGATCGGTTCGTTTTCCGTAACGAACTAAGAGGGTTGTGCTCGTTTTCTGTTATATTACGGTTGCTGGCCGCAACTTGAACTACATTCGATTTACAGAAGCAATTTCATTGAAACTTAAGTAAGTACCCAATGTCTATGTCAAGGGAACAAAACTAGCCACTGTGAATTTCCAATGATATTTTAGAAGTTAAAAGCTGCACTGCAGTGTTGCATAAGTTTTTAGTTCTTCACAAATCGAGAATACCTACTGCGTGTCTTGGAAAGCCCTTGCTTTAGCTGTTTTAATTTAAAATAACTATGATGAATATGTAGGTCAGGCAATACCTGCCAGGGTTGCGGGTTAGTCCGAAAGGGATACCGGGACCTTGGCAACAGGCAACTGAAGGAACACGGGTGGGTTTTAGTCAGTAAAAGTCTGACACGCCCTTCCGCTCCACCCAGAGCGGGAGAAGTCATTGGATGATTTCCCACCCTCAAAAAAAAAAAAAAAAAAAAGGCAATACTGGGCACTGTAGGCGCGGGCTTGCGGACGGCGAGCAATGGGTAGCTCACCGTCCGACAAGGACCAGGCCCGGGTCGACGGCGCGTCATGTTCCACGCGCGCCTCAAAGAGATGTCAGCACACTTGACGGGGTCCGTTAGGACCGATGCCTGCCAGGGTTGCGGGAAAGTTCGAAAGGGATACCGGGACCTTGGCAATAGGCAACTGAAGGAACACGGGTGGGTTTTAGCCAGTAAAAGTCTGACACACCCTCCCGATTGATGATTTCCCATCCTCAAAAAAAAAAAAGGCAATCCTACTTAGAAGTTCGAAAATCTAGCGAAACGTGAAACCGCTGTAGAATAAGTAAAGACATTCAGCCGCATAATTACTCTGGGAGCCGACCTTTACGAAAAAGCTAACTTGCCGCTGATGAGACTACTTGTATGTTTAGAAGACAAGTACTTAGCGCGTTAACTATACGGACTATTCATAAGGCATTCACGTGGCGCTCGTTAGCAAAGCGCGCTAATCGCTGTGGCGATATAACTTACACTTAGCCTAACTGTTGCCGACCCATACTTATCTTCGTATTTCATTGGCGTAATACAAGCCAAACGCTAGGGTAGGTACAATTCATAATTCATGTAACCAACTATCTCTATTTCCTTTGCATTTAGATGCATCAATGGCCCGAAAAAATAATGAGACGATAATTATCAGGAATGCCATCAACATTATTTCATAATAATTATGGTTATATACAAGTAACTGACCTAGTGTGGGGCCGACAGGTTTAATTATTGAAATTATGTTTCCTTTTGCAACACTATTTTTAGTATATTTGTATTAGTTATAAAGAAATGTTACAATAATTTAATTTGGTTTGGTTATAAACAATTTATTATTTTGTTATTACAAGTTCCTAATACGTATTTTTCGGCGAACGAGGTTACACGTGCTTGGCCAAGAAAATCAATCTTTGAGTTGAACATCTGCTCTTGAATATTAAATTATAGGTAGGTACTCAAGCGCCCGATAAAGCCAGCTTTCAGGTGACAACAAAAAGCTCATTTAATTACCTTTAAAAGCAAAACATAAGCCTTAAAACAAAGCAGACAGAAATAAGAGAAATCACATCTCATAATACAGCAGTGAGTTACAAACATTACTCTTTGTGAGCCAAGTAGAGCAAGATAAAATATTTAATTAATTAATTACAAGGATATGGCGGCATGACATCACTCATGGGTAGAGGGGAGATTTTAATCACATTATGAACACGCGGCGAGCTCGGAGTGACCTTTTGAGCTCAACTTTAGCGGCATCTGTTGAATAGTTGCAACTGTTGCAAGTACGAAAGTTGGGATGCATTAGTTTAGTGCTGATGTGGGAATGAATTAGTTGCTAGAAGTTATTGCGAGTTGCATCGTATTACTCATATAAATAAAATTGAATGTCTGTTTGTAATGTCAAGATAACAGCTTTTTTGCTAAATGCATAATGAAAGTCGGTTTGGGGGAGGCTTATGTCTGTGTGTCTGTTATGAGCAGTGGACGTCTTTCGGCTGAAATGATGATGATGATGATGATAATGAAAGTATATACGGTACTTAAAACAAAAAAAAAAATGTTTTTTTTTGTCTGTCTATTCGACTAATCTCTGAAAAGGCTAGACCGATTTTAACGGGACTTTCACTTGCAGATAGCGGATGTTATAAGGAGTAACTTGGGTTTTTTTTTATGATGTAAAATCACAATAAACTTATTAACTTCATCGGAACATAAGTTAACATAGCATACTTAGGCTACTTTAATATTAGAAAAAGAAAAAGAGTTGGGGTCCACCCGGGTGAAGCCGCGGGTAGCAGCTAGTTAGCTAATATGAGAGCAAGATTTAGTTTGCATGGACTTTTTAGTTGACATAAAGCTGAAGTTTTAATTAGATTTAAATTAAAAACTAACAACAAGTCTAGATTATATTTCGAATAACACATCTAATACCAAAAATATAATACCGTTACCCGTTATAATTTTTGTTGAAAACGTTTTAAAAATATCTTTGTCCATGCAGAATCTACAATGAAAACACAGTACCTAACCCACATTCATCTTAAAAATACACATTATATAACAGATTAACTTGAGAGTACCTATATCTACCGTGTCATCATCATCATCAGCCTACAGCAGTCCACTGCTGGACATAGGCCTCTCCAAGTGCACGCCATTCAGCTCGATTCTCGACAACTCTCATCTAGCTGCTACCAGCCACCCTGCGAAATCCCCGCTCCACCTAGCCAGACGGCGACCTACCGTGTGCTTTGTTTAAATTAAGTTAATATCATACAAACAGTAATCTTAATCAAGAGTGTAACATCAGTCCCTAAAGAAATCAATCTTGTCTTCAATGTTTTCTAACTTTGCCGCCATTGACACAGTTTCAGGTCTGTTTTTCCAACAAACTTAAGGCTCATACTTGATTCTACGCGAGGTCGGTTCCAATTCAGGCTGAAGTGGCAATACCTTTGCCTTACAGCTTATCGCATTTATTTTTGGTAAAGTATTACAAATGGAGAGACACGTAACGATACTATAAGTGATATCTTCGATATCTCTTATTGTATTCGTTTCGAAAAAGTACTTAAAATAAATAAAGTGTTAGTTGCTTTTGTCTGCTTTAGCCTATTCGGGACAATAAACACAACGCGAACTGCACCTGCCGATTATTTTATGATGTGTGATTATAGATCTGTTTTGTTGTTTTTATTCTAATTAATTATTTATTATACTTTTATGTGCACGTTTTTCTGACAAATAAACCATTTTTTTTCTTTATACTTATAATATAATCAAGAATAGGCAGCTAAAAAAGGTACAATAAAGCGCTAACCATAGGTGTGCAAACCTACAAGTCTGAACAAAACATGGCAATAATTGTACAAAACATAAAGAATTGACATCAAAGAAGTCTTATCAGTCTATTGTCGATTGAACTTTTTGTGTTCTTCAGAGATATTTTCGTTGGAGTTTTGATGTGTAATAAGGGGCGGCTTTTAGAACAACGCCTCGGGAACTTTTAAGGTTTTATTGAAGACGCTACGGTATAAGTTTCGGTGGTAAGGCTGGGAGCGAATCGTTTCGCCGACAGGCAGGCTTTAACTTTGTCGAGACGCATCGATTTTTTCTTCTCAGAATACTACTTATGCTGAACAATGACGCCTTTATTGTGGGTTGTTCTGGAATAATGGGATTGCGTTGCTAGTCTATTGAGTTTGAATGAATGAAGGTTCTATTCAATATGCAGATATGAAAAATAAATTATTTCATTGTACTATATTATACGTTGACTTGACTAGTATTGTTTTTTATTGTTTTATCTGCGCAGTATTATTCAATGAATATGCATGCTACGCCACAGCATAGTGTGCTACGAATATTTGCTACGCGTTACGTGGCGCCTACGCTTGTTCAATAGGCCTTAGTGCTACGAAGTGTTGACTGACAACAACGCATTGTATGTATTGTGTAATCAAACATTGGGGCTAAGTTTGTGAACTTGTTTATGTCTTTACTATTAGATCTTTTTTATAATATATTATCATGTGTATATTTTTGTGTTGGTGGCAATAAAATGATTATTTCTTTGATTTAGTAGGAGATAATCCAATTTAACAGCAAGAAAATTAAATTAATTTAACTCCACCAACCGCGACAAACCTTTGCTAATTACGAGACATAGCAGCTAACTGTAGTGGAATGTGAATTTATATGAACCGAATGTGTTTCGCTTGTCACAATGATTACGTTATTACGAGGGACAGACGACTGTAAACTGTAATTGCGTGCACATCCATCAACTATGAATGCGACACGGTTTTATCGCAGTGCGTATTGCCAGCCGTGATGCTCGTAATGGTTATAGTTTTATTTACAAACAAGCTGGTTATTTCTTGTTGTTATTGTGAGTGAGTGTTATTAAAGCAATATGGTTGAAAAGTAACAAATAGGGCGGGCATTAATTTTAATGGCTAAACGGATATTAAATGTATACCGAAATCCCACGATCCGCGATTTTGCGGACGGACACCGACGAGCCCGGACGATGCACCGTGGGAAGGTGTACGTGCGGGTTGTCGCAGACATCGGAAGTTCTTAGGTGCGCGGTGCGTGGCGGTCTGTGGTCGTCTGGTGTGTGCGTCCGTCTGCAATATTGCCGATCGTCGGATTCCACCATGACGAATGGTTGACACAATCAAACCTAGCACCGCTACTTTCATTTGTTTTTTGCGCACTTCGACAGCAAAAGTTAGGTATTTTCTCTTTCTTCATTTATTTCAGCGCAGCACTTTACTTTTAAAATAAAAGGAAAAATAATTAATTAGTCACAAGCAACTTGATAAAATGTGAGGCCGCCCGGGACTGGGCAAGACAAAGTTTACTACTAATTTACAGGCATATAAAAAGTCGCGCCAAGTAGTTGACTGTGAAATGGAACTTTTTTCAACTTATTTATTATTTATTTGCTCTTGTTTTTTAAGGAGGTGTTTTCAGGTTAATGAAACGGATGTTTGAGCAATTATGGAGTGTATTACAGGCTGCTCCAGTTAAAGTAATGGTGGAGTTCATTAAAAAAGTCTACAAGAAACGATACTTCAGTGCGTCCGATGAACTCTGAGCAGTCAGTTAGTTAACAGACAACCACCTGGACTTGAGGCGGTTAGATAAAAGAAAAAAAAAGATAATTGATTTATAAAAACATGAGTAAACCTACAGTACAAATTGGAGTTTGTAAGGTATGGTGATAAGTTTTAAATAATGGCCTACATGTTTTGTCATAGCTAATGGCATACAAAGTAAAAATAGCATAAGTAATTGAATTACATAACTAAGAAAAATAACAATATCTATTTTCCAAACGAACTTTAAAATGAGTGGGTCCACTCATAGAAAACCCGAATTCTCGGAGCCACGAGTATCCTAAGGTTAAGGCCTGTCGTGTGTTCCCCCTCTGCTCACTATATTAGAAAAGTTGACGTACACAAACAAGCCTACAGATTACATCAAAAACCTACAAAATCATAAACCCAGTTAATAAATAACCCATCTATCAGGCCATTTTCTAAACAAGTACACTCCCACACAAGGAACTTTCTGAAAGCAATTTCGTAGTACTTATTTACCTAATACGAGCTTCCCACGCCCGAATGAAAATAAATCTAAGTGTTCCGTACTTTGTAGTATAAAATATATTAAGTTAATTAACAAAAGCTATGCACCGATGTTGTGTCACTTCCACAAAGGGTTGAGTTAGGGTTATTTATCTGAGTTGTCACGTGTGCTTCGGGATTTATCGCATGTTGGAAGCGGTCGGGTTGACTCGAACACGACAGCCGAGGTTTTATAGCGAGCACGCGAAGGTTAACTACGGATAAGTAATTTTAAAGTTTTGGTACTTATCCAATATGGTTTAGCGAAGTTTCGTGTGAAATAGCCTGAGTAAATGGATTGGCGATGATTGTAAAATACTGGTGTTATGTGCACGAACATTTTTTATTGTGTAAAATACTAAAATCAGACGAGTGACGCAAATGTTTTATTTGTTGATTATTTGTCATAAAATCGCATAACTGAAATATAATTTTATTTTACTGTGCCTTTTCTCACATTACTCACACAAAACTCAGTAGTAACCAAAGTCCGGTTCCATTTCTTCCGATATGCGAAATAGGCCTCGGATTTATTGTAATAACTGTTCCGAATCAGGGTTCCCTCCAGAGAATCAGAGAAAATTGCGAATCTACTCTGTCGCACCTACCAAACCTGAGCAGGGGACGCCATCATGAATACAAATCGTTCGTTTTTCCCTTCACGGACTTTAGTTAAATCACCAAAGCTGTACTGCGTAAAATGTTTCCTTTTATTCCCGTTGTTTTTGTTAAACTTTTTTTTCAGTTACTGTGTTCTGCATTGTGGGAACTAATTGTTATTCTTGCGTGGAATGTAAACGGGAAGCGGTGGCGGAGTGTAATTTATTGGAAGAAGTTGATTTTTAATTAATTGTGATTTCTGGGTAGGAAATACGGCTACAGTAGAGTACGCCTTAATTACTATGAATTCATTAAAAATTCGAGTTAACTAACTAATAATTTAATGGTAGTCAGATAGCATTACATTATATACTAGCTGCCGCCACCGGCTTCGCCCGCGTGTAATCTTTATAAATTATAGCCTATGTTACTCAGGGTGAATGTAGCTTTTGCGCCGATTTCAAAAATTCTTTCACCATTATGACAGAATTTTTGAAATCGGCGCAGTAGTTTTTGAGTTTACTCATTACAATCATACACACAAAAATACAAATCTTTCCTCTTTATAATATTAGTGTAGACAGAAGATCAGTAAGTTCAACTAAACTTATTTCAGTAAGAGTTCGTTTGTCAATATGAAAATTACTTGCGTAGGTATTTTTATCAGAAGCAATATAATTATTAATATTTATGTCATCACATTTTACAAGTAACATTTTTACATTAATTATTTAAAAAAATAACCACTTCAACGACAAAGTATTCAAACCAAAACCATACTCAATAGTTTCAAACCTAATAAGTAACAAATTCAGTATTTTACAGCAATCCTAAACCTATTATTACATTTACCAACATGAAATAAAACTTTATTCATAAATTATAAAGCTAAGCAAATACTTAAATAGTGATTAATATGGAAACCTCGCCGTCAAACGGACTGACCTTCAAAAGTTTACGTTCAGACTGACGGGAATAAATTGCAAACAAGTTTGCAAAAACCTTGAATATAAAGCAGCTATTTATGATTTGTCTAGCTCTTGTCTGCGGCTTTACGCATGCTGCTGCGATAGAAAGTGTCTTTGTTTATTTAGAAATGAGTAAAGATCAAGCGCGATTATTTATTTAAATAACAATTTAAATTAAATTAAAAATTTAAAAACCCCCTACAAAAACAAAGCGTCTAATAAACGTTTTTTTTATAGCTAAGAACACTCTCGATCACGTCACCTTTCAAACCAAACCAAAAAAAAACAAAATCCAGCCGTTTGGCAGCTACGATGGCACACACAGACACACAGATACACACGTTAAACTTATAACACCCCTCTTTTTCCGTCGGGGGTTAGAAATAGGTACAGTCGAACAAGCTATTTGGTATACTAGCCAAATAATTATATTCATTTTCCTATATACTGCCAAAACTCGTTTTGATTGTGTGTGTAATTGTAACTTTTTGAGCTTATGGCTTAGAAGAGTGGCGTAAAAGGATTTTTGACTACTGAGAACACTCACAAAATTGTTGCAAGTTATCTGCCTGTATACCAAATTGTTAGTTAATTGATTCAGTCGTGACTTTGCGGAAAACCCATTATAAAATACAATAGACACGGTATATTTAGTCGTGTGTTCAGGTTCGCGACTGGTCAATCGTCATACTGAGGATGCCTCGTTGAGAGGTGAAACGTGACGATTTCTTACAGGGTTTTTTTATGACTCTTGAGGAATAGTTAAGCGGAATAGGTTACTAAATATATCTGCTACCATTGTATTTTACCAAATTGGTTGCGCAACAGTACGTTTCATACCACCTTCTCAATATTGGTAATGTCCACATGCTTTTCTGTCGAAGCAACAGCTTATTGCGACCTCGTTACATCATCATTATCATCCTCCTGCCATTATCCCAAATTATTTGGAGTCGGTGAAGCCTGTTATCTTTTTCCATACAAATATCATAAAGGCATTCATATTTTTAATTTTGGTTGTAAGTAGGTACTAAGATACGTTATGATAGAATGTGTCTTTGTTTCATTGCTTTGTTCGTTTTTTAAGTTTAAGAAAATAACACATTCTTGTATATAAGGTCCATACAAATATGAACCCACCCCGTTCATCCCTGTCCACGCGCGGACGCGGTGCAAAAACTAAACGCGCGGGACGACGACGTGATGCGAGCCAATGAGCGACGACCGACGCGAACTGGCGACTTCCTGTCAAAATCGCGTTCAAGAAAAGTTAGCGTCATCCGCCTTCCGCTTTGCAAACTATCATATTAATTAAATCTAATAATACAGTCCACTAGTTTTTTCATTGAAGAGTACCAAAACCATCCAAAACATTGGTCCTTCGAGCCGGATAAGAAGAATCAATACGTTCACCCTCGTTCTAGACCTATCATCATTGAAATATCCCATCCATCGATCGTTTCTTTGGTCTTCCTCTACCCTCTACTCCATTGTGCCAAGATCAGCCATGGCGCCTATTGAGTCGCTTATAAATAACAATTTGTTCCTCCTTTCATAATTTAAGTTTATTGTTTATTATAATTGACGGTTTTCCTTGTTCTATTAAATTAAACATTAATGAAATGTCGGAAACAAATTTCAAACAGGTAGAAGAATTGAGTAACTTGATCACGGTGACCGGACAATATTGAAGTAATTAAATGCAAATTGAAGAATGTTAGGTATACATTTTCAAGTGACTTCATTTCATAAAAGCTTGAGAAATTGTTAGTTTGTCGTTCTTGAGAATGGCTGGAAAAAGAATAATCAGTGCAAAAAACTTGCTATGTATTTTAATAGCAAATCTAACCGTGTCCGTGTTTGGACTTGTACCTAATCGTTTACCTACTAAGAAGTAACTTTGAATCTTTGTTCAAATATTCGTATTATTATTATTCTGCATTCAAGGTCAAAAGTGCCTCGGAAAGCACGTTAAGCAGTTGGTTCCGGCTGTCATTCGTGGATCTTTGACAATCGTTACGGGTCGTCAGAAGCCCGAAAGTCTGACAACCAGTCTTACCAAGGGGTATCGTATTACCCAGTTACTGGGTTGTGGAGGTCAGATAGGCAGTTCCTCCATGTAAAATATTGTATTCAGCTGCATCCGGTTAGACTGGAAGCCGACCCCAACATATTTGGGAAAAAGCTAGGCAGATTGATTTTGATTCAAAGTCAAAACTCACATAAACAGTCATTTGTTTCCAATATCAACGCCACCACCATACCACCACACCATATTTATCCCACAAACAGAATTTACAGTCTCAATTTCGCCTCCTCTAGTCATAACAGTGAAAAGTAAGCATAAATTAGTGCGGACCCACCGTGTCCTCGCCTTTATTCGTCACCTATCTCCAACATCTGTGCCGCGGGAATTTACGAGGTTCGCCCACTTACAAAGTTCTAGCATAAAGGACGTACACAACAGCGCCTCGAGACTGTCTCTGGAGTCTGTGGTCACGACCGAGCATTTTTTATAGAGTCAAGAGTTAGTTTTAAACAGGTTGGATTAATTATATTTGAGTGTCTGACTCGGTAACTGGAGTCAAGTTTTTTATTTTTGTAGTAAAATTATCTGTTTTTTTTTCATTGTAGCGAAAGTGTATGTTTCTTATTCCACTTTTAGTTTGCGTTACCGAGAGGATAAAATAAAGATGTCTTTAATTCACTTAACGCATGAATAAACTATCTATTTTCAAAAGCTGTAATTCACAAACCTAAATCCTAACGGGTTAAAACAACCATCATTTATATAGAGAAAGTTTTATCAAAGTAAAAGCCCGTATTATGAATGATGAAGCAAGTTGCGAACTCGGAGGGTCTCGAACGGTTGAGGTTATTGTGCAAACAGGAAGAGCTCGCGATCCATCAGAGGCTGTCAACAATTGGACCCTGCGGGCGAGGCTCATTACCATCCTGTAATGTATACGTACTACTGTTTGATAACTTACACTTTGCATTTGTATTTTGGAGTTTTTCTTTTGCCTTTTTGAGTTCAGTGAAAAAATATCCGTCTGAATGCTACATTACTATAAAGCGTGCGTGACGCTTGCATATTATGGTCGTTGGCTTACGACTCTGTGTTTACATACATTCAAGAATACACATCAAACAAACAATTATTGATGGAAATAGAATCCCAGAAATGTACATCGAGATTGTAACTGGGTGTACAGGTAGGTAAGTAAACCTTCACTGTAACTATATACTAACATTCTATTAGTCAAATATTTCAATTTAAACGTAAATTGGAGATGAAACACTCTCATTTTAAATTCCCATTCCGAAGTTCCCAGGACTCGTACACTTATGCACCGGTTAATATTACTGAACACTGAACAGTATTGCACTGAAATGCGATTCTGAATTCTGCGTGAGATATCTGCTTACAAAACGCTATTAAATTAGACACAGATTTCTGTATTCAACGTAATAACTGAATGAAAGGGGCTCAAATACCTTTATACCAGGAATAGACAACATGTGCTATTATATTATGTCTTATAGCTAAACTATAAATTTTCGATGACAATGTAGGTAACATCATAGGGTAGGGTCCATTGTGGACCCGCAATTGTGGCCCACAGTGCCTCTTATAAAGAAAAGAAAGGACAGGAGCCCCATCAGTGAAAACATTAACTGAGACTGATAATGCTATTACAAATTAATAATACTTAAAATAGTAATAGTACTTTAAAGATTTTGTTTTACTGGAAAATAATAATTGCTATTGAATGTAAAATAGTAACATGCAAATATATTGTGAGTGTATTCTAAAAGTGGTTTTTGTTTGAGTTATGGCTTCCCTTTTGATGAACCGTCCACCGGGAAATGAATGGGCGGGCTTTATTGTTTCTGATTGACTCTCTGGCTGTACCTACCGAAATGTGTTGGGGTTTCATCATTATATCCATTTTGTATTTATCTGCAGTTTGTTAGCAAACAAGCATAAGGGCGAAGTATCATTGTAGACCTTTCTTTAAAAACAATTTAAGCCTTAAATAACGATCTTTCTACTCTTATAAATACACCATAAAACAATATGACAGCAACTTTAAACAGAAGTCTTTACTCAATATAATGGGCAACTTGTTTCCAATAACAGGCTCGTATATGGAATCCCAATACATTATAAATGGAACGTCTCCGTGCCGAGTCTTCACGTTACCCGAGGACCTGCGAGAAGGGGCTCATTTGCTAATGCAGCCTCTAACGAAAAAGATAGATACAGAAGAATCACTTCATATAACGAACGAAAACGTACGCACACATACACACACTACAGCGAGTGCAAGCGCACACGCGATCTCCGTATCGTGCGCGTCTATGAATGCGTGCATTTTCACTCAGTGTGTGGAGCCGGCCTTCTGGACTTATATACTTTGTGGTGTAGTGTCTCAGTTTCCATTCGTCTGTGTATATTTTATTTGGTTTAATATATCGGCAATGTAAAGTTGTTACCTACTGCTCTTTGAGATCTTGAAACGTTTGCGTTTAGTCGTTACTTGCGTTTGAGCTTGTGTAATGTTTGAGGAAAATATTAAGTACATTTGAGGAGGTTTTCAAAAGAAGTATAAAGAGTATAGAAAATATTATGGAATGTTGATTTTGAACGGTTTTCTTCTGTTAATAATTAGGTTGAGTGTTTTGGTTTATTTTGAGTGTTACACATCCATTCATTGCTGAAGCACAGCCTATATTATTTGTGCTATCTTGAATATAAACGTAAGAATAGTAACCGGTTTAGTTTTTTCGACAATTAATTTGTTAAGAAATCAATTGCAGTTTCCTATTTTTTTTTACAATCAAACTCAAACCTCAAATTCAAAGCATTTATTTTGTGACGATGATTCATAACATTTTCTTATGGGGCTTAAAACAGAGGCAGAATCATATTCTGCCAAAGTGACTGTTTTAAGCCCCCTGTTCTAATGACAATTTCAATACAAAGTTGGTTAGGTTGAAATCAACTACTTACAGGCAATTTTGAACTGTCAAGATGTCGGTCAGTCAGAAAGGTGAAGCTAGTTGCCCATTCCAATTTCAAAGAAAGGGTAAGAAACTCCATGGACACTCAAAATATCGTTACAAAAAGGAATCGAAATTCCTTATTCACAATGAACTCTTTCAAGAAATTAAAATAAAACCTTACTTGATTATTTTTCCAACAAATAATACCGTTAGACATGAGAGTACGAAGAAATTGCAGTGCCTATCGTTTGTCTTCCATTACAGCAGTCTACAGTTACATGTACGCCATCCGATATAACGATACTTGACCAGAATGCTCTCAAGGGAATCAAGGATATAACAAAATGTGTTTTGAAGCATGCCGCTGAATACGGTCTAAGCTATGAATGCTGTCATCCTTTACGAAAATTCTGTTGGGAATTGTTATAGAAGATGGATATTACTTTTCGTTATTCGATCATGTTAAGTGCATTTTTAAGCGGGTATGTAGGGTAATATTATGTAGACCAGGGACAACACGTGCTCCTGCATGCGAAATTGGAAGCGACCCGGTCTCTCTTGACAGAGTCGTCTCTGCATAGATAAATAATTTAATTGGCGTGAAACGAAAACTACCACTAATACCACTACAACTAATATTACTTGTTTTTATATTATTAATGATTGTAAAGTAAGTTTATTTGTCAAAAGAAAGCTCTCTTCGTCGCTACTACTTTGCTGTGCCCGACAAGTCCACAATGATCATGTCTTTGCACCTACCACCTTTTTTTTTTTTGATTTTGGTAATTCATCAAAATAATGACTTCTCCCGCTGTGGGCGGAGCGGGAGGGCGCGTCAGACTTTTACAGACTAAAACCCACCCGTGTTCCTTCAGTTGCCTGTTGCCAAGGGTCCCGGTATCCCTTTCGGACAAACCTACCACCTAAGTTCACATTGTGAAATGCCATAAATGTATTGAGTATTGAAGAATCAAACACCTGATTGGTTTTATGTTAAACTCAGCGTCATTAACTTTCTTCGGTGAAACAAGCAATGAATGTTCCGCTTATACAAACAATGAATAGTACCGCGAGTTTCATAATCGAGATTCGGTCCAAACGGTCAGATTATAAATATCGAGCGACCACTCTATCTGCTATTAATAGTAATCAATATCGTCTATTGTTTCCCTTTGTGCGATATAACTAGGCTACGATACACACAAAGCGACCAATGGCTTCCAATTCCGACTCTGATTACGGAAAATGACAGTGACAGGAGCAACATATTGTTACATAATTCTGGTTGGTGTATCAATTGTTATCTGTTAATATACACCAGGTATGAAACATGAATGGGTGATCAAATAGAGTGAAAGTATGGAAACGGACGGGGCGTAAAAGAAATCTGCACAAATATGGCGTATAACGCCATATTTGTGCCACAAAGCTTAATGGAAACTGCCGAAGGACACCCAATAAAAAAAAAGCTTCAGCATGTGTGCCTCGCCAATTTGCTGAGTGGAATTCGTAAAAACAAAAAAATCATATGAGCACTCCATTTACTGACTAATCCGTGGTTTTAAGGAACGAATTTGACCATCAAATAAGTTGAACGGAGAGATCCATTAGTCGTAATGGATTGTCACAATACAGAGTATTGCAGCGTCAATCATGGCCGCCTGAGGCTTAATTTGTGCTGACAATGAGAAGGGAATTAGTCTCAGGGTAGCGATGTCGTCTCTCTTGAATATCTGTCGCCGTAATGATGATAAAGGCAAAAATCAGGACCACCGTTGCGTAATACCTTGTGGACGTAATGTTTAGAGGTGAATAGGTAGACTTACTGGTCTTGGGTATGCTAGCAGAACAATAAATGAAGTTTCTTATTTTTCTAAATTGCTTGTGGTTACGAAAAGTACTTTGTTAAAAAATGAGATTCACAGTTAGTTGGCTAGTATTAAAGTTACATCTCAAACTTACTAGATTCAGTAACACGATATCTCGCGCATGCTGCATTGTGTGCGGCTGTCAGTTCGACGCATGAGTGAGTGACGCGGACCTACAACCGACACCATTCACTCATATCGCCCCGAGTCCTGCTCTGTCTTTCCATATCGTTCGATGTACCGTGACGGGAATTTCGGTTTTAGATTTAGCGTGACGAGTGACATTTATTGCGCTGTGGGGTATTTGATTTAATGACGCTCTTATTCATCAGATGTGGACGCAACGGAATCAAAGTAGGTTCCGCTGAAGTTATGAGTTCGTAGCGCATAACATTCACAATGTACACCTAATGCTTCAAACCAGAAGGCCAATTCTCGTACTTAAAAAATGTTCATATTCAAGTCGCAATCTGCCAAACTTGTCAAAAATGTTGGAAAATTGATTGAAGTTTTGCAATAGTAATTCTTAAAAATCACGTGAATTGCCCCTCAGATCTACTTAAAACAAATAGATTGTTGCTTAAACCAACACAACAGTCAGGCATCGACGATTTCGTCAATAAAATCTACCACAGATAATTTTATAATATCCACTGGCTATAATATACGCGCAGAAAACAACTGGTTGGTACCAGTGGTTTCTGCACGTATCTATATTATCAACTAATAATGTAATAATTATTAAAAAAAAATAAGTTTCTTTGTTTGGATCTTTGTTGCAATCACGCAAAAACGGAAAAATTGATTTGTATGGAACACGGACAGTTTATAACCTGGACGGGGAAGCCGCGGACAATAGCTAGTTAAGCTAGTTAAAAATACAACACGTTTTCACTCGGTTGGTAAACTAGTACTTACTATCATCTTAATTACAAAGGATGGTAAAAAAAACAACAAAGTTAGTCCAAGTATAAAGAAGTAACTCTCAGACGAGGGTAACTTCTTTATTCGCGGCTGCATCTGACGCGGTACATTCTGAACGCCGCGAGTCTTTCCAAATTGTTCCCTACCAACTTCAGTGCTGCAACTTTTTTGACTTCTTGTACTTCAGGGGAACGGTGTGTTTTTGATACCTTGTTAATTATTTTCTTGTTCATTTTACTTCATATTGTTTTAGCGAAATCTCGGTAGGTACTCTTTTCGAAAATAACTGAATCATTCCAATGAAAGTCAGTGAAATTACCTTGAGTTTATTCAAATGTACACTGAAAACTTCTTATGCTACATAAACTAACAAACTATACTAACTATTTACATTATTTACAAAATTAAATAAATGATTAAAATTAACTATACAAATAAACAATTGAGTTTATTATCTGTGAATTAAACATATTCTATCCACTTATGCAGTAAAAGGATTAGCTTAAACCACCACTCAGAAAATAAACTCCCCTTGACAAATAAAAACCAACGTCGCTCGCAAGAGGTCGCCTCTTTCAAATACACTGGAGATTGCTTCATGCGTACATTAAAATAGTCCTTTAAGCAGCACTCTAAAGAACTTGGCT
This sequence comes from Lithophane socia, assembly GCA_947522985.1. Classification (NCBI taxonomy): domain Eukaryota; kingdom Metazoa; phylum Arthropoda; class Insecta; order Lepidoptera; family Noctuidae; genus Lithophane; species Lithophane socia. Next base: position 9,994,968 of record OX383270.1, on the reverse strand, counting down.
TAACTTCCACGTTCAACTGTGAGCTGTTAACAGTTTCAGAGGAATATGATGCATTTGCATTTATAAGTAGTTCGCAGATAAATTGACTAAGTACACAGACGTGAATAAGTGGTTGGTGTTAAGGCGAAAGCTTCAGCCAAGCCCGCGAAATTCAAATTTTCCTTCGATTTTTGCTATTTGCATGCAGGTTAGTATTAGGTTTTATGTTGATCTAAATATGATTCGCGGCCATATCAAATATTTATTCAGAATTATAATCATAAAAATCATCAATGCAACTCTCTAAGTTCATATATTCGTATTGAATGACTATTTCATAAAATCAAGGCATTTGAGGATTATTCTAAGTTAAGGGGTTGTATAGCTGAATCTATTGACTATAATTCTGTAAAGCCATATTTACTACGGTCGCGAATCATATTTTAAATCAACAGACACTGACTTGCAAATTGCAAAAAACGTAAGAAAATTTGAATTTCGCTGGCTACCTTAGCGCATTCCCCTTAAGTTAATTAGTTTAATGGAGATCGTTTGGGTTTATTATTATTGTTGCAAGTCAGATTGTTGATGTTTATTTGTGTCATTTGTGCTTACTACTGAAGGAAGCAGAATTCTGAAGCGGTCAGAACCATCATGCTCAGAATCTTTGTTAGGGATAGCGAAAGACCGATGGCTATAGCCTTTTTATCATGACGATTATAAATCACTACATTAATAACATTTAATAAATATCTGACAACATTTTCTAGTTTTAATAAAAACATTGCAATTGTAATAAAGAATTTTTTATTTTTGTTTGTGTTATTGCGAAACTGACAACATTTTAAAGGTTTCATAAAAACATCGTAACTGTAGTAAAGAATTGTTTACAAAAGTATTTGTTGCGATTTTTTTGCGCAATTTTTTGAAATCTACAACACTTATTCTTAGCTTTAGGTACTGTTATGAATGTTAATAAAGTACCAGAAGATTCTCGTAACAGGTTGTTACAAACGCTCCATAAATATTTCTCGTCTCATGTCCCATAAAACAGAAGTTACGCCGCTACTCCGGTGTCACTCGTCGAAACACATCAATCTCACAAAGTTCTTGGGAACGGGTGGAACCCGCCGATCTATTCATCTTAATGTTTTAAAGCCTCGTTCATCAATCCACCGAGCATAAGCATGTCATTAGGAATACATATATTTCGTCTTAACTCCTTCTAAGTTTCCCTTTGCGAATGGCGGAATTCGCTTTTCAATTTCGTAACAATACAAACTATTTCAGGGAACTCCAACTCGATTTACTGGAGATATAGTTTTATTAGAGAAATATCAAAGCTAGCTAGGAGCTCGTGGCTAAGTAATAACAGCCGCACGGGTCGATCCATCAGGTTACGCTACGCTTGCCGGGGTTGGTCTGTGGATGGGTGACCATCTTTACATATCGAGACTCCTCCGTGCCTCGGAAAGCACGTTAAGCCGTTGGTCCCGGCAGTCATTCGAGGATCTTTGTCAGTCGTTACGGGTCGTCAGAAGCCCGAAAGTCTGACAACCAGTCTTACCAAGGGGTATCGTATTACCCAGTTACTGGGTTGTGGAGGTCAGATAGGCAGTCGCTCCATGTAAAATACTGGTATTCAGCTGCATCCGGTTAGACTGGAAGCCGACCCCAACATAGTTGGGAAAAGGCTAGGCAGATGATGAGAGAAATATCAAAGCTGTCTGCTAATAGTCGACCTTAATTTTATGCGAGGCATAGACAAATAATTCAAAGGGAGTCGATATACGCTACTCAGTCGCTTCTGAAACGTATATACTTATCAACGTAACTACGTACCTCACATATAATAACGTTTCCCAGACGTCTCAGCTTTGACATAATTTGCATTCACTAATGTATTAGATACTATACTATAAACACGTGTATATAATGGTGTATGCAAATTAATTGCACTTTATCTAGAATCAAAGAGGGGTAGATACGTTGTTGTGATACGTCAATGCAATTAGTGAGAGTAGGAATTGATGTTACTGTCTCAAAGACGGTTTATTGCTTTATTAGCTATTGTTATGATAATGTATCATTAGGTGAAATAACCAGAAATACAAAAGTTTATGCCTTTATTTAAATATACTAGCTGCACCCTGCGGTTTCACCCGCGTAAGTCTCGATCCCGTAGAAGTATCGGGACAAAAATATCTTACGTCCTTTCTCAGGTGGGTCGTACACTTCGTCCTACACTTTGTAGCTTTTCAGTTCTTCTCAGAAGAAGAAGAAGAAGAAGAAGAAGCTTTTAATTGCCACTAACAGTATCTACTTTCAAACTTTTGAAGCAACTAAGGTATATCCTTAACCGTTATATCAGAAGACCACGTTCTAAACGCATCTATGGACACTGAACTATACACTATACAAGTTTTCTTGTTATAATGCCTATAACCGTTTAGCGTTTAGTGTAGCAGCTCATGCTACGCTTGCCTTTGGGGTTGGTCCGTGGATGAGTGATCTTTACATATCGAGACTCCTCCGTGCCTCGGAAAGCACGTTAAGCCGTTGGTCCCGGCTGTCATTCGTGGATCTTTGACAGTCGTTACGGGTCGTCAGAAGCCCGAAAGTCTGACAACCAGTCTTACCAAGGGGTATCGTATTGCCCAGTTACTGGGTTGTGGTCAGATAGGCAGTCGCTCCATGTAAAATACTGGTATTTAGCTGCAGCCGGTTAATCTGGAAGCCGACCCCAACATAGTCGGGAAAAGGCTAGGTAGATTGAAGCGTTTAGCGTCCCCATAAGTGTTAAATTAAATCTTACCGTTATCATGGTCTGGTAGCGGCAGACTGTCAGAGGCATCTGATGCTAGAGCCATGTCTGGGGATGCTGAGCCCAGAAGAGCTGATAGTCCGCCATGCTCACCATCTGAAACAATTCAAATATACTTTTAATATTTTGTCTTTTGAAAGATTTTTGTTAGAGTTAGTAAGTTTTATCTTTGTTTTTCAAATTGTGTCATTGTGTGTACTTAAGTATATAACATTTGCGAAATAAACATATTTTCTTTTGTTTCTTTCTAGCTAACATAAGACTCTGGATGTAAAGGTATTTGATCTTATTAGTTTTACGTTATTTTATCATCAACATGCCCAGCATTCTTATCTACATATGATAGAGGAGACAGAGGAGCCCCAGAAATCTGCGCCCAGAGCCTCCCTGAAAGGACCGTCTCCTTGGGCCCTATTTTTTGGTACCGTGCATTCTGTTTAATAAGTATGTCTGGTGTAATTGAAATACTTTTAAAAAAAACTTCACATGCTTCTTCAACAGAACCTGTACATATCTTAGAAATACGTATTCTTATAAATACGTAAGGACAGAATGTTCTTATCCTAACTAAAGCCGCGTTATTTATATACTCAAAATATCCCCACAGACAGTTTGCACAGGTTTATTACATTACTACAGGGAGCCTAAAATTAATCTAGTTACTTATCAAGTCAACATAACGAATAGGTTTCACTTACGACCAAATTAAGTTTGTAACTCGACTACATCATCATGTTGGTGTTATTGTGTAATTTATACTATGTTGTGGCTTTGAGTTGAGAGTACTGAGAATTGTTTAAGTTTAAAATTATAATCCTGGAAAATTCCATCGACTTTCCATGACTTATGATTGAGTGTAGATAAATGAAGGTGTGTGGTTAAACTTTGCATAATCAGCCTATAATGTTCCTACTGCTGGGGCGCAGGCTTCTCTCTGAGAGGGAGTGGGCTGTAATCGACTACGCGGGCCTGTTGGTAGATGTCACGTCTTCGATTTTGTTTGGTCTAGGACATGCCGTTTTCCTCGATATTTTCTTTCACCTTTTTTTTGAGCTGTGGTGATGAAATAATTTACACACAAAGTAAAGCGCCTGGCAGGGTTCGGATTCGGACCTACGACATAAAACTCGTAAGTCACAGCCGTTGCCAATGGGCCACTGCTCTGACTTAAATTACTTATTTAAAGGTACATTAGTTTTAGATTTGTGGACGTAAAAACCTTGATTCGGCTACAAATGTCTACGTGCACATGAGTCGAAAATAAAGAACACATTAAGTAGATATTATGTACTCTGTTAAATTTTATTACCAAGATTATTGGCGCTACTGTTGCCCGGAGTAATATCATAAGTATCTGATAGCAAAATAATTGTTTTAAGACTGCCTGCGAGCGAACAGAAGAGCTCTCAAAACTTGTGCAGCTTCGAATCCCTATAAATTATTTATGGCAGTTGAGCAATTTCCTTATTCCCTGATGTGCGGCGCGTCCCTAATTACGTAGGTCTGAAGTACCTCTTAGATGTCATACTCGATTGTTCTATTAACGAGAGTACTGTTTAATTCAGCTCTAATTTAATATTTTCGAGTTACGTAAGAAATAAGACGCGTAGAAGTTGGGAAGCAATTATAAAATGGCGGCTTTATAATAAGGGCTATGAATAATGATATCTCATATATAGGAACTCTCTATTTACTGCGTTTTGAATTTACTAAGGTAAGTGCGAGAATGTCGATGTGTTGAGTCATTCGGGTCGTCAGAAACCCGAAAGTCTGAGAACCAGGTCTTACCGAGGGGTATCGTGCTACTCAGTGACTGGGTTGTGGCGGTCAGATAGGCAGTCGATCCATATAAAACACGTGTATATTCAGCTGCATCTGGTCAGGCACGAAGCCGACCCCAACATTGGTGGGAAAAGGCAAGGCAGATTATGATAATGAAGTACGAGAATGTTATTACAACAAAGTAAACAATTTATACGTATTCTCGCAGTTTTATATCAACAAAATCGAATCTTCCCTAAACAAGTAATCAAGTCCAATAATAAAAGGCAAAAAAGGTATTGTTCAATCAATCATACTTCCCAAAATTCTGTAATATGGCGGCAGTAAAAAGGTTGTGGATTCTGTTGGCACGTTTCAGTTATCATCTTGTTTATTCGCGACCAAATGTGGGACATAATAAAACGGCAAGTGACGCGCGAAGGCGGCCATAAACGCCCGGTGCTCCCCACGGCTTCAATTTCAAGAATATTTTTCTTCATGTAACATAATCTTGAATTATGATTCGTTTACATTCGGATACTCTGTGTGCTTGCCGCAAACAAACAAGGTCGGCTTCAAATTTTAAATTAAGCAGTAAAGTTTTTTAATTTGCGTTCAGATTGGAATCGAATGTTATCAACTTTAAGGGCGGGTTTATTTTACTTCATATAAGCGAAGAAGGATCAATACAACCCGCGTATTTTGTCCTTGCCGTTTTAACCAAATAGTTTTGCAACGAAACCCGTTTCCGCATCCACAGCAAATAATGTTTTGTGCGGTTTGATCAATAAATAGCGGTCACTGCAGGCCATAACAAAGCATAATTGAGAACCGACCCAAGAAATCTAACTAATTATAAATTCATTGTCAGAAAACAACTACGGACGGCAGCAGAATAGTTGAACACAACTGAATAGTTGGCGATATTTCGGTCGGAATAGTCAATATTAATTACAAAGTGAGTCAACAGGGCCCAGCGGTCGCCGCGCTCCTACAAATTTATTAAGCTAAATTAAATGACACTAAGTAAATAGAGAGTGCAAATTGGTAACAGTCTACTGTGGGACAAGTGCCACTGCGACCGGTTACCGGACTTAGTTTTCGGTAGTAAAGTCAACTCGAGAGCGGTATTACTTCATTTGCAACTTTATGGTACCGCATTTCCTTACGCGGGACCGAGGGTTCCGCTCTTCCATGCCTGCTTTATGAAAAAAAAAAACTCAGAGGCAGTTTCCTTAAAATTATGATCCCGTCGCCATTCCTTTGTTCCTGAAGTGGTGAGGGGAGAATAGGTGGTTGTGTACAACTGCCCTTGTTATGTTTTCGTCAAATAAAACGCTGACAGTAGGTACATTTAATTTTGTGACGTTATTTTTAATTTACGTTGGCTGTCAGTGGGTTTTTTTCAATATGCATTGTGTTATCCTACTGTATAATGAGATATTATTATTTCTTTATTTCATTTTCAATACATATTATATTTTTAAATATTAGAATAAAAAAATATAAAAGCATATAATATAAAAAATAGTAGCCCATCGGTATCGAGAACAGGGTCCAAGCTACCGCGGTAAGGGCTCCAGAGAGAGATATTATTATTATTATGTATCTTTGAATAAAATTATGTGTATCGCGTAGATATCATTAAGTCTTTTTGTTTGTTTTAAACCTGGATAAACTTAGGTTTATTTATTTTGCAGTAGTTTTCATACAAATTACGTTCCATTTCAGATTATATCTGATAGATAGAAAATATCAGATTTTTGCTTCGTAAGCATATTAAAATTTAATAAGAGCGACCCATGTCAAAAATGTCACTCGTTTCGATATCGAAACTACGCCAAAACTAAATGGCGCGATCAATCATGAACTTCAGTCATAAATAATGTCTTTTATTCTTAAATAAATAACGCTTTCGCTAATACTGGAGCTAGCAACGCAATAGTCGATCATTTCAGGGAGGGCGGATCCCAAGGGAGCTAGACAACTTTATGAGTTGCTGATATCTGCGGATATCATCCCCTAGTGGCCATCTTTGGCAACTTCACTAGTCAAGAATTAGCTAAATAAAGTAGAAAATAATGTACACAAATAATTAACTTTTTCGGATTTAACGAACACTTTTGTTATAAGAATTTTGTTGAAAAGTAAAAAGAAAAAAGGAGTCCTATTTTAATTAATCTTGACATGAAATGAATACTTTAAAGTTTATTAACAGCTAACTAAATCCTTGGAAAATCTTTATCCGTCGATGTTGAAACGTTTTCTCTTAAAAAAGGAAAACAGTGAGAGTATTTGCACTATCGATACCACTGCGTTATCCGATACGATTCAACGGTTCCGATCAGATTGTATCGCGGAGGCTCGGTTGAGGGGGCCTTTTTATTGTTTTAGTTTCACGATCAGATAAATGGCCACCTTATCCAAACTTGGCTGGTTTAAAATATCTATACAATATACATTGTATAATCACATCATGTAAGCGTTTGGTAGCAATTCATTAAATTTTGCAGTTGCCGGCGCTAATCTTTTAACGTATGACATGATGACACGACTCTGTGATGGAACGGTAACGTGTTTCCGTATGCGTGAGAAAAATTTTAGTTAAATGAAACTAAATTTAGGAAGTAAAGGGATTTGTGAAATAATAGCTTTAAATGTTCCTTTCAATAAAAAATAAAAAACATTTCAGGTAAGATTTGTAGTTAAATAATGTACAAGGCTTGTTATTTTTGATTAATAAAAATCAATTCTCTCAACTAAATTCAGTTTTATTTCGCTAGTCTAACAAAACGTAAAGTGTTTATACACTTATAAAATCTATTGGCCCAAAACACTTTTTTTTTCGTGGGGTAAAATGGTTAAAATGGTTGTTGGTCTATGCTGCCATCATGGGAGATCGAAGGGTCTGCCATATTGGACTGTATTGTACCGTACTGTAAAAAATGGCTCGAGTGGTACAGTGGTTGAGTGATTGGCTCAGTGGCATGGAACGAGTATTTGAATTGCCTACTGTTTGTGAATGTGAGCGTTTATAAAACAACGTAGGTACCTTGCAGTGAAAATCCAAGACGCCTCCTCCTCTAAAACAGGCCCAAACTAAAAGAAACTTCCAGATAATAGACATGAATATTTAATTTCGTTTCATACATAATTAAGATGAGCTAATTTAGAAATGCTTCCAAGTGGGTTTCAAGTATAATACAACGTTGAAATGGCTTCCAAATTACAGCGTTGGATAAATTTCATGACCTTTCTGTTATGTCTCGCTCTCGAGTCTTTGCTCTCGGCCAACATATAGACAAAGGCAGAAGGTATACATAATTTTTAGATGAATAAAAAAAAAGGTTTTTTTGGATGGTCAATGGGGTTAACCAATGCAACCATGACACTGCAGCTATATATATTGGCCTGCGTTTGAAGAACACAAAGAAGGTTTTAATAAAAAGCTGATAATAGGTTGTATTCATCGGATAGATACAGACAAGTTTATAGGTATTAGGCATTCGGATTTCAGGCTGGTTTCGATCTCCCAAAACGACTGAGGTAAACGCGGCACGATGTAAACTTGCTTTATTCGCTTTCACGGCGACAGTAAACACTGAAAGTGAAAGTGAATATTGTTGAAATGAGTCTACTGTAATTCCTGCCCAGTGCCCTCGTCTCAGATTCTGCAGAGGACAATTATGACATCTGATACGGCTTGAACTTCTTACAAGTCTTTAACGCGAGGGACGTAAGCGCCAACTGTTTAGATAATTACTTTATAGATTTAGTTCAAGCTCCTTCACTTTTATCGCTCTTTCGTTTTAAATGGAATTAGGGTAGAATTTACCTGTATTTTTTATTAATACTCAAATACCTTTCTCTAATTTAGTAAGGTTAACGAAGTAACAAAGGTCTTAATCGTCTCCTGAAATAATTATTAATTAATCTCTTTTACCTAATGCGAATCGGCCAACGTAACGTGGACGCCCTCAGGCTAGGTAGAGCGAAGATCTGCGCAGGGTGGCTGGTAGCAGCTGAATGAGAGTTGCTGAAAATCGAGTTCAATGGCGTGCAATAGGAGAGGCCTATGTCCAGCAGTGGACTTCTGTAGCCTAATGTGTTTTTGAATTATGAAGATCAGCCCCTTAAACCTTCTTTAGGGTCTTAAGTTATTCGCATACATGTAAATAATTCACGAGGTTACTCATAACACGCTGCGTAACATACAACAATCCCTTAATATAACTTTGGACAGGCACAAATCATGACATGCAAATAGTTACTAAAGACATTATTTAGAAATTTCCAAATAGACTTAAATAGTGGAGACTATAGTTAGTATGTCGGATAGGACTAGCATCTGCCTCCAATATATTATAACATTTATTAACAAAGTTATATGAGGGTTCGTGTTTGTCGTAAAATTTAATAGAAACAGCCCCACGTGAATTTATGTGAAGCAAAATGTGGGTCGATCGGGATACCAGTACTAATTCTGTAGTAGCTCGACAATTTGGGAGTAACGAAAATATTTATGATGGGTTTCCATTTCAGCGACCGGGTTTTAAAAACAGAATCAATTTGGGGATAAAATGTAGCGCTTTTTATTCAATCTTGTTAGGCTCATGGATAGATTGTTAAAAATTGTGGAGGCCATTAAAAAAGCATCTGGTGTTACCAATTTAGAAAAGAAAGCAAGAGTATTATACGTACTCAGAGACAAATAAAGCGCCCATACAGCCTCGCACAAAATATGGAACGTGAACTACATTGAGGCGGGAAATTTTATGTAAATGCATGGAAATCATGCGCATGTAATTTTACGCTCTACTTCGTAAGTCATTCAAGGTCGAACAATAAAAAGATATGGCATTATTATGATTTCCCGAAGGGTGAAACGGGGCGAAAGTGACAGGTGAACATCTAAATATAATCGTATAGCTGAAATTATTCTGCCATGATGGTTATGAGTAACGCTGTTTCGCTGTTTCCTCTGAACACAGAATTTTTTGGAGTTGAATTTAGTTAGGCCATATTTTAGATAGGTACCCTACACAAGTATGAAAATTATGTAGGTTTCAATGTAAACAGAAATGACAGGAATTTTCAAAACATATTCCCATAAAATGAAAATCGAAAATGTAAAAGTAATTTATTCTCAGTAATATCATACCTATTATAATTTAAGGGAGTAGTCCACCGTCATCTAATGTCGAATCCGGTGACTCGGCGGATACAATTTGTAAAAGTGACAATTCATCTTTGTAAGTGCTTGTTGCTCTGTTACTCGGCGCGGATGAAATATGCAAAAACTACCACTTATTAATATTGCAGATTGCTTACTGGTGTTCGCTTTTTTATTGTTCCCCTTTGCTGAGGTTGTGTTTTAAGGAAAATAATGTTGTTTTTCCTTTTTTTATGCGCGTCTCTTTTATGGAGGAGTGATAAGTTGATTGCGTTTGAGGCTGTTTTGTTATTTGTTTACTTCGGAGATGTCAAATGTTCTGCATAATTTATTGGTGTCTGGTCAGATAACTTTACCAAAATAATATTGAGAATCAAAAACAAAAAGGTTAAAATACAGCAGCAGAACAGACAAGATAAAGAATAAAAAAAGAAAATAAAAAAAAACAGCGCTTCTTCGAATTCTTAATTCAAATTCACCCTTGATCTAAAATTCTCCAAAAAGGATCAAGCTCGCCTCAAGGGTGACGTTACAAAAAAAAGTATGACAACACGGAATCTCTGGAACTCATAACCTTCACTCAGCGTAATTAAAAGAGTAACAATTTCAAAATATCCTACCCAGAGAGGCTGTTTTAAAGTACCTATATTTTAAACACAGCAGAAGTTATAGAATGTCGAAAAGTTTGTTCAAAGCACAAAGGGATAATGAACTTGTTTACCATATGTTAATTAAATACTCTCTAAGGGATTGGCTAATGGAATTCCCGAATATTTACCTACAAGAGTTCGCGGTGATGGAACACGTTGTTTTGAAACTTGCCACCTATTTTAGCTTACTGTAACTTTAGTTGACAGCGAACTATCAAACGGTATGTGTCCACTTTAGTGATGTTCACAAATTCGATAAACCGAAGTTCATTTCATCCGTGCTGTGACATTTTATGGATGATGGCATCGAATTCTGTTAACCCAATAAATATTTAAGTCGTAAGTCTGTCTTTCAAGCCTGTTTTACTATTTGAAGTATCTTATTATGATATCTTTATTGGACTTACTACTATGTTAACTTAACTTTATTGGGCTTTCCGCATTCAACGTTAATTTATAATCGGGGTATAAATATTGAAAACTAAAACAGTCAGGATCTAACTTAATTATAAAGTAGCCTAAAGTTTTAAAATAATCATTATGAAACTGATTTAAAATAAGCCCACTTAAATAAGGCACCAAGTACTAAGTCTTCTGACGATTTAACTACCTCTAACTTAAACGATAATTAAATAAAAACTACGTAATTGAAATGCACAACGGCAAGATCTTTACAATTTACGGCTCAATATTAGAAGAGAAATTTTCATCGTTCGCTAAGGAGATCTAATTCAATTAGGCGCGTTCGGGGTTCGTTTGCATGAGTTTGCATTTTTAAGCAAAATCGAGACACTTCTCAAGTGAATTTTGACAAGTTGATGTCCTGCAATGGCGGCCCCCCTCAGCCCCCTCGGGGCTAATGGGGGCTGGCGACGAACTAGATAATTTGAATTTGGATGCTAGTAAATTATGTTAGCTTTGATCTTCAACAAAAATAAAGAGCAAAAGAACGGCATTGAATAAATATTTGGAGATGTGTTCAAATAGCCTTAGCTTGTGTTGATGATAAAGTTTTTTTTTATTATTATTGGTTTATTAAACAGAAAATATTTTTGTTTATGCTATTCTATCTTTTATATACCTAACCTACTTACCTAAATGTATAACAGAACTATAGTAGTAAAAATTTACACTAATTAAAGTGCCTGCTTGGATTCTGCGACCTACAACTCGTAAGTTGCGTCTGTTTCTCAATACTCAATACTCAATCAATACTTTATTGCATTCCACATGTAGGTATTCTTAGGTGGTAAACTTTACTGGTGGTCTACTGGGCCATCACTGACAGCTCTCACTCTTACAACAAACTATTAATGTAATTTCAAAATTTGCGCTCTATATTCCAAATCTAAATTCTTGCACTGGATTTCATAATATTAATTGAAAGCATATCGTAGGTTTACAGTATCTTTATTATCGGTTTTGTAAATATATTGGTTTTGTAAATGAATAGTAGCAGTTTTGTGTTCCAACAAGACTTAGTTTATTTAACTATGTGTCTACTGAATTATCCCTGGCACTAAGTTATGTTCACGAATCGAAATTTAATTTTTTTGAACTTTGCTTTAATTTTTATTGGATAAAAACTTTTACAGCATTTATTTACAACTGACTAATTTAGATACCTAGGTTTGAGTTGCTATTCAGTTGTTCACATTAATATTATACTAGATACGAATGTACTCACATATAGAAGTAATAAGATTTTGTAATATCTTGATTTAAATAGTGTCCCATGGAGTTTCTTGACCCTTCTTCTCCATGGAAATCTACGGAACGGATATCATTTTCCAGTTTTTGACAAACTGACAGATTCCTTGACAATAAATTAAAAAATGCGTGTAAATGGTTTAATTGAAATAAATGGTTTTAGTTAATATTGTTTTATATTGTTATATGGTTTTCGCTTTATCAAGGTAGATACGATCGAAGGTTTTGCACTAATAATATTTTTTTGACACAATAATGTAAACTACACCCCTTTGCAAAAAATTATGCCTTTGCATTTAGTTGTAAAGAGGTTTTAATAGCCAAACTATGTTACGTGCACTTACTTTGGAATTAACTTTTTTTCTTACCCAGACGGGTAAGAAAAAAAGTTAATTCCAAATTCGAAACTTTTGTTTAAAAACAATAATAATCCCGTTTTCCGTTTGTGACTTTTACTAACATTTTGCAGGTTTGCGGTTAGAAGGTTATCCTGGCAACTAAAACTAAATTATCGTTATTTTTAGTAGAATTTATGTTTGTCGCATAATCCAGCCTTATTGTGACTTAAAAGTGATATCTTTGTGTTGATTGTAATGGCAGAAAAAGCAATAAGAGCTAGTAAAATTGTAGCGCTGCTGGAAGAGGGGTGTAGCCAAAAAAATATATTCTTATTGATTATAACTAATTACTAGTCATTTATGCTAATGACATAGTAAAAATATTAATATTATCCATACAAAAGCCAATGACTGTTAAGGTGCCCGTTTTTTTTGCAAGGGGGTGTATTACCTATCGTTTCTCAAAGTAGGGACTAATTTTTATAACAATCAACTAATATTAGAAGGCATGCAATATCTATCTGATAATACAATGAAAACAATAAGGACGTGCAATGCAATCTATGCATACGAGCAATGAATCTCAATTTTCTTCATTTTGTTTCTCTACGGCATGGAACCGTAACATCAACATAAACTAGTGATGTACAACACTCGCAAGATTTAAATGAGTCGATAACAAATGACGGAGCGATGTCCAAGCGCGGTGCTTCCAGCCAGTTTCGAATGCAAAACTCGATATTTGAAATTCAAAATAACCGACGAAGCATTTCGGGTTCCGAGTCGTGGAATACCGCTCATGATTCTTCGCGTAAAATAAAATATCTGGAACGTTGTAGCGAAGTCTGCATGCCAATTTTGTTGACTATAATTCAAATTTTTATGCGAAATCAAATGCAGGATAATGTATTTTACACATCTGGGTGCTCAGTTTAAGGCCAGCTGAGTGTCCCGACTGTGCATGAGAGAGGTTTGTTCAATATTTTGAATGTTCACAGAAGTAGGTAACCGAGAGAATTACGTTAAGTAGGCACTAGTTATAGTTCTTCATAAATAACTGTATAAGTGTTTGTAATTCAAATGATCACAAGGATTATAAAATATTTTGAGACATGGAATTACGTTGTTGAATCTCGTGTTCTTTAAATCTTACTTCTAGTAATGGATGCTTAACTAATACATATTTTATTATTTTCGAGTAATTTAAATAATTTCCCTTACATCAATTTATAATAATTCTGCATTAGCTAATATACATGCTGATATTTAAAAGCATAGACGATGTATTTCGATTATACAGTTTAATTGTACCTAATAAAATCTTTGTTAGGTATCTGTATTGTAAATTGGTTTCAATCATCGATGGCGCTGGTTAATCTCATTTGCTTGATCCGCCATTAGTCTAAACTCTAAGTAAACCCTTAGATGAGTTTACAGCAGGCACAGTAAAATATAGTGGCAGTATTATATCTCGGTAGTGACCCTGAAATAATTACCTACGGCCAGTCGGTCGATAAACATCAGCGTCCGTGCGTAACTGCCGCGCACTCGAGACTTTGCGTACACTATTCACTGAGATTTCGAAGCGCGTCCTTTCGGTCGTTTTATATGAAAACATAATACTGTTAAGTACTTATTTATACTGTGGTATAGGTATGTACCAAAATTTGTCATTGTATAGGAGTAATAGAACTGATTCTGATGATTAAATAATTATATTGTTTTGTTTTAATAACGAGGTTACTGTTCACTAAGGGCGAATCTCACCAAATTTTTTATACCGAGTATAAGTCTAATCCTGAGAATAAATTTTGAATTTTTGACAGTTTTTCCATACAAAAACTGTCAGACGTCAATTTTATTCCACGGATAAAAGATATCTGACTTTGATAAACTCAGCCCTAAAACGTGTAAAGAGATGTACGAGTATATAGGCTCTGAATAAATGAAACAAAAATTATAAATGACGCTGTGTTGCGCAGCTGTTGTGCTTCCTTACTTATATACCTAATTTATATGTTAATTACTCACCGATATCACTAGCATTTAAAAAGTCGGCAAGCAATTCAGGTTCATGACAAGCTATCGCGAGGCGGTTGTCGTGGAATCGCGCCGAGTCGCCGGGCCCTGCCTCGCGCAACTGTAGCGCCACAGAGCCTTCCCCGCCGACCGAGGCGCTGTACATCACTACTGCGCGCGGCGCGAACGTCGGCAACGGCAGCCGCGTTGTTTGTACCTGTGGAATTACACCTTTATAAGCTTATTTGTATTTTGTACTATAGGTACCTACACATCTGTCTAATTCTTCAGGAATACAGGCGTGATTTTATGTTATGTTTTTAACAGCGCGAAAGTGGCCACGAAATTATGAATCAATAAACACTCTTTTTCCGATTTATTTTTTAGAACAGGAAAAAAAATATGATTTCGATAAGTTCAGACTATAGAGTAGTCCTGAATAATTTTCCGGTACCTACCTACATAATTTATAGCTCGCTTAATCGGTTTAGGAAAATATCTTCAGCTAACGTATAGGGTTACTATACTATTAGGTTCTAGGGATGATCTTAAAGTTTAGTTTTTATTTATTATTATTTAGATAATAAGCCGTTTCACAATTTAGTATAATTACTGTAGTTACTTATTTAAAACCCAAAAATACATAAATACCCTAAAAACTCATAAATCCCAAACGAAAAATATTTCAGTAAAATATTTCTTCGCAGCTCAGATCACGTACCTCTCACACAACACAATAGAATTACCCTTTAAAACCGATGAGATGCATTTGACAGGCATATCATACGTGTAACGGAGAAACCATTTGCCGTATATCATAATGTATTACACGGTAACAAGACTCGTGTAATTTCGCACGTCGTTCGAATACATCAAAAGCATATCCATCATAATCCAAAACAGATAATTATGAGCCGTCGGAGGCGCCCTTTAGTTCAGAAATGTACAAGTTGTAATAGTTTATACAACGGCTACACATCAAGTAATACATCACAGTATCTTTTTGAATTTTACTGTGTGTACATAAATAATAAAATAAATAAATACATTTCCAGTATAAGCTGACCTCGCATTGTACTGGAAATTGTAGTAGCCGTGTCTACATGCCGCGAGTGGAAAGTAGTAGTTTAAAATGAGTTGTACTTTATTGCTGTATTTCGTATAACCTTTGGTTTCCTAAGAAAAATGGTAAAGGGTCACACAATAACGGCTTCCCAAATAAAATTACAGATTTTCTTGTCAGCTACTGTAATATGACGGCCACTGCTCTTGTAAGAAACCGGTACTTGCGACCGACGTACGCGAACGACATCAGCGTAGAAGGAATTCAAGTTGTTGTTTCTCAAGTTTCTTGCTCTAACGATTTTACCGATCAAATCTCACTTATCTGATGGAATGAAGATTTTACTGTCCAGTGTTAAAGTTTAGTTTTCTGAGAATTTACAGCCCGTACTTGTACTATGAAATACAGGGCAGTAAAATTCTCGGGAATATTTTATGCTTAAAGTATTACGAGATTTTTTGCCAATATTGTCGACAAGAAAATTTACTCGGTTATAAAAGTGACGACGTCAAGTTTTCCGTTGAGATTGAAGCCCGACGACGACGAGGACCCAGGACTACTACGAAACTTTAAAGGACGACACTAGAAAAAAACAGTTCTGCGACACATGTCTATAGGTTGCGAAATCGCTCAACGACCAGCGACTCCGTGTGAAGTTCAGCACAACCCACGTCTGAAAGTCATTAGCAGTGGCCTAGAATTAGATTTATTTATTGCCTACATTATCTAGTCTGTACTAAGCCCTCATGTAAATCATTCAAACTTACGCAAACATACAACAATACATCCCGTTTTGTTCCAACTTCGACTACTAACCTCGCCTTTTACGTGGCGGGCGACAATAAATAGTAGCTGGCGAGTAATTATCGGCGTGCATTGTTCATTGCCAGCGCGTAACGACAACCGAGATTATAATGCGATTAAACTGGAGGGCGCGCCGTAATGGAATAATACAACGTAATACTACCGCTGTCAATAAATTGAGTTTTTGTTTCGTGTGAAACGGCGGTTTTGTGGACAAAAAGAGTTGTTAAATATTGATGGTAGATTTATTCATTAATATTTTGGCTTTTACCGTATAATAATGTAGACCAAATGAAAATGAAACCAAGACATAGCGCTGCGAATAATAAAGTGAAGCATGCCAAAACTACACCTCCGCTTTGTGCATACACGCACACATTTACAATTAAACTACACATCACTCACACACGTTTACGAAACCGGGCTCACGTCACTGTTGACAGCGCTCTGTCTTGGTTGTTTATTTGGTCTGAGTAGATGGCAAATAAGATTGGCAAATGCTTGGAAATACAATTGCAGAGGACACCACTAATTCATCAAATAAGAATTTGAATACGCGTTCAGCAAGTTAGAATCAAAATATATATTCTAGAACTCAAACGTATCTACTTAGTTATGTTTCAAACTCAAAATAAATAAAAGTAGCCAAAATATTAAGCTTAAGTTTGTTTAGGGACAATTGAGTACCCCTACACTAATATCACTGATAGTACAAGGTTATTATATATATACGCCTAAAAGTCAAATTACTTTTGAAAGAAGAAGACAAAACGTTGTGTAACTATACAGGCGCTATACAACGATTATTAATAAGGGGGTAAGTATATTATAAATTAAATTCGCTTTTCTTGTTTGTCTGTATGTCAGCGTTTTTCTTTAATCCACGCAACAGATTTTGATGAGGTATTAAAGTTACATATAACGAAGAAATCTCGATGTTTTGTCAAGTCGTAAAAACCGTGAGATGAAGGAGGGTCGCTAGTATCTTATAAAATCGGGATTTTTATGATATCCTAACATTATTACCTACAGATACAATTAGTTAACGTAAAGAGAACCTCTTACACACACATTTTACACATTATCAGCCTATAATGTTCCCACTGCTGGGACACAGGCCTCCTCTCTGTAAGGAGTAGGATATCTACCACACAAGCCCAGTGTGGGTTGGTACATGTCACATGGCTTCGATTTTTTGGTTCTAGGACATGCCGGATTCCTCACGATGTTTTCATTCACTCACGACCTACAATTAGTAAGTAGGGGCCGTTACAAGTGGGCCACTCTCAAAAGTTTTAGGTTAAAGTGTAAAACATCACAAACAGTCATAATAGTGTATTACAATATCATAATTTCCAGTTTTGCGAAATAAACCGATGCAAATAACTTTGATAGTTCAAATAGCTTCGCTAAAGTTTAATTGCAGCGAGAGGACGGTTGGTGGGTTTCAATTTTGTATCAATTTGACTAGCAAGACTCTCTGGTTGGCTTGCGCTATGCAGATTCAGTCATGTTCCCTTCATTTACTTATCGCGTTCAAACTTGTAATTTGTTCTAATTGTATAGTGTAGTTGTTTGTTCTGCATTCAAATTGTTTGTCCAGTACCCTAAGGATAAATGGATTTATAGTTTTATAGTTAGCTTAGCTTTATAGTTTTGAGTTGTTTTTATAGCTTTATAGTTTTGAGTTGTTCTTATAGAGTTGTTTTCGCTTTACATAAGATCTCTGACGGAACACTCGAATTTAAGTTCCTAAATAGCTATGATTACAGCCATATAACATATATTTTTAAACTAATGTCGATATGATAACAAAGGCAGCGATTTTAATTTAAAATCCTAAATATCGAGCTAGGGCCATCGTTGAATGGTTCACATCTTTTCAGACTAGCTGTAGCGTAAGCTTTGGATGGTAAGAAAAATATTCTATTTGCAGAATTCCAAACTGACGCTGTTGCTTGGTAAAGACTTTTTGCTTGCATGCAAATTCTTGGTTCGTTAAGCCGACCACAGACAATAGGCTAGTACACGCTGTCTTTTTCAAAACAGAATCTTTACCTTGTTTTTACTACTGTATGTAATTATAAATTTATTTGTTCAAACATGTCTAACATATACAAAAATATGCACTTAAAGGTGGAAACATAATTTTAGTAGACCAACATGTTTTGCCTCACTCGGCGTACAAAATGTTTATAAATGTTATTAATTAAATAAATAAGCAATTATAGATTGATTAAGATTAATTAATTTTTAATGTAAGTTTCATATATAAAATTTGAGTCAGTGCAAAATATAGTCAATAATTCAGTTTACAATTAGAGTCAGTACAAAATGTAGTCAATATTAATTACAAACAAAATATGTCCAAAAATAATAAAATTAAATCTTCAAAATCATTTAGAAAACCAAAAATATTATAGCACTTATCAATAAGCAGCTTTCACCATTTCAAAAGGTTTTTAGATAATATTGAAGCTATTTACTTTATGTAGTTATCCAACACTGTCCCACTGCGAGATAAAGGCTTCCCTCGCTTAACTAGGTATATAACTTAAGTTAAACTCGTATTAAATACTTTATGTTGCGGACCTTCTTTAAGCTCAGGGGGCCGCGAGCTAAACCCCGGCGGGTCGCAAGTTGAGTATAGCTTGCCAAGTATTTAAGTACTTATTAAATTCTCACTTTACTATCCCGAGTTGGATTCGTGTTTAAAACTAATGTAAAGCGATGCTTTGCAGTATTATTAATTTTATGATTATGAGTTGCTAACTTGACTTAATGATGCTGTGTTTTTAGTTGCTTAAAACCGTGACTAAATAAGGTAACATTAGTACCAACTAAACGCATTTCCCCTTAAAAGCATCATGTAATAAGTACTCCCGTACACAACCGCAGAAACGTTGTGAAAATTGATACAACACGCCATAAATTCGAGATGAACGGGCCCTAACATAATTACGAGACATTGTAGGGCCCCGGGGCCCCAGGAGCCCCAGGTATGGCCCTGATTACGTTCACGATTGTATCCCATTAGACGGTAATGACGCCCTAAATATGTTATGCGAGTTGCAATACCTGTTATTAACATGTTATGAACATGTTTTATAGGTTTAATTAGGCCATCACGGTTTTTTGGATTTAATTACTGAAAGGAGTTAAATTGAAAAATGGGATGAAGATAAGAAGAGGGTTTCAACAGGAAGTGACTTGGAGTCATTAAATTTGAATGAAAATGGCTGGATGTAGGTAAAAATGGCTTTATTAAATTATGAGTAAACCAAAGAAATAAAAAACGAATAAACTTTCTAATAAACTAGAGTCTTGAACTTAAAAGTTGGCTCATAACGTTGAGTATAAGAAAACATACAGAATCTGAAAAGTAACATAACATAATATCACGCCTGTATACTCCGATGGGTTAGGCAGAGATGTACCCATAGTACATAATACCCACATTTTGCCAGTTATGTTTAAAGTTCCATGTAATTGGGGGCGAGCCTATTGCCATCAGCCGGGCAAAAATTCTAGACTTCGGGCTGCTACTGCGAAATTCCAGTTGGAAAAAGCCAATAACACTTTGCCTGACCTGGGAGTCGTACCTAGGACCTCATGCTCAGCAGTATCGAATGAGGCCGCTAGACCAACGAGACAGTTCAACAAACTAACTGTTGAATAACTTGGCTACAGTTTGCTGTCGTTGAAGGCAAACGAACCAAATACGATGGCAATGTCCTAAAGTAATTCCTAAGAACTCAAATCAATCTGCCTAGCTTTTTCCCCACTATTTTGGGGTCGGCTTCCAGTCTAACCGGATCTACCAGTCTAGGAGTCTACCAGTATTTTACATGGAGCGACTGCCTATCTGACCTCCACAAATCACTAACTGGTTAATACACCTTGCCCCTTACTAAGACTGGTTGTCAGTCTTTCGGGTTTCTGACGACCCGTAACGACTGTCAAAGATCCAGGAATGTCAACCGGGACCAACGGCTTATCATTCCTAAGAACTACTAAGAGAAAAAATCTTCTATGCAACAATAATCATTGATCAACATTTAGAATAAGTATTGCATCGCAGTACCGAATCGTATAATCTAAACCTGAACCACTCCCGTACCAAATCCAAAGACGTTATACAAAGAAATTAACACGTCATTACCTTCGCCACATAAATAGTGCACAGCTTAAGACGTCATTATGTGGTGGTTAATTAGAAATCCCATCGCGGCAGCCACTCACGCGCCCATTATGAACTGTTTACTGCGAGTAATGACGCTGAGGGGTGGCGACGGGCTGATTGATTGGAGATTGCTTCACGATTATGACGAAATCGAGAGTGTGGTGAGTATTTTAAGGATGGGGCAGTTTTGATGTCACTGATTTGTGCTGCATTATCAATTCTATTCCTATTACATGTGACGTAAAATGGAAAAATGTTGGTGAACTATGCATTATGTTGGCATCACTATTGGAGAAGAGCGGTCAGGTCCTAACAGCATTCTGAAGATGTGTAGTGGACAAAAACCCGTCAATGACGAATCACTTCATTGTAGGTGCTGGTTAGGCAGTGATTCGTTCCCGGCTACCGTAGGCGCGGGTTTGCGGACGACGAGCAATGGGTAGCTTGCCGTCCGATAAGGACCAGGCATGAGTCGACGGCGTGTTATGTTCCACGCGCGCCTCAAAGAGATGTCAGCACAATGGACGGGGTCCGCTAGGGCCGATGCTTGCCAGGGTTGCGGAAAAGTCCGAAAGGGATACCCTTGGCAACAGGCAACTGAAGGAACACGGGTGGGTTTTAGTCAGTAAAAGTCTGACACAGGTATCCTCAGGATGACGATTGACTTGTCGCGAACCCGAACATGACGCCACGTCGAGGGCTAGATGCAGATGCCTTGTTGAGAGGTGAAACACGTGTCGATTTCTTACGTTTCCTACACCCCGTGATGTTTTGTCAATTTTAATTTTGCTGGAAGTAAGTATAACCTTCAGTTGTTTCTGTTGAGCTTATTCCAATCTGGTAGGTGTCGTTTATGACAACAGTTTAAAACAGCGTCTTTTCAGTTTGTCAATAACGGTTTGATCATTATTTCTAACTAGGGCGGATAGAGAAAATTGGAACAAAAGAAAAAATGAAGTCGCTTTTGTCTTGTAAAAAAAACAAATAACGATCTCAAATGTGTCCGTCAAGCGTAATGATTGACAATATTTCTCATTCGACAGCTCAATGAAGCGATCATTGGGAAGCAATCAAAAGTGGACGTACAAGTTCATACGACACAAAATATACCCAGAAATGTATGTATGTATGGTTGCCGTGGCAATAAGGAATCAATTACAAGTAATTTGTAAAGTTGGTGTTACTATTAACGGATTTTGGTCACAAAATTGAAAACAAGCGATATCCTGACAATTCTAAAATATTATTATGAAACATTCATGTAAATTCGAAGGCTTTTCATCGGAATTTATAAAGTTATTTATTACGTCCTAGTAGGAAATCACTAATTATAATTTCATGAATGAAAATAGTTGATAAAATTGCGTTCAAATTCGAACTATTTAGGTATCTCTTCATTGTTTTTTTTAAAACCAGTGTGTGCCTCTTCACCTTAATACCAGAAAATAACAAAGTTCACATTTTAATTTGGTAAATGAAATGTATGAATGTAAAAAAATCTAACAAAATAAGATGCTGCAACAATTTAAAACAAATCAATAAATTCTAAGCGGCGTACAATCAGGGTAAAAGCTATAGTTGTCGCCTATGAGAGAACTATTTACGGGCACCGCAACTCGGTCCCGTGGGCTAACCGGCCTGCTGATTACGGCACAATTATACCCTGTTGGCCGGTAAATAAACACATAATAGTCCGGATGAGCAATTTGACCAACACCGTATTATTATATGTATTTAGATACGAAAGTTCGTTTCGTTTGATGTAATTGAGAAAGGGTTGACTTTCAGTGGCGCTGTTACTTTTAATATAGGGTCAAGCGATTGAAAATGTTTTATTGTAATAAGTAAAATGAAAGTGGGCAGGTCATGTTATCAGTAGTAAAATAAGCTGTCCTAATTTAATTCGACAAAAGTTTGGACCAGTGCAGTCAATTAAAGTTATACCTTTGTCGCCAATATCTACATGTGTGTGGATGGCATAAGCCATCCCCAAGCTCCTCCCTTTATCTATCGTGCACTAGTTTCATAACTTACAGTATAATCCTTCTGATTAATCCCTTATAGTTTCTGTAATCTGCACTCTCATACCTACTCCCGCTTAATTCAACTTAGCAGAATTTCTAATTGGTTAACCGAGTCAATTGGCTTATCAATTATTGGCACAAATATCGTTTGTTTGTACATTAATAATACTCAAAAGCGAACTATATTAGACCTGCTGAATAATAAAACTGTTAATTCACTTTCAAAGTCCAATAAAATATTCAAATACGAGAATTTACGATCCGTAGAAATTCCAGAGACTTGGAGAATCAAAATATTTGTAGTTAATATAGTCTACTAGGCACTTCGACCGTACTTCAAAGAAAACAATAATATATCCCTCATACCTCGATTTAGGTCAAGAGCGAACACTAATCTCGCTTAAGATTACGCATTCGTGTGATGATTGCCGACGACTCGGCTCATTTGTTCCCGTTACGTGTTAAGGCATGATATTACGGGAAATCGCGTGAGTGATTAACCGTGTGTATTGTGAGTAAATGGCTCTGCCGACAATGCGTGTGCTCACCCTACCTGACCTGTTTTTCTGCGTAATGACAGGACGTTTGGGGAGTTTCTTCTTATTAGACTAGATGTTAATTAATATATTGCGTTATTGTGTTTTGCGCCTAAATAACGTGCCGAAATTACCTTTCGTTTTGTCCAGTGAGCGTCATGTATTTAATGTGTACATCAAGGGAAACCGGCGAGCTGAGACGAACTTTGAGCGATGTCAGAGATCTTTTTTATTCAGAGATTTTTTCTTACTGACTGCCTCGTTGGCTACTGCTGAGCATGACGTCCTGCGGGTTCGATTCCCAGGTTGGGCAGTGTTAATGGGTTCTTCTTTATGGATTTTTTTGGTTAGCAGCCCGGAATCTGGATTTGAGTCCGGTAGATGGCTATAGGCTCGCCCTCTATTAAATAGGACTTAAATATAACTGGCGAAATGTGGGTAGCACCTGTAACACCTCTGCCCACCCCTTAAAGGGAAACAAGGCGTGATATTGTTACGACCTACGTGTGGATTGTAGATGCAGACAGCCAAGTGGTTAAAATAATGGGCGTAACAGTTAAATTAAAATATAAGCATTTCTCTTTATTTTTTATTTTTTTTACTATAGACAATAACTATATAACACAAATAACTATTTACATTAAGTGTATTAAATTAATGAAAAAAACAATTAACTAAAATATGGCGTCGAAAGTTCTTTTCGATTTCGAAAAAAAAACTCTTTATTCACTGTATCTAATATATAAATATTCTAGTTTGAAATAAAGCTACAGTTTATAAACGCTGCGGATTCCCCACTTTCGGTCACTCCACGAATAAAACCTTGACGTTTATGAGTACCAGGCATAAACTAGTCAAGACATGCGAAAAGAAACCGTCCAAATTCCCTCTTCGGTATAAAATATAGGCAGAAACTGGCAGAAATTTTTATGGCCAGTAAAATTCGTGTGTAAAATTGTTAGGTATAGGTCTACGATTCATCCCTCCGGGCACCCTCATGTTTGACGAGCCTATCCCTGTGTGACGAGCTGAATTAAAATAAAAATGTTCAATGTTAAAAGATAGCTGGCTTAGCGTTTTCGTTTTGTATATAATTGTTGACTGGTATTGTTTGGTGTTGGTACATTTTTTGGTTGAATAACTCTACGTCAGTATTCTTCAAAGAATTAGATAGTATTAGATCTGTCTTATCCACACGCTGCTGGTGCGTGTTAGAAAGTGTCAATCAATCGGCCAAGCCTTTTCCCAACTATGTATTTTGAGGTCAAGTTCCAGTCTAACCGGATGCAGCTTACTACCAGTATTTTACATAAAGCGACTGCCTATCTGACCTCCACATCCCAGTAACTGGGTAATACGATACCCCTTCGTAAGACTGGTTGTCAGACTTTCGGAATCTGACGACCCGTAACGATTGTCAAAGATCCACGAATGACAGCCGGGACCAAGTCACGTGCTTTCCGAGGTACGGAGGAGTCTCGGTATGTAAAGATGGTCATCCATCTACGGACCAACCTCGGCAAGCGTAGCTTATTCTGATAGATCGACCCATGCGGCTGGTATTATTTAGCTACAATCGCCTATTTTGTTAGAAAGCAAGGGCCTTTATTTAAAAAACGCCAGCAAAAAGCAGGGACTAAAAACAATGCCTTCACGCTCGAGACTGAGTTTGATGTGTATGATAGTAAAATACTGAAGTTAATATTCTTCTACAGCTCTTCAAATTACTAATTCAATTCGGTGCCGGTGGAAGGATTGCCTTTATTTTTTTCTCTGCGTCCAGCGCTCGGTGTGGTAACACGTCGCGTTCTGGTTTGCAATTGGTCAATCGTCATCCTGAAGATGCCTCGTTGAGAGGTGAAACACGTGTCGATTTCTTACAGTTTTTATGACTCTTGAAGAATAGTCAAGCGGAATAGGTTACTAAATATATCTGCGTCTATTGTATTTTATTTTTTTTCAGCTACTTCATTCGTATGCAGTATGCATAACTTTGAAAACTTACTTGTAATCTTTGACAAGAAATTTTAAGGCGACATCACACAATTATTCTATTAATATCAGAGGTTCATTGGTTCATTGGTTAGATATCATTGGTTAGATAACAGTGTAGGAATATCGTGTTGTGTGAGCAGGATTTATACGCGAACATAATTGCAAGTTTCAGCTTACGCGGGGCCGTAGGATTGTACTCTACACAACTTAATTGCTTGACTATTACATGCATATATCGGGGCAGGACGGGTTCTATATTGATGACTAAAAGGGCATTGAATAAGTATTTGGTCTATTTTGAAATTATTTATACATACCAATGTTGTCGGTTTCAAATACTTAACAAGTTTGATTTATTATTTTATTTTATTACTTTTAAGAAGGCTTACAGACTAATTACAAATAATAGGTAACAACAAAACATTATCAACTCCTCTGTCTGATGAATATAATTAACCGGGAAATTACCAGGGATGCCACCTAGTCCCTAATCCTAACTAATATTATAAACGCAAAAGTGAGTTTGTTGGTTTATTACGCTTTTACGCTATAACGGCTGAATGTATGTGGATGGAATTTGGCATTTTGGCATGGCACGATTCCCCTCCTTTTTCTTACTCCACGCTTCCCGTATCGTCTGCTGTTTGTGGCCAATCCTTATAAAAAAAGTTGAGTTTGTTCCTCCATTTTATTACATTATATTACTTAATAATCATTTTCTGAATGAGTTGATACTTTATAATACTTCACTTTTACATTTCTGTATAGTAGCAACATTTGTTATAATATTCGTGATTCACTACACTTTAACAGAGTCGTGATATTTAATTATGAGGCATTATTTACGTCAATTTATTTATAATACGTGCTTTATAATATGTGTTAAAATACATCATGAATTGTTCGAGCCTTTCATTATTATATTGTTAGGTACATCTCGTTTTTCAACCTAACAACGTAATTTAATTAGGATATTGTTTTGTCTGAATTTGATGATATTTAAATTATACGCTTTCATATAAATAGTTAATTACAAACAGGAATGTTTTGTTTCTATAATGGGAGTGGTTCCTTGAAAACGTTCCGTTCGTAGATGCAGTATCTACAAGTGATTCTGTGAAAATATTCCAGTTTCAGGAAATTCTGTAGTTTCAATGCTTAATAACAAGCTTTTATTATTTTGTAGTACCGGTTTTATTATATAAATGGCACGCTATTAATTATTGCAAATCCTATTCAATATTTTAGTACACTACAGAGCGATATTCGAAAAGTATTTGACAGCTATTTGCAACGTTGCCAACTTTCAGACTGCACCCTTTTCGCAGAAGAAAATTATTTTTTAAATGTTTTTATTTCAACGCTAATGCTCTTATAGCAGCATCGACTGCGATAGGTGGATTTATTTTTGATATTAGATGATGTAAAGGACGAGGTCCACTACGTAAGATTTTTTATTTATTGAATTTAGAAAAAAAAAATGGTTTCTTATAAACTGATTCTCGAGACATATCGATTGAACATACTTAGAGGGTTTGTAATCGACGACATACATTGCTTAAAACTGATTCTCAAGGCGGATTCTTATCGTTTTAATAAATGTACGAGAACGAAACGTCTAAACGGACTTCTTAGATTGTCGCGAGTGTACACATATGTAAACACATAACCAAAGTATAACCACCTTTAAAAACAACATCCAATATATTTTTCCCCTGTAGGTAATACACCGTCAACGCCGCCATTGTATCGCAGCACCTGAATTATGAATAACTCGGCAGCCATTATCACTAGAGCTTTCGGCATGGTAGCCCGTAAGTACCGCGAGCTCGTGGAATCGGCTTTGCGTACCGAACCCACGAGGCTACGAAGTACCGATTAATTGAAGGCTTACTGTATTGATTTTGTATTACTGTAAGCCGATAGAACTCACCTATATTAGACAAATGCAGATGTTGATTTATTATTTATTGTGTGTTTGTTTGGTGATGTTTGTATCGCGGTGTGTGTGTGTGTGGTGATGGAATATTAATTGGTGTTTCGTTGTTTAGTGATCATTTTTTCTGTTCTTGGTACCTATCTTACGTTTGATTAAGGGCGGGTTGTTTCACGTCCACTTTACGCACGGGTAAACGTCAAAAATGCAGCTAACTATCGTCAAATAAAAAAAAAGCGTTGTTTCATGTTAATGGAATAACTTTGACACAACACTTTGTATTTAACTGGCGGACAAGGTTGATGGACCTTTTATCAGGCTTTGGGCTGGCAGACATGTGCGTGCACATGTTCATGTAGCCAATTAATGTTTAGTATTGTAGGTATTGATATTTTAATTTACTAACATAGGCTAAGTTCATACTAACACTATATGGATCCCATGCTTGGTCTGAAATAAAAATTTTGAATTTTGAATTTTTTTTTTTTAACGAACGTCAAACATCTCACGTAATCGTCATTATTTGACGTACGTATGTTACGTTAACCAACCGTTTGAAACAACCGGCCCTAAGTGGGTTGTGATACTTTGCTAAAAGTGGCTATAGACATTCATTTGTTTCATATCGTAAGTATCTACCTAAGGGCTTGTACACAAAACTGCGTTGCGACGTCGTATCGAAAAAATCAGCGACGGCACCCTAAGATTTTCTTTTGCGCTTAGCTTCGACTTTTGTGTACAAGCCCTATACTAACAAATAACAGAGGAATTGTTTAAATTCCAACAATATTATCAAGATCCACCTTAAAAAAAGGTGCGAGATCTTTCTAAAACGCCCGATTTACGAGATTGTCGCAGTGGGTGCCTATTGTAAACAAGAAACTAAAATATGCTTTAAATAGGTATAATGAGGTTTACAGCAGTTCCATGCGCGGGTGAAGATGGAACAGCTGAAAATCGCATAATGGCATCACAAAAGAAATATTATTTAAATCTATCAAGATTGATACAATTAATGTGATCTTAAATATCGTCTTTATTTTACCTGTTGGTCTAATCTCGGTTTAAATACACGAGTTTATACCGAATCGACGGCTGAGACTGAGAGTCGAGTTTCAGTCGTATTTATTTCAAGTGCTCTCAAAACTTCGTAACTTCAAGTTTATACTTAAAGTTTCAGTTTGAGGAGTCGGTTTGTAAGTGAGACTGTTGCCCGAGAAATATGTTAGCAGATTGTTTATGGATTTTAAAGTAAACGAAGATTGAACTCAATAGTTTAGCACCTACTTAGTTGTACATTTGTATTATTTTCTTATCCTGAATTTACTTAAAATAAACAAAAAAAATGGTAGAGATTCACAGATGGCTCCGCATTGGAGTGTAAATGTGGTGCTGTCCCACAGACAATGGGGCACTTAATATCGTGTCCAGCGTGTCCTGTTGCCGGAGCAGAAGCTGATGGACGCTACTGAAGGTGCCAAACTTATAGACAAATTCTGGGCTGACTGATAAATTGTCATCGACACGCTTAAAAGAGGAACCCAAAAAATAAGAAAAGGAATGAAAGCTATCGCTAAGCTAAAGTAGATAGTTATTCGAAGCTTCAAAAATTTGTAAGCATGTACTTCTCACTGACAAAATATTTTGGATCAAAGTGTTGCTATATAATTATAGAGAAACAGCTCGGTTGAATTTGAGCTCGCTTTCAGTCGGCGTGTAGATCTAACTTTTAACTGCGGATTGTGCGTTCGATCGACTATTTCGATTTCACCTGCACAAAAACTGCATGCTATTTTGCCACTTCATAGGTTTTTCTTTCGATGCCATCATTATTGGATACAATATCTACAATATGCCAGGAGTGTGCTCTCAGCTTTTTCAAACATTTTATGCGTTCACCTAAGCATGGTCTGGAAAGGCTTTTGATACTGGGCCGGGTGGAAGGAAAACGCGCTCAAAGCAGAGCACCGCCCGGCAAGATGGTCAGACGCGATCAAGAAGGCTGTTAGAGGCAGCATCTACCAAGCGCACCACACTGCAGAAGACTGCATAGATTGGAGACGCGTCATATTATTATGTGGACGCGATCCCCAGCATTGAGGTAACGACGAAGAAGAAGATTGTTGTACACAGTCTAGACGACACGCTGTACTTGTTGCCACTGATCTGCGAAACATCACGAACAGCGAAACAAAGCAATCAGTGATTCGTAAAGGACAGCTATCAACAGCCAGCTTAGCTGCAGCTTAACTGATGTTTCAGATTAACTCTCGCTCGCCTTTCTCTGTTACCTACCGATAGCAGAGTGATTTTAACAAGTTGCTACAAAGTGCATAGTTACGGGTTGATGCCTCGTTAGTGTCAGTAGTGAGAGAGGGTTGAGTACTACTTTGTTGTTGCAAAAGTTACAATGTAAACTTATTACTTTTCATTGGCTCCATGAAACTATCTTTAGTAGCGGGAGCGATACGTATTGTCACGGCTAATAATAGTAAGAGCATCTAATTTTATTATAATGCCTTCTAAAACTTTAGAGCTACTTTTTTATCCAAGTATCCATTCCCCGAGTCTTTATTACCTCCAATTGAAAACGCTTCGAGTCTCATTTTAAAAGTATCGCCCCATATCAATTCAGAAAACATTTTAGCACCCTTCCAACACATACGAATGCCAATTCGCACATATAAACACAAGGGACCCGAACCGAACGACCGGAATGTCATCCAAACGTTTTATAATTTCACCAATTATACAAAATTAATTTTATTTCTGTCTTCGCGTAAAAAAAGCGTAACGAGTTTTCAAAGCGACACGGGCGCTTTAAAGCACTTTATTGCGGCCCGCTCGGACAAGGGTAATGGTCTAAATTTATTGGGTTAAATGGCCCGTACGAGCGGAAATTCGAGCTAAATTGTTCAGTTGTCTAATTTTTGTGGATTTGATGCTTCATTTCACAGACTGAATGTCTAACATCGGACTGTGAGAAGTGGATTTTGTTTTAATCAAACGTTTTGTTCGAGAAGTGGATTGGAAATCTTTTTGGTTCAAGATTGTGTTTAATGCATTTTGGTAGTGGGGTCGCCGATAAAGACGCCAAAATGTATCTAGCGTTTAATGGTTCCCTGATTGTGCAATTGTTTGAATAAATCAAAAGTCATTGTGCCAGTGAGTGTAATTCATTATTTTACCAGCCCGAAGTTAAGTAAAAAAATAAAAAAAATCTTCTGAAATAACAGAAAATCTGTCGTTTCGGTCGATAGTTTCCAGCTGCAACAGAACAGTAATAAACGAGTCCACTAGGTCTCTCAAGCATTACGTTACGGGTCCTATTCCGAAACCCCTCGCAAGCCACGAGGAAAATGGCAAGAAAAATAACGACCGGTAGACGTTAAATCACAGTAAATTTGAGTCTGGAACACAATAACTCAGGAGAACGCCGCCATAACTGTCGCAAACATTGTTCAGATGATTCACGCATTTGGTAATATCACGTTTTTCTCGGGAGCGCATTCCCGCGTTCGAGATTTGCGACCACATTGTCTGGTGGTCACGATTGTCGCTTCCAAGCACGAGACCCCAGGTTGAGTTTTTAGGTATGAAAGAAAAATATGCCTTCGTAACTTTGACAGTTATTCATCGCATTCATCTCATCGCATCAGTCATTCATCGCATCAGTCAGCCTCAAAAAGATTTATATGAGAAAAAATAATTTTTGATTGCCTACAATTATTTTGTGTTCCATATTAGTGTATAATTAAAATTGATACAATATTATGGAACGAAGATTGTAGACAATAAAATGAATTCTTTTCGATGTTTGAATTCTAGTGATGAAAAGATTAGGCATTCTGACAGTCAATCTTGCGCCGGACATAATGTACATGACCTACTTATGTCACTACTTATAAACAGTAAACACACACGACACAAGAGACAATTAAATAGCGCGACATACCAACACGACATGAAACTGTATGGTAAACACATCGCTCACTCGTGACTCCTGATTTCCCGAGGTAACACTAATAGCGCGCACTCGTTATATAGCGCGCTTGTTTATTGGCACTGCCGATCTTAATAATAGACCAACACATTCGCGAACGTTGACTAACGATGTTATTACGTATTCAGCGTCAAACAATGAAATCTTAGTGTAGAATGGAGAGGGACTTGCTGTGGTCGATGTGGAATGCAACTGTAGATCAAAGAAAGTTTATACCTAGTACATTTATACTAGCTTTTTATTTTCCCGTTGCAGGGCAAAGGCGCTCTTTTCATACAGAGAAAGCAGGAGCATTGATCACCACGCTTGCACAGGGGTTAATAGATAATATAAGTCAGAAATCCTCATTCAGACTTATATTATCTATAAGTCCAGGTTTCCTCACAATGTTTTACCGATGTTGACTGAATATGTATTCTATCAAAAGTTCGACAATGCGTATCTTTGAATGTTTTTATTTTTTTCATTCGTTATTATATTTACTTTCCTTGGTTCATTGTTGCGTCATGTAATCCCAGCCACTTTATTGCCACTTTTATTATGTATTAAATACTGCCTACATTTACCTCATTATTAATGTGAACCAACACCTTTGTGCTACCTAAAGTTATGTTTTCCAGTGACATCCATAGGAATCGACTTATTTTTGGTAGGAGCCTCATAAGTCTTGTTATTAAAATAATATTATATCGTTGACATTTTGCTGTCATCGTGGATCTTTGACAGGCGTTACGGGTCGTCATAAGCCCGAAAGGCTGGTTGTCAAAACCAGCCTTACCAAGAGGTATCGTATTACCCAGTTACTGGGTGGGTTGTGGAGGTCAGATAGGCAGTCACAAATGTAAAATACTGGTATTCAGCTGCATTCGGTTAGACTGGAAGCTGGACCCCAACATAATTGGGAAAAGGCTAGGCAGATAGATATATTTGACATTTTGTCTGATTAGCAAACTTTACGAAGCCTGTTTGTAGTATTCTTGTTATTGTAGATTTTGGTTGAGATAAAATACAATAGACGTAGATATATTTAGTAACCTATTCCGCTTGACTATTCTTCAAGAGTCATAAAAGCCCTGTAAGAAATCGACACGTGTTTCACCTCTCAACGAGGCATCCTCAGGATGACGATTGACCAATTGCAAACCAAAACGCGACGTATTACCACACCGAGCGCTGGACGCAAAGTAAGTAAGTTAATAGAATAGAATAGAATAGAATAGAATAGAATAGAATAGAATAGAATAGAATAGAATAGAATAGAATAATTTATGGTTTAAAAAATTACATTCGAATGCGTTGATTCCTGGAACTCACACTAGGATTCCCTGT
This sequence comes from Lithophane socia, assembly GCA_947522985.1. NCBI lineage: Eukaryota > Metazoa > Arthropoda > Insecta > Lepidoptera > Noctuidae > Lithophane > Lithophane socia. Next base: position 9,962,641 of record OX383270.1, on the reverse strand, counting down.
GTCGTGAGATCCAGGCTCCTTCGTTCTGTTTACATTTTTATAGATGTAGACGTTACTTACAATAAATTTCTTAATTTGACTCTACTCGTAATCTACAAGAAATGGAATAATTATACAATAAAAACTGATACACAAAGAAACTAATTGTAATACACAATGAAAAACAGTAGACAACCAAGTATGTAAGTATGTTATGTGTGATGAGATGTGATGGTGTTTGTATGAGTGATGTGGTTTGTTTGAGTGGGTGTGTAAGTTAAAATAAAATAAAATAGTTGTGTTGGTTTGAGTGTGTCTGGAAATTATACCTGAGGATGTATGTAATTATGTGAATATTTATGATACGGAAAATTAAATAGGTGAATAGAGATATATCTCAGTACTCTTTTGTTTTTTAGTTTAAGAAGTTTTCAGTCATATCATAGTCCAGAGTACGAAGCCATTTAGTAACCGTAATTTTACATTTAGTTTGAGTAAGTTGTAGGATTTTGAGTCGGTTATTTAGTTTCGAGTAAATGTGTGGTCCCATAAAACCGTACGACCTTCTACCGATTGTTTTACGGCATCGATACTTTACCCATTGTACCCTTCGACTTGATAGAATACAAGTGCTCATGGAGGTTTTGTGGAATCTTAGTGTGACAGATAGGATGTAAAGCTGTCTGACTCTAAGTACTCCCACTTCGGTGTAAAGTGTGTTAGTGGGGTACCGGAATGGTCTTCCATAGGCAACTTTAAGCAGAGCTCGTTGCGCTCTCTCAACCTTTATTAGCGAGGTTTTACCAGCCGCTCCCCGTTAAGATAATTAAGATAGTTAAGATAATACAACATGCTAACATTTCTGCTGCACCTCCGTGAAACAGTTGCTTCATGACCCCCTGGAATCTAGAATGGAGGGATTATAAACACTCCCAATGCTTTTCATGAAGAGTATCTTTTGTCCGACTCCAAGCCTGACCTCACATATGCCAGCCGATTCAATTAGCAGCGAGACAATGTTCGAGCTAAGGTGAGGTGTCGGAAGGGCGACACTAAATCTCTACAGAATTGAATCAAACGGCCCGGGCGACGGCTACCCCGGTGATAATGGTCGATTTATGCCTTGCATTGTCTCACCTATCTGTGTATGGAGATGGATTTTTAATTTTGTTATGGTTTGTGGTTTAGAATTGTGGAAATTGAAAATTATTGTGTTTTTTGTTAAATTTTCAGCATCGGTGTATTTTTTGTCACAGGCTTTGGATTAGGTACTAGTTTGAATCAAAGCTTTGTCCTGGGGTGTGATTCTGTAAGACCTCATTCTAATCTTCGAATCTGAATCCGCTGTGAGTTTCTTGATTGTCATTCTACAAACTCGGTTGATTCACTAGCGCTACCCTTGTGAGCGTGTCAGCGAGTTGAACAAATTTTTTTTTTTTTTTTGTGTCATTTCTCGATCGGTTTCTACTATTAGCGGATGAGTTGAATAAAGAAAACTGGCGGGAAGAGCGAACTAAATTGACCGTGACATTTTGACAGATAAAGTATGAGATGACGTAAGAAGTGGCATTCAGTAAGGTAATTCCCCTGTCACTTCGCACTCGAACCCGATTCAGAGAGTATTCACTCTCACTACGAATTTTGAATCGGGTTTGATTTTGAAGCGATGTGAGATGCGAGTCGTTGTTTGAATTTCACAGAATCGACGTACTGAGGTTCAACAAACAAATCAGTGTAGAGTTTGCGACAACCGGACCACCGCCACGCTTAACAGAGTAGTTGTTGTGAATAAAAGAACACAGCTGAACATCCCTCTAATAGAATCGACTCATTAAATGGCAACTGCTTTTTACGACACTCGAGGAATTAAAGAAGTTGTTTTTTTCTGCTGGGAACTAGAGTGCACAACAACACACTCAGGCCAAAATAAAACCAAAACCAGATCCACGAGCAAAATACAAAGAAAAAGAAATATTCCCTAGGCGTAGTAAATCTTACTTATTTGTACACGTACGAGTATGTAAACTGGTAAACAGCCTGTAAATAACAATGCTAACGAGGTACTCCGCTGTAAGATACATGAGAAATGGAGGAATGTCTGCTAATACACTAATGTGTTACATGTCATACAAGCATGCTTATCTACATAGTTAGAGGGATGTATTTGTATCTGTTTGTTTGGAGTGGATTCAATAATGGCACTGTTATGCCGATGGTGTAAACAAACCTTCATAATATAAAGGGTGTAATTCAGAAGAGATCTTCTTTTACAATCGTATCATATTTGAAAAAAATAGTAAAAGATTCTTCTTTTTGATGTTTGCACGATATAAGACAGTAACGTAATTATTAGTTGCAGGAAAAGGCCTTTATTTAATAGCACTGGCTTTCATAGAATCTATTTTAGTGCATAGTCAATGAGAAGCCAATCTTAAATTAACTTATGAACAAATAGGAAATAAGACGGCGGAATAGTGTGGGACGATTTGATAACTTGAAATATTTTTTTCCGTAATTCTTATTAAGAACAAAAGAAATTTCCTTCTGCCGATTTTCCAATACAAATAATCAGCATTTTCTCGGGCAAGATTTGTCCTTTTCCCTATGTGCTCAGTATCGATACCAAAGCAACAATAAAGTCCAAACATTATGCATAAAATAACTATCAGTGCTGGTTTTATCACATCAAACCGTTATAAATGCGTCGAATTCCCTGCGCTAAGGAATAAATTTACTAAATTCTACCGGGAAAAGAGTAGTGGGCCTAAATTTACGGGCCAGGGGAGGGCAGTAAAACCTCGTTAGCTTGAGCTATGTGCCATCTGAGACTGTATTATCTAGCCGTATATCAGTAACTTTTAGCCACAGTTTTGCCCGCAATCAGTTGTTTTTCCCGCAAAACGGCTATTTTTCTTGAAGATAAAGTTGACGGGTTAAAACGTAGGTTTTTTAGAGTTAAACTGTGGAGATAAAGTAAAATAGATTCTTTGTGTTTTAGTAAAGGAGTTTAGTAGTTTACTATATTGGTTTTGGATACAAAAAAAAGACGACCGCAAAATCCATTATAGAATCTTAGAAAATAATGCCTTTTTCGTGAAAATCGAGCAAGGAATCAGGCCGCAAACACTTAAAGATTTTTTGTAACCAAATCGATAGAGATATTCAGTAAAATCGTTTACAAAACTGCTGACACGTATGATCAAATCATCAGAGTACGGACAGGCATCAATCACGCTGTCAATTATGATCGGATTGGCTGCTTGCCAGGCGTATATCTAAATGTAATTGTCGAGCCTTGGATTATCTTAATACTGCTGTATTAGCGGCTGAGATATGGCTATCGTGAGCTTACGGCTGGTGCTCTTTGTAGGGCGGTGCGGTATTGAGAAGCCAGATTTGCTGAAGTCGCAGAAGCAACAGATAAGAACAGAGGGGTAGTTAAATATAATTATAATATTAAATAATAGAGAGAGATAAATAGGTTTTTTAGGAGCTCGTGGCTAAGTAATAACAGCCGTACGGGTCGATCCATCAGGTTAACCTACGCTTGCCGGGGTTGGTCCGTGGAGGGGTGACCATCTTTACTTACCGAGACTCCTCCGTGCCTCGGAAAGCACGTTAAGCCGTTGGTCCCGGCTATCATTTTATGGATCTTTGACAGTCGTTACGGGTCGTCTGAAGCCCGAAAGTCTGACAACCAGTCTTGCGAAGGGATATCGTATTACCCATTTACTGGGTCGTGGAGGTAAGATAGGCAGTCGCTCCATGTAAAATACTGGTATTCAGCTACATCCGGTTAGACTGGAAGCCGACCCCAACATAGTTGCGAAAAGGCTAGGCAGATGAGAGAGAGATAGATACACTCTTGTTCTTAAAAAAATACATTATTCTTTAGGCCGCGTCCTAACAGAAAACGATCGTCGCTATCATAATTATGTCACTTTTTGTTCAAAAAAACTGGAATGCGCACTCTGTTGGCGTGACCACGCGTTTCGGTTAACCGAACAAAAATTGATATAATTATGATCGCGCCGACCACGTTGACTTGAATTTTATTTTTAAACTAGCTGATGCTCGCGGCTTCGCCCGCGTGGATGTCGGTTATTATATTCTAAAACCTTTCTCGAGAACCACTATATCCTTTGGTGAAAACAGCGCAAAAATCGGTGCAATCGTTTTTGAGTTTATCGCGAACAGGACGACAGACTGTCGCGCTGGAGGACTTTGTTTCATAATATTGACGGATAGTGTAGCTCAATAAGATTAAGATAAGATTGGGCGTCATAGGGCACAGAAGGAGAAAATAAGGTCAATTTTCTGTCTATAAACTTGATATTGAAATTTCTACTACAACCACGTTTACTTTAATATATTAGAAGCCCTTCAAAACTTAAAGTTTCTCCCAGTAAATTCGGCCGCTACTCATGCAGACTATTACACCTTAGCTTAAACCGAAAAACTTTTATCGTAAACTTCGATTATCGCCATAAACAACACTAGACCGTTAGTTTTAAAATATATCGCTGCAGGGCCATTAGAGCGGGTTCCGTGACCCACATTCGAGGGGTTTGACAAAGCCATTTATCATGAGATGGTGGTGGGGCGGGGGCTTGGTGGGGTCCATCACGCTAAGTGCAGGATCCGCCATTATCATGCCCAATGATTCACGTGTATCTAACGGAAACATTCGAAGAATTTACTTCGGATCCTGCAATTTGTCTATTGAAGGGTTTCACACTTTCACTGTCCTGGGGATCGTATGTGATGCACGATGATTGTGTCTACTTCGTGGACAGTGTTTAAGAAGCAATGTATCTTCTTTTACATATTGTATGCCAGTCAATATGTTCTATGTTTAAGTATTCTATGTTCTATGTTTGTTTATGGATTTGGTTTTCGCACTTATTCCCTAAGGTGGACCATTGTGCATGGGCCATGGCAGCCATCGGTGGTTATGTGGTAGAAAGTATTAATGTTATATAGAACAGTTCATTGATTCGGCGTGTCTTTGCGGAAATCCATTATAAAATACAATAGACGTAGATATATTTAGTAACTCTTCTACCCTTTTGCTGTGCCCTACAGGGTCCATAATGATCTAAATTATATAGTTACCACCTAAGTACACATTATGGTAAAGCAATAAAGATATTGAGTATTGAGTATTGAACCTACTACGCTTAACTATTCTTCAAGAGTCATGAAAAACCCTGTAAGAAATCGACACGTGTTTCACCTCTCAACGAGGCGTCCTCAGGATGACGATTGACCAGTTGTAAACCAGAACACGACGTGTTGCCACCCCGAGCGCTGGACGCACAGTACACTCGCTCGGTGTGGCAACACGCCGTGTAACACGATAAAACCTGAATAGCAAAATCTGAAGATTGTTAGCTACTGTGTGCTACATGGCAATAATTTATCATTTTCAAAATAGCTGCATAGCTGCTAGCATATTACATCAATAACGTAAATCGTGGTAAATCTTTTAACTTAGAGATGGGTAAATTAGGTAGTAGATAACTCTACCTAGTAAACAAATTTATGGAGTGCCGCCTTTTATACCCATTCTATGACATTCATTGAATATTTCGATTCAATTTAATACTAATAGCGCGCCGATTACTTATAAAACGTCCAAGGGGAGGTGCGGCTATAACGAACCATATTCTTCATTATAAATTGCGCGATTAAACGAAGGATGCCGGCGCAGATTTAAAGTGTCGTCCATTACTCGTTCGTTTTAATATTAAATGCATGAGGTGTCTGTGGAAATATTAAAAGGAAACAAGTCACGTTTAGTTGCTGCCGGGGAAGCGCTATATTGCTGTCTCAAGTTTATGGCTTAGCCATCTTCTTGTTATAGAATGTGTATCTTTGTATTTATTGCAGAAGCTGTATCAACCGTTTTCGTGAGCGCTTAAGTTTCAGAAACGAATGGTGTTTGATACAAAAGGAGTATAAAGGGATCGTAGGTAGTTTCTGCCAACCCCCATTTGAAGAAGGCATGAGTTACGTATAATAAGCAAATGCATTAGGTACTATTGCATCATGCAGAAGTTTCAGTTGAAATATTTATTCAAGTTGATAATTGAATTTGAGTAAAGAATAAGACAGATCATCTTTGTAGATTTAAAATAAGATAATCCTGATGGAAAACGGAGAAAAAATACTTTTCTAAAAGTATTTTTATACGGCGGCGGCTGCGGCGCGTTTGACGTGAAGTAATAAGTAGAAACACGTGTAGGAGATATGACCCACATAAAAGCTACAAAAGGGTTTAAGGAAACAATAAAATAAAATACAGGTTACGTAATAAGCTGGTTTTCTATAAAAAATTGTCCCAAAGCCACGGATAAAATGCCTCATAAACATAAAACATTAAACTAAACGCTTAGAGGTGAAGCTCACTGTTCAGTTAGCGGTTGACGGCAACCGCGTCCGACTAATAGACCACATTCATTTTATTAAATTGCTCGATTAAAAGCGCCATAAGCCGCACTGATTTAACTACGAAACGCGAGAGACATCGTACAAAACAGTATTCTTTGACAATAAATCAAAAAAATTGTCTGGAACTTCCGAGTTTTTCCTTCGAAAAGTTTTTGTTCGCTGCAGGGATTTTTTCGTATTTTTTCGCAAAGAAACTACTTCAAGACAAATTCAGTAAAATACTGGACTGCAGAACGAAAAAGCGGTGCTATTTCCAACGATTTGCACTACGCAGCATTTGAATATAAACATACTTTGGGGTTTAAAATTAATGCAAGTAATTAAAATGCATGTAAAGTTGCTGTGATAAATAAAACACGTTTAGATCGAACGGATACTTAAGACCAGGCAGCAGAAGGCAGTTTGTAAACATGCCGTGGCGCAAGATAGCTAATATTGGTAGGCTCTAACGTTATTTACAACAAAAAATAGGAGATCGAGTATCCATTATGGACTAATACACGAACGACGAGATCAGAAAAATTGATGTCATAAATTGATATTGAAAGAGTAAGTGAAATACTTATTAGTTGTATCTTCAACAAATAAATACGAGGCAAGCTATCAGTCAGTTTTATTGCTCTCGATGTAAGTAGTTGCTGAGTGAAACATCGTATCCTTGCGCAGACATTTCGAGAAGTACAAATGACTCGTGTGATGTAGCACGATTTATAACCCAACAAATGATCTGATCTTTGCTATATCTTTCTCACAATTTATCTTTTTGAATTTTCAGACCACGCCGACGACGAGGAAAACACAACTAATCGTAATTTCTAAAACAATATTTCCGGGTTTTTATTTAGTGTTAAATTCAAACGCTTTGATATTTCAAATGTGTAAAATTGAAAAAAGAAATTACAGTAGCGAAAGTTCGTCAACTTTCCCCACAAATACGTCACTGGGTGATCCAAAAAGTCACTTACAAATGGCGTACCTAAACATTTACATAAAATATTGACTATTTAAAAATAGTTCATGTAAAAGTCTCGGGTAGTTTTCACAGTAATATTTTTTAATATTTTATCGCTGTGGCGGAATTCCAGGGGATTTTACTGGGAGTGACGCGACTGGAAGGGGTCCAAGAAACTTGAGGCGTAAACATGACAACGTCCTTTGCAGTTGGACGGTAAACTGAGGCAGAACAAAGGATCGTGACGGCTACCACTGACATGAAAAACATTAAAGTTGTACCGCGGGGAAACGCCTACAAGCAGTTTGGGGTTATTTGAAAAATGTATAGCATTGGAAAGGTCGGTAAGTATAGAGCATGTCGACTTGTAAGTTGTTTTTATATAAGTAGCTGTTTTTAATATAGATACAAATGTTAGATTGATTTATTTCTTATTAATGGAATCTATTCTATAGAATATGTATTAAATTAACTTAAACACATAACTTTTATTTACTTTTAATATATTTTTTCAGAAATTGTGTTGGTTGCCTTTTGAAATAGCACTATTTTTTACAGCGGATCACTAAGAAAATATCTCTAGGACATCCACAAACGATCTAAGAACTCACAGAAATAGAAACAATGGAGTAAAACTGGCATGTCGATATAAAAACAAGATAATCATACTATTTCAATGTTAACGACATTATATACGTTTGATATTATTGTTATTTACGTAACATCGTAAGCCTGAATGTCGGCCATCGTAATATTACTGACGTATCCGCAGAGGACGCCATTGCCCATTATTACTTCACCATTGTGCCATTTGGTAAGAAAACATTTACACTTTACCGTTATGGTTGCTCCCCGGGCGCGTTTTGCTATAGTTAGATGCCCTAATAGCAACATTACCTTCAGAATTAAATTGTAGGGTTGTCGATTTTTGCCCGCCGACTTTCTGTCAGTTAGTATCATATAAGTATAAGTCAGATTGCGCCTTCATAAAGCATTTTTTTATACTTGTCATCATCATCATCTGTCTGTCTATCATCTCATTTGCTGTTTTTGTGAAGTGGATCAATCTGCCTAGCCTTTTCCCAACAAAACTAGGTTGGGAAAAGGCTAGGCAGATGGCAGATATTGATTGGGGTCGGCTTCCAGTCTAACCGGACGCAGCTAGATACCAGTATTTTGCATGGAGCGACTGCCTATCTGAACTCCACAACCCAGTGTCTGGGTAATACGATACTTAGTGGATAAACACATTAATTTAGAAATAAGTTACCTACATACTCAAAAACGATTCCATCAGCGTATCTCCCACTTGAGCTTAATTAGTAAATTAACAAGCACGTCTGAGTGACCACGACCAAATTGTATCCTGCTTGGAACAACGTAACAATACAAATGTGTGCTCAACCAGTTTGGCGCTTAACTCGAAGCTAAACTAAAATCCTTTGTTCGTATTATGGCATTAATGAGGTACGAAGCGTTTCGACACCACATAACACATTGTTATGGAGACTATTCGAAACAGGAACGACTGACGACAGTACCACAGAATAAATAGATAGGTACAGAAGGTCAGCTCGAACGAGCGAAAACAGAAATACTCACACATGGACGCTTACTTACGGGCGGCGCTAAACTGTCTCAAACGAATGCCTCTCTCTCTCCGTGAAGTATGTCTATGTGCGCGTGCGCCTATATTCAGCAGATGTATGGATCTAGCCTTCTATATTTATCTTTTCTGTGAAAGTACAGTCGCTACTATTGAGCGCATACAATGAAAGTTTATGGGCGCTGCGTCGGACTAACTTTAACTTGGCTGGTTCTAGATGATGTGTCTTTTTCATGCTCCATTAGCAAAGGAACTTTTGTGTAAGGAAGTTTTGTAAAATTAAAGTCATGTTTTTGTACAGGAGTTTACGAGACAGACAATTTGTTGTGACTGTTTTAATTTGAACTGCAATAGTTTACCTGTAGCATTGCTCAAACTATATTTTTATTTGGGGATCGCAATGTGTGTTGGAGAAGGCAATGTCCTGCTGAACAATGATTGGCATCAGCCCTTCATCTTGCGTAGTATCTGTTTTAAAATAAAGGTCGCATTATACTTTTCTTAAAACAAATCTAATCGTATACTTCATAATAGTACGGGTTACTTAACAGTTGAGCAGTGGTGGCCCAGTTACTTACGAACGTCGCACTTAGACAGGCGCTTTACTTTGTGTGAATTATTTCATCAACACTGCTCTCAACGGTGAAGGAAAAGTTGAGTTTTTGCTTTGAATTTTGAATTTTGAGTTTGAACATCTACCAACCCGCACTGGGACCTCGTGCTGGCCCTGTAAGGTTGATTATAGGCTGAGTATGACTTCACAGCTTCTCAAATCCCGCATCCCTTCATTTTTCGCCACCGCAGAGGCACCTACATTTCTTTAGTTTTACGTACCTAAATACTTTATGAATTCAAGCAGGTGACACCCATAAAACTTTTTCTTTCATCCATTTCATACGAAGTTAGTAACTGCTAATGCTCTAGGTGAGTTCGTAAATAAATAAAAATATCCCGTCATCTTTATTTAACAGTATCATAAATACTCAACGGTAGTTATTTTTTGCGTGTAACATGCAAGATATTTATGAAGTCTCATTTTTAGAGAACTATTGTCAAAGGTGTAGGAGTCAGAATATCACTCTCATTTGTTATATTTTTTATTTTCATGTTTTGTTTATTAAATGACTTGCTACCACGCCAGAGATTCTTTAGGCACGGGATATATACTAGAGGCGAAAGTCACGGGCGTATCGACGGTGCGGTGCGGGCGTTGCGCCTCGCCTTTCATATTTATTTCATACAAAATGTATAGGCGCGACGAGCCGCGGGACATACATAGGCGGCGGGACTCGGGCGCGGCGCAACGCCCGGCGTTTTGGCGTTTGAATACTGTTTTGAGTATGTTTAATAATGAGGTTATTTGCTTAGATAGAAAATACTGTTCTTTGTTACCTATTTACTTTTAATTGTAACTGGTAAGGCCTAGATTTTTAATAATTATTTGATGAATATCCGCCCACCCGGTTGGCAATAGGTTCTTCTAAATGGGACTTAAATATAATTGGCGTAATCTAAAAAAGAACGGTGACCTACTATAGGTCCTACGACCTATACTTCTGCCTAACCCTATGGGAGATATAGGCGTGATTTTGTCTGTTATGTTTTGTGAGACAACACTACGTTTTCATCGAAATCGAAAAAAAAATAAGAATTTCCAAACGTCTGACTGAATCTGAAATTGACTTCCCTCATTGAATCTACCTATTCACAAAGCCATCACAAATATAAATCCAGAGACAACCCACCTGAGATTATAATCGAAGGCAGTGTGAAGTGGCTTTATGGGAAGTGAAGCCGGAGTATCCGGGCGGAGATTGGCGCGAGCAAAGTTATTGTGTATCGGTAACTTTGCTTGCCAGCCGGATATTGTGCTGAGACACTGAGAGAGCTTTGACACAGTGATTAGGTGATTAACCGAGCTTTACTGTACGGGAACCAAGGTGAATGGTGGGGTGAAATTGATTGAATGTCACGAAATAATATTCATGCTGCATTTTTTTGGTCTCAAAGTAATATCGAAAGGTATGCAAGGTATATTAACGCATACCACCAGAAAAGTTTTTAAATAGGGCCAGACGTTATATCTAGTAGGTTTGACAAATAGTAGGTCTGCAATCTACTCAAATCAATTTTATTTGACTCGGAAAGACTCTATGATTTAATATTAGGATATAATTTTGCAAGAGTCTTGTAATGCTGCTCTTGTTATTATAAATTATCGTAAGTAACAGATCAGATTCACCAACCCGCACTAGACCCTCGTGGTGAATTACGGCCCAATCCCTCTAGGGGTGATAGACATGCGAGCAAGTACGCGTACTTAGGGCTCGGCGAGCTTACTCGCCTGTGTGTCATGCTAAGTACGCGGATTTTGAAATTTTGCTCGTAGCTCGCCTTGGCTCGCCGTCTGTCATCGCCGCGAGCCGCCAATTTGACAATGACATTTTGAGCAAGCTTCACGTGTGTCACCGACGGCGAGCCGAGTAAGGTCGCGAACTTAAAAGACCGCGTACTTTAAGTACGTACGTCTGTCACCCACTTTACATAAAGGAGGCTTGTGTCCAAGCAGTGGGAAAATTATAGGCCGATGATGATAATGATTAGTAGCAGTTACTACTCGAGTCGTTATGTTAACCGTGAACTTTCGGGATTAAGCTAACATTACTTAGCCTGTAATTACGACATAAATATCAATGGACAAAATAATATACCTTTGTAGGTACTTAGGAATATTTTACGATTTGGTTATAAAAAGAAATATGTTATTTCACATATTCCATGAGGCTAAGTCGTGGGTGTCACCTGTCCCGTCCATTTAAACATCGGAGAGTAAAATATATTTTGATAATATATTTTATTTTCGGACTCTTGAGAGGTTTTATGTATTGATTTTGTTACAAACCTTTCATTGGTGTTTACTTGAATTTCAATGAACTATTCATTCAACACAGTAATCTCATCTTCGAAAACTGAAACTGGAATCTTTTACGGGATATTTGTTAGTGAATATGTTTTATAAATAGGTAGGTAGAATCTATAGACCGCCGCCAGCTACGATCCTTATATACTCCTTTTGCTTTGTTTACGTACACACATCAGCGCACGCCGCGCGCCTGTTGCGTACCTATGCACCTGAACTTTCTGAAGAACATCACCAAGTAAGATAATAGGCACGCGAAAAAAAACAGCTGTATCCTATATTTATGTTCGCAAAGCTCGTCAAAATGTAGGGAACAGCTGTTTTATTTTTCGCGATTTCTGGTTTGGTCCCATAGTGAAAGTTGTTCATAATGACTGTGACCCCTTAAGAGTTTTCGTGTGTAAAAATTTACACCATGTATAACCCAGACTCGAAACGGAACAATACAAAACATAGCTAACCAAGTAAAATCGACGCCAGAAATACTGAAACTGTTTCATATCTACCTTTCAACCGTACATATTCGTATAAACACTGCATCACGAGCAAAAATAAAACCTGAACAGACAGACAATATCAGAGTGTGTATACGAGATATGATGATAAAGCCATCCCCCATGTCACGGCAAATCCCTTTCCCGACGCAAAGCCCTTTGCGATTCTTTTTTATTTTATTTAAAACACACACGCGCTATTCTTTTTTCGTTATTTGCTTTTCGTTTTCAATAAAATCTGTGTCGGTTTAATTATTTTTCTTGTGGCTTTATTTTATATTTTGTTGCTTTTCGCTGTTAATTAATTAAAGTGGTTTCAGTTGGTTTAACGGTTTGAATTTTTTTGGGCGGTCTGAGTTGAAAGAGTAATTTTTTTGTAAGTATTATGTATATATTTTATAAAGTTGTGTTTCAGCACGCCAATGAATTGTAAATGACAAATGATACCAATTTATTAATAACTGCAAAATGAAGCTGGTCACAAACATTGATAATAAAAAGTCACCTTATCACAATTAATTGATGTTCAAATATAAGCTGAAAGAATATTTAACATTACAAAAATTCCAAGAAAAATGTCATGTTGATAAGTTCAAACAAAAAGCAGAGCATTAGCGTCACAGTTCATAAAAAATTTCTTCAATTTTCGGCTATAATTTTTCACATAATACAGGGACAAGGACGAAGGTAGTTCACGAGGGTGTCACTGGAAAACATTATGAATAATTAAGTGCATAAGGACCAACTTTTTATTTGGCATTAGGTACTTACCTTCGCTAGTAGAATAGGTCATTTTCCACGCGACGAGTTCTTGCGAACACGGAAAATCAATTTAGGATTTCTTAAGTTGCATGGGGGTTGGACTTGAGTGTTTAGCGTGAAATGACGTCAGTTTGTTAACCTTGATACTTTTTATTTTCATATTTATGTAAATAACTGCTTTATGAATATTTTAGCGCTCGAAAGACGTTCAAACTCAAACTCAAACTCAAAGCATTTATTTCAAATAAACCAATTACAGGCACTTTTGAATTGTCAAAGGGTCGGTCAGTCAGAAAATATGAAGCTAGTTGACAGCGAGGCGTTGTTGGTGGGCATTTTTACAATTCTTTTGTGAAATGCATTGTAAAAAACAAGCCACCATTCTACATAGCACAGTTCCTCATGCATTTTTTTTTTCTCGAAAACTTTTTAAGTTATTTAACATTGTTTATAATTTGTATACGTACTTAATGCACTTTGTAAATATAGGCATACCTTAGCATAGTACTTTCTAAGACTTCAAAATCATCTTCATTTTTTTAAGTTATTATGCAAGTTTGAGACAAACTTAGCTACGATCAAGCCATGAAGCTTGATCGTAGCTAAGTTTGTGCACGAGTGGGCTTACTGCCCTGAGTTCCTGCCCTTCACTTATTTATTCATACGGTTTTGACGGGACGTCAAACTTTTATTTTTCTTATTGATGATGGTGAGCCTCGTCGACGAGTTCGCATTTATGTTCAACCGCCATATTGGCTGATATTACGTTTTTTTTTCTGTGTAGGCTGCTAAGGTTTAGAACTATTGGCATTTCTTGGCTGAAAGTTTTTGTGTTATTTTTGTGAGCTATAATAATTTTACTACGCCTGGGTTAGGTAAAAATATAAAATAGGCAAAGTTAAATGATTTATCAACAACCAATCGGAACTGTTTACATAATCAACTCAGCCTATCACAGTCCACTGCTGGACATAGGCCTCTCCATAGCTGCGCCACAACACCCTGTCCTCCGCCTTTGGCATCCAGTCCGTCCCAGCCACTATCTTAAGGTCGTCGGTCCATCTAGCTGGGGGGCGTCACACGCTACGCTTGCTGTTTACAAGGGCCTGACAATTTGACAGATTCACTGGCGCTTAGCGTCCTCTAAAAATGTCTACCTCCAACTTTTTAACCAACTTATATTTATTTAATCAGAAATTGGTTATTACTTTTCCAAAGATTGCCTAAATTCGAAATTCATGACACTGACCTATATTAGTTGTAGGTACCGATAGAAACAGAACAAGTACGTGGCTCGGCCGATGAGGCCGCACTAATGGCCGAAACAAAACTTTCGGTATTAGTGTAAAACTATTTCTCTACAAAGCCGACCGACAAGTTGTCAGAGCGCATCCGTTACAAAATTATCGGACGCCGATTAATTATTATTAACTAACGTTAGCTTACTCGCTGAAGTTGAATTAACATTAAACACTGTTGATTTATGAGTATTGTTCTCTTTTCTTACTTTATTTGTTGCATTTTTATGTTAGCTACTGTAGAGATTATGACCTGCATGGTATGCAACATTTTCTAGTAATTATAAAATTAATGGCATAAAATGATGAAATAAACGCTATTACGAATTTAGAATGTAGAAAAAAGAATGACATGTCATTTGTAACGCGCGATTTTCAAATTTCCCGTAACGCCGCCTATGAGAAACCCGCAGCATCGAGTGGCGACACTGTCTGGTCGGCGGACTCAGAGACTGATGGATATTGTAAACTATTTTTGTGTAATCCAGTTCCATGTCTTGGTGTTTGTTAACTTGCCTCATCAACTGTGGAAGTCTGTGTACAAATGTTGTTTAATTTAATAATAAACTATTACAAGTTATACATTTGAGAAGAATAGCGTATGTTAAAATTTAAAAACGTAGAACGATTCCGAAAATAAGTATTATTTAATTCTAACGAAGTGTTTCATTGAAGGACTTCTACCACAGTATCTAATATAACATCATGCTTTTAATCCCCGAAGGGTTAGGCAGCGGTGTACCTATAGTACCTACACCCACATTTGGCCAGTTATGTTTAAGTCCTGAAATAGGAGGCGAGAATATTGCCTTAGGTACCTATATGGCAATTATTACTATTTAGTAGCAGAAATGTCAAACTTTTATTGATTGAATGCAAGGCTTTTGGCTAATTTGAATGTATATTTTGTAATGTGCGTTTTGTTTGTGCAGAATAAACAAGTTTTCTTTCTTCTTTTTAGTGGCCATTATTCAGTGTTACATATTTTCACGATGAACTGTTGTCTCTACGAACACTTTGTACTCTGCTCACTCAGCTTTCGAACAAAGGCATAATATGATTTTAAATCTTTCAATCGTGTAATGGATGAGTAAAAACTTTACAAAATGGCGTCACTATGGATGATCGAAATCAAATTGAAGCTGTACAAGCGGTCTCGATTAGAATGAGCTCTTTGATGCAAACGAGTATGGATTCTATAGTAGATATTTTATAAAATAGATAGGAGTAGATAAATATTTTTTTTAGAATATACAGGTAATATACTCCTAAGTTTAATATTATAAATGCGAAAGTGAGGTTGTTGGTTGCTTTGTTTGTTACGCTTTAACGCTAAAATGGCTGAACGGATTTAGATGAAATTTGGCGCAGGGCTAGACCATGACCTGGAATAGGACATAGGATACTTTTTATCCCGACATTCCCACGGGATCGAGACTTACGCGGGTAAAACTGCGGGGCCCAGCTAGTAATTACTATAAATATGAAAGTTTCTAGGTTTGGATGTTTGGTGCTCAATCACGCAATAACGGCTAAACGGATTTGTATGAATGACACGACCTAGCATTTTTCCATATTCGCAGTAACCTAAGAAGTACTTCTAATTTCTCTGCAGACGGTTATAAATAAACACTGACAGTATATTACAAAACCGTAGAACATAAATTAATTATATGCGTGGAGTTGATCCAAACATCGAGATACCGGTATCTCATTTCCGTTGTACTTTGTACGAGCCCCCGAGCGACTTCCGTGACCCAATGCGAGCTACACACGAAAACAAGAAGAACATGTCTTAAGAAAATATTTGAAATTATATCTTCCATGTTTTATTTGAATTAGGAAGGATAACGGACGGTTGGTTGAGTACGAAATATTTTGTAACGTGTGCTTAGTTTATATATAATTATTATCTTACTAGATGTGGATGTTTTGAAATCAGTACCTGTAAAAGAGAAAAGGCAACAATTAGAAACATTATTCAGAGCTCAAAATCTTATTATAACACAACATCACGCCTTATTTCCCAGAAATATTGGGCAGAGTTATACCTAGAGTATCCCTATATTTCGCCAGTCATGTTTAAGTCCCATGTAATAGGGGGCGAGTCTATTGCCATCAACCTCGCACAAATCCAGATTCCGGGCTGCAAATATGAGCCAGATGACGATTAGAATTTTGACAATGCAACGGCCAAAAATAAAAAAATATCCGCTAAAAGGAAATACTAATTATTTTTTGACACTGTGGCGTCTCCACCGCACCTCTGTTCTTGACGACTCGCGACGTTTCAGTTCTCATGTGCTGCCGGTATCATTTCCGTCTCGAGTCGCGACTCGTGACGCTGCGAACACGACGCGACGGCTACACACGTCGCGCTCCACTTGTCTCATTTTGAACGTGAAATGACGACGACATCGGTTGAGACGTTTTTGTGATGTGTGGTTCGGGTTCATGTTCGTTTGACGAATGAAACCCATTTCAAAAGTTTGATTTTATACCTTATAGTGATATAAATAAAATGTTCAACAGACATAGAGTTCACAACTCAAAATCAAGAGTCATTTATTCACACTAGGCTGAGAATCAGCACTTTTCGAATGTCAAAATGACATAAGACAGTCCCTCAAAACGCCCACCCTTCATCACTTCCTAGTGCTTTAGCTGGGAAGAAGAAGTGGCGCAACAAACTCCCCAGCTGCCAACTGCCCGTGCCCACTCTCTTCGATTAAAACTGGTTTTATATTCCTACTTAGTTTGGCTACTTTAAGTATCTACCAAAACAGCGTTATCGTTTAATAAAAACCTTTTTAGTAGCCTAGTTAGCAGAATCTAATTTACGATCCAGTTTATTAAAATCTAGATAATAAAGTTATAACAAATATTCCAATTTTCAAGGTAGATATCCGTTGCCTCTAATTATATTTTAGGTACTACCTTAGTTAGGTTTCGTTCTTAGAATACC
This sequence comes from Lithophane socia, assembly GCA_947522985.1. Taxonomy (NCBI): domain Eukaryota; kingdom Metazoa; phylum Arthropoda; class Insecta; order Lepidoptera; family Noctuidae; genus Lithophane; species Lithophane socia. The sequence continues at coordinate 9,945,212 of OX383270.1, read as the reverse complement.
TGTGTTTGGGTAGGTACCTACTCGTTAAAGTGAAGTTATATTTATAAATATCTACTGTAAAGGAGAGATGTAAAATATTTTCCTAGTGACGTTTGTTAAGAAAATAACTCCGCTCTAACCAAACTAATTTTAATATGTAGCAAATTAAAATTAACCGTTGTTAAGTGTTAAAACTAATTAATAATATCGAAAAACCATCGAATATAGTGCAGATTGCACTGCTTCATCATTATAATTTTCCAAAATTCTCTCAGATAACTAGAAAAAACTTACCACACTTTTATTCACTGCAATTTTCGCGTTAACGAGAAATAATAATACGAACACAATACACGCACAACCTCGGATTATTACGAACCGTAACCGAAACCACGTGGCCTTCGTTCGAGTTCGATTTAATTAAAATCGAACTACCCTCTCACGGGTTTTAATGAACTTAAAAAAAAAATACAAATATTAATTACAGAGACTGTTGAAAAAATATCCAACCTAAATCAGGTAGAGTGTCAGTTTTTTTAGGGTTCCGTATCCAAAGGGTGCCAACGAGACCCTATTACTAAGGCTCCACTGTCCTTCCGTCTAAAACAGGGCTGTTTCTGTACCGTAACAGATAGACACTTGAAATTTTCACAGTTATAACAAAAAATAATAAAGTTAAAAATTAAAGGGGGGTAAACCCATGCAAGAAACTTGTTTCCTGCGGCGTTTTTTACTAAAGTATTAAAAAAAATGTTGTGTTACGGGGTGGTACGTAACCCTCCGTTTGCAAGTCCGACTCGTACTTGGCCGCTTTTTTCATAAATCATTATTGAGAATCTTGGTCTCAATTTTATTTTAATGGATGCTTATCTGTCTCATTAATTACGGCTCAATTTCGTGGAGTATCAATTTCCTGCCTGTTAAAGCTGTGATTTTTTTGGAAATAAATTACTTTATTACGTAGGTATTCATAAGACTTATTAAGGCCAAAGTCGAACTACTAATATCAATATAGTAATTAGTTTCGCTGATACATTACTTTAGTTCAAGTTTGTCTCGTGATATCTAATTTGGTTGCCATGTAACTTATTTGTGCTTCATATTCATAGCTGTGGCACATAAATAACTCCTGAAACAAATATTGGTATATTATGTAAACGAATTATATTCCTCTGATCTTTCCTCTGTGCCAACGATCACAAAAACTCACTTAGAAATAAGTTTGGTACAAATAGACTTAATTTGTGGTTCAGACCGACATAAGAAGTGTACCTAGTCTAGTTTGGTAGCCGAAGCCTATCTCCGATCAAGTTCGCCGATAACACGAGCATCAGATTCCGTAACAGTCGCCCAACTAATAAACAGGCTTCACTAGATAAACATGGGACAAATTGGAGGCAGTTAATCAGTACCCAACTGTCTTTCCTTCGTTTAATTATACAGGATGGCCCGTTTACAGAGGTCAAAAAAGTTTTTAGAAGTCACTCAAAAAGGGGTTTCCTAAAATACCCCCACTTATGTTTAGCGATTATTTATAGTTAAGGAAAAAAATAGCTTAAAGGGAAACATTTTGATGGACAAAATTCGTTCCTGTCACAATTTATTTGGAAAAAAAAAACAATTTGCGAATTCTCTTTTTTTTATACCTACCTAATTTAAAGTATAAAAGGGAAAATATATTATTGCTGCCTTATCAAATGCCTCATCATCCTGGTGCAGTCAACACACGGAATAGAAAAACAGTCGCCCACAGTGTGCCCGCCGTCCAGCCTTTGTGAATCTTCAACGTCAAGTTTATTTTTCAATCAAATCAAAATCAAAATATTTTATTTCACATAAACCTACATAGGCATTTATCACACGTCAGAAGCTAGGTGCACGATTCTAATTAGTCGTTTCCTATGGAGAAGAGCCATCAAGAAACTCCACGGTACTCCATAATTTCATTCGTTACATATGAACAAACATGTTCACGTCCTTGAGCATGTTCATAGTTTAACCAGTCAAACTGTACAGAATACGAAATACCCAATCGTCACAAACAAGTTTTACAAGCTAAGCCAAGTTAGGCTAGCTAACGCCTAAGACCGTGGTACAGAACTTTGTAAGTAGGCCGAGCCGGCTCATTCAGTGCCTGTATCAAATTACTGAGGTGCTAGAGCATGGCGGATGAAGGCAATCTCCGTCTAAATACCCTCTTGATAGTTCAAGTAGGAAAACAAAGTGGATGAAATGTTTAAGGTGTTATTTAAGGCTCTTGTATTTTTTAAGGGTTCTACAGGGTTATTGGTAAAACACCAACAACTTGTACTCATAATTACGAATAACTTTTACTACGGGAACAAATATGAAATCGCGAAAAAAACAGCTGTTCCGTACATGTTATGTTCGCATAAAGGCTCTTATCATACTGGGGCGATTCGTCGCGCGGCGCGACGCCGCCGCATTGTTCACCGTGTAGTTTTCTCAGAAATTGTTTTGTTAAAATTCGCGTCGCGCGACGAATCGCCCCAGTATGTAAGAGCCTTAACTCGTCAAAATGTACGGAACAGCTGTATTTATCTTCGCGGTTAACCCTGTATATCGGTTGTGTTGGAGCTAGCCTGTTATGATTTTTTAGTTTAAAGTAAGGCTCAGAGAGGTTCTTAATGAAAATGATGACAGTGACTGGATTTGAACAATAAAGCCGTAACGAGTTGGGTTCTAAATGCTGGAAAATTGACTTTTCATGAACGCTTTGTTTGGCAATAGTTTAACAACTTTAAAGTTATCATTTCATCTTGTTCTATTTAAAAGAAAATTGATGTGAAGGTTGAGCGATGTCTAGTTTTAAAACAATATTGCAATATTATTAAAATAAAAATAATTTTGCACCAAAGTGATAACATAATATTATGTTGGCAAGTCGACTGCGAAATCGAAGCAGTTTTAAAGTCGACTCAATATCGCAAATTAAATCAATCATGTTACGAACTAGTTGGTCCAAGAATTTCCCGACCCCAAAGTAGAACAAACTAATTACATCAACTCCTCAGAATATTGAACTAATGAAATTATGATGAAATGCCCCTAAACAGCAAGTTATGAAATATAAAGCAGGACCGGCCAGTTAGATTGATGACGTCATGGCCCACCGTCACGGACCAGATAATTGATATTCAGTAAATATTGGCGGATAAAATAAACCGAAAATTGAGTTTCCAAAACCGGCCTAAATTAATTTGCAAGTTCATAGCTTCGTGTCGACGTAAAATTTTTATTAAAGGCAAATCCCGGAGCTTTTCAACGGACTTTGCGAGTCGAGTATATAAAGTATATATACAGTAATACCAGATAAAAACATCATGTTTACACTTTTATGTTTTTTAGGAATAAATAAGGAAAAAATACGTTAAAATTAAATATTTTTTCTTTACTTGGAAGACTACTGGCAATATTGATCGTACCAAAGTACCTACTTTCGTAGTATTAAGTACTCCTCGTTCTCGATTGGAGATTCTTCTTCTTTTCGTGTCGATGGTACACACGGCTACACATCAAACTATACATTTCTAGTATAAGCAGACCTCACATTGTGTTCCACAGTGTACTCGCATGTACGGAAATCCTATACGATTTCCGTACATGCGAGCGAGATCAGCATAAACTGGAAATGTATAGCTTGATGTGTAGCCGTGAGTACCTACTCTTCATCGTTGTTTTTTCTTTATATTGAATGAGCCCAGTAGGTGGCCACGTTGATTGCGGCATCAGTGGCATTCTTTAGGCCATCCGAGGTGCAGGTGAACTGGCACTTAGGACACTCCAGCAAGTGGGACATGGTCTGATCAGAAGCACTGCACTCACACTGGGTGCTGAATGAGTCAGTGATCCGCCATCTCGGCAAATATACTTTGAGACTGGATGGATGGAAATCGTATGTGGCCAAACGTTTTTACTACGAGTTATCTATTCATTCTAAAATATCTTTGGCATGATAATCTTGTATTTCTTAAACAATACAATGCTTATTTACAATATATAATACAACTAACTATTTACACTAACTATAAAAATAAATACAAAAATAAAAAGGGACACTTAGGCGTCAAAGTACACTTTGGCATGATTATGTTGATATAACATAAACATTGAAATGACTGTTACGACAACGGCGGTGGTCCGACAAGCATTGTTGATATTTTAACGACTCATCCTACGCTTTATCCTCATTTAAATAGCCGTCCATTAAACTCTTTCGCTCCGTAAATTATAAAACGCTAATTACCGCCAGCTCGGCTCATTACAATAAAAATGTTGAATAATTTCAAAATGTTTGTGCAAGAACTTACTTGTTACAATGCAAATTTGGCAATTTTCCAGTTTCATGACACTGCAATGTGGGTAACTTTTAATGGGCGGCCAGCGCATTATGTCACTGGAACCCATTCATTCAGAGTTGAAGAAAGGAAGTGAGAAATAAAAGTAAAATAGCGTTTCATTTATCTAATACCTACCTACTTTTAATAGAATTAAAGTTTCACAAATTTTACATTTTTTAATTGAAACTAAGGTACTTTACTGTATATACTCGTATTTCATATATAACGAGTATTTGTTGTCCAATATCATCATAATCAGCCTATAATGTTCCCACTGCTGGGACACAGGCCTCCTCTCTATGAGAGGGAGTGGGCCGTAATCCACCACGCGGGCCCAGTGCGGGTTGGTAGATGTCACATGTCTTCGAATTTTTGGTTCTAAGACATGCCGGTTTCCTCACGATGTTTTCCTTCACCGTTTTGAGAGCAGTGGTGATGAAATTATTTACACAAAGTAAAGCGCCTATCGGGGTTCGAACCTACGACCTACAACTCGTAAGTCGCGGCCGTTACCACTGGGCCACCACTGCTCCTGTTGCTGTTGTCCAATATGTTATTGTTTAATGTTAATACACATTCGTTTCTGATTAATGTTTGTTGAGCACTCATTCATGTAGGTTTCCGTGTGCTATATAGTACACGGAAACCACCATAAATGAGTCCACAATTAGTGGAATCATTGGCTTATCACAAATTATGATTAAGCACCAATGATATTATTTAATATAATATCGTTGTTAAGCACCCAATAACTCAAATGTTTTGATTTTCATGGAAATCTATTAATTAAATAAGCGATAAATCGCTGCATAATTCACAAAGGAAAATGTTGTTTAATTTTAAAATAAAATCACGAAACACCGTATCGTGGCGCAATTAGTAGCTACTCCGGTTTCATTGTGATATTGCAAATAAACCGTATATTATTTATTTTCCAATAGTCGAGTCCATTTAAATGCAACATGGAACATGATATATTAAAGTTTCATAGCCACATGCTCACTGCAAAAACCGAGGCGGCCAATTTTTTTAGTTCCTTTTGTTACGTCGAAAGCGTGGATTTCAGATATTAAGTTACCAGTTGATTTTCTCATATAAACTTCAAGCCCCCCGGGTTCAACAATTTTTTTTCTGTCCAGTGTACTGTAGCGATTAAAAACCTTTTAGAAAGTGTTCAACTTTGTGTCGTTTGAGAGTTGTGAGAAGAGAAAGAAAGAAAAATAGTTTATCTGAAATCTGTATATCGCATATACATTGTATCTGTATATACACTGTACCTAATTCGAAAATATTGTAACAGCCAATTATTTTTAAAAGAGTAATCGTGGAGTTTCTTGCCGGCTCCTCCATAGCAACCGACCAATTGAAACCGTGCACGTAGCTTCTGACGTCTCATAAGTGCCCAGTCCCCAGGTTTATGTGATTTTTTTAAATTTATTTTTTTATAGGATTCCGGTGGTACTCTGTAAAGAACATACCTAATAAAAATATTTTGTTTCGGCCATTCTTCTCATAGTACCTAGTTGGATAGGATACGCCGACTTCATAAATACTTACCTCCTTACTAATCAACGTTGTATAGCGTCTGTATAGTTACACAACGCTTTGTCTTCTTCTTTCGAAAGTCAATTCATATATTCACCTGTTATAACGTTTATAAATAAGGAAGTCAGCTTTTAAAATATGATTGACGTGTAAAAGTGTTTGTATAAACCTACTTATATTTTCATAACATGTTGGTATTTTGACGAGCAATGCGAACATAAATGTAGGGAACAGCTGATTTTTTTTCGCGATTTAACGTTTGGTCCCATAGTGAAAGTTGTTCATAATGATGAGTACAATGACGCTTTAATAGGACTAAAACGAATATTTCACCCTTTTATCACGGTTTTGGTTTGTGCAGTTAGAAATGCCACAAGTATGACTGTAAATGTTTTACCCTCCAAGGAACTCTCATTACTTTAATTAAAATGCTTCGAATAATTTTATGAACTAGTAATTTAATTATGGTAGCTTTGAAGCTCGTTTTTAAGTGTATCGACAGTGCGGTTGCTAACATTATTAAGTGCCTTAGGAAACATTAATTATGAGCAGTCTCTGCGGAAAGGTGACGTCATAACTTGCGGCGAGTTTTGAGACTAGAAACTCAGAATTTCAGCTAAAATGTTTATTTGATATTACTATTAGGTTTTTTATATTATTTTCAATTAAAAATAAACGTACTATCCTATGTATCCCAAATTATACAGGAGGCTTAAAACAACCACGTTGGCAGAATCATAATAGGAAAATGTTATGAATCATCGTAAAATGTCACAAACTGACAATTTATAATATGATCTGCGTGCGATTCATATTACGAAATAATTCATTTGTTCGACAGTTTTCTATGGAGATTCGTAAAATGGTCCACACATTACTTTACTTTACTTTTGTGCACGGATATGCGTTTGTGTGAAATTACTAATGAGGAATTGCTAACGACATACAGCTGGAAATTCAGGAAATGAATTGCTTTTAGAAGAATTGCTAATGTGGCCGTTTTAGGCCCCCAGGTACCTTGTTTGGATGGACACTTAACCAATAAAAAATACAAAGTAGGTAGTAGCAATCAAGAGTTTGCTTTGTGATTTTAAATTGGTAGGTTTTTTTCTTTATTTCAGGCACATTCACAACCTCCAAATAATTTTAAACTAGCCCTTATTTACCTTACAACCCATGTAACTATACTACACAAATCACACAACTTACAATTACCTATTCTAGCACAGAGCACCTTAACACTGCAGTCGGCAACTTGGTAAATATCACAAGTTTCATCGGCCATAACTCAACGAAATGCAATCTCTAGCCGGCGCTTAAGCCGAGGCGTTTAACCGTGCCTTCAGCTATTGCAGGAGCCGAAATATTCGGAAAAGGTGTAAATTCTACGAGCACGAAGTTGGATGGAGTTGGTCGTGATTTAGTTTGATGTTTTCTGAGCAGAATGACTTACGTATATAGTTTTGTTCAGAGAAATCTTGTCAATAACTACATTTACTACAGCATTGAGAACCTATCTCATTATCAGATTAGCAAACACATCGATTTTTAGGACCTTCTTTTTTTTCTGAATTGACCAATATACAAATCCATACTAATATTATAAATTCGAAAGTAACTCTGTCTGTCTGTTTGTCTGACTGTCTGTCTGTATGTTACCTTTTCACGCCTAAACCACTGAACGGATTTCGATATTTGGCATGGAGATAGATGGCATCCCGGCGAAGGACAGGTTACTTTTTCTCGGCATACCATGCGGACGAAGCCGCGGGCGGAAGCTAGTAACGCAATATTTTAATTTTGATTTCACGGGCAACTTTTCACACCACTCAATTCAAACCTAATTTCAAGTACTAGACTCAATGGCATCAATTGAAACGAATGGAACGGTGCCAAAAACTTTACCTTCAAATTATTACAGGTCTAAAGACCGTATAGGTTATCTAATATCGCATCCATTCAACCCAATCTACTGAGCCAGCAGTACTCAAGATTATTGTATCGCGGGCCTCGTGGAATTATATATGTATTGTTGGTACTTGTAACTGTGAGTAACATGTGGTTTGTTGCTCACTGCCTAGTTTGAGCTTATGCCATTAAGGTAAAGTTTGAAATAACGCATTGATTAGTCTATAAAGCATACTATAAGAAATATGTTATCATAGTTAGATAATTATTGTTCTCACTATAACTTCCTGTAAACTAATAATAGTAATAATCAATCGATAACGTATGTGTGAAACCACAAACAAAATTGATCGCACACATACCTAAAAATTGTTACGAAAGAAAAACAGTTCCGATTTCCTTAACAACGCGATAGAAGGAAGGCGGATCACAAAGATAAGTCTTGCGGCCCGCAGGTTGAGTATCACTGTAACCGAAGTTCCATCCATATATCTTGCCATTATCTGGGTACCATGCAATTCAAAGTTGGTCTAGATTCCAGTAACATTAGAGACCTGGTTTCAAGTTGCTCGTTCACTCATGTTTGGTAGATTCTCTAACTGAGAATGCTTTTAGCGATTTGGGTTGTGCAACCGTAACAATATGTTTGGAAATATGTTCCACTATTGAGATGCTTTGCTCGTATTGAAGAATTTTTCAATGTATCCGCTTTCCTTTTGAATGTTTCGGAGTCTTCTTTTGAATTTGAATGTTATGTGGAATTTTATCGTCAATCTTCGAAAGTTTCAAGACATCCCTTTTAAGACATAAGTATTAAGTAATCATTTATTTACCAAATACTTAGCCTAGGTAACATCAGTGTTGTTTCATTATGGAATAGATATGGCTAGTATAAATGAGTAAGACCTGCCCTTCAAACTAGGAAAATCCTGTATCTTGAAGAACAGTGCTCTCTAGGTGGGATTGACACGTTTTACAAAAATCTATAACTGCGTAGTTCTGACGTTTAGTAAGGTTTTGTGAGGAGTGTTGGTGTGAGTGTGTTTCTATGGGGTTAAACTGGTCTGTCGGTGTGTGTGTGTGTGTGTGTGTGTCTGTGTGTGTGTGCATATTAGTCAAAACATAGTTTTTGATGATTTGCTAAAACATGAACATTGTTAAGGAACTTTTTCTTAAATTCCTTAATATAATTTCGTATTTCTTGTAATATATTTACAATAAGTACCTCCAATACAAGTAGTCATAACTTTTTATCAGTGATAACCTCAGACACGAGTGTATTGTTCAAACTTATGAATTTCGCAATAATGGCGCAGTTCTCGAATATCAAGACACGGTGTTAGTTCGGGACGATTGTAAGATAACTTCTACTAGTACTTACTGTGCTTGTAGTTTCTACGAGTTCGCACTTCGAGGTGTTCATTTGATATTTAATGCTTTATAAGTATTTCTAGTCTTGCTTTGTTTGAAATTTTCGCTGTAAAATACAGCCAGATTTTTTCATAGATGAGATGACTCTATGAACTTCAAAGTAATCATAAAGAGACTTCGTGTGTTTTGTAGCCATTTTCATATTTGGGTATTTTTAAGGTGACCCATTGGTTATGCTTACGAATATTTTGCAAATGAAAAAGACTGTACCAATACTACAATATAGTATGCAAGAACAAATTCAATTTGATAAAGAGTGTATATATAAATAGTTAATAAATAGTAGTATAAAACTTTGAAAAAAAAAATATGTCGTAACTAGGTATAAATGATAGATAAACTTTGACAATATCTATGAAAAATACAAGAGCAGATTTATCGGAGCAGACAAGCAGACTCTCATTCGTCTCAATTATGTAGACGGGCCATCTGTCAATCAGCCTCCCGCTGGAGTGATTCGTTACCGATTTCATTGGAACAAAAATAAAAAAGGAATTATTTGTTGTATGCAGTCTTTGGCTTGGCTGACCTATTGAATTATGCGTGATTGTTGAATGGTCAAACCAATGGGTAGATTAATTTTGTTTCTTAATGTTTTTTATGTAAAGGTGTTCATAAGCTTAGTAACACAGCAAAATTGGGGCAGCCACTATTGTATTTTTTTTTAATAATTTATCTTCAGCACTTCTTTTAACGTTTAGTTAAATCGTGGACAATGGTGTGGGTTACATGTTTGTTAAATCTGAGTTTAATTATTTCTCTGTTTTTGTCCTAAATAAATGAATTTAAAAAAATCTGGTTTTGAACAACTCCAAGTAACTCTTAAAGGCTGAAAACGTTTTAAAGGTAGCATACATGGTGGCTTTTTAAATATTTTAGACTTCAAATTACGTCTACGTTTACGTCTTTTGTCCAAGAAACGTCTTCAAGATTCATAGTTCAGTAAATTACAAAACAACGTAGTCGATCAATCAATCTGCTTAGCCTTTAATAATAATAATAATATACCATTTATTTCAGGCGACACAGGCCCATAGAAAAATACCTTAACCTAGACATACATACTTTTATAAAAAACTTGTGTTAATAAATAAGGCTTAAGACTATGTTAGTAGCACTTCACTTTGCACTAGCTTAACTTCGTGCTGTCCTGTGGTACTTGTCCGCGGAAGCGACGGAACACCACGTCCTGCGGCCAAAAGTCTTCTTCCTTGACGAGGGGCACATAACAATTTGGTACACGCACCACGAACGCCTTGAAGTTGACGTTCCGGTGCGATTCCAGCAACTGCACCCTCGGCGTGTACTTGATCTTCTGGCGCACGTACTCCACGATGTCCTCCGCCTTAGTGGTGTAGTGCAGGCGGGAGATGTACACCGGTGTGTTCGGCTTTTCTCAACTATATTGGGGTGGGCTTCCTAGTCTAACTGGAACGACTACAAACCAACGTATATATAATATATGTATGTGTGTTTTGTGTAGTGTTAACACAAAAGTCTAAAACCACTATTCCAGACTGTTTTTCATTAAACCCAGCTGCGATACTTATAAAACTTGTTTACAAAAGCCTCACACAGATTAATGCTTAATTCATATCGACCGATAAATAATGTACGGCCGGGATTGCCAAAAAACCGCCAACTTTTGACCATTACTTATAAAATTTAATCATGAGCCAAATAAGTTGCCACGAGTTTCAAACTTGGCGCTGTAAACAATGGTTTTTAGGGTTCCTTACCCATAGGGATGGGCTTGTGGCTATGTAATAACGGCCGCACGGGTCGATCGATCAGGTTAAGCTACGCTTGCCGCGGTTAGTCCGCGGATAAGTGACCATCTTTACATACCAAAACCCCTCCGTGCACGTTAAGCCGTTGGTCCCGGCTGTCATTTGTAGATCTTTGACAGCTGTTATGGGTCGTCAGAAGACGACCAGTCTCTGACAACCAGTCTTACCAAGGGATATCGTATTCCCCAGTAACTGGTTTAAAGGGGTCTTATAGACAGTCGCTCCATGTAAAATACTGGTATTCAGCTGTATCCGGTTAGACTGGAAGCAGACTCCAACATAGTTGGGAAAAGGTTAGGTAGATAATAAGAGTTCCTTACCCAAAGGTAAAATAAAACATAAGTTAAAGGGGTTCCCATACAAGCAAGAAACGTGAAGTTTTAAATATTGTATGGTGGTACAGAACCCTTTTTGTACAAGTCCGACTAGCACTTGACCGCTTTTTGATAATTTAAAAGTCGAAACGTTTAAACTGAGGTTTTATCTTTCTTTTAGCGAAGTTTTGCGCTTAACGCGTGTAGTTGGCGATGTAAATTGTAATATTTGTGCAAAATGTGCTCACAATTTTCTTAGAATGTTGGCGTTTGTGCCAGTTTTTTATGAATACAGGAAGGTAAGGAAGGAATAGTTAGCAGTTATTTAAAAGGAAATTGAAGAACATACATTAAAAAAAGAATAACTTTCTTAACGAAATAATCATAACTGATGATCTTTCTTTGGTTATGTCCCTTCTACTAATGAATATGGACTGGAAAAAGTCTTATTTTTACGTCCATCTTACTATTCGGCCTCACATGCCAACTAGTGATGTGCCAAAAATCCGACATATAGATTCCTATCCCCGTCATCCCCCACGGAAGGAAATATCGTGCGGATATCCGCGCAACTGACATAGGAGAGATGGGGGATAATTCGCGCGTGTTATGGGTACTGGTAGGATGACGTCATCCCCTTAGTAGGCACCATCGATGCCATTCGGAATAATGATGGTCGGTGTGGTAAAAGATGGAAAGAGGAGCTTGGTTCGGCTTAGAATGATTTATAAAATGAGAAATTCTAATAGCTATTATTTTGATTTGTAGCCGAATGGCACGTTTATGTTTTTAATTTATTTGTGGTAGTTTTATAATCATTAGAGCACTTACTACCCCTCAACTTTTAAATACTAGGTTAATACTAGGTTTTAAATAATTTAATACCATCTAATCAACCTGACTGTCACGACAGAAATTCACATAAAAGCCACTAACAAGATTAAACTCAACTAAACCTGTGCTAATGCATATCTGCACTCTTTAAAGAGATTAGAGACGCCGCAAATTAATTAAATTCACATAGTTTTACGTTAAAATATAGAAGGTTAGGTGCAGGTGGTCGGTGCTCCGGTACGGACCACATGAACACGGAGTAGCGAGCAATTGGAGTGCATAGTTAATATTATACTAAAGTCTCTGTAAAATGAAGTCACGTATTCGCTCCGCGACAAAAGTCCCGCAACACGTCTTATCCCTGCGACCAGTCCGGGACGTTAAAGTAGCAGGATAGCGACTTTATCAAGGGGGAATCGATACGGGCAGAGACTTTTCCACTGAACAATCACCAAAATTACAAAATATGGCGATTTCTCGTGCATCTACATTTGTGTAAATTTTAATAACACATTATCCCTCCATTTGCTTTTTAATCTCTGTCATGAACCAGGCAGCGCCAAGCTTCGCTCGTAAATAATCTCCTTTTACGAGCACACCTTACAAAGTTTTAGCAATCGAAGTCTTTTACGATTACTACAAGTTATACGGAACCGTTCCAATCCTTTCTATGTTTTCTGCGATTTGATTTTTATGCTGAATAGTTTTATTGGTATTGGAACTAGAGTTTTGATAAGAGTCGTTAAATGAAGGAAATGGGTTAGATTTGTACGGTAATACTACCTTTAGGAACATAGTAGTTTATTGGAGGTCATTTATTTATGGGGTGATTGTCGAAAATGAACTCTCAACTCTCTGTAGAACAAAACAAGATGCCTTAAATTGAAGTATTTAGTGTTAGCTGGCTGATGAACAATTCAAATTCGCTACCACAAGATCAAAATAAACACTAAAACTGTTACAAACGAGAACTAGACCAAAATGACAAAACAAGTTAAAGCCAACATTGGCCAGAATTAAACAGCGGACATGTTCCGAACTGTTCTAAAAACTAAATGAGAGAATTTAATGCTGGCAACACGTCCGTACGTTGGTACACGTAGTGACGGCTGTAGCACGTTGCACAGATGCCTCCCAGTACGTTATTACTCAAGTTCCCGTGATAAACACATGCGACTCATTGTCTAAACTTTCCCATGAGTAATGGACGTTTACGGCTTTTAAAACTGTCCCAACAACGATTCGGATGTTAGAATGTACGTGATAAGAGCTACTGACGAAATAACAAAATGTTTCTAGTATACGGAATAAAAGGGAGAATTTTGTAAGAAGGTTCTTTTAGCTGTTAATGAATTTAGTTTTGTAGGTCTGGATTTTTGTTGTCACGAAAATCGTTTTCATGATTTTTGTTTGAATTTGTTTTGAACTTGATTGTAAAAAGTTTTAAATGCTTTTTGATTAAATGCAACTATGGAAATGTTTTTAAAAATGTGTAAGTTTCTGCCTATCCCCATGGCAAGAAGGCATGAGTTTATATATGTATGTAAGTGAAGTAACTACATCAAGTCTTGAAACATAACAACAAAGTAAAGCGGGCTATAAACCACGAACATAATTATTTTATTAGTATGGCTCTGTTATTAGTTCACGTCCATCGTCTGTTCTATGTACACACGGCTATATACCAAGCTATACATTTCCAGTATAAGCTGACCTCTCATTGTACGGAAATCCTATACAATGCGAGATCATCGTTTATTGGAAATGTATAGCTTGATATGTAGCCGTGTTTACTATAGTAGCTTTTCTCCGTACTGTATTGTTAGTGCATTAGTAAATACTTCGTCCAGCTGGTTCCCAGAACACACTTATGATTTCCTTTGCTACGTGATGTCAGTTTCAGATAGCAGAAACTAGTAATTTTGCCAGGAACTCTCAAGTGTAAAACCCTAATCAAGTAGTAGTAGTGTCTACAGAAGCAGTTCCAAGGAAATGATCAAAGCTGACAGCCATGAAACTTACAGCGCCAACATTTGGTTATATCACATTGTACAATCAAAATAAAAATGACAAAACTGTACCATTTGGTCTAGATTTAAAACCCAGATTGTGAAGAAATTTTTTAGGGAATGTGGTCGGAAAATGTAGGGTGCAAAACATCGGAGCTAAAACATTTTTTTAGTGATTAATGTTTTAAAACATCGTTGGCTTGTAGTTGCGGGAATCCTGTAATCCCTTTTGTTTGAAAATGTTGAGATGTAAAATGAGACATGTTGTCTTAGCACGATTTTCGATGAGATTTTATTCTTCTTTATTTAGGTTAAATCTAAAACGAAGCAAGTAGTTTCCATATAAAGTGGTTTTCCTAACATGCCCAATTTTTGCAAGAAGTTTAAAACGTTTGCTTGGAAAAATTCCAAAGAATCTTTTAGTACATAATATGATTTTTTTTTAAACAAAATTGCTTGTCTTACACCCTTTTTAAAATATCTTAAGATAGGTAGGTGTTATTATTCTATGTCCAATCATACTATGAATATTGACACGAAATAGGATCATTGCCTTTCTAACATACAAGATGTACTTTCGTACAATTTCTACACTACATCCTCAAATTAACAACGAATATTGAGCCTAATTGTAAAGTGACGATTCATAGTTGTTCTCGACGTATCAAATCTTCATGTGACATTACCTCGCACACAACTCAGCAGCTTGCATATGTTTACAGGAGTCAATCAGCTGGCATCAACACTTGTGCGCCCCCGCCTAAGTAATATTCAAGCCAATGAATATCTCGCGCTGTTAATATCTAGGGATGGGACACTGAGATTGAAGGGTGAAATTAGTCGATTTGTAATCGTAGATTATTTAGGGCAGGTTTTTCAATCTACAGGTAACTTTTATTTAAAGACAGAATAAGGCGGTGTCACTTATTTAGTAGCTGTCAAACCGTAATTTTTATAGTCGAGTTGATATTGGTATCGGGCGTATTGAGAAAACTATGAGCAGTAAATGTTACTATTTTAACATGATTTTAGCAGAAGCTGCTCAATGGACTTTTGGGGATCTAAATAAACCCAAATTGGCATTCATTCATTCATTAAACTTATTTATTTTTACATGCCAACTACGATATATATAATATTCTTCAAACAAACTTAATGAAACGGCTGTCAATTCGCTACTCGACTACAAACTCGTTAGTTTCACTTTCATTTAGTCGACTTGTATTCAATTCGGCCGCAGCTTCCGAATCCGTCCCTTTCAATTAGTAAGAGCGGTGACACAGCGAGTCATCTAGCCCAGGAATTTCCACTAGATTCAATATAATTGCCCTTTAATTATCATTTGAGTCTTGGAATATTGATAATGAATGTTTGTTCCGAATACTGGCATTCCATTGACATGGTTATTTGAATTGTATAATCTGAGAAATGTTTTAATCAAGCTATGGCACGTGGCATCGCAGACGGTTACAAAGCATATTACAAACAGGTTACAAAGCGTGAACTATTTGTTGATATTATACAGCCAGAAAAAATAATTGTTTAGCATATTGATATCTTACAGCAATTTGCCATTTTATACAACTGGTAAAAATTGACAGTTGGTAGTGAGTGAGTCACTTTACTTATAAATTAATTTCCCGACTACGTTGACTTCCGAACAATGTTTTTTGCCGGCAACCATAGAGCGCTTAAAACGAACAGCAGTCACAATAATAACTTCCTTAGTGACATAAAAATATTTCCCCAGGAACAGTGGCATAAAGCCGAGAATACTAATTTAAGACAAAAAAAAAAATAATTTGATTTTATATAAGTTCACTCCGTTGGTCTGAAGTTTTCTGTTCTTACGTTTACTATGGGTGCTTTCTTGATTGCGTCTAGATGTATGGATTCTTGATATTGTACCTAATAGTAAGAAGGTCTTTATGCAGGTCTCGAGTTCGAAACCAAGACACGCACCTCTGTCTCGGATTCGAGTGCGTATTGTTACATAAATAATAATTGTAAGTACTTATGTTAAACTTAGTTTTATGCTTACCAAAGCTCCTACTAAGTGCAGCAAATTGTCAATGGAC
Source organism: Lithophane socia (assembly GCA_947522985.1). Taxonomy (NCBI): domain Eukaryota; kingdom Metazoa; phylum Arthropoda; class Insecta; order Lepidoptera; family Noctuidae; genus Lithophane; species Lithophane socia. The sequence continues at coordinate 9,928,963 of OX383270.1, read as the reverse complement.
TGTAAGAAGAAGGCGCCTGTGTCTGTAACTCAGATTTTACTAGTACAGACACAGACGTTCACTGTGTCTCAAATAATTACGTTGCGCTTCATATAATGGCGTTTTTATGTTTGATTGAGATGGGTAAATTGTATTAAGCTTTTTGATAATAAAGATGATTTATTTACTGTAATTACGGTATTTATTTAACACTTGCTTCAAAAACGGTGAAGGTCCGGTTTTCTCACGATGTTTTTTGTCCGAGAGATATTCCTCGACGGCATGTGAAGCCAAGTCAAGTCAGAGGCCCATGGGCGGCTTTAAAAGTTTGGCACCAGATTAGTCCCTAACCACACGATATGAACAAAAAGATTGTAATAGTGCCATATTTTATTTGTGAAAGTATCATTAAGTATCTCGTAGAAAATAGACTATGTTGTTTGTATTCAAAATGTTCTCTTTAACTACCATAAAATGATCGTTCAAATATTGCGATCGCTATAATAATTTACCCAAAAGCATCAATGGGGCATGCCATGACCAACGCCTGTATCCAGAAATGATCAGTCACAAACAGTTTTCATTATATATATGCAATAACTATGAGAGTTCATATGAATGAAAATATCAACATCATTACGACCACGTACTTATTGCATGAAATTGATCGTTGCATAAAGTTCGCTTTTGGCATCGTTAAAATAAAACATACACATTACAAACCGAGCAGATTTAATGAACCGTCAGTGTACGATTGATCCGTACAGCCCGAATTATATTCATTTCGTTGGAAGTGTAAACGTACTTGCAAAATAACTTGTGAATATTGAATATATTTGGACGGAATTAAATCACTAATATTGGACGAACGGACGAAGTGGCCTCGGGCAAGGCTTTTTGATATATTGTTAAATATGTCGGTTACATGTTGACGTTGTTTGCTCACGTAGTTGTGTACGTGTTTTTCTTTATGGATGTGGTTTGGGAACAAAATATACGTACCTACTTACATTTTTACGTTGAGTATTTTTAGTGATGAATGCTTGGTTAACAACATTAATAGACCTAATGATGACATTTACATTTAACAGGTTGTCTGCTTACTGTCCTCGCTTACATTCATGACACATCGTCTTATCAAAATACATAACTCAAATATTAGTCGAATGGACAGCAGCTTAAAAGCTACTTACAATTTTTATTTATTTTTCAGCACATGTCACGAGAAGTTTAACTAAAACCAAAAAAAGGAATAAAATACTTTTTTTTCTAACTGCACTTTGACATAACGAGGTACCTACTCATGCTTACGCCTAATTCCACTAATTCGCTGGAAGGGATTTTCATCTATTTCCATGTCAGTCGACGTTACGTGGATCTGTACTCTGTAGCTTTGAACTCGGTTAGGTAAATCGAATGAAGTGCCGAGAGCATTGCACGGTTGTATGCATGACGCTAAATGGGGCCGAGTTTTGATCCACAGGATTACAGGGCTGCCTCGTTTGGGCCACTTTGGATTAGGCTCAATATTTGGAGACTTTTTGCAAAATTTTTATTCGATATAAATGCCTGGTATCAAAAGACAGAACTTTAGAAAACATTCACATTTGTTTGGAATGTTCATAATCATGTGACAGATGTGCCTGTAGTTGTATGTTTACAAGTCCATTGCTTGTGCTATTTTAGTAAAAAACAAATTTTATCATCTAGCTATTCTTCTAAATACCCTAAATCACCTTCCATTCAAGCACCATTCAAAAGACATACATTAATTTCACGAACAGAATGCCCTCAAAATCCTGTGCACTTAAGGTACAAAAACTTGCACACAAAGCAGGTAGGCAGGTAAGTACCACCCTTTGTATAACACGCACAAAAAGCTATATCTTACCAGACTAAAGGCCACCTAAAACCGTAATGAAATATTTTTGACGACCGAGCTCAACCCACGAAAGTTTAATGAAAATTTCATACCCAAAGCTGCGTCATTTTATGAATGTAATAATGCGTAGGGGGTCTTTATCACCATTTCATATGTTAATTATGTGATCCACAAATTATGTGAGTTATTTGATAGATAGATAGAATACTCTTTATTATGTACACCATAAAAAAATACAGATACAAATGTAGAAATTTAACATAGGGTGACACAATGGGCGGTCTTATCGCTAAGAGCGATCTTTTACAGACAACCTTTTAAAGAACCTTTTTTTTTTGTTTACCTTTTAAAGAAATTTTGTAGTTTTCGAGAGTTACTACACCACTTTTTATGCAAGTCCTTCTCGGAAAAGTGGTGTAGTAGAGAGATCAATGATTTGATGTTGGCCCATTGGCCATATTAAGGCATGAATTGCGTTGATAAACTGATACTAATGCCTGAAATTAATGTTGCTCAAACCTAATTGCTTGGTATCATATTTAGAATGGAAACATAAGAATCAACGTCATATTATCTGAAGACTGTTCGAATTATTTTGGAACTGTACTCACTAAAGACAAATACTACCAATAATCATAATTACCACCACCCACATGTATATGTAAATATCAACAATATAGGCTTAGAGGCTTATCGCGGGGCGTTGCGGCTGGCAAAACATGGCGCCGCTTGATTACCCAGCATTCATCGGCGGTACTGTCGTACTGATTCAATCAATCAATCGACGTGTCTGTGTCGCGTGACATCGTGAAGTTCCAATTGATATCGTTCTGTGACTGTGTGGTAACAATTTGGTGTGACGTGTTACACTATTGCGTTGTGTTAACATCTTGTTGGTTTGAATTGAAGTAGGGGAAATTGTACGGCTCTGAATAATTCCGGAATCTAAATTAACAATAACATCTTGTGTTTGTAGAATACCTAAATGAAATCATCATACATTTATACAGTTATATTAAATGTATGACAGCTGTATTAATGTCATTTTTGTAATTTTTGTTTGTCAAAAATTTCTATTTTGTCGCATATTCAAGACATGGGCTGACTATTGAAAGAAAATGTATGAAAGAAACTTATAAAATTGCCGGTTTGTCAAATTATCTCTTTTCAATTGTCAACTGTTGGTTTTATTAAATAGGCCCCAGTACCTGGCCATCATAATGGCACATCAAGTTAATAAGACACCCCTGATTTACATCAACGTAAATGAAAGCCACCCCAAAAACTAGTTCTTCTTCAAGGAGGCGTGGGTAAAAAAACAATGCTTGCTCCTTTTTTTTTCTCAAAGAAAGGGTATTTGCTGTAGGACATGTTAATTTCTAAAAATAGCTTTCGATTGTTTTATATAGTATTAGGTTCCACCCGCAGCTTCGCCCGCGCGGTATGTCGATAAAAAGTACCCTAAGTCATTCCCTAGGATGCCATCTATCTCCATGCCAGATTTTGTCGAAAAACGTTCAGTGGTTTAGGCGTGAAAAGGTAATACACAGACAGACAGACAGAGTTACTTTCGAATTTATAATATCAGTATGGGTTATCATGTTTCTTTAGGATAGCCTACGAGTAATTGTGGTTCAGTTTTATTTTATCATGTATATTCATTTGTATAAAGACTTAGTTGTGCGGTTTCTATTAATGTCAGTTCAAAGTTTTTGAAACATGAATTAATAATGGCCAGGTTATTGAATTATAGAGGTTCGTACTTATAAAAAAAAAATCTTGTCTTTTTTTGACATACCTACGCTCGCTTTTGTGGTATCATTTCGTCTTATAGAAATTGGTATTTCTATGTTTTCCTTCTATGAAATATCTGAAACGTCGCTTCATTTACCTATACTTTAGTGACGTACATTTTATTTTCAACATTTATTCTTCATTGCTGGAAATCGTTTTTCGTAACGTCTACGTCATGAACTATTAAATGGCATAACTAAACCTGTTATTTTAAATAGAATGAAAGACGACCTTGTTACTTTAATTTTCTCACAAAAACAACTTTACTTGACTAAGTTAAGAATTAAGACTTCTATATAACATCCTACTAACAAAATTCCAAGTAAACGAAACCTTAGCTCGACTATATACAACTTATAAAAGCTTAATGTGACTGCGACAGTTCACGTGTCGCACCGTTTGTCGCTTCGTGCATGCACCGCTTTAACACTAACATCTGTACTAGAAGAAACTTTAATATCCTCTTTCTATTGTTCCTTGTGAGCTTGACTTGCAAAGTGTCGAGTATGAGAGTTGTATAAGGTACATAGAAATATAAAGTATATGCATTCTTTACACGGCAGATGTTGAAATAAAATAACTTTAAATGCTTATCACACCCAAATTTATCCAAACTCAAAGCATTTACCTATTTCAATTAAACCATTTACAGGCACTTTTGAATTGTCAAGGAATCGGTCAGTTAGAAATATGAAACTAGTTGCCCATTGCAAAACGTAGTAGGTACCTATGGAGAAGAACGGACAGGAAACTCCATGGACACTCTTTTAAATTATATTATTACAAAAATATTAGTTACATCATGCTATCACATTACGCTGAATCGATTATTATGTTGGCCTGTGTATTAGTCAACCACAATAACCACATTGATATCGGGTGATAAGATGTTTGACAACATATTAAATTCAATGACTTTGACCGACTTGCGATTTTGTCCGTCACAGTTAAAGCAGCAACGTTTTGATATCTAAGCAACCCTAAAACACAGAGATAAAAACCCCAGGCTACTTTCACGAGAGATTGAAAGCGATGATAGCCTACTTCAAAACTGAGTCCACTCATTCAGAAATCGCCAGTTCGATTGAGCTGAATTAAAATATAGCCGGCGAATATCCTTCCAATATAAAAAAGAACGAATATTTTTTCCGTACTATTTACCGACGGCGATTTTTCGAAATCGTGGAAAGTTATTTTTTCGTTTAAAAAGCGAGTAAAAAGTCGCAGTTAAACTAGGAGCGGACGGCGTACAGACAAACATTGAGTATTTCACTAATAATAAAAACGTCAAAGCGATTACATGTTTGTATTTGATTCGTACACAGACCGTGCTATATTTTTTGGTACACACTCGTGTTTCGGACAGGATTTATTTTATACCGTGTTTATTATGTTGTTCAATGTTTGGCGAAGTAAACGAGCTGGACAAATCACCCCGGCGAAGTCACAAAAACATTTAGCGATTTTGTTTTTGTTGTTATCATACATTAGTTCTATAGATTTATTTGAAGAGAACAAACATTATGTACAAAAATCTTTAGAAATAAACCTTTGTTACGTATTTTTCTGTTGTTCTTGTCTGTTTATATGTGTGTGTACTTATATGGATAAATAAATTGTCCATAAATAATAACACTACCCCAACTCGACCACAAAATACGTGAATACACGTATTTTGTGGTCGAGTATTTAATAAGTAGTCCAATAGGACTACTTATTAAATAGGTAATTGGAAAAGTGGTTCTGGCTTATGAACCTTGTAGATTCGTGATAAAACAACACTCAAACTTGGTTTTCTAGTGATATTTTAAATAATTATTTTAGTTCTAGACATTGAGTTAGGCACTCAGAATGTCCACATCTTAGTATTGAGTAAATATATAAACAATTATTTACTCATATTGTCCTCCAGTTTATAAAATACCCGGCTGTGTCTAGAGCAACGACAATGTTAAGTTTTATCTAAGCAGAAGAACAACTTAAAAACGAATACCAAACATCTGGTAAATAGAAACATCTAAAAACTCAATCCCGATGACAGTTCGAAAAAACATTTCTCCACATGAAAAACCATTTTATATTCGTCACAAAAAAGCCTTCGACTTTGTACGTTTTCATGTATTGCGGTCTCTGAGAGCAAGGTTGATAGAAAAAGTGTAATTTATTTTTCTTGAGACATGTCAAACGCAGATAGTTCGACATACATGTCGATATTGTATTTACTTTTGAAATATTAAAAGTAAAACATACTTTATATTGAGGGTAAAGGTAAACTGCGTGACAGCTGTGTTGAAGCTTCATATGAAGGTACTTAGGTTTTCAAGTATATTATACAACTTGGCAACAAGTTATTTATATTATTATACTTCTGTAACATACTTCTTCTGTGCTGCACGTCAGGAATATCATGTGAAAGTACAATTAAGTATGAATTCACAATTTCAGGAATGCTGAACACGCGATCCGAACAATTTCGATTCACGACAGCTACATTCATTCGTTCACGCGTTCATTCTTTTGTGCGAGCTCATTCAATATTGCTCATAATTTATTTGTTATTCATGCTTGCTGGAATTTAAAACTGAAAGCGAAGCTGGAGCAGATTCTGTGAAAGTGAAACCCATCGTTTCGAGAAAGACTTAACATGCTACGAGCGGCTACGGCGTAGATCAAATGCCTACGGCGTAGCTTCGTAACTTACGTAGTAAAGCTACGAGTTTGAAATGCTACGACAATCGCTACGGCCTGTGCTACGACTATGACTGTGTGCGAACCACGAATATCGAACCTTAGTTATCAATTTTAATAATACGTACAAAAAATACTGTTGCAAGATAAACAAACGTTTTAACATTTTGTTTAACACATATTCTTAATTCACTTTTCACAAATTGATAAACTTTACAAAATCCAACATTTGAGCGGGGCTAACAATAAAAGCAACATTTACGTTTCTAACACAAATGTTGACAGAAAGAGATTCGCTTCAGATAAATTTACATTGTAATAAATCCGTGCGGTGTAAAATTTTCGTATATTTTCTATTATGTCTAAGCAAACAAAGGGCGATAAAATAAGGGTGGCAAACAAAAACAGTCAGATAAAGAATTATCGTTCAGGTAAGATAAAACCTCGGTACAATTATCGGGTAACCCTTGAGAATTATCGGCACGGGTTGAAGTCGAAGCGATAATACCTGTTTTGAAGTCACGTATAAGGGAACATTAATGTAAATTAAGGTGTGGTAGATATATATTCAACAATAACAATTCCATTTGAATGTGTCAGTTAGATGTTTAAATGACCAGAGATTTTTTATAAACTTGTATGGTTTGTAAAACAATATTGACCTTATTACCACAAAACCGTGTTTATCAGTTGTTTAGCCTAAACACCTTTTAAACATGACATTTCAGTATGGAGTTTGACGTAAGACTGGCATTCGACACACATGTTGAACAATAGTGTCTAAGTTTTTGTGGTAAGATCCTGATTATTTAAATAAAAGATAGAAGGAACATAAAAGATAGAAGCTCGTGGCTAAGTAATAACAGCCGCACGGGTCGATCCATCAGGTTAAGCTACGCTTGCCAGGGTTAGTCCGTGGATGGGTGACCATCTTTACATACCGAGACTCCTCCGTGCCTCGGAAAGCACGTTAAGCCGTTGGTCCCGGCTGTCATTCGTGGATTTTTGACAGTCGTTACGGGTCGTCAGAAGCCTGAAAGTCGGACAACCAGTCTTACCAAGGGGTACTTATCGTATTACCCAGTTACTGGGTTGTGAAGGTCAGATACTGGTATTCAGCTGCATCCGGTTAGACTGGAAGCCGACCCCAACATAGTTGGGAAAAGGCTAGGCAGATTGATACCGATGAACAACAGCATAACACTATTCCTAGCCTTAAGATTACTGAACTAACACAAATACACTAAAACAATACCAACCACATAGTCAAGCAGTAATCACAACCACAGTTTGTATTACAAGCTCAAAATACACACGATAATTAGACGGTACAGTAGACCGCACGTCGCGGTAACAGAACCAGTCAGGCCCTAGACAAAGTGACACTCTATCAGCGATAACGATGATGGAAAAGTCAAAAATGTGTAGGACTGACGTATGCTATCGAAAAGATTATGTCAATCCTGTGGGCCTGTACAAGTGACATTCGCATCCAAAGCGTGTAGTATTTCTACAACGACTTTCAACAGGATTGACATAAGCTTTGCGATAGCTTATGTCAGTCCAATACATTTTTGCTTTTTCAATCATCGTTATAGCTGATAGAATGTCACTTTGCCTAGGGCCTTTGTTGAAAGTCGTTGTAGAAATACGAAACGCTTTCGAAGCGATTGTCACTTGTCTAGGCTCTCATTTATGCTGGCCGCTAATCCTATTGAAACTTCGTTCTATGCTAGGCCAGCTCAAGGTCAAAGGGTTACCACCGATGCGGTCGATTGTACTCCGCCACGATATTGAGATAATACATAAATGAATGCGCCAATTATTTGTGCTAATTATCAGCAAAGATAATTAATAGACAGCCCTTGATTATATGTTGTCTTTAAGGCTGTCATTTGTGGTAATTATATTACACATGAACTATTACGAGGACAAAGGTGAAGAGGTATCTATTTTACATGTTTTCATGAAATGAAATGAAATTGTTTATTCTGTAAATAGGATATTAGAATCACTTTTACACGTCATATTATAAAATAGTAATAAGCTAGATGAGATCGGCGTTTCCTATCTGACTACTCTGAGAAGAAAGGCCGAAACAAGAAAGGCCGAACTCAGAGAATCATTTTAGAATTTAATGAAAATTTTGCGAACAGAAACTGATAATTCATCTCTCCTACCCTTTTGCTGTGCCCTACAGGGTCCATAATGATCTAAATTATATAGTTACCACCTAAGTACACATTATGGTTAAGCAATTAAGATATTGAGTATTGAGTAATTATGTTTTGTTACAACGAATTAATTTCCAAAGCTACGGTTTCCTAGAAGAGCGGTCGCCGCCACATAGAGGTCGCATTGACGGCTGTCATGAAAACTAAACGCATAACGTTTAGTTTTCATGACAGCCGTCAATGCACCGGGGTTTGACTGTGTGTCAAAAAACGCTCTCTACACCATTATAACTATTTATTGTATATTATCTTAATATAAATATTATGAATGCGAAAGTGAGTTTGTTTGTTACGCTTTCACGCTAAAACTGCCGAATGGATTTAGATGAAATTTGGCACATGTGTAATAGGACATAGGACTTTTTATCCCGATATTCCCACGGGATCGAGACTAACGCGGGTGAAACGGGGGCCAGCTAGTTACTTATAAATAACGTTGCAGTGACGTTATTTGCACGCAAAAGCATAAGATTTTTAAGAGTTTTTATTGAAATCTGTGTAGATTGTTTCAGAATTCTCAAGACCGGTATGATAAATACTGCGGCTTTTTATAATTTGTTGTTTACTACAATCTTCAGATTCCTCTCTCCCTCATTCTTCTATCGCTTTAAGTAAGAGAAAAGAGCCTTTTACCGCCAATGTACCACTATTGTGTAAGATTAAAAGAAATAAATTAAAATAAAAAGAAAGAAAGAAAAATTGTTTATTCTGCACAAACTAAACGCACATTACAAAAAAATACTTATGATAATACTCATTCACAGATTAGCCAAAAGTATCGTATTTAAAATTCAAAACATAAAAAAGTATGACAAATGTCGTCTATTGCTTGATGTCAGGGCCAGAGGCCAAAAACAATGAAAAAAGTTTTCCAAAAATAAAATTAATACCAAAATCACAAAGAAACGTATATTCAATACTAGCTGCTGTGCGCGGCTGCGTCCCCGTGGATCCTTATATTTTTTCAATTTTCTAAAATAAAGGCCTACTTCTTATAACATCAGCCAGCGAAAGTCCCGTCAAAATTGGCCCAGCCGTTTTGGAGATTAACCGGAACAAACCGACAGACAGACAAAAGTTAAAGAAAATGTTTTTTTATATAAGTACCGTGTATACTTTCATACTGTGCCTTTGGTAAAAAGCTGTTATTGACATTACAAACAGACACTTCAATTTTATTTATTTTTTATAGATTCAACCTAATATAAAAAGCGTTCGCAAGAGCTTTCGTGGCAATTTTTGAGAGTAACAGAGGTGGCGTAGTGGTAGTTGTTTACCTACCCTAGTTATGATGCCTTCCCAAAAATATTTTTCGACGGGAATTTTTCCGTTGTATTTGCTTTGAATTCTGCATCTTCTTTTTTTAATTACCTAATGTATTTTAGAATAATAACTTTAAAGTATTTTTATGTAGAAATCTACATAAAAATACTTTAAAGTTATTATTCTAACAAAGAGGATTAAACAGAGGAAAGGGCCTTCTGCCCTTCAGACCGTCGTTTAATCAATTAAAAAGCACCTTGTAGTACCTGAGTGCAATCTTTTTTACCGTCCCTATTTAAATTCGAGTTTTTCAAATAAAAGTAGCACTTAAAGTTACGACCATTTATCTCAACCTGTATCAATGCGAAAAAAAGTTTCGCAATAAATCTAAGTACTAAGCGACTGGTCGTGATTACGTCACTAATTCATTGAGCAGTTTTTAGGGCCACCGTTATAAAGGTCAGGTCGCGGCCTCGAAATAAGCGGCGCTTAAGAAGTTATTTTTAAATGAAACTGATTAATGGATTACCATTATCAATTTTTACAGTAGGTATTATAAGTTAAAAATATCCTTCCTACTAATATTATAAATGTGAAAGTTTGTGTGTTTGGATGTTTGTTACTCAATCAGGCAAAAACGACTGAATGGATTTGGATGAAATTTGGCAAACAGATAGCTTATAACCTGGATTAACACATAGGATACTTTTTATCCCGATATTCCCACGGGATCGAGACTTACGCGGGTGAAACCGCGGGGCGCAGCTAGTTATAAATATTTTTATATTCTTTTAAAAATCTGTGAGGCCGTCACTCAGTTGAAAATGAGCCTGGATAAAGGCTGAGTTTTAGGAAGGCTAAGCCGCGCCTTTTGAGTATTGTAATCATTTATTTAATCTCCAATTAATAATGTAACAGCATCTTTATAAGTATATGAGAAGGACTTTACAATGACTTATAGCATTTTAATTAATAATTTTAATACATATTACACACTAATAGCAGGATGCTGGGTTTTAAAATAGGTATTTAGTGCGTGGAAAACTCACATATATTGGGTATGGGTCTTTTCACTGTCACTTTGGTCTTCCTGGGCCAAAGTCAACATGGCTTCGTAAGGTCACACATATGTAGATTTAAATACGTACTTTAATTACGTGCATATACTGAGTGTTTAGTATGGACCAGCGTTTTTAGCCACTGTTACTGACATTTCATTTATTGTCCACGTTTGTTCATTTCGTTTCAAAATTACAGTTCATCTGTATGATAATGTTTTTATATTATTTTAGTTGACATGATTTTGCAGTTTGCGGCTTAATGGCACTTATTGGCATCCATGCATGTTAATGAATCTAGTCCGATTGAATGAATCTAAATGTTAACGTCATCTAAACACGCTAAATGTCAAAATCACAACTTGTTTTCAGTTCATAATTAAAACAATAGCAATCAAATACGAGGACTCATTATCGAATTAATACAACAACAAAATAAGTGGTGAAGAAAATTATAAAATAAAAATGTTTGCTGTGAACCATGCCTAGTTTCTTTAATTGTCTTATTTTATTGTTGTATCATATTCACCTGGGATAATGCAAGGATTCTGGAATCGGTCTAGGCGTTCAGAAGTAATGGTGGAATAAAGGAACTCACACACAGACATACCTACATGAACCCCGGAAACATGACACTCCTTTTTTTGGCAGTCGTGTAAAAAATACTCGAATAGCTGTTGCCCTACACCCTAAGTAATCTATACTTCCATATCCATACTAATATCATAAATTCGAAAGTAACTTTGTCTGTCTGTCTGTTACCTTTTCACGCCTAAACCACAGAACGGATTTCGACAAAATTTGGCAAGGAGATAGATGGCACCCCGGGGAAGGACACAAGCTACTTTTTATCGACATACCACGCGGGCGAAGCCGCGGGCGGTAGCTAGTAATATTATAAATGCGAAAGTGAGTTTGTTACGTTTTCACGCTAAAACGGCTGAACGGATTTGGATTAAGGGGGTATAGATCTTGACCTGACATAATTATGATACTTTTTATCCCGGAATTCCCACGGGATCGAGACTTACGCGGGTGAAACCGCGGGTGAAACCGCGGGTGAAACCGCGGGGCGAAGCTAGATAAAAATAAAATAGCAACTATCATTGTGTGAATAAAACACAATAGCAAAGATATCGTAGTTACCTCAGCTTTGTGGCCATAAGAAAGAAAACTCACTGCTTCCGTATCGCTTAATCTTTCTGTCGGCGAGCCCGTTGCTCGGCGATTAAACACGTCTTCCGAGATCGATCGCCCGTACACTGTTTACGCTCTCTTTCTTATATTTGTAAAGGTATTGTGAGCTATTGTTGTAAATTGAAAACGTTTCTAGGATATAAATTAACTAGAGCACTAAAAATACATAATATAAACAAAATAATAATAAGCAGAACAGGAACACTGTTGAGGTAATTATAAAACTCCTGCGTTTTAAAACTCCTACAGATCGCGGGTTAGTTGTTTTTGTGCATTGGTTTGTTTTTGGTTAAATTAAAAACTAATATTCAACCCTCATGATACTAGCATTCCTGATGAATTTTATTTTATATTCTATATCTATATTTATTATACCTATGAAATCGGCGTTTTGTATGGGGAATTTTAAAGAAGTTGCATTTTTTATACTAATATTTTCTTAATTTATATAACAACCATGAACACTAATGTTTTAAAACTTTTATGCACTGATGTTTAAAAACTAAGATAACGTATGCCGCTTAGATTAAGCGACAAAAATAAACATAGGCGAAGTTAAAAAAAAAAAGTGGTCATTTCTGCTAACAAAATGAGGAGTCAGTCATTTTTAATCTGAAATGGAATTAGAATTTTAGACTCATATTTTCATTATGTTATTTAATCATTTGTATGCCCAAGTGGCTGATCATGGAATGAACATTATTAGTATTTTAATTATATAATGAACACCTGCATGTAACCCATGTATCACAAATAAACGATTTGATTTGATTTACAAGACTTCAATACGACCTACTCGACCCAAATCTGTGGCTGATTATTGGTCTCGTGGAGAAAGGTGTTCAGTTTGATGGTTTGTACCACACCAGACCACACTTTTCTTATATAATATGCTGTATAATTATCAAACTGCAATACCAGGGACCATAATAGGATCGTTTACCATGTCAGTTGATAAGAAGCGAAGTTAAAGGACATTAACGGAAACAAGGATACTTATAATTCCGTACAAGTTTCTAGGTTACAATCAACTCCGACAAAGGGGTAGTTAATGACCCTTGCAACGGATGAGCTGAACATACTCACACGTAGAGTTACTTAAACTTATAAATAGTGGTACGATTTCTATGGTAACTGTGCGCCTTACGAATAATACTACAACATCTGTCTTATGGCCAAATTGATTGGCTTGCTTCCACCAGTAGGCACGCGGCAAGATTATGTTGCCACTTTCTGAAGCTTGACAATCATATTTTTTTGCAAACTGAAGATTTTCCATTTTTGCAAAGTGCAAAAGCGTGCATTAACTGTTTTACACGTCCTAATCCTAATTTGCATATTATAAATGCGAAAGTGGGTTTTTTTATTTATTTGTTTGTTTGTTACGCTTTCACGCTAAAACGGCTGAACAGTTTTGAATGTTTGGCACGAGGGTAGATCATAACCTGGATTAGGACAAAGGATGCTTTTTGTCCCGATATTCCCACGGGATTGACACCTTTGCGGGCTGAAACTGCGGGGCGCAGAGAATAATAAGTTGGTCTTCTGAGGACATTTTAATGTAGAATACGCGATAATCTAAGAACTTTTTTTTTTTAGTACAAAGTGTTACAGCATTTCGTCATGCAATCAAACGTCGTCTCATAGTAAGTTGGTACAGCTAAAGCTTTGCAGGGCAGACGAGGGTCGCCCTGTCCACGTCCATCTTTCTTTTTATCTTATCTGATAAGGCATCTTTATCTTTATAGCGAAACCTTGTTTCATTTCAGACTGATTGGATTACGGGGAATATTGTCATTTATTGTGTAGTCATGCTTCTTTATGAACTTGATACTATAAAATCTGAACAGTAATTTTTGAGCTACGATCGAACATCGATGCATAGATACGTACTTAGACTGTTAACCCTTCCTTTTCCGTAGTCAGGTTTAAAATCCCATTGTGAGGACGCACATACGATAAAATGTAAAAAAAAAATCTACGTTTACTTTTTACAAAATACTGAAAGCCAACCCCAACATAGTTGGGAAAAGGCTTGGCAGATTGATTGAACTTTCTACAATAAATATTTTCCACGACTCCTAACATTAATTGCACTACAAAGCAACTACAGCTTTGACAGTTCCATGTTTGATTTAAAAGCATTCCTCAGTATTTGTCTTCTCTACAACAGAAATATGCATCTGCCTTTTTCAAAACTCAAATCGAGGCACAACTTCTCAAAGGCAGGTTTGCACACATCGGCCGTCCTATAACATGCATGTGTAAAAATGCGCATTATCTGTTCAAAAGCTGTGTTCGCTGAACTGAGGATATTACGACAAATACGGGAAGTTAACTGACATGTCAAAGCAAACGGCTGTTTGTTGCCGTATTACTTGCACTGTCAATATTGGGTTTAGCTGTTATTAATTTTTTTCTGGATGTAAGCTGTGTTTGACTTGAAAAGAGATGTGTGACTTGCTTTTTGTTTGTAAATAAGTTTGTTTTACAGTGTATCAGTGCTATGGGATTTTATTCATGTACTGTTGTAGATTTGACGTTGGTATTATTATCAAACTTTTTAAACAATTCAACGTAAATTTTCTGTGAACTGTCTGCTATAAATGTTTGTTTGAATTTTAATGAAGCTGGATTGGATATAAGGATGAAAAAATAAATATATGTACTAAAATATTCCACCAATGAGAAAAATAAGAGGAAAAGTTGTTGTAAAAATAACATTTGAAATCTGTTCAGAAAATAAACAATGTTGTAAACCATGCCATTCTCGACTGTAATGTTCCATACAAATATCTACATGAAAATTCACAAATATTTTCGCCATTTAGCCTTGATCGACACGAATGCGTCTGTTTTTGTACAGACTTTAATATATAGTGAAGATATATAATAGATAGATATGTAGTATATATATAGAGGGAGGCCTATGAATGAGCTTGAGGAATTATGTTAAGGTAACGTTGCGGTTTAAAAGAAGATATAGTGACAATTACATTAAAAAAAAAACAAACAATTTAAACATAGTCTGCTGAAAGGCGACTAACACAAGATATTTACAAGGCAGATGTGACTAGAAACGCCGGCATACCGTAGAAGGACATACTAAAGTAACCTTATTGGTGATGTTCTTTAGAAGGGTCAGGTGCATAGTAATCGTTAACGGCTTGAGTTTATGTCCAGATGTATGAACATCAACGAAGCAAAAGGAGTATGTAAGGATCATATCAGGTGGCGCTCTGAAGTTTCTGCCTACCCTCATGTGAAGTAGGCACAAGTTATGTATGTGTGTAATATAATATGAGATATGAGCGTCGATATATTGTTATCTTTGTTCCCTAAATCGATACAATAAGTTTCCGCGCCGTTGTCCGCGAAGTGACTACTTTCAGTGCTTTCACAGAAATGCCTTTAAGATACTATCTATTTTGCTGAAGAGAAATATTTTGATTTATATCATAAATGGAGTACAGCGACTGCCAATATTTTCAACAGTGAAATTTTCAGACGGATTTTTGATATTGTGAACTTAAACTTATGTTCATGTTTTTTAAAATTAAGTTTCAAGACCTAGCATTTATTGAGATTTTTTGTTGTCTAAGCTCTCACTCATTTTGTTAAAATGTGGATACGCAATGCGCAGATAATTTGCTTCAACGGATTTGCCTCGAGTTTCCCTAAATTGTTCCTCTTTTTTTCCTAAGGGACGTGTTTCAACGTCCTAAGTCCATGTTTTCCTGTTAAGAGGCGTCGTTTCGTCGTAGTACTAGAATACGCCACGTCTAAATCCAGAGATTTCAGCGTATTTTATTTTTGCAGAATTGCGCCTTTATATCTGTATTTTCAATTGCCTACCATACTGAATGGGATAGTACTTAAATATATTATATAAGTCTACATTTCAGTTCTTTTTTCTAGACACAATAAGATGGAACCTAAAGATGCGTAAAATCTGAACAATGCGAGCTCAAGTAGGGATGAAATATTATTTAAGAAGATATGTTTGGTTTGGATGACAGATCGGGCTATTTATACATGGAATTTATTTTATAGATACCTACTTAAACCCGTAATTTATCAAACGACTATTGGTACCTATGTATAGCTTGTGTTATTCTATAAGGAATTTATGGTATTTAATACCTACTTAAATATCTAATTATGAACTTAAATAAACAGAGTCACTTTATCAAATAGCTAATAAAGCGCTTTAAACCGAACACTTTATTCAGAGCTCCATTCCACGAGTGAGCTTTCATAAATTCACAAATTCTCTAGCTCCATCCTTTGAGACGGAGATGTATCAAGATAAATCCAAACTAAAGTCAGCTAATTTTGTTATAGGGGAGTATCATTCAATTAACTTTACACCGCATTAGAGCTCCGAAACGTCTTTATACATTGTAAAGGCAAAGTTTCCGTTTGCCAAAGCCCCAGTTCAAACAGCGATGCGCCGAACTAAAGCGAATTTGCATGTTGACACAGACGCCTCCCGCGGCTGCGCTAGTGTGCGCTCATAGAAATAAGTTTTACAAATACGCGTTGAGTAAATATTGGTTTGATATCGGCGCGTGCGGTTTTTGTTGACGCTTCCTGGCGACGTGAATGTGACGAACTCGCGTCAAACATCAACGCGATTTGGCAGATTTATCGCGTTTTTACTTCACATGCGTTTGTTCAATTTCTCAATCGTAGACAGAGAATGCTACTCAATACCTACTGTTTGTTGTTGACAATAGAAATACAGATAAGGTTCGGGGTTCAACGACTCACGAATCACGATAGCTGTAAATCTGAGGGATTTAGTTCGCGAAAGATGGATACAAGGTTTTTTGTTTATTTTTTTACGGCGTGAGAAGAAATGCCAGCGGTGTCGATACTGAGGCCAATTTCAACAGGAAAGCTGTACGCACGTTTCTCAAATACGCGTTTACAACCTTTTTATAAACCATTGTTGTTCGTATGTCATAGTAAATACATGAAGCGCTTTTCATCTTAGTAAATTACCACGTAAAGCCAATTTTCTATAAAGGAAACCGTGTAGGAAGTTTACAAAATATCCCGTACGCTGTGTAATATCTTGAATGTCGTCCGGCGTCCTAACGGATGGACTGAAGCAAATGGTGCAGATGTTTGTAGTGTCCTCATGTTGCGTTCACTTGAAAGTGAAGCAGTTTTAGCGTAACGAAATTTCGGTCTTAGATATAAGACTACAGGTTATTTATGTTATACAAATATGTTTGCAACGTCGCGTTGTTCAAGATTTTGTTAAAAATTGAACTCAATTGATATCATGATTTTATTGTCCACATCAGACTATTATGTTTGATACATTATTTTATTCTAAGAATAACCTATTTCGAAAAAACTACTTATCAAGAATGACTCAAGCTCTCAATCTTTAGGTAAGAACAATTCAACATAATACATAAATAGCTCATGACCGTAGGGAGTCCCATAATAAGTCGTCAAACAAAAAAAACAAAAAGGAGTACTGCAACTGAAATTGAAAGCCGCTTAGAAAAGTACGAACATAATGGAATACAATATGAAGAATCGCCGTAATACCAACAACATACGAATTGAATACGTCACAATTCAATACATTACCTATCAATTCCGCCCGAATAAGTAGCATCAATGTCCCTTTCAATTACTCAAAGATAGGTAAATGAAAAGCGGGTTCTGGTTTTTAGGCCCCGTGGGTTGAAAAGGGATCCTTGTTCGGTCGAGAAGGTTCGACTCATTCTCTATAGATGATGGAATATCGCTGTATGGTACCTATCGGGAATTATTCGCCGCCTGTTTTCGACAGAAATGGGACGAGTTGAATTTACGACGAAACTTGTCTCGGCCGTGGACTCGAGGGTCGCCATTTTAATAGTTTATGGCTTATTGTTGCCGATAACTTGTGGCTTTGGAAGTAATTCGAAAGTTTTTTTTGTACCTGTTTTGTTATTGTTAGTTGTTGGATTTAGAAGTGTCCACTGAGATAGTGATACGTTCATCTTATTCGTAGAATTCGTTAGTGGCCAAAAAGCGCTTCATTTTCTATTAGAGACATTTATGTAACTTATAAATCACTAAAATCCATAAATGTCTACCAATTCGATATCTATTTCAAATGTTATTGCAATTTTATTCCCTCTCAATAGCCTCACGGTCCCTCTTCAGGCCAAGGCCTGTAAATATAAAGGGAGGTAGTGCTGGTGTATAATGGCCACGGTTAGTTAGGTGGTCGTTGAGTTTTAGATGCTTCGCTATGACCTTTAAACGGAAGGCCTCGTTTCATAAAAGTTGCGCCTTCGGATCATTTTGGCCTTATTTAATATCCACTCACTAAGTAGCTTTTGAATTAACTATTTGAGCTGTTTGTTGGAAACTGTTATGTGATTGCGATTGGTTCGGGTTTTTAATGTTTTCTTCAAATCAAATCAAATCAAAAGTCATTTATTCAAACTAGGCTGAGAATCAGCACTTTTCGAACGTCAAAATTACATAAGACAGTCCCCCAAAAACGCCCACCCTTCACCACTTCCTAGTGCTTTAGCTGGGAAGAAGAAGTGGCGCAACAAACTCCCCAGCAGTACAAACTCCCCAGCAGTTTTTGTTGTTCTTTTGTAAGTTAGAATACTTAGGTAAATCTTTGTTGAATAAATATTTAAAGTCATAAGAATAGAACATGGTTACGTTTACAGGAATAATTACAGATATATCTTTAGTTTAGGTTATCTCAATACAGATCGTAGTGGTACCTATTTCCCAAAATGTCATCTCGATGATTAATTGATAGATGGACGACAATTTACCTTCATGAATAAATGCACAGGCATTTACCACATACAGCCTAAATGACCGAACCAATTTGGAGGCCATTTGCGTATATTTCGCGGCCCATCAAGCCCTCTACTTAGAAATTAAATAAAAAGCCAACATGCCGACAGTTTTTACTGCTCACATTTTTTATAATGATGACGAAAAGTTATTATACGTATGCGCTACTGAGGTACGTATTAGACCTACAGTTATATTTCCTTACATTATAAGATATTATTATAAACATGGCCTGCATACCTACCCTCGTATTTTATGTGTGCCAGTACCAACAGGGACTGTTTTTTATGACTCACAAACTGACATAAAATGTGACTTGAGTACCGATTTTTCACGCATTATTACGTAAGATGGTAAGTATAAACAAGAATATACAGCCAAGTTCAGAAAGGACGAATACGAAGTTTGTAGTAGGTATGAGTATTATGAAAAACATAAATACCATAAATTATACATAATTATTATGTTTTACAAAGAAATGTTGGTCCATACTACGAATCCAATGTCGCATTAAATCCAATGTCGCGTACTAATCCAATGTCGCATTAAAAATGAAAATAAAAATATAAAGGCAAGGTTTTAAAAACATTTCGAATTAAGACGGCACATAAACAAATAGGTAATATACATTGACAGAAATTGAAGCATACAGCTTTTCCTTTAAGTTTAATAGTATAATTCCTTTAAGTTATATAGCTAATAGTTTAATTATCGGCACTAACAAGAAACATCCAACTGCATTCCATTTAGAGCGACTACACAAGAAGTGAATGTCACTACCCGAGAGGATGGGACAGTTCAAAGCCGGAGCCGCGACAAAGACGACCAATTTCCTCGCCATTCACACGGAAGGGACCACCAGCTATTGGAAATTATTTCGCCGAAGCCGTCTGCTATTGACGTAACTAGGTCGCGATATTTTACACCAACACTTTTTACAATAGCTTACAATAGCCTTCCTTTGCTCTTTTGGTTCGGCCGGCTTTGCACAAAATGCACTGATTAATGAATAGCAATAGTGACCTACTTGCCTCGCTAAAAAGCTTTTTGCTCTGTTTTGTGTAGATGCACTTTTGTCCAGTTACACAATGGAAACGGAACAAAGTGCACCTGTGTACTAGGAACTGTTGGTTGTAAATAGAGTTGTTGGAATGGGTCATTATTTCATTTGCTTATTGTAATTTATGGTTTATTACTGCTCTTTAAAGCTGTGATTGACTTTTGGCTTTAGTTCAGCATCTGATAACAATAATTTTATGTTCTTGATGACTAATTTTCACGTCTTGTTTAGGGCTTCCTAGATAGCAATAAATTGATTGTTAATTGTTATTTATTGCTTTCACGTGTATTAGTCGTAGGTAAGGTACCTACTGCGTAAAATTTCATTATCAGTACTAGTATAATATCTTCAATAGCGAAGTCATTGCATATTACTGAACCTCTTCTTTGAGTACCCATCAATTATAGTAAAAGGCAATGTGCTACTACATTCTTTTATTTCAATCAAACGCGAGAAGTTTTTAGAGTCCCACTAAAATGTCACGTCCGTAACAAAAAGCTAAACAATTATATAAAGTACGTGAACAAACACGTCATAAAAGAAAACATTTATCTGATAACTGTAGCGTTACTTGAGCGGCCATGTTTCTTGTCTATGGTCCGTGGTGTGGCCCACAGACACTCGAACTTGCTGTGTTTCTGACATGGTGTGTTTATTTCCCGCGCTTCGTTTATTTTTCTAAAAACTTTCTACCTATTGTGTCCTGTCGCGTCTATTTTATTGTACCTACCACATTTTAGATTAAAGTGAAAGGTTTAAAGAGTTATTGGATTATTTTTTATTTGAGTCTTTATTTTGTTATTTTCAGCAACGATTCGTTTTGAAAATAGAACTTCGTCGTCATTTTATTGGCCTATATTTTCAATTGGTCTCGGTTGACTTTGAACTTCGAACATTGATTTGGTGTTATAATGCTCTCTGCTGAACATAAAACACCTTTCATACCTCCATCAATCAGGAAAATTCGGCGAACTTACCTGAAAAATAAAACACAATCATGTTAGTCAATAACTCCAAATATATATTTTTTTGGAATATCAAAGAAAAATGGCGAAGGTTTTTTCTCTTGAACTGGAGATTAGTGAAGGTATTTTCATCAATTTTAAAATAAAAAACTTCAATTTAATACCTTATTTTTACTCAGATAAGAGATATTTTTGTAGGTTCTAACCTTACCTACAAGACTTTTTAGGCAAATTGATAATTTAAGTAAACTTCAATTATCTAAACCTACATGTAGATAACTCTCTCTCTCAAACCTTCGGTTCATCTGCAACATGGTTCAAGGTTTTACTGCCTCAGATCCTATACTATGTAACCTCCATAAAACACCGCCATTAAGACCTTACAGTCAATAGCACCTGATATTCAGGTATAGTGTACATTTTAAAAGTTTTCCTACCGAGAGCTGTTTAAATTGTAGCCGGGTATTCCCCGGGCGGCCATTAATCCATCATTGTGTCCAAGTGCTGAGATCTGCCGGACTCGCTAGCTTTTCTAAAACCTTTCCACTTTCCACTAGGGTTGTTACATTTCCTGCCTAATTTAAGAATTGCTTCTTGTTTTAATTAATACTTAGTTTAAATTGAAAAGAGGACTAGCACAATCAAAATAAATAATTATGCTTTTTTCTTTAGGCATTTTCAATCAGTACCTTCCGCTCATTCATGGATGTGAGAATATAAATAAAGTTGAAGATCTATTTTGCAACGTGAGTATTTTTTTGTCTAATTATCGAACAGCACCAAAAAATATTTGATACTTTCCTAGCTTTTAAAAACAGAATTTTAACTGGTCAGGCGAAAACTGGTGTAAAACGTAAACAAAAAACAATTTACACACAAAAACATGATATTGTTGTAGCTCCCAGTGATCGTATTGATACTGGCATGCAATATTCAACATGAGAAACACTACGGAGAGTAACAGGTTACACAATGGAGCCTGTCCAAAATGTATATAGAAATTGCCCAACGCATTTTTTTAACAATGTTTGGTAAATGTATGTATGTACAGACACATATCGAAAAGTTCTAACTTTATACATTTGTCATTCTGAGATTGGTCATTCTGAGCAAATCGTGGTGCATTTATTTGAAGTTTGGTCAGTGTCGGATAAAATCTACTCATGTGGTAGGAACGGTGCGGTAACCGTATCGGAAAAGTGGCGTCGCACTAAACGTGGTGTGGTCGAGGTTTCGGTCGCACCGTGGTTGCCGCGGCGTTCAGGGCGAATTTCAATAATAAAACTGAACGCTATCAGCACATCTAAACCGCGTTAGCAACATGCAGTGTCAATATTCCACAACAAATATTAGTGCGGCGCAAGGCTGTGGTCTCGCTTCATGTGCAATAGAATCTTTGCAAATAGAAAAAAACATTGAAAAGACGATAAGCTTTAATTAAAAGTTGCTGTATGAAATACAGTTGCGTTTTTTTCTCTGCTCCAAGTTCCATTCAACAGCCTTCTTAAGTTAGCTAATAAAAAAACTCATAGATTTATTTTTGTTCCTGTTAACCCTATCCTATACCTACTTTCTAAATGTCTCAATTCATTTTTCTTGTCCAGGAAATTGGAAGCATGGCAACACAATCGTTTTGTATCTCTGAACGATATGTCAGATACGCGATACATTTGTGGTGCAAGACACATGATGCATGATTGTTGTTGCAAGAGGTGATAGCAATGGATTACGAACATTACCGGTGCGCGGTGGTTCGATTTGTGGAAGATTTTGTTTCTGGAAAGTTAAACGGCAATATTTTTATTTGTATGGGGGTAACAGCTATGTTAGATAGGTACCTACTGAAATATGCTTGAAGAAAGTACCTATTTGGTTCACTTCGATAGTGTTCATAAGTTTAGCGTTCTAGTTTACACGTCATTCTCTGCAAGTTTAAACCGTACCAGGTAGAACTTTAACAGTAATAAAACACGATATAAATCATCTCGCCTTTGTGAACTTCACACTATTTGTATGTGTACCTACAAATATATAGCATAATAGAAACAAAAGACTAGCTCGGTAGCTGTGGGGTAAATGGCTCGGAACTGGCATCGTTTTAGTGAACTGCGTCCAACCACGGAACCTCACTTTGTGCCTACGGACTGAGGCAAAAAGTTGACGCCGCGGCGCGCCGTGCCGTGAGCAAATTGTTTTGGATTGAGCTTGTGCTCGCAAAAATAAAGATTGTTCATCATTGGATACGAGTACTAGGTATACAACGAGTGTAATTTGTGTTTTTTTTACAATAATATGTTTTATTGAATAAAACGTTTAAGTACAAAAAGTATAAGTACATTTAGTAAACGGTAAGATTTTAGTGCTTAAAAATAAACTAAAATATTTTTATTACAGGTGCAAGTCATGATGGTTCGGAATTACAATGTTAAGAAGCGGCTCGCTACCGAACCGATCTAGGTTAATTCACCTGTGTTTCAAACTTTAGAATTTACTAAATTAATATTTTAAGTACATTTTTTAATTTAAATAATTTTGGGATAAAACCGTCTTTTCACATAAAAGCAGTCTATGTATTTATCTAAACAAATTTTTCAAAATAATATCCAGTTGCAACGTCATTTCGCATCAATAAAGGTCACATGATTGCATTCTGCCTCGCAGGCTATGCCTCGTTTGCAGCAATGCCTCGCTTAATCGAGGCCACGTCCCTACACCGTACCACGTGGATTTTTATTAGAGGGCATAAAATTTCACTTAACGTAACGTACGCCGCCGGTACCAATTCGGTTTGCTGGGCTGACTTCATTTCGTATGCCTACAGCGTCATGTTCCTCGCATCACGTGGAAATGTGAGCTTTTGTTTCGCATTTGACGCACATATACATAATTAAAATGTTATGTCTATGCATACATACGTACGTTCTCTGCATTAGGAACATGATCCAATTACGGAGGTCTAGTTAGTGTCTGTGAGTGTGTTGGTTAATTTTTACTTTCAGCAATGTAAAGATTAATGTTGTTTTTGATTTGATCGTGACACAACGTCAAAATCAATCTGCATAGCCTTTTCCCAACTATGTTATTTATTTATTTATGTTGGAGTCGGCAGCCAGTCTAACCGGATGCAGCTGTATACCAGTAGTTTACATGGAGCGACTGCCTATCTGACCTCCACAACCCAGTAACTGGGTAATACGATACCCCTTGGTAAGACTGGTTGACAGACATTCGGCCTTCTGACGACCCGTAACGACTGTCAAAGATCCACGAATGACAGCCGGGACCAACGGCTTAACGTGCTTTCCGAGGCACGGAGGAGTCTCGGTATGTATGTAAAGATGGTCACCCATCTACGGACCAACCCCGGCAAGTGTAGCTTAAGCTGATGGATCGACCCGTGCGGCTGTTATTACTAAGCCACGAGCTCCTCGTGACACAACGTGAATATGAAAAATTTCATATATTGGCAAAGTCCTCAAATTAATTTAAAAACTGACTCACTTGGTCAAGTTATGCTCCCCAAGTGTTACATCAGCTATATTAATAAGTCTAGAACTATTTATATACTTCAACTTCTTAAGAGCAATTCTGCTTGAGACGCTCTACCAACTCAATTTGTTGAAGTCGTAATATTCACACGTCACTAATTATCATAAATAGTGTTGTATCGCAAAAGTTTTATAAGAATTAGTCTAGCTTCAGACTTCTCATAAAATAAAATTTAAAATCAGAAACAGGCTTATTTCAACTAAGTAGCTCACTCAATTTATTAGAAGTTTGTCGAGGTACGTAATTTTATATAAAAAATGTGATTACGTTCAGAATTTATTAGAGATATTCTCGACCATTGATTTTGTAAACTTTCTGAATGCAACTGACCTTGCATAGCTCTAGGTCATTGATTCAAGAAATTGGATTAGAATTTCTCATTTTGTTACAGTTTGATCACAGTCTAGTTTTGAAGCATCGAAATTCAAGATGAAATACACTTAGGTATTTTGCTTTTTCTTCTTTGTACCTACTTCGAAGTTAGTTTCTTCTCAGTTTCACTTTTTATAGCTAACTAACTGCGCCCCGTGGTTTCACCCGCGTAAGTCTCGATCCCGTGGGATTATTGGGATAAAAATCATCCTCTGTCCATTCCAGGTCATGGTCTACTCCTGTGCCAAATTTCATCCAAATCCGTTCTGTTTTTGCTGAAAGCGTAACAACCAAACAAACGAACTCACTTTCTCATTTGTAATATTAATAGTTAGGATGAGTATCTCCGAGTCTTATTAGTATGTATGAACTACAAAAGAACCTACACATTATGAAGTTCTTTCAAAGGAACGATTTATATTAATTTTAAAAGAAAATGTGTGGTACATTTTCTTGAAAAATTAAAAAGAATCATTCGGATACTGGAAATCCGCCACAAACATGTGATTTTCTGCCCCATATTTCGCCTATTATTCGCATCCTCATATTGCTCATCAGTAATCAGCAATGCTAGCAAAGCAGTCGCATCGCCAATTCGCGGTAATTGCGACCAGCCGCGTCATGACGTCATCCCTTCATTAGAGAGCGATCCGTCACCCACTGCGACATAATCGCACGACTAATCACTTCTATGGTCACATTTATACCCAATGTGGGTGCTAATTCTATTGCTTCATTAAGGCTTTTGCTGTCTTTTCCTCGCACATACAAGAAAAAAGCTGTTTTATGTTACGTCATTAGCGACAAAACCTATCTGGTGGTTAATATCACATCCACCATTGGAAAGAGACCGTTTAACAGCGATATGATTAATACTACTTACTCTCTAGAATGTGTTATTAGTTATTAATGCAACTGTTATATAATAAGGGGTAACACGAATCAGCCGAGTGTGATAATAGTATCACATGAGTGTTTTAATACCTAATTATTTACAGTTGCATACAAGACTTTATGTACACCCATGAATATGAATCCTCTATTCGAACAAAAATGGAACTACTAATCGAAGAAAAATGGAGGGATACGACACACGTGAATTCGAATTTTTCGAATTCGAATATCATTTGTTTTTTTTCTTTTAAATTACGGTGCTTTGTTCGTGAAACGCGCCTGCATGACAATGTTCTTTTTTTTAAATGAGTTGCATTATAAAATTTAGTACAAAATTATAACACCCGTTTGGATGATATTATGGTTACTATGACACTAGTTGTTTTAATGTTGGCAATAAGCTTACTGTTTCAGGAACTTTTATAGAGGATTTATAGCATGGGTGTAGATAAACTATATTATAAGCCTGTGTTGTCCCAATGCACGGCAAAAGCCTCCCTCACCTCTTTCCACAATTCCGATTTTTTTTTAACTCGACGTG
Organism: Lithophane socia; assembly: GCA_947522985.1. NCBI lineage: Eukaryota > Metazoa > Arthropoda > Insecta > Lepidoptera > Noctuidae > Lithophane > Lithophane socia. Next base: position 9,902,653 of record OX383270.1, on the reverse strand, counting down.
AAATATCGCGTACGATACTAGTTTAGTCGGCATGTCTTAACATACTGCCTAAACAGTTCCTTTAAAATAGCGATCTATTAGTAAAAGATAGCAATACTCTAACTAACACTAGTGAACAAGAGAATCAGAGCCATTGTTGTGTGACCGTGGTTCGTTCAGACCGCAGGACAGATGTAGGTATCTAGGTCGATAGGTAGGTGTTACCGCTGTCTGTTACACACCGGTTAACTTAATTACTGTCAGTTGACACTTCGGTACCTGTAGGTACACCTCCCTAGGTAGTTAAGCTCACCTTTTGGTGAGTTCTCGGTGGGACATTCGATTTTCCCGCGGGTATTGGTGTTGATTTTGTGAAGCTAGGTCGTATCAGATAATAGTGACGATATATAGGTTGTGTTAGCTGTATATTTTTTAAAGTTAGTAAGTAGAAATACAGCGTGTATCAAAAATGTGTGTTTGTCGCAGCCAGATCTTAGAATATTATTGATAATTTCATGAAATGTTTGTGTTTCATGAAATGGGCAGTTAAAATTGACCATATCGTTTAAATGTAGGTACACGTTTGATGTCAGCCGATGTTTGGCCATATCATCAATGTAACACAAGCCAAGTAACTATGACCAACTTGGAAGTAGCGCTCGCAAGAAGCGTGATTTTTTAATTTGTATAAACTAATTTTAAGTGTTGTATTGCATTTCATGCAAACCCCTTGGCACCCAGACCAAATGGGTTAGGTTAGGTTAGAACTGTAACCAACCGCGCGCAAGCCGAGCGAGCGAAGCATGCGGTGCCGCGGCAGCAGCCGGCGACCGCTACTTCCATGCTGAGGCTTTACTGCGAGTTTCTTGTAGCTATCTTCACTTTACGCATCGACCGCGTTCGGCGCTCCGATTGGCTCTTCACCAGTGAAGGCCAGTGAAGGGCTAATCGGAGCGCCGAACGCGGTCGATGCGTAAAGTGAAGTTAGCTAAAAGAAACTCGCACTAAGTCCTCTGGTCGCTTTCCTTAATAACATATTTGGAAATTCAATAAAAGTCCATCGACTTTTTTGTGTGGTGCTAAACTTCAATACGTAGTCGAACCATATGTATGGGACAGCTGATTACATTTTGGCGATTACGATGTTGGTCCCATGGAGAAAGTTATTAAATTTGATGGTCTGCCTCACGCCCTTAAATATGACCATACATTTCTGAAGTATGGAATGTGGAGGATGTATAATAATTAACACAATAAATCACTATTGTTCCTTTAAAATAAACATAAATACGGAAACATTTCGAAATATTCGTGCTAATTAAAGCTACATTCAAACAAGATATTTACGGTTTTCCTAGAAAAGATCGTCAAACACCGATACGGCTCCCAACCTCTTTGTACGAGTACGCTCAACCAAATCGGCTTTTGTCTTTGTTGATGTGCCTTGAAAGTCCCATTTGCTCGGCTGAGCGTTCCAAATGCTATACTGTACTGACTCTCACATGGCAACAGGAATTTATTCGAACTTAGATACGAATTTCCGAAAGGGTTCGTGAGTTAAAAGACTTGGATATTTGGATGTTCTACATGTTACCTTAATGAAATGGTTGGGTACTGAAAACTACCTGAAACATAATCCTAACTTAATATTATGCGAAAATGAGTTGCGAAAGTGAGTTTGTTTGTTGATTTGTTCCGCTTTCACGCTAAAACAGCTGAACGGATTTAGATGAAATTTGGCACATGGTTAGACCATAACCTGGATTAGGATATAGGATATTTTTTATCCCGGTATTCCCAGACTTACGCGGGTGAAAAGGGTGCGTAGCTTGTTATTTATAAATTCAGTAATGAGTCTTTTATTTATAATGAGTACTCACTGTTGTCAAACCGTACCTTTTTTTGATAATTCGATCAATTGGATGAGAGTAAAATAGTGCTGTTATAAACAGCAAAATATAAACTGTTTTTGTTCACCATACAGTTTCCAGTAATACCTACGGGTCTATACTTAAGGTTCACATTCCTCTAAGTCTCGATTTCTTAATGAAAGTAGGTACCTACTCTTTATATTTCAAACCCTTTAATATCATTGAGCACATTTACAGCGAATAAAATCTAGGTTACAGAATTTTATTCGCACAAAATGATAATAACTAAATTGTACAACGCGGACACAACTTAGTGACGCCTTCATTACGGGCTTCATTAAAATGGACGAAAAAGTGTTAAATTGTAGGTAGGGGCTGTTCTAATTTGTTCGGTAATTGCGAGGGATGCCGTCAGCATTAAAAAGTGATCTGTCAGAGCTAGGGCAAATCCAGCAGACGGATCATTCCGAACATAAATTGGAAGAGACGCGCTTTTGAACCGTTTGGACTTCTAAATTGGTGATCTTGATTTTCATGGTTATTTCTTATTAGGTAAGAATATTTGAAGTTTGTGAAAAGAGAAATAAAATAATCTGATAAGCTGTTTGTTTCCAAACACAGTTAACGTAGGTAAGTACCAATCAAATATCAATTATACTTGAAAAAAAACATCATTTAGCTCAAACGGAACTAGTTTCCCAAAAGCCAATAATCTGAAACGAAAAACATCGAATAATCCAAATTTTGACTTCATAGAGGTAAAGAAAAAAGAAACAAATTCAATGCTAAGCTTTTAAGGGCTAAGTTAAATAAAGCAAACGGGAACTCGGGGAATAAATCCAGGTGGTATCTGAAGCCAGCTTTGAAATCACGCCGAGCAGCGAGAGGGTAGACAGAACTTTCTTTATTTATTATTGGACAAATCTCGTAATTAAACTCCATCGTATTTAAAGTGACTTCGCCTTAATTTTACGTTTGCAACTTCGAATTTTATTTGGGATCGTAATCGTTTTTGAGGATGCGAATTTGTAGAGCATTATTGTTTTAAATTTAGGAGCCATGAATAAAGAATTACTGAGTCGATATTAATGAGTTTTGTTGGTAGGTACCGTGTTGGTAGGAGCTTGGAAAACAGTAAAATTATTTTCATATTAGTCCATATGGTACTAACATTATTTAGGTATCTCAGGCATCCTATCCTATCCTAACTAATATTATAAATGCGAAAGTGAGTTTGTTTGTTACGCTTTCACGCTTAAACGGCTGTACGGATTTGGTTGAAATTTGGCACAGGGGTAGACCATGACCTGGAATAGGACATAGGATACTTTTTATCCCGATATTCCCACGGGATCGAGACTTACGCCGGTGAAACCGCGGGCGCATCTAGTAGAAACATAATTGGAAATAACTTAAATCAACAGTCCCAAATTGTGTAGTAGTAACTACTATCTTAAACTCAAAACCATAAACCCTCGAACTAACGTGAACCCCGAAAAACTTTTTCCCCGCGCTCAATAATTGTGGTACGAAATATGAGTGTTATGTGTCCCAATACATAATAACAGCAGTTTCATGGAGTCGCCAAAAGTTTTCAATCGAAGGGCCGGTCAATGATTCCCTGTTCGGTCTTGTGCGGCCCTCCAAAGTTTCCCTATAAAAGCTTCGAAATATGTTGTGATATTTCTTGGATAACAAGCAAAGTTTCGTCCTTCGACAGTCATAAAGGCAGGGGTGCGAGATGTTTGGCCGCGGTTGGACTTGGGCCAAGAAATCTCCTTCCTTCACGCCTTGGTACTGAATGCGAAAAATAAGATGTATTTGATAATCCGAATTATTGTTCCGTTGACGTTTTTTGAATGCGAAATGAGTGGGCAGAGTGTGGTAACTCTTTGAGATTTCGTATTTTTATCGTATAGTAAGTATGTATTCAACGATGTGATTTCTATTTGGAGACCGATCGCTAGGCCAACGTGGGTTCATAAGTGGGTTCATAAGCTCGATAGTAAAATTCCTTAGAATTTTAGTCTGTTTTGATGTACCTACTTCATTAAAAGAAAATATTCCCTTATTCACATAAAAGGCTAAGATGGGCTTGCGGCTAAGTAATAATTAACAGCCGCTCGGGTCATTCGATCAGGTTAAGCTACGCTTGCCGGGGTTGGTCCGTGGATGGGTGACCATCTTTACATACCAAGACCCCTCCGTACCTTGGAAAGCATGTTAAGCCGTTGGTCCCGCTGTCATTTGTAGATCTTTGACAGTTGTTACGGGTCGTCAGAAGCTCGAAAGACAATCAGTTTACCATGGTGGTTTCGTGTTACCCAGTAACTGGGTTGTGGAGGTCAGATAGGCAGTCGATCCATGTAAAATACTGGTATTCAGCTGCATCCGGTTACACTGGAAACCGACCCCAAAATAGTTGGGAAAAGGCTAGGCAGATGATGATGATTCACATAAAAGGCTCACAGAAATACGCAGTCAATGAAATACGTTTTCGTTACTGCTTGTTAGTCTACATAAAACCTTATTGAGTCGGGCCACTTAATTATTTCGGTATCAAAGCTAATGAGAAGTATTTTTTCCTTCTATTCTGGTCCCGTTCATGTGTCAAACAAAATATTATTTAATTAAACATGAAAATTAAGCTGGAAGCCGACGACAGCGTTGTCAAATTGCGCTGGATTAATTTTGATTCATTTTGTTGCTCCCACCTGTTCTAAATTTAATTATGTCGGAGTTCGCTTCATAAGTAGCTATCTAATTTCACATGATCTAGAGACTTGGGAGAACTAATTAAATTCTTTGATAGCAAATAACGATGATTTTGAACGTCTTCCCGTTTTTAAACAATCGAGAAATAAGGAATGTTTTAGTGTTTATTTTAATTAAATATTTCATGTTTATTATTAGTAACTAATTTTGTGAGTTAGGCAGGTAATGATTTTCGTTATTATAATAATATACTTTGTGCAGTTTCCCTTCAATGCCTTTCGGGGTAGGTAATGATTTTAAGCATCAGGTAGGCTGCGCGCAAAGTATGTTAAACAAGGGTTAGCCAAAATTTTCCTTTACCTAGTTCAATCTTCGTAACATCTTTAGATTCATTTTGGTGCGGGTCCTTAGTGGTTTGTACAGGGTTACATCGACCTGTTGCTACCTGACGGGTCTCCTAACTTCGGAGCTCATTGGCCTCAGCTTTGGGGGCTTTAAACACTCCTAGTTCGAGTATTAAAAGCCTCCTTAATGCCTGTTGAAGTCTTAGGCTTAGGACGTTTTAAAAAATATGACGTTTTTAAACAGCCATATTTATTTATGTTAGCTGGAATATTGCTACCAATTTAACAAAATCTAGCCACCAATTAAACTTTACTAGACGTAAGTCGAATTTGTAGGCGAAGCGGATAGGTAACACACTTTTAGAGATCTTCATTGGTGAATTACTTTATTCATCTGCTTTATAACGCAATTGCCTAGCTCATCGGTTCTCAAATTTTTTTGGCGACGGAAACTTTTTGGAAAACGAAATTCTTGACGGAACCTTAGAATAATCAAAACCGTTCGTCGTTTTCTCAGATGTTGCAACATCTCAAACTTGTTTCACAGGGTCCAAATTTAATTTTTTTTAGACGTAGGAGCAGTATCGCGTATAAAAAGTAAAGCGCCTACTTGTAGTTCCATTGTATCTTGCATAGACACGTGATTAAGCAAATGCCACCATATCTAAAATTTGTTCTTGAGGCAAGTGGGCTCCTCAAAGCCTCTGTGGGGGCTCCGCGAAAATACTGGTTCATTGTGACCAGTAATTTCGCGGAGCCCCGACCGAGTCTTTGTGGAGCCCAGGGGCTCCGCGGATCACACTTTAAGTAACACCGGCCTTGCTCCTTCAAATACACACACACACGCACATACACATGATAAACTCAGGCCTTCTTCCCATGGGGGTAGGCAGAAACTATAGAGCGCCACCTGCTACGATCCTTACATACGCTTTTGGCTTCGTTTACATTCATACATCAGCACGCGTAGCATGACCACCATGGAAACGGATTTTGTCGACGGAAGAATAGACAAAATGACAGATTCTGATTGTTTATGTAATGCCTAATCTAGAATATTGCCCGTAACCCGGGACTGCAGGCCGCTCGGGTTCGCAATAACCTCACTAGCGGGAACTAGAGCGAGACGAATTCCCGCGATGGCTCATTACATAAAGTAATAACTTTAAGTAATGTTAAATACCTTTGTATCGAATAGGTAAACGGTTTTAGGCAATGACTAAGCAGTTTTATCGTATACTAGCTGCGCCCCGCGGTTTCACCCTCGTAAGTCTCGATCGAGATTTACGCGGGTGAATCCGCGGGGCGCAGCTAGTACAAAATATATTTAAAGTGGAAGTGAACATCACCTTCTGTCTCAGTTTCATATATGCCTAACAGGTATAGTATTAGTATGTACCTAACTATGACTTGAAAAATTAAGGGATCTCTACTGAAACCAAACCGGCGCGGGCGGTTCTAGTTCTGGGGGCTGGCTATGAAGTATTAATGCCATCATTATTCCACTGCGAAAAAAGGATGGTGCTAGCGGCCTTGTATAGCTCCGTCTCTCACAAACACGGGAAAAATGGTGGCATCAATACGTCGTAGTATAGGTGCAGATCTTTCACTGGTCTTTCTAACTTTTAACTACAAGTAGAAGACAAATACGTGCCTTTTATTTAATCAATACAATAGTTTTTGTATAAGGTACCTTAACCAGGACAAATAAACACGAAAAGATTAGCAAAATCTGCGAAAGTAAATGTTAATTGTAAATGTATAAATATTTTAAAAATACTTCGACCCTCTGCTGTAATTTCGAACGTGTGTAACATAGCAATCCCATAACTTTGTGCACCCCATGGTAAAACAGTGGGACATAACTCCGGAATATTCGTCGAATATGTACGATTTGTGGTAACGGAATAATGTAGTTCCTACGTGACACGCAAGATGGCGCTCTTGTCACGCGTTGGCCCAATTTATGTAGATGACGTGCTTCTATGAAGTGCACAGTTTGCTCTCAGTCGCAAATAAGGAGCTGTGGCAAATAGGTCGAAGTTCGCTTGAACTAGTACGCTGTTTTACTTAATAGTCACAGGTAGAAAATAGATTAGGCCAGCGTTTTTTTTTAACGTAGGGTAGTTACACAACTAAACTACGACTACTTATAGTACTGAGTTTCGCATAAATACATCGTTTTTTTTTAAATCTATAACTCTCTCCCATTTATATCCTCGCACACGATATATTTCTTTATTATGGCAGTCTAAAGTGCCTAGGTGCCTACCGATTAACAAAAGTGGTCCATGACTTTTTATGGTAAAAAGTAAAAATCATTCTCTTGAAACTTTCCTCTCTTAGACTGCGATGAGCACGAAACCCACTTGCGTGTCACCTACTAGCACATACTCTGGTGAACATAGAGTCTCAAAAATTGGATACAATTCTTTATTGGTGTCATGATACAAAAAATATTAGTTACTTACTTACGTAGCAATATGCGCGGACGCTGCGTAAAGATCTACAGGATTTCTAAGTGCCGGAACGTGTTTGTTAATAATATCTACTAGGTCATCAGTAAACTTTACACGTGTTAATTTTATGTTACATTTTATTGCCTATTGTGAAGGTGTGGAATATTTCTTGATAACATTTTTTTGAGCATTCGTCAAATAGTTTGGAGCAATTCCTAGCTTTAAATAGCACTAAATCATACCTCATGCCATTCTGAAACTATGTTCGGTGAAGTATATTTCTTAGCGTTCTCTTGGTATTTTTTGTTGTTTTGCATTAAATTAAAATATTTTTGCAAGAATTACTATTTCATTATCTTGTTTTAGTGCGACTGCTCTGGGCGCAATAGTGGCCCCAGTTGATCAAGGAGATGGCTCTCTTATTCTTACTCCCTACGTCAAAAATGGAGAAACGGAAAAAGCAAAAGAACTATCTGCAGTAGACCCGAGTCTGTTCGCTGGCGTCAACAGTCACGCTGCGTACTTTACTGTTAACGAAACTGCAAAATGGAATCTGTTCTTTTGGTATTTTCCTGCGCAAGGAGTTCCACTAGACAGTACGCCGTTGGTTATCTGGTTACAAGGAGGACCTGGTGGTTCTTCTTTGTATGGCTTGTTCGAAGAAATTGGGCCTATAATGATAGTTAATGATACGGGTAAGTATTAGATGGAGCTTATATATCTGTAGATAGATTCAAGTTTTAGATTAACTTGTAAAATGACCAATCTTTTCAGTTCAAAAAATGCCTATCACATGGGGTTCCAGCTACTCGCTTCTCTTCATTGACAATCCAGTAGAAACTGGTTTTAGCTTCACCGAGGGAGGCGAATACGCGACCAATGAGGATGAGGTGATGAATATCTTGCGAATATCAAATCGAACTGTTCCAGGAAGTTTCTAGAGTGCCTTTTCATGTCCTTATTTTTTGTAGGTTGGCGCGTGTCTCCTAAATTTCCTTCAGCAGTTCCTGTTAGTGTTCCCAGAATTAAGACAAGCACCTTTGTTCATCGCCGGCGAATCTTACGCCGGCAAATACATTCCTGCGTTTGGACATTACATACATATGAGCCAAGACGAGTCCAAGCCAATTAATTTGAAGGTTAGTTTTATTCATATTTGGGTGTCATTTTTTAAGTTGTAATCGATTAACCTAGTAAACTTGATTTTTTAGGGTTTAGCAATCGGGGACGGATGGACAGATCCACCGACACTACTGCACTACTCCGAGTGGGCACTACAAGTGGGACTCTTGGACCCTGAACAAACCGAAGTGGTTCACAAAATGGAAGAAGAGGCTAGACAGTACTGGAACGACGGCAACTATGACGCTTATGCACAGGTATATGTTTATAGTCCATGAGAGATGACTAAATATCATGTAGTATAAATAAATTATGCATAATAACTTACATGGAAGTCTCCTTTGTTGTCACCTGCATAGCACCATACGATGGATCATTATTATGTGCCGATGTAATAAGGCCCATTGTCGTAATCATAACATTGTATTACTATATTCGGGCCACCAAGAGAATGCGTTCCTCACACTTGTCTGTTGAGTACGAAAGAATGTGTTTTACGAATTTATATCGTGTCCAACTGAGAGGTGTTAGGAACGTATAACATGTATATGAGTGTATATGATCTATACCGTCCGTCGATCGTCGTCGTCGATGTGGCGTCGAAGAGAATAAGGTCCAAGCTGTGCGTAGTGGCTCTGAATGGATGTGAGCCTGCCCGACTCCATTTCAGAGCCAAAAAAAGCAAGTCATAAATTAGAAGAGCCGAAGACCCTGTACTCAGCAGTGTGTGGAGCAAGGCTGCCAATAATGACAATGAATATCGATTAAATATGACTTACGCGCAGTAGTGGTGATTTTATTGGATTCGAGTAAAAGAATTGGGACTATCTATTCAAATAAGTGGTAATTGGTTCGGTTCCTTTATTTACAGTTCTGAACCGGAGAGAGGTTTTGACCCCATTGTTTTTTTCTTAAACAATGGGTATTTGAGCCGGTACCCCCATGGGTCCACCCACCGGGACCACGGGCAAACACTTGGTATCCCACGATGCCAAAACCAACACCTATGAAAAAAATTACTGAATTTATATTGAAGTGTTTCTTTTTTATTTTAGTCTGCAGAGGGCGCTTATGCCACACTCAGAAGATATGCACCTATCAATAACTATAATTATTTACTCGAAAACACGTCTATTGAATCATTATCCGCCATTTTTTTAAATAGAGCCGAAGTGCAAAGCGCCCTTCACGTCAGAAAAATGAATTACTCTATAACTAATTTAGATGTTTATGGCAACTTGCTAAATGATAAGTACGATACTGTCAAACCTTGGTTAGAGGAGTTATTGGAGCATTACGGAGTTATGTGTTACAAGTAAGTTGCAGTACCATTATTATAAGTCATCATAATATATTGCATGTACCAGCATACAACTGCTAAAATCCCCATGATTGTTTTTGATGAAAATTCGTCAACATCCAAGTAAAGCGATACTAAACCCTTACTTTTCGCCACTAGTGGGCAACTGGATATGATCATTGCGTACGCGCTGTCGGTCCACACGTACCGAAGTCTCAACTGGTCCGGAGCACAAGCGTACCGGGACGCTGAAAGAACAGTTCTCAGAGATGCGGAAGATAATTTCACAGTTAATTCGTGAGTTGTGATCTTATTATTTTTATCCACTCAGGTCTTCGGGGAAGAAATCCTTTCTCAAACTGTTCGCCAGGACGGTATTATAGCTATATTTTTTATTGAACTGATCGCGAATGTCTATGTTCGTCATTTCAAGTGTTCCGGCTGATAATTATGATAATATTGATGTTCAATTGTTTCAGCTTTGTGAAGGCGAGTGGTAACTTCATGGACGTGATGGTGCGCGGCGCAGGACACATGGTGCCCGCAGACAAGCCGCGCGCTGCCAAGCAGATCATCGACATGTTCATCAATAAGTTTAAATAAATTACTTTTTTCTTACTTATTCCATTATTACTCCACCATGTTTATAAGCGGAATTGCTTTCATTAAGATGTTTGTGGAAATTTTTGTCAATAATAAAGTACCTAAGTGTGAAATAGTTTTTCTTTGATTAATTGTCTTTTTTTTGTGAATTATGTTTTAGCATCTGCTGAAATAAAGAAAGGTTTTTAATGGCGCTCCAAAACTAAAGGTGAGTTTTAGAGATAGGACTTCAAGCCGGCCCTAAGCTCGATCTTAGAGAAAATTAAAACATCATTATTAGTGTTTTTATCAGCACAAAGTAACAAGATATTTAAACTGAGCTGTAATAATTTCACCAAACTGTATAGTGTTGTAATGTACATAATGCTGAATTAACGATATCTTCACGCAAATTTTTCCTCTTCATAAGTTCTAAAAAGAAGTCCGCAACAGCATAATAGGTATATGTCTATCTTTTAAGATTGACTCACTATAACCTTTTTTTATGGTAATCAAATTTGATCGAAATTAATTCATTATTTGCGAAGGAGTTTTATCAACATAATAAATTAATTCTTATTCAAATAAATAGTTTTAACATCAAGGGTATTTATTTAGCAGTAAAATAATTTTTAATTCACTCGAATCGGAAATTTAATTTAGAAGTTATCGCGAGTATAAAAATGCAATACGCGAACCGTTCGACGCCGGCGCCGCGCCGCCGCTACGTTCCCTATTCTAGAGAGGAGAGGATGGGCACACGGGTAGACCATGACCTGGAATAGGACATAGGATACGTTATTCCTATATTCCCACGGGATCGAGACCTACTCCGGTGAAACCGCGGGGCACAGCTAGTATTATCATAAACTTACTTTTTTCAAAAAGAGACGTTTGGCGCAATCCCAGTCCATCAGCAGATGTTTTTCAGATAAAATGACGATGATGACAACTTTTCACTACCAGAAGCTTAGAAGTTGACGTGAGCGAAGGGCACTGCCGCATTACGTCGTAATCTCTGCTGGAGCAACACCTTCCAACTTTATCGATTGGGGGCCATCATTTTATCTGTAAATTCTTTGAGCCCATAATAAAAGAAGCTATGCAATATTTATTGATACCATATTTTTGTAGCATTTTTTTTAACACATTTGTTAAATGCTTTAGTACAGCTTTAAATACCACTAAAAATGATAGGAGAACTCATTCTGAAACTATGTTCGGTGAAGTATATTTCTTAGCGTTCTCTTGGTAAGCAGGTAATTTTATTTTAAATATTCTAAAAAAAAAAGTGACCTTTGCTATATTCTTATTTTGTTTTAGTGCAAGTGCTCTGGGCGCAATAGTGACACCAATTGACCAAGGAGATGGTCCTCTTATTTTAACACCCTACATCGAAAATGGAGAAACAGAAAAAGCAAAACAACTATCTGCAGTAGACTCGAGCCTGTTCGCTGGCGTCAACAGTCACGCCGCGTACTTTACTGTTAACAAAACTGGAAAATGGAATCTGTTCTTTTGGTATTTTCCTGCGCAAGGAGTTCCACTAGACAGTACGCCGTTGGTTATCTGGTTACAAGGAGGACCTGGTGGTTCTTCTTTGTATGGCTTGTTCGAAGAAATTGGGCCTATAATGATTGTTAACGATACGGGTAAGTATTTGATAGAGCTTATAATATCTGTCGATAGATTCAAGTTTTAGATTAACTTGTAAAATGACCAATCATTTCAGTTCAAAAAATGCCTATCACATGGGGTTCCAGCTACTCGCTTCTCTTCATTGACAACCCAGTAGGAACTGGTTTTAGCTTTACCGAGGGAGGAGAATATGCGACCAATGAGGATGAGGTGATGAATATGTTGCGAGTATCATGGAATGTTCCAAGAAGTTACTAGAGTGCCTCTTCATGTCCTTATTTTTTTCAGGTTGGCGCTTGTCTTCTACAATTCCTTCAGCAGTTCCTTCTAATGTTCCCAGAATTGAGACAAGCACCTTTATTTATCGCCGGCGAATCTTACGCCGGCAAATACATTCCTGCGTTTGGACATTACATACATCAGAACCAAGACGAATCCAAGCCAATTCATTTGAAGGTTAGTTTTATTCATATTTGGGTGTAATTTTTTTAGTTTTTATCAATTGAACTAGTAAACTTGATTTTTTAGGGTTTAGCAATCGGGGACGGATGGACAGATCCACCGACACTACTGCACTACTCCGAGTGGGCACTACAAGTGGGACTCTTGGACCCTGAACAAACCGAAGAGGTTCACAAAATGGAAGAAAAGGCTAGACAGTACTGGAACGACGGCAACTATGACGCTTATGCACAGGTATATGTTTATAGTCCATGGAAGAAGACTTAACATCATGTAGTATAAATATAATATGCATTATAACTTATATTGAAGTCTCCTTTGTTGTCACCTGTATAGCACCATACGATGGATCATTATTATGTGCCGATGTATTAAGGACCACTGTCGTAATCATAACATTGAATACTAACTTCTCCTTTTTATTTGTATACTTTCGGGTCTACAAGAGAATGCGTTCCTGATACTTGTCAGTTGAGTACAACATACGAAATTTTACGAATTTATACTTAATTTGTTCCTAATTGTGTCCAACTGAGAACTGTTAGGAACGTATATCGTGTATATGGGCGGAGTTTATAATCCATGTAGGTCCAAGCTGTGCGTAGTGGCTCTGAATGGATGCAGGCGAACTCCATTTCAGAGCCAAAGAAGCAAGTCATAAATTAGAAGAGCCGAAGACCCTGTACTCAGTAGTGTGTGGAACAAGGCTGCCAATAATGAATTGGGACTATCTATTGAAATAAGTGGTAATTGATTTGGTTCCTTTATTTACAGTTCTGAACCGGCTAGAGATTTTGACCCCATTGTTTTTTGCTTTAATAATGGGGATTTGAGCCGGTACCCCACGATAAAACCAAAACCTACGAAAAAAATTACTGAATTTATATTAAAGTATTTCTTTTTTATTTTAGTCTGCACATGCCGCTTATACCACACTCAAGAGTTATGCACCTATCAATAGCTACAATTATTTACTCGAAAACACGGCCATTGAATCATTATTTGCAATTTTTTTAAATAGAGCCGAAGTACAAAGCGCCCTTTACGTCAAGAAAATGAATTACACTATGATTAATCATGTTGTTCATGACAACTTGCGATATGATAAGTACGATACTGTCAAACCTTGGTTAGAGGAGTTATTGGAGCATTACGGAGTTATGTGTTACAAGTAAGTCGCAGTACCATTACTATAAGTTATCATATATTGCATAAGTTAAGCAGTCGTATGCTGTACCAGCATACGACTGCTGAACTGCGACAACATCCAAATAAAGCACGTCTAATCCCTTACTTTTGCTCCACTAGTGGGCAACTCGATTTGATTGTTGCGTACGCGCTGTCGGTCCACACGCACAGAAGTCTCAACTGGTCCGGAGCACAAGCGTACCGGGACGCTGAAAGAACAGTTCTTTTAGATGAAGAAAGCAAGTTGCAAGTTGTTAATTCGTGAGTTGTGATCTTATTATTTTTATCCACTCAGGTCTTCAGGGAAAAGTTCTTTCTCAAACTGTTCGCCAGGACGGTATTATAGCAATATATTTGATTAAAACTGTCTGTGCGGGATCGCGAAGGTTTATTTTCGTCATTTCAAGTTTTCCGGCTGATAATTATGATAATATTGATGTCCAATTGTTTCAGTTTTGTGAAGGCGAGCGGTAACTTCATGGACGTGATGGTGCGCGGCGCAGGACACATAGTGCCCGCAGACAAGCCGCGCGCTGCCAAGCAGATCATCGACATGTTCATCAACAAGTTTAAATAAATTACTTTTTTCTTACTTAATCCATTATTACTCCACCATGTTTATAAGCTGACTTCCTTACATAAGATGTTTGTGGATCTTTTTGCCAATGAAGTACAGACGCCAGCACATCAAGCTACTACAATCTGTCAAATTTCTTTAATAGATTTTCAACTTTATCGCTAAAGCATTAAGGTTCAAGGTTGATTGGGAAAATCTGACAGTTTCGGGTAGCTTGACCTGCTGGCGTCTGTACCTAAGTGTGATATAGTTTTTTCTTTGATTATTTTGTCTTTTATTTTGTGAATTTTGTTTTTACATCTGCTGAAATAAAGAAAGCTCTTATGATGGGGCTCCAAAAATAAAGGTGAGTTTTTGAGATAGGACTTCAAGCCGGCCATGAGCTCGATTTTAGAGAAAATGAAAACATCATTTTTTTTATCAGCACCAAGTAACAAGATACGGTACTTAAACTGAGCAATTATTTCACCAAACTGTATAGTGTTGTAATGTACATAATGCTGAAGAATTAAGGATATCTTCATAGATAAAGCCCGAATACGTAGGTACATACTTGCTCAAGATAGTTGTATAAAATTGCAAATCCATATAAATGTTATGAAGAACATTATTTTACTGTTCCGTATATGCGAAAACCGATATGCATTGAGATTTATGATATTGTCTACGAAAAGGTCATAATATTTTCATAAACAAGTAGCTTCTATGTTTCAACATACCCCGGGTATGTTGGCTGCAATTAATGTTTGTTCATCAGTTTGTGTTAGTGTAAGTAGTAATCTGTGAAAAATGTAGTGGGTAGTATATTTGTTAAGTCAATTATGTTGAAGAAACTTTGTATATTTTTAGTACTTATACTACTATTTTTTTCCCTATAAAATAAATAAACAAACTTTTGGTTTAAAGCAACGTTTGGCGGAATCCCCATCCATCAGTGGACGTTTTTCGGTTAAAATGACGATGATGACAAATTTTCACTACCAGAAGCTTAGAAGGTGACGTGAGAGAAGCCATGGGCCATTGCGTCGTAATCTCTGTCGGAGACTTAAACTTCCATCTTTATCGATGCCGCCTGTTGTGATCTTCACTGGCTCCTTTATTTGTGCAATGTTACTCTAGCCTTGTCTACCCTTAATAAAATTAGGTTCTGTAGCTCTAAGATTTTCTTTTGATACATCGTGACGTACTCTCATACTCATCATAGGTGGCAGCACCATGCGTCCGTCCTCAAACCGCCATTATTGTGTTTATGTTTACTTTTGTGTCACAAACTATACGAAGACTAGATAAATACGAGTATGTATGCGACTTGGAGTGTTATTAGACTATTAAAAGACGAGCTAAGGACAGGAGAAGCGTCTATCACCTGGTAAAAAAGCTTTAGTGGAAAAGTCAATAAATAAGGAACGTTTTATAATGTATAGGTTACTTCGTGTTTGTTGACTTTAAAGTTCTTTTTTGTGAAAGAATGGAAGCGTACGACAGATATAACCTGATCAGAGTTGAAAACCAACTCGACCGACGATGATCTTCCTGAGTGAAAAACTTCAGATATGATACTGGCACGACTCTAATATGATCATACAAAACACCCACACTTCCTGAATATATACAGGGTGTAAGGGAAACCCCTCCGCAAGTTAACAGGGGGCATTCAGCTCCTTATTTTATTTTGAATCATATTCCACCGGATTTTTTTTCAGAATTTTTCTTTTTTTTTTGGTTTCTATTACTATTCCTTTATTTCAATGTAAAATTACATTATCTGTACGCAGCACTCCATTTAAGTAAATAAAACAGCGAAAATCAAAAACCAGCAATGGACGTTAAAATACTCGAGCACGCCCCCCACGCCACGCACACGGGGAGTGCGGCTACGCGGGTTTTGCCACGGTAACGATACATTGCGCGTGAGGCAATGATACAAATCAGGGTTATTGGATTCCCATAACGTTCCTGAAATAGTTTCATATTCCGGTCGTCTTAGTATGATAATTATGCTGAATTCAACCCATCAGTCTACGGAGGGCTGTCCCTTACACCCTGTATTTAGGTAGGTATAATATATTTTATAATAGTATAAATGCCAAAGTGAGTTTGTTTGTTTGTAACGCTTTCACGTTAAAACGGTTGAACGGATTTTGATGGAAGACACAGTTATGGTTTTATAAAAAAATACTTACATAAGGAAGGTTACTCAGTTCTTTACGTAGGTTTTATGTACTTGAACGCTTTTTTATATAATTTAACAGTAGGTACAGCCAGGCATTTTCACGGAGTACCGCGCGGCTTGATAACGATTTACCAAGTGCGTTAGAATCGATTTAAAAATAGTTTTTATGAACGTACTAGAACATTTATTCTTGTACTTTTACAGAGGGGAAAGCCTTCGTAAGGCGTCTCCAGTGATATATACCCTAAGTTTCCGTTGGATTATATAATCTGTAGAAAATTTGTGAACTGCTATCAGTGAACAAACGAACGCCAAACGAAAACCGAGTAACAGCGCGATGCGATGCGACGCTGTGAGTCAGGAGCCGAGGGAGTCTTATAAAGATGTAGCTGTTATTTTAGTATAATGAATATCTAACCACTTTCACGCGAAGGAAGCGGACAGAAGCTAGTAATTTAATTATTTTATCTGTAAATTCCTTGGGCCCATAATAAAAAAAGCTATGAAATATTTATTCATACAATTTTTTGTAGCATAATTTAAAACACATTTTCAAAATTCTTTAGTGCAATAACCAGCTTTAAATACCGCAAAAAATTATAGAAGAACTCATTCTGAAACCATGTTTGGTGAAGCATATTTCTTAGCGTTCTCATGGTAAGCAGGATTTTTTTTTAATATTTTCACAAAAAAACAAAAAAATAACCTTTTCTATCTCTTTACTTTGTTTTAGTGCAACTGTTCTAGGTGCAATAGTGACACCAGTTGACCAAGGAGATGGTCCTCTTATTTTAACACCCTACATCGAAAATGGAGAAACAGAAAAAGCAAAAGAACTATCTGCAGTAGACCCGAGCCTGTTCGCTGGCGTCAACAGTCACGCCGCGTACTTTACTGTTAACAAAACTGGAAAATGGAATCTGTTCTTTTGGTATTTTCCTGCGCAAGGAGTTCCACTTGACAGTACGCCGTTGGTTATCTGGTTACAAGGAGGACCTGGTGGTTCTTCTTTGTATGGCTTGTTCGAAGAAATTGGGCCTATAATGATAGTTAATGATACGGGTAAGTATTTGATAGAGCATATATATCTGTAGACAGATTCAAGTTTTATTTTGTAATTATAATAAGTATTTAATTTACAATTTTAAATAAAATATACAATCTAACACTAAAGTTTTGGATTAACTTGTAAAATAACCAATAAATATCTTTTCAGTTCAAAAAATGCCTATCACATGGGGTTCCAACTACTCGCTTCTCTTCATTGACAATCCAGTAGGAACTGGTTTTAGCTTCACCGAGGGAGGAGAATATGCGACGAATGAGGATGAGGTGATGAATAATGTTGCGAGTATCATGGAATGTTCCAAGAAGTTACTAGAGTGCCTCTTCATGTCCTCAATTTTTGCAGGTTGGCGCTTGTCTTCTACAATTCCTTCAGCAGTTCCTCCTAGTGTTCCCAGAATTGAGACAAGCACCTTTGTTCATCGCCGGCGAATCTTACGCCGGTAAATATATTCCTGCGTTTGGACATTACATACATAAGAACCAAGACGAGTCCAAGCCAATTAATTTGAAGGTTAGTTTTATTCATATTTGGGTGCCATTTTTTATGTTGTAATGGATTGAACTAGTAAACTTGAATTTTTAGGGTTTAGCAATCGGGGACGGATGGACAGATCCACCGACACTACTGCACTACTCCGAGTGGGCACTACAAGTGGGACTCTTGGACCCTGAACAAACCGAAGAGGTTCACAAAATGGAAGAAAAGGCTAGACAGTACTGGAACGACGGCAACTATGACGCTTATGCACAGGTAAATGTTTATAGTCCGTGGAAGAAGACTAAACATCATGTTGTATAAATATAATATGCATAATAACTTATATTGAAGTCTCCTTTGTTGTCACCTGCATAGCACCATACGATGGATCATTATTATGTGCCGATGTAATAAGGACCACTGTCGTAATCATAACATTGATTACTGACTTCTCCATTTTATTTGTATACTTTATTCGGGTCTTCAAGAGAATGCGTTCCTGACGAAATGAGTACGAAATACGAAATTTTACGAATTTATATTTAATTTGTTCCTAATTGTGTCCAACTGAGAGGTGTTAGGAATCTATACAGTCCGTAACTAAGATATTTGACGTAGGACTATATAAGGTCCAAGTTGTGCGTAGTGGCTCTGAATGGATGTGGGCCTGCCCAACTCCATTTCAGAGCCAAAGAAACAAGTTATTAATTAGAAGAGCCGAAGAGCCGGTACTCAGCAGTGTGTGGAACAAGGCTGCCAATAATGACAATGAATATCGATTAAATATTACGTAAGTGCAATAGTGGTAATTTTATTGGAGTCGAGTAAAAGAATTGGGACTAATCTATTCAAATAAGTGGTTATTGATATAGTTCCTTTATTTACAGTTCTGAACTGAGGAGAGATTTTGACCCCATTGTTTTTTGATTTAATGAACCCCACGATGCCAAAACCAAAACCTTCTTAAAAAATGACTGAATTTATATTGATGTATTTCTTTTTTATTTTAGTCTGCTAGTGACGCTTATGCCGCACTCAAAAAATATGCACCTGTTAATGACTATAATTTTTTACTCGAAGAGACGGCCGACATTGAATCATTATTCGCCATTTTTTTAAATAGAGCCGAAGTGCAAAGCGCCCTTCACGTCAAGAAAATGAATTACAGTACAATGAATGATTATGTTTATGACAACTTGCAATATGAGATATACGATACTGTCAAACCTTGGTTAGAGGAGTTATTGGAGCATTACGGAGTTATGTGTTACAAGTAAGTCGCAGTACCATTATTGTAAGTGTACCAATTGTATCATATATTGCATGTACCAGCATAAGACTGCTAAAATCCCAATGATTATTTTTGATGAAAATTCGTCAACATCCAAATAAAGTACTACTAATCCCTTACCTTTCCTCCAATAGTGGGCAACTGGATGTGATCGTTGCGTACGCACTGTCGGTCCACACGCACAGAAGTCTCAACTGGTCCGGAGTACAAGCGTACCGGGACGCTGAAAGAATCCCTATCTTAGATAAAGAAAGCAAGTGGCAACTTGTTAATTTGTGAGTTGTGATCTTATTATTTTTTATCCACTCAGGTCTTCGGGGAAAAAGTCCTTTCTCAAACTGTTCACCAGGACGGTATTATAGTTATATTTTTAATTGAAACTGTCTGTGCAGGATTGCGAAGGTCTAGGTTCGTCATTGCAAGTGTTCCGGCTGATAATTATGATAATATTGAAGTTCAATTGTTTCAGTTTTTTGAAGGCGAGCGGTAACTTCATGGACGTGATGGTGCGCGGCGCGGGACACATGGTGCCCGGAGACAAGCCGCGCGCTGCCAAGCAGATGATCGACATGTTCATCAACGAGTTTAAATAAATCACTTTGTGTCTTTTTTTATAAATATTATAACTATAACTCCACCATGCTTGGTATTTTGTGAATTTTTTTGTTAATAAAGTAAGTGTGACATATTTTTTATTTAATTATTTTTGTCGTTTTGGTGAATTTTGTTGTAACACCTAGCTGAAGTAAACAACAGCTTCAGGCATTTAAAAGCCAAATATATCAAATATAGGGTGAGTTTTGAGACAGGATGTTTCGAGCTCGCTTTTTAGAGAAAACTGAATCTTCATTACTTATTTGCTTTTGAATACGCAATTAACTCGATCTTCTTTGCACAGAT
The DNA here is from genome assembly GCA_947522985.1 of Lithophane socia. NCBI lineage: Eukaryota > Metazoa > Arthropoda > Insecta > Lepidoptera > Noctuidae > Lithophane > Lithophane socia. Next base: position 9,882,506 of record OX383270.1, on the reverse strand, counting down.
AAGCCAACCTGTATTATTGTAACTTAATAAAATTGTAACTTAATGAGTCACTCAATAAATCCTTCTTTAATTTAGCTTCACGAGAAATGAAGATGAAATATCCATCAAAATCCTTTTTCTCGACACATTCTCCACAGCATAGATTTGCGACTATAAAAATAAAAGTACAAAGATAGGTACTTAATAAATTATGAAAGCAATAAATTACACTTTATTGTGTAATTTCGAAGGTATGGAAAACCTATTTTGTTGATAAAATTGTTTCAAATAGAACATTCTTTGAAACACATTCTTCAAATGTTTATATGCAATATTATTTCCTCCAATTACCTACCTAACATAGGATGGATGTCATTCTGAAATAATTATACTCGGTGCAGTATATATCTCAGAGTATTTATAGTCAGTGTTTTTTTTTCTTCTATTTATACCAAATGTTGCAATATCATAATTCCCATTTCAGTGTAACTGCTCTAGCATAAATAGTGACACCAGCAGGCGTAGCATGAGCACCGTTTTGTCGACGGAAGAGTAGACAAAAAAGACGTTTCCTATAGACAGTACACTCTGTCATTACTTAAACTCACGCACTGACTTATTAGTACTACTTGTAACAATGTTAGGACTATTGTAATATCGTATACTTTTACAATCTTTGTAAATATGTGAGCACCATGTATCTGGTAATTAATTTATTCATTATTACTCCATTTATAATTCCTTTTAACTTTTGTGGTACAGTAATCTTATGGTAGGTGCATCGTCTTCACATATAATTATATAATTAATGTATACAAAATATTGTAAAAAAAATTTAAAAGAGTAACGGTGGAGTTTCTTGCCCATTCTTCTCCATACGAAAACTACCTTTTGGAAGGGGCAACTAGAATCAATTCTATTTCTTTGTTTGACGTTCAAAAGTGCCATATATGTGCCTATTTGAAATAAATTATTTGACTTTGACTTTGACTTTGAGTAGATAAAATAGAAAGAGTAAACTGCACTTTTTACGAAATTCACTCTTTTACATAATTCGACTCAGAATTCTTTGTTTTATCATAGGATTTATCGGTTGTCAGTTTGATTTTGACAGTAAGGATAGAAAACTTTCTTCCGAAATAAACTTTTTCTCTTCTTCTCTGTTTCTGTGGATATTGTTTTGCCTGTCTCCGAGATTCATGATAGTTGTGTATAAATAGGTAAATTATATATAATTTTTTTCAAAAAGCGATATTTGGCGGAATCCCAGTCCATCAGTGGACGGTTTTTCGGCTAAAATGACGATGATGCCAACTTTTCACTACCAGAAGCTTAGAAGGTGACGTAAGAGAAGCCATGGGCATAATCTCTTATTATCTTATCTTATCTTATTTCTCCCAACTAAGTTTTTTTTTTTTTTTTGTTCATATGTATGTATCTATGTATGTATTAATTATTATTCATTATTTTCAAGTTATATGTATTATCTTATATTGCACCTGCCATGTCTGTCTCTGCATCACCCTAAGATTGACTGGTAGAAAATGCCTCAGGCATTAAGTCCGCCTTTGTACAGTAGTTTTTACTTGTGCATAAAGTTTTAATAAATAAATAAATAAATAAATCTCTGTCGGTGCAGCACCTTTCAACTATCTCTATTGTGTACCACCTGTATGACCTGCTTTTATGTTGAGACTTTCACTTTCTCCTTTATTTGCGCGATGTTACTCTATAAAAAAATCCAAATAAAAAGAGATTCTGTATCTTATTTTTTTTCTTTTAATACGTTATGATGCAGAAGTGCGACGTCTGTTCGATTTCTTATACTGGGTATTGTTTAACCTTTAAATACAGGTTAAACATTACCCTATATAGTTCAGAGGCTCTAGATCTTTTGGTAGGTAACACTTCTGCCAGCTGATGCCTTCCATTCTCAAGAGCTCCCACTTTTTTTCCATATTTTTGGTAGCTGTAGGTGTTGGCATTCATAGGTATAGAGCATACGAAGCGATTGAAATGGTGTTCGTTTGTTTTGAGTTTTTATTAGCCACAGGTAGTAACTATGCGGCATACATTATCAGCACTAGACTTGAACTCTTTGTAAATAATAATGAGTTACTTCCACATTAAATTTAATTTTATCTTATATAAATTTAATTTAAACATGAATCTTTACTTATATATAGGTATCTAATCTAACTATCTAACTATAATATTTAATATTATAAACGCGGAAGTTTGTAAGTATGGAAGGAAGGGTGGATGGATGGATGGATGTTTGTTACTATTTCACATAAAAACTACTGAATGGATTTGGAAGAAATTTGGCAAACCGATAGTTTATAGCCTGGATTAACACATAAGATACTTTTTCTCCCGATATTCCCACGGGATCGAGACTTACGCGGGTGAAACCGCGGGGCGCAGCTAGTTATTTAATTATTTTATCTGTAAATACTTTGAGCCTATTATAAAAGAAGCTATGCAATATTTATTAGTACCTTTTTTTTGTAGCATTATTTAAAACACATTTGTTAAATTGTTTAGTGCAATAACCAGCTTTAAATACCGGAAATAATGATAGAAGAACTCATTCTGAAACTATGTTGGGTGAAGTATATTTCTTAGCGTTCTCTTGGTAAGCAGGTATTTTTTTAATATATTGTTTACCAAAAAAAAATTTTAACCTTTTATTTATATCTCTTTATTTTGTTTTAGTGCAATTACTGCTCTGGGCGCAATTGTGACACCAGTTGCCGAAGGAGATGGTCGTCTTATTTTAACACCCTACATCGAAAATGGAGAAACAGAAAAAGCAAAACAACTATCTGCAGTAGACCCGAGTCTGTTCGCTGGCGTCAACAGTCACGCCGCGTACTTTACTGTTAACAAAACTGCAAACTGGAATCTGTTCTTCTGGTATTTTCCTGTGCAAGGAGTTCCACTAGACAGTACGCCGTTGGTTATCTGGTTACAAGGAGGACCTGGTATTTCTTCTTTCTGTGGCTTGTTCGATGAAATTGGGCCTATAATGATTGTTAACGATACGGGTAAGTATTTGATAGAGCTTATAATATCTGTAGATAGATTCAAGTTTTGGTTTAACTTAAAAAAAAATAGACGTAGCTATATTTAGTAACCTATTCCGCTTAACTATTCTTCAAGAATCATAAAAAAACCCTGTAAGAAATTGACACGTGTTTCACCTCTCAACGAGGCCACTTCAGGATGACGATTGACTAATTGCAAACCAGAACACGACGTGTTGCCACACTGAGCGCTGGACGCAGAGGGAATCAAATCGCCCGTCACCCACACTTATATAATTATGATTGGCTGCGGTGTGGCACCACGTCGTGTTCTGGTTTGCAATTGGTCAATCGTCATCCTAAGGATGCCTCGTTGAGAAGTAAAACGCGTGTCGATTTCTTACAGGGTTTTTTATGGTCTATTGTATTTTATAATGGATTTCCGCAAAGTCACGCCTGAATCAATTAACTATATTGGATTAACTTGTAAAATAACCAATAAATATCTATTAGTGGAGAAAATGCCTATCACATGGGGTTCCAGCTACTCGCTTCTCTTCATTGACAATCCAGTAGGAACTGGTTTTAGCTTCACCGAGGAAGACGAATACGCGACCAATGAGGATGAGGTGATGAATATGTTGCGAGTATCAAATGAAATATTCCAAGAAGCTCCTAGAGTGCCTTTTCATGTCCTTAATTTTTGCAGATTGGCGCGTCTCTTCTAAATTTCCTTCAGCAGTTCCTGCTAGTGTTCCCAGAATTGAGACAAGCACCTTTGTTCATCGCCGGCGGAGGATACGCCGGCAAATACATTCCTGCCTTTGGACATTACATACATATGAACCAAGACGAGTCCAAGCCAATTAATTTGAAGGTTTTTTTTGTTATTAACGTAATATTTGTATTGGCCGCTTGGGTTTGACCCTAGGGCCATGGGATCCGAGCGCTACTTAGTTTTTCAAGACATCGGCTGGTCGACTCTTCACGTGACAGGCAGGCTAATTTTTTGGCCTTTGGGGCACATTTCCTGTTGCCCTATGATTATTTACCCCCCTTTCTTTATATACTTGTACATATTATTGTTATTTGAAGGTTAGTTTTATTCATATTTGGGTGTCATTTTTAAAGTTGTAATCGATTAAACTCAACTTTTTAGGGTCTAGCAATCGGGAACGGATGGATAGATCCACCGACACTACTGCACTACTCCGAGTGGGCACTACAACTGGGACTCGTGGACCCTGAACAAGCAGAAAAGGTTCACAAAATGGAAGAAAAGGCTAGACAGTACTGGGACGAGGGCAACTTTGACGCTTATGTACAGGTATGTTCGTAGTACATGGACGAAGACTAAACAATATATGGTGTAATAAACTTATATTGAAGTGTCCTTTGTGTAGCATCATATACACGATGCATAATTATGATGTGCCGATAGATTAGGGTTTCTTTGAAGGATAAGATTAGAAATGAAACGAACGAAGAAGAAGACCGAAACATTATACTGTCTAAGATGCATAATGCACAATCAAAATTTATCTACTGAATACTATTGTTTGTTGTAAAATTTATCAGTATTTTACAACACGTGGAACCTAATCTTATTAATTCAAGTTTGAAAATTGGATAGAGGCGATTTTGAAAAATTGTCAATGGATAGAGGCGGTTCTGTACCTCAGTGGTCTTGATAGAAGCACATTTTAACCCCCGACGGAAGAAGAGGGGTGTTATAAGTTTAACGTGTGTATCTGTGTATCTATGTATCTGTGTATCTGTCTGCGCCATCGTAGCTAGCAAACGGCTGAACCGATTTTGATTTTTTTGGTTTTGTTTGAAAGGTGACTTAATCGAGAGTGTTCTTAGCTATGATTCAAGAAAATCGGTTCAGCAGTTTGAAGATTATCAGCTCTTTTCTAGTTGATGAATGGATGTGAGCAACTTCCACGGGTCTAATCCATTGGAAATTCTGAATTCTCTTACTTCAATGATATGAAAATAACATAGTAACCTTGAGCTGATGCTGCAGCATCACCTGGAATTTGCAGGATACCCAACTCGCTAACCAACTTACAGCTGAGGTATCGTGTTTGGACTCATTGGAAAGGTCTCAACAAATAAGTTACAGATAGATGTGATCAGGGTCTGATGATGGAGTAGAAAAGATAAATGAGAGTAAATTAGTAACAAGCTTCCCTGTGGCAAAAATACGTACAGCTACGCAGATTTCGGCGAGCCGCGTGTTGATCGTAGCGTTTCTACTAGTAATATAATATAAAATTTAAAAAGCTGGAAATAAAAGTTAAATTAAAAATTTAAAAACCCCCGATACAACAAAGCATCTAAAAAGTAAAAAAATAATATGTATTGGCCCTTTATAGAAGTTGTAGGTAATATTCCGTAGGTAGCCGTCCCCCGACACGATGACGCTTGGATCAAAAGCGTCATCGTGTCGGGGGACGGCTAGATGGACCGACGACCTTAAAAAGTTGGCTGAAATAGACTGGATGAGGAAGGCGGAGGACAGAGTGTTGTGGCGCAGCCTGGGAGAGGCCTATGACCAGCAGTTGACTGCGATAGGCTGGTTTGCTTGATTGATGTAATACGGACCATTGTCGTAATCATAAAATTTATTACTACACTTAAGTACTTCATATTTGTGTATTACTATGACCTATACCGTCCGAGAATGGAGATCGTGTATCGGTAAGCGTAGTGTGAGACGCCCCCAAACTAGATGGACCGACGCGGCGACGACCTGAAAATGTTGGCTAAGACAGACTGGATGCGGAAGGCGAAGGGCAAAGTGTTGTGGCGCAGCCTGGGAGAGGCCTATGTCCAACAGTGGATTCCGATAGGCTGTGTGGCTTGATTGATGTATTAAGGACCATTGTCTTAATTAAAAAATTGATTATCACGCTTAAGTACTTCATATCTTTGTATTACTACGACCTATACCGTCCGTAACTCAGAGATCCGACGTAGGACTCTAGATGTCGGAATATGGGTAGCGGCTCTGAATGGATGTGGGTTGATGCCCACCTCCAGTTCAAAGCCAAGGAAGTACAAATTAGAAGAGGCCTGTACTAAATAATGTGTCGAACAAGGCTGCCAATGATGCCAATAAATATCAATAGTGGTGATTTTATCGGAGTTGAGTAAAAACAGCACAATATCTTGCTCATTGCTTGATAAAAATGAATGGGGATTATTCAAATAAGTTGTAATTGATTCGGTTCTTCATTTACGGTTATGAACCTGGTAGAGACTTTGACCATATTGTTTTGTGCTTTAAAATTGGGTTAAATTTTGTAAAATTGGTCATCATGTCGAAATAAAACATATAAAAAAATACATAATTTATATTGAGGTGTTTTTATTTTAGACTGCACATGACCTTCGTGAGGCATTCGGCTGGTTCGCACCTATCAATGGCTTTAATTATTTAAAAGATGTCTTAGATTCGAACTTTGAAGGATTCTTCCGAACATTTTTGAATAGAATCGACGTGCAAAGCGCCATTCACGTCAAGAAAATGAATTACTATATAATGAATTTTGATGTTTATCACACCTTGCGACATGATATGTACGATACCGTCAAACCTTGGTTAGAGGAGTTATTGGAGCATTACGGAGTTGTGTGTTACAAGTAAGTCGCAGTACCATTATTGTAAGTTATCATATATTGCATGTAGGTACTAGCATAATTATGTATATAAATTTATTCTTTATTCTTTATTCTTTATTCTTTATTCTTTATTCTTTATTCTTTATTCTTTATTCTTTATTCTTTATTCTTTATTCTTTATTCTTTATTCTTTATTCTTTATTCTTTATTCTTTATTCTTTATTCTTTATTCTTTATTCTTTATTCTTTATTCTTTATTCTTTATTCTTTATTCTTTATTCTTTATTCTTTATTCTTTATTCTTTATTCTTTATTCTTTATTCTTTATTCTTTATTCTTTATTCTTTATTCTTTATTCTTTATTCTTTATTCTTTATTCTTTATTCTTTATTCTTTATTCTTTATTCTTTATTCTTTATTCTTTATTCTTTATTCTTTATTCTTTATTCTTTATTCTTTATTCTTTATTCTTTATTCTTTATTCTTTATTCTTTATTCTTTATTCTTTATTCTTTATTCTTTATTCTTTATTCTTTATTCTTTATTCTTTATTCTTTATTCTTTATTCTTTATTCTTTATTCTTTATTCTTTATTCTTTATTCTTTATTCTTTATTCTTTATTCTTTATTCTTTATTCTTTATTCTTTATTCTTTATTCTTTATTCTTTATTCTTTATTCTTTATTCTTTATTCTTTATTCTTTATTCTTTATTCTTTATTCTTTATTCTTTATTCTTTATTCTTTATTCTTTATTCTTTAAAAAATAAAATCCCCATGATTGTTTTTGATGAAAATTTGTCAACATCGAGATAAAGCACTACTAATCCCTGACTTTACCGCCACTAGTGGGCAACTGGATATGTTCGTTGCGTACGCGCTGTCGGTCTACACGTACCAAAGTCTCAACTGGTCCGGAGCACAAGCTTACCGGGACGCTGAAAGAACAGTTCTCAGAGATGCGGAGGATAACACAGTTAATTCGTGAGTTGTGATCTTATTATTTTTATCCACTCAGGTCTTCGGGGAAACAGTATTTTCTCAAACTCTTCGCCAGGACGGTATTATAGCAATATTTTTGATGTTCAATTGTTTTAGTTTTGTGAAGGCGAGCGGTAACTTCATGGACGTGATGGTGCGCGGCGCAGGACACATGGTGCCCGCAGACAAGCCGCGCGCTGCCAAGCAGATCATCGACATGTTCATCAACAAGTTTAAATGAATCACTTTGTTTCTTTCTTACAATTATTATATATCTCCACCATGCTTTTATGGTATTTTGTGACACTTTTTGTTAATAAAGTAAGTGCGACATATTCTATTATTTTTGTCGTTTTGGGATTTTTTTTTAACATCTAGCTGAAGTACAACAGCTTTAGGCATTTAAAAGCCAAATCAATCAATCAATCTGCCTAGCCTTTTCCCAAATATGTTGGGGTCGGCTTCCAGTCTAACCGGATGCAGCTGAATACCAGTATTTTACGTGGAGCGACTGCCTATCTGACCTCCACAACCCAGTAACTGGGTAATACGATACCCCTTGGTAAGACTGGTTGTCAGACTTTCGGGCTTCTGACGACCCGTAACGACTGTCAAAGATCCTCGAATGACAGCCGGGACCAACGGCTTAACGTGCTTTCCGAGCCACAGAGGAGTCTCGATATGTAAAGATGGTCACCCATCCACAGACCAAACCCGGCAAGCGTAGCTTAACCTGATGAATCAACCCGTGCGGCTGTTATTACTTAGCCACGAGCTCCTTAATTTAAAAGCCAAATATAATATCAAATATAGGGTGAGTTTTTGAGACAGGATGTTTCGAGCTCGATTTTTAGAGAAAACTGAAACTACATTCCATCATCACCTATTTGTTTTGAATACGCACCTAACTCGATCTTCTTTGCACAGATAAACCAACCTGTATTATTGTTACAAACTAAATAGAATTATACATACTTAGGTAAACGTCACTAAAGATGTGCAATCAAGGTTTTCTTTCAGAAACGGTTATTAGGTATACATACATACAGTTAGACTTTTGCTCAGCGAGTAAAATGTTTTAGTAGGTGCCTATTTATCTTTACTATAATTATTATTCTCTACGCGACTATAGGATTCGTTCACTCTTCAAGTAGCATAACAAAAACCAATTACAATTATCTTCCTTTCTTTATATTTCCCTCTTTTTATCTGCCAATCACCTCAGTGAAAGATTATAACTTGCTAGACAAGTACTAACAAGGCAAAATATTTTGATCAATGTAGTTATTTGTTGCTGAGTGGCGCGATAATAAACTTGCAATATTGAATGCCGCTCAGTCTCGACAGTACGTTGCAGCTGCTGGCAGATAGGGTTGCCTCGGATCTCAAAATAATGAATTAGTATTTATTTATTTGGGATCTCCAACAAAGGAATGCCCATTGTGTTGAGTTGTGGAACACTTACATCACTTATTGATGGCCTGTGTTCGTTAAGAATCTGATAGAAATTAAGTGTTTGGGATCCTAAGGTTCAACCAACTTGATTTAGGCACATTTCCTAGAATTCTGCCTCAACCAGATGGTGATGATGTGAAGAGTGTGTTCAGGTTCCTGGTTCAAAGGTAATCAATAGCAGCGAGTATTTTATTATTATTTAATTAGGATATGATGTGACTGTCATACGTATTGCGATCATAAAGGTTCCTATTTAAAAAAAGGAATGCCCGCAATGACCTGAGCCACATACAGAGCACTGTCTCGCATCTAATTAGACAGAATATTGCATGTATGAAGCGGAAAGAGACAAATGGTAGAAGTATTGACAGAATCCATCAGAATTGAGAACGATAAGTGGGTACAAAAATCAAAGCTCATGCTTTTTCATTGATGGTGATTGATGATATAAAATATAGTTAACATTTAATGGTTAACGTTTTACATTCCTAATGGTCTATGAAAGACAAGGTAAACTCTTGTTAACAAGCAAATGTATCTTTAACTTTATAATAAATCTATTATTTAATATTTATTCATAAGTTGTTAACAAGCAAATGTATCTATAACTATTTATTAAATCTATTATTTAATATTTATTCATAAGTAGAGGTATGTGAATCCAAAGTTATTTTAAATAACAATAATAACACACATTCTTTCGATGCGGTTAAGTCATATAATCCCACGATAAAAGATAGCCAAGCAATAAATCATGGTAAATGCCGTCCGATATAGCCATAGCCATGTAATAAATTTAACATGCCATTCAGCGTGCCAGGCGTGGCAGCCCTGCTCTTTAAATACCTCCGCACATGGAACGAATAGCATATCGCGAGGCTAGTTTGTTACAAACTTTAAAGAAAGTATAGCCGCTGTTGTTCAGAACAATCGACTTTATTATCTTTATCAACTTGTAAGTAGTATACGTAAGTATAATACTTTCGTTAGTTTAGTTCGAATTACACGGTCCGAATAAACAATAGTATGTACCATTGAGGGAAAATTAGGAGGAAAATTAAAAGGGGTTTGAATTTGTTTGAATATATTTTGTTTGAAATCTCAAATAGGAAACAGATGACGTTATTTATTTTTAATAATTATACTTATTATAAATTAAACTTAGCCTATTTGATTTACTTAATAATTATAATTAGTTCATAATTAAAATACAATGTTTTATTTTTGGACACAATGTCATACCACATTATTTTATCCATATTTATGCCAGTTGAACGTACTTACAACCTACGTAAAAAAATATAAATTGTACTCCCTAAGGCCGTTTGTCCACCACACCGGGACGTTAACGAGAAACAGATGATGACTTTCTCGTTAACCTTCCCGTTCCCGGTGTGGTGGACAAACAGTCGCAAAACCGCTGGTATAGCAGAAACGATAAATGAGGCCACAGAGATTGGCACCTCGGTAATATTTGTGCCACCTATGGACAAATCAAGATCGTTTATTGCGCTGTGGTGGCACATCATTTACCCGAAAAAGGTGAAATTTCAAGTCCTAATGACAGATTTCAAGCTCAGACGGCCCATTAGTGAAATATCTCAGCGCCAGATTCTTTTGTCGTCTCAACTGCGGCAAAAAATTTAGTTTTTTCTACGACATAAAAATAAATTTAATTCGCTTGTAATCCTTCCCTTAGGCACAAAAATTTGAAGTGTTGTATAATGTGTTTGAAGTTATTTTCCCACCTACTAGTTCAAAAATAAAGCAGGATGCTATTTTGGACATACATAATCTATTTAGGATTGACTCACTCCACTAAAACTGAATTTATACAACACAGAGACTGACTAATCGTGCACGTAATGTTACAGGATGTGAATCCAGAATTCAGGTCAGTGGCGATAAAAACACATTTGATAGACTATTTCCTAAATGTAGGTACTCTGTTCATTCGATATTTGTGGAGCAATTGTTTTAAACAGATTGTCACGTTGCTACCGCTTAAACTCGACATTAAACTGACGCGAATTAGTCATATCAACAACGACCGTACATTAAATCCCATTGAAATTTCGCTGGACTAATGAGATTGCGACCTAGTTGTTTGAATAATCCCTACATAAGCTAGATATCCTGTTATCCCGTAGCACGCGAGTGGCGGGACACATCGCTGGCTCGAATCCAACCTGTCCGATGGCCGCCTCATCTCGCTGCTCGACATAGCCCGTTGGGTCTAGTTGTATCGCGTCACATGGGACAATGCCATGCCGTCTCGGTGTCAACCCGCTATGACTCCAATTTGCTATAAAGCGATGGCGCGCCGCACTCACTTCGCTACCGCCGCCCGTTTTGCGGCGTCGTTAAAATTTTATGTTCAATACGGCTTTGATAGCGGAGTAAAGCTAACATTATAGAGAAAATTAAGATCTATTTTTTGTGAAGTGGTTACTCAACCGTCTGCTATTTTAGTCCGCGTGACTGACGCGAACTTGTCATTTGAGACATTCGGCCGCCTGACGTGACGTTTTGATGCATTTGGCATTTGCGTCATCGGAAATGGAAAAGATAATTATATTTCCTAGCAATTTCATAAATATTTGGATGGCTGGTGAAATTTTGTTTAGACAAGAGTCTTGATTAAGCAATCAGAATATTTTGAATTGCTTCTGTAATCAACGTTTGGGTATTTAAAATTATTTTGGAATAGGGTAATCTCAATTAAAGTTGAGCAAACAGATTGCTGGCGTGTTTCCAAGGAGGTCGGATGGCCGGCGGCGGAGGGTTGAAGTCAACTCAGCGATTGTGATCCACTCACTCGCCAAAAGGGTGGAAAGGACCCGTCGCGCACTCGTCGGGTTGGAAGCCCTTGAAATAGTTCTCATGTCTATTTTAGATTCGTATACATTATGTTATAAGTTTGCTTTATGTTTGTTTAGGCATAGGTGGTCAATACTTCTACAGCTATTCTTGCAGTTACACCAGTAACCGTGACCTCAACGTCATTATTTGTTCTTGTTTCATGAAGATGTGTTTGTTTAATCGTATTGTGCAAAATGTGCAAATTTAAGATACTTAATGACAGCCGTTCCCAAAAGGTTAAGGCTTCTAATAAGTATCTACTGCGTATGTAGGTATTAGAAGCTTATTTTTTTCTGCCTGAAAACGGATTTAACATTTTTTTAGTTCAGCTATTATTGTGTAAAACATACACATTACATTACTATCCCGATATTACGATATTAACCGGCTTCCGACATCCGTCTCACATATAAGTAGCTGTGTCAAGAGATATCTTCTAAGCACCGCCCGAAGTAGCCGATGCCTCAGTTTTATGCCCAGGGGGGCCGTACCGACTCATTATCTGCAGCTCTGAGGCTTCTACCAACATGAACGCGTGATAAACTCCCTATATTTTATCTTGAGACTAAATATTTTGGGAATGGAAGATTGCAGGTTTTTTGGTTGTAACTTAGTTTGATTTATCGATCTATTAATCTTTGAGTGGGCAGCAATATACAATCTGATGTTTTATTTCCAAAAGTAATTGTTATCTGTAATTATGTTGTTGTTGTTTTTGTATGTTGTTGTAGTCTCTGTGTGAGTTTATTGTTATTGAGTTGTCTAGTGTGTGTATTATTGTCTGTACGAGTAGATCTGAAAAGTTAATGATAAGGGTGCACGGCTAAACACTAAAGCCTACCTTATCATTAGGAGTAAAGTTAAAAATCCATAAATAAATATTTGTACTAATGTGTTGAATGTATTCAAAACATAAGCCTTTATAATTCATCCTCCGAGTCAATAGTAGGTACCTTGGATGCCTTTCAGTACTCCTTGGAGAAGTGAGCAGTTGAGCCTAGCTGTCATTAGTAGCTTAAACAAGAGAGGATGTAAATTAAACCTCACTGAGAACAGGAAACGTAGAGATCTATGTTATTATAAATAGGTGTCAGTACATACCTACTGATTTAAAAGCAACTGCCAAGTCTTTATACACCACACTGCTAACCAAGATTTTTTAATGTGATATAAACATTTTATTTATGGAGCTGGGGCAGGATAATTTTTATTCGAATGTATGAGAAGACATAGCGTTGGAAGGCCCACAAAGTGGACCGATGACCTGGTGGCCGCAGGAATCCGCTGGATGCGAGAAGCACAGAACCGGTCGAAGTGGCGGTGCTTGGGGGAGGCCTATGTCCAGCAGTGGACGTCTATCGGCTGAAATGATGGTGATGATGATTGTACAACTGGTGTGCATGTTAAAATATTTTTAAACAAAAAGTGCGTAAAATGTGGTAGTGGGGCGCGTCATTTCAACGGCCGGCGCGCGGTATATGTAAGGTTTATCTATTCATACACGAAATCTCTTGTGACCATCTTTCACTATTGGACCAAAACAGAAATCGCGAAAAAAAAATCAGCTGTTACATTTATGTTCGTATAGCTAGTCAAAATGTAGGGAACAGCTGATTGTTTTTCGCGATTTCATAAGTACAATAACCCCTTAAGAGGTCATAAGTACAATAACACCTTAAGAGGTTTTGAGGAGGTGTATGAATAGATACATAGGTGCCATGCCAACTAAACTTGTACTTACCTACTCATATTGTTATTATTTTAAAAATAGGTACTAACAAAAACCGGAAACAATATTTATGGTACCCACTCCAGGTATTTTCATTAAACCTCGTTCTCGTTCAATATAGCTTCCTTGAACAGATACAAGTACTTATTATACCAAAAATAAACGCAATTAATGAAGTCTGTATAAAGGTCGCCTTTAATAAAGGTTTCATTCTAAGAAACAACATCTCGAAATTAATTACGTTGGTAGGTAGGTATTTCTTTTTATTTATCTCAACTTTATTAAAAAGAGCACTAGAAATAGGTTATTAATTCTATAACAATAAACAATCTCCTGTTATAATGACACTTTTGCAGTTAAGCTATGAATGAGTTTGCTCGTAATGAAAATGGGCATAATATAATTAATTTAATATAAAAATATATCATTTTTAATTATATTAGCCGTATCAAAATCGTAATTAAATCTTCAAAAATAATGACTCCTTTTTTCGAGCCCGTTAAAAACACACCGGTACAAATTAGTCATTACTCAAATCAAAACAAAAAACACTGGAGGGTCATTAAGATTTTATAAGAGTGTCCTTTAAACGGGCAATCGAGAGAAAACAACATTTTCTGCTCGTATTTTTAATTAAATTGAAATATTCATTCATTGCTGTGTCTACTTCACCGACATTTATGTAAGGACAGAATTTCTTGAAACAAAAGGGTCCTCTGTCAGATTAAATTTCCGTTGGGTCCACTTGAGCCCCAGACTGCCCTTTATTACCCGTTACAAAAGGCTCTAGTGTACTCCAATATTCTAGTGCTCCAAATGCCGGAGCACTAGAATATTAGAGTCTCACTCATTTGTTTGTTTCCTCGTTTTCCTGGGCCGAAAGTGGAATTTTAATTGCTTTTTATTTTGAGATAATATCTAAGTAATAACAGCCGCACGGGTCTTGGCTAAGTAATAACAGCCGCACGGGTCGATCCATGAGGTTAAGCTGCGCTTGCTGGTAGATGGGTGACCATCTTTACATACCGAGACTCCTCCGTGCCTCGGAAAGCACGTTAAGCCGTTGGTCTCGGCTGTCATTCGTGGATCTTTGACAGTCGTTACGGGTCGTCAGAAGCCCTTAAGTCTGACAACCAGTCTTACCAAGGGGTATCGTATTACCCAGTTACCGGGTTGTGGAGGTCTGATAGGCAGTCGCTCCATGTAAAATACTATACTACTAATACTAAAAGACTGGAAGCCGACCCCAACATACATAGTTGGGAAAAGGCTAGGCAGAGATTTGAGATGGGTAATGAAATGTCATTGTTTATGTTTTGTGTAGTTGTAACATGTTTTCGTGATGCCAAACACTGAACAGTTACCCACAAACAGCTATGGATCCTACTGGTGATAGCATAATTCGACCCTCATAAAATTGAAATTCCGCAACTCAGAATATTTACGCTGCGATACCTACACAACAATAAGTTATGTTGTTCAATAGGTACTTGTAGGTATATTTCTCATAAGAAGTGTTCAATAACGTTGTCTAAAACGTCTCTCCTATACTAAACTTTATTAGCCTTGAATAGTTACAGGCATAGGTACTTAGATTATTGAACATTAAACTTCAGCATACTAAGTTTGATAGTCTACAAGGCTCTAAAGCGAATCAATCACTTAATAAAAAGTGCTAAACAGTATAAACATTTTTAATAATATTAATAATATTAAAAATATAATAATATTATAATATAATAATATAATATAATATTATAATATATAATATTTTCATTTTAATCTTTAATAACTGATGCACTCACAGAATTCAATAAAAATATATTAATATGATTCTCCGTTACGGAATCACATGGTACTCTCATTCATTTTATTATTATGTGAGCAATATTCCTTGAAAATAGGGATGTTACACACGACACGGTTATTTTGGGAGACTCCAACGCCTCGCAAACTGCCACTAAACACTTTATTAGGTAAAAATGAACTGTTTATTGTGTACATAAAATGAAGTAGTCACTAATTTTGTTATGAATTCATCTTTGCCGTTATTGCTGCCGTAGTTTTTGAGAAATTACTAAAGCTACGGTTTTCTAGAAGAGCGGTGGCTGCCACATATCGTTTGCAAGTTACTGGTGAATGACGTCACTGAAACGTTATTTATGTAAGTTGGTGTTTTCCTAGAGAGCGTTTTTGACACGGTAAGTAAAACCCCACTGTCATCATTTTCATGACAGCTATCAAAGCGGCCGTAATGTGGCTGCCACCGCTCTTTTAGGAAACCAAAGCTTAACTGTCTCCATTTCTTTTCGCGACTATTCCTAACGTTTGATTTCTTAAAATAGGCACGGAATTTGATTCAAGAATAAGAGTGAAACAAATGAATTTTTAATCCATTCTAAACATAAACAAACCGGTACCCTTGATTCCATTTTCATTAAATATTTGCCGATATCAAGCTCGAGACATGTCTTGTATATTTTATGGACGGAATCCGGCACTCATTAGCTTAATCCCGGTCGATCCGAACCGACGAAGAACTCCGAAAAACTGGGAAACTTGGCCCCTTTTCCCTTTTTATGCCTTTTAAATGGCGAAACGCTGTTTGATTTAACTGATAAGTTGTAAAACATTATCTTAAGTAGGTACCTATAGGATGTTTTATACTGTTTTTTATTCTTTAGTCTTGAAGAAGGAAAACAAAGTTCTTTGCTTTTAGATACAGACAGTGTGATATTTTCCTCGTATTTCTGTCTATTTTATTCGCTGTTTCCATTGTCTTGTTTTGGAAATAAAGGAAAGGAATGCTTTGGTCGCTCTGTAGTTTTGAAGGTAATTTTATTGTTTTATTTTACTTTCTTGACTTTGTAAATGCACGTAACATTTAAGCTTACGTTTTTTCCTGTCTTTCCATTCATGCAATTTAATTTATAAATGTGAACAAGCTATAGCGCAAAACATTTTTAATAACATTCATTTTTCTAAACAGGCGTACTGAACAGCTGCAACCTTTGACAGTTTATTATGATGAAGAACATGATAGAAACCTTTGCTAGGACCTTTTGTAAATAAATAAATCACCAGAAAATAACACAATACGAGAACAATCACAAGTTCTGACGTTTCCATGACGACCTCAGTAATCGAAACTCAGTTCAGTGTAAACGTGTATCAAACAAAGCCAAGAATAAATCCCTGCTATGAATAATCAGCTATAAATTCTTCCACCAAACGTTAACGCACGCTATCATCAGTTTCTAAAAATGGAACGGAAATAAAAATTGAAATACTAACTATATCGTACATCGTTGAGTTCCTGGGATGCCATTCAGAAATACCTTAGGTGAAACGGTAATGGAGCGAGAATTTAAAAAGAAATCTGACACTGGTTTCATCACTTGCCCCACTGACACTAAGGCCAGCATAAATCAAACACAAAAACATACAGACGAGTAAAAAATAAATGAAGCTGACACGTGCGTTATGCGTTCCATATGTGCGCAGTATATTGACTCCCAGCTGATTCATAACAATCTGTATTACATTGCATTCGATAAAATTAAATGGTTCGTAAAACGTTGAACACTCACATCATAGGCTGTGGAGCACACCGAGTGGAAACAGATGGAACAAGACGCGAACAGAATGTGAATTTTCGTAACGTTTTTGTGAATTACCTGCACCTGGGAAATCTCTAACTTATCCTGCGGTGAGAAGTATGTATGTAGATAAGCTGCGAAAATAATGATGATAATTATGACTTTTCATTGAAAGCTATGACTTTGTCAATTTGTTACAACGAGTTTTCATAACTTTGACCTACTAATATTTACCCGGGATAGAAATATGACCCGCTATCAAAATTGTACCTATAAAGTTCTGTTCTTCTTACTCATATGAATGTAAAGCACGATCAGACGGTAAAATTCGACGTAAAGCTATGGAGTTAGATCACCTCGAATAAACTGAACTGTATTCTATAGGGTATGAATCAGACAAGCTGTAGAAAGCTTTGGTAGCAACAAAAAGCCGTTGTTTTGTTTCTACAAGCCTACTTGTAGAAACAAAACAACGGCTTTTTGGAGGCAAACATGTGACTGAAGATAGGATATTGATAATGGCAAATCTTGAATCTTAAATTTGTAAAAGGAACCACAAATATGCATAATATCATCATAAAATATTTAGAAGAAAAAATAGGTAAACAATTACTTTAATTTTAAATAACATATAATTCAACTACAATTCATTTTAAAAGTTCATTTAGATTTTTTCTTCGATAAATTGCGGCCTATTATAAAACGCATATTATAATTATACCTAACATGTTTCACACGCCATGCGTTATGTTACGTTTTTACTCCCAAATCAGTAGTTGTACACTATAGCTAGTAGGTATATACTTTGCTTCATTCATACTTAAAGGCTGTATCATGGAACCGACTAGTAGGGTAATAACGAAAGACAGATTTATACGACTGCGGTGATCCAGTACTAAAGTCTTAGTGAAGTTGGGCGGCCACAGATCTCTTTACTGCCACATACATACAACTCTAGGACTGACAATTGAATCTAAGACATTTACGAGCATTTCGTACTTCTAGAAGCGATTCTATCTTATACGAGTAGTTCGAGGAAAGTGGGAAATACAAAGTATGTCTACTTGATGTATGCGAAATAAGGTTAGGCAGAGGCGGAGGGCGGAGGGTAAAGTATGGCACCGTTAAAGCATTAAAAAAAATCTTCAAGTTCTACGAGCACGCATAGCAAGACCACCGTAGAAACGGGTTTTGTCGTCGGAAGAATAGACAAAATGATCGCTATGCGATGATGAATGAGCGTTAGGTTCTTCATCTTTAATTTCGAGAGTGAACGCAAATGACGTTCATAATGAACCATTTCATTTCCTTCCAACAACCAGAAAATTACTGAAGTATAACGAGTAAATTGATTTCAAGATATTGTTTGAGTTTGAACTGGAACTAAAGGTGTGTAACTAAAGTCGTTTCACAGAGGTTCTTATGATTTTCAGCGATTTTCAGTTACCGTCCATAAAAGAGGTTCCATCCGCTCGCGCTGGTTAGCAACTGTTATTGTTTATGGTTATTAGAACAATTGAATATAGAACAAGGGTTTTCTGATGCATTGATACCGAGATGTACACATTATTGCCTACGTACGAAACTTATTCTGAAACTCAAGGCAAAAAAATACACACAACTTTTAAAAGCTTCTTTTTATTTGCAGCCTGTTCAGAATTGTGTACCTAGGCAAAAAGGTACTGTTTCATTGGTACCAATATTTTCTTTGAACGTTAGAAGCGTAAAATTTATATAAATATTCGGTTCCAAGTAGACATCATTAGCCTTTACTATAACCGGAATTGCTCACCGAAGCGAACAGTTTGCTACCCAAGTATTGACTCATATAACTTACGAACGATGTCTAATCAAATCGAATCAAATATTTACATTTTCCTTGTGAGAGGAATATTTACTATTGATTATTACCAATAAAATATACTTTTATTAGCCCGGAATAATTTAAACATAACATTATCGTATAGATAGGCTAATTTATCCATTTTCAAGAATATAAACGTTGCCAATACACTAAAGATTGTTCAGATATAGATCGATAAAAGTTAAACGACTATCGCCGAACTGCAGTTGCTATTCAAATGCGATGTGATTTGGAAGGCGTCCATGGTGGAACGTCCAACACGGGCACCATTATAACCATGCCAGAGTAAAATGGACTCGGAAACTGATGAAAAAATAGTTCGCGGAGGTCCATTTAATCCGGTCACGTTATACCTGGGAGAGAGCAGTGATGAGCCAACTGGCAGTTACGTACCTCAATCGGTAGCTGTTAAGCTCTGAACGAGGCCTTATGGACGGGAAAAATTGGAGATAAAACAGTGAGAGGTGTGGAGCGGGGAATATTTAGCTGATTTGATACGAGCGGGAAAATCCTCTGCCCAGTCGAATGTGGTTTTCGGATTCTTTGACGTATTTAGAGTAACTACAGTGAGGTAGGAGGAGCTCGTGCCTAAGTAATAACAGCCGCACGGGTCGATCCATCAGGTTAAGCTACGCTTGCCGGGGTTGGCCGGTGGATGGGTTACCATCTTTACATAATATATCAAGACTCCTCCGTGCCTCGGAAAGCACGTTAAACTGTTGGTCCCGGCTGTCATTCTTGGATCTTTGACAGTCGTTACGGGTCGTCAGAAGCAGCCCGAAAGTGTGACAACCAGTCTTACCAAGGGGTATCGTATTACCCAGTTACCGGGTTGTGGAGGTCAGATAGGCAGTCGCTCTATGTAAAATATTGGTATTCAGCTGCATCCGGTTAGCCTGGAAGCCGACCCCAACATTGTTGGGAAAAGGCTAGGCAGATTGATTTTGACAGTGTGGTAGAACTTATTTTTATGGGTCCCTAAATCTGTTTTGAAAGGTTCTATGTGAAGGATAGCAACAAACACTCACATTTCGCGCTTAATCTGCCGTAGTTTTACATACACATAATAAAAGCGGTTTCCACTTAATCGTAACTATGTTCAACTTTACCGACTTTAGGTGTGATGTCAGATATCTTTGTATTTATGAATATTAGAAAACTTTGGCAATGTGTAGAACGTTCTCTAGGTAAGAGACGGCAGTTTCCATAGCCACCAACCACCAAGTAATCTCTCCGTGTAAATTATATCTACTATAATATTAGGTAGGCACTGTTTTCCTGGAGAGAGGAGAAAACATGTTTTGTAGTGAACATCGAGGTCATCTCATATGTTTTTTATTCCTGTGTTATCGAATCGACAACGAATCTCAAATATTTTGTTTGTGTGTCAGATGATAAAATCAGGTGTTTTATTTTATCGTCTTTGTTCCTACGTAATAATTATTATTCCATGTTCTACACGAGGTTTTATAAAAGAATCAACATAATTGACGTAAAACATGCTACGTCTTCCTTTACGGAACTAAATAAATAACGGATATTTATCGAATTTCGAGTTTTCCTCTAACTTTTTGGATTCATGTGCGTATTGTATAATTATCACTCGCTTCAAAAACGGTGAAGGAAAACATCGTGAGAACCATGCCGCGGCGTTTCTTCACGATGTTTTCCAACACGGTTTTTGCTTGACACATATTTCCCGATGGTATGTGAAGCCAAGTCAGAGGCCCATGAGCGGCATAAAAACTCTGACATCAGGTTAGTTACTAACCATACGAAAAAGAAAAAAGAAAGATCGAATTTTAGATAGAAAAATACATTTAATAACATCATAATTTACAAAAATAAACAAGTTTATCACGGCCCGCTGTCACCATAATCTATTCAAAGCCATCTAAACCACTTCGAGCTATTTAAAGCTATTAAATCATCACATATTTAAAGCAGATCATTTCTAACAAATCGTCGATGTTATTTAGAACACGTCTCGATTTCGTCAACATTTTCCCCACTTAATAAAGTCTTCGTAAAATTTATCACATAGCAAGAGACGAGTCCTGAAGCGAAAACGGTGCCAATTAGAGAACTGTATAATGGACTGATATTCACGACGGATTGAACCCTGGTAATGAGATGACTCTGTGCGTTCGTGTAATAACAACGTATTTTACAATATTAATTTTAAAGCCACCAGTAGGTACAAGAGCCGGCAATATGAAAATCATTTCGAAATACTAATATCAAAGCTTAGTGTTTGAATTCATTGGTATATCTGTCTATTCGATGTTGAACACACGGGTTTATTAATTCATGTATTCCAATGGCCGTGGAGTGAATTTTAGGAGCAATTTTGATTAGGATCTCGGCTTTGTTGTTGGTTGTTAATACTGTTATATAGCTGTGTTAATTTCATGAATTGGGTTTGCGATGCTCATTTGTTCACGGATGAATTGTTGGGAATTACCTGTTTTAAAGCAGAGGTTTGCAATCCGTCATTCAGGAGTAGTTTCATTCGCTCATAATCTTGAATACTTTCTTCTTAATTATCCATACACTGAATTAAGATAACGTACATACAGGGTGTTAGGGTAAACACCGTTATTTTTGCAACCAGTGGTTTGGTTTCATTTATAGAACGTAAAATCAATGGAAAATTACAACTTTTTTTTAATTTTTTTAGATCTAAATTTTACCATAAGAGCCGCAAGTTCGTTGTCCTAAGCGCTAGGGCAACGAACTTGCGTCTCAACACGGGCGGGGGGTACGGGATGTGACCTGACCGGCAGCGAACGCGATCCCTTCCTTAGTCAGTTAGCTGTTTCGCTAGCAAGCACGGTGTCAGATAGAAACTTTTTAAAATCTTTTAATGAAAATAACGTTTTTTTTTTGTTGTGTTCGGTCATTTATTTTTATATTTAGGTCAACTACCCATGGTTTGAATGACAAGAGTGTTTACCCTTACATCCTGTATACAGGGTGAAATTAAATTCATGGGCATCCTCTTAAGGGGTCATTGTACTTACTCATCATTATGAACAACTTTCACTATGCGACTAAACTTAAAATCTGAAAAAAAAAATCAGCTGTTCCCTACACATTTATGTTCACATAGTTCGTCTTTAGGGAACAGCAGATTTTTTTTCGCGATTCCACGTTCTGTTTATGTGTGTTTTTCACATACATAGACCATTTAAATTTCAAATGCGTCCCGACGTCACATGTTTCACCTTTATTCATATCTATTTCGGTCTCCTACGTCACTTATATATAACGAGCATTATTATCGAAGTAAATATGCTTAGTAACAACAGTTTGTGAAGCTTACCGAATTTACTGCCGCCATCATGCATGGGCGGTGCCGGCTACCAACACATCCTGAAACAAATAATGCTCAAATTAACACGTGTGTGTGTACACAAACACATATAAAGTAGGTTATGTTCTGAATCTTCCATACAAATAGTCATATGGGAAATTTTACAGTAGTCTAAAGTGTTTGTTCATTAATTGGCAATGGATGGCGTGAATCATCCTCTTAAAACAGTTCCTTAGTTGTCTTTCTATTGTCTATCTTATCCACTAACAGAGATAAAATTTCTCGACTGACACATGCAAAGAAATCTTCAGTTACAAAACTGAATCCATCCGGTACCAACTAACGTAAGTACCTACCTATCCCACGTAGGAAGCCAGGTTTAAGTTCTTTCAACATCTAGGCAACAGAAGAAATACTACCCTTACTGCAGATAGATCAACAAAAACTTTTTACAAAAAAAAAAAACGACTTCCAAAAAAAACACTAAAACAGTGAAAAATAACTTTAATTTCGGAAGTCGGTGTTTGCTTTTCAATTTTCGTTTATTGCCACCGACTTCCGAAATTAAAGTTATTTTCCACTTTTTAGTTGTGTTACCTACCCCACATAAATTTGAATACCACTACCTGCTATGTAAATAACAGTGACGGAGTCAAATAAGATATATCGTCTACATAGACTAAGTGGGAAAAATACGTAATTATTGAAGCTAACTCAAAAACTACGCAAGCAAACTTAATAAAATTTATATGGGACCACCTCTGAAGCATGAGCTACCAAACATCATCAAAAGAAACATCACAATCGATGCATAATTGGCGGAGTAACATACAGACAAAAAAAAATAGAGAACCTTAGGCTGATAGGTAAGTACTCCAAAACTGGCACTCAACAACACGGCAGTAAATATCTCAAGACCAGAACAGTATCGAATGTGAAAACATTGAATGATCATAAAGTTAATTAACCAAAAAGCAATATCGTAAACGCCGAAACCGGTCGGCCTTGTTGACATGTTGTGTGATGTGAGTCAATGAGTCAATGCTGTCTCGCGGGGCGGGACGACTCGTCTTACACGCAGGGATGTTACCTACTTGTTGACTGAACTGAGTAGTACCTACAACTCTTTTAGTGAGAAAGGAAGAGGAATTTTGGCACTATGCTGCTAGCTAGCTGCTGGATAATGAAAAGTCTGGAGCTAAAAAGCTTGACTTTTTGTAAAAGCATGGAATAAGACGTGAAGATTGAGTTGGGTTGAGACGATTTTGTATTGTTTATAAAATACAAATTTATATTATGCTGACAGTAAAGTTAGGTTATTAACTACTCATCCTAACGGTTTCAGATTTTGTTAGGATGAAAATTTTATTTGGCACTAATGAAAGAGTTCGATCATCGCTACCGATACGATACAAAATGTTAGTTATTCTGTAACAACCCTACAACAAACAGTTTGCGTTGTCCGACAAATATAGACCTAAACACAAGCGCATAGGTTATAAAATAACTCAACGTCGGTCCAAGATGCTCGTCTCGCGACAAATAGAATGGTAGCGTTCACAGTCAGTGGGGCAAGTTTCCAAGTCCATTAATAAAATTGAATCAGACGGACATTCCGAGGCACAATGTGCACGTGTGGAGATAAATAAAACTTGACGATATTAGTGGATGCAGACGGTGATTTTTGGCCGTAAATATTAGAATAGCTTTGGGACTGTTTCACTGCAGATTAGACAGTTCGTCGTTAGCCTCTTTTGGAGAAAAAATCAAGACGAACTTATCATACTTTTTAAATACTTCCTCTATAATTAATACTATAAATGTTCTTCCTATATTTTCTCGTACAAATTCTTCATATCACAAAAAAAACGAAATTACAATTTTCTATCGCCCTGGTCGGTTCGCTAACCGACATTAAAAAAAAATAGAAAGTTCGAAACCTCTCCCAGCTAATAGAGGAAAAAGCCAATAAAAATGAATAATGGCGGAAGGAGCAAATATAAAACTAACGTTGTCAAGGAGCTTTTTGTTAGAAAATTACAAAGTTTTCACTTCAAAAGGTTGTACAGGGAAAAATATTAATCTTTCCACTACACTCCCAGGATCATTTATAATATGTGCGTAATAACTTTTTAAGCATATGGCAGACTTATGAGAGTGTCAAAGAAGTGACTTCTAAAAGAAAAGAAAGAAAGAAAGAAAAATATTCTTCTTTATATTCTTCTCGGCACACACACTACTTTTTATTTAAGTAGTTGTAGTGGGCAGGCTTTGATGCAGAACGGATGGCAGATAGGACCAAAAGGTTCTAGAGTGGTAACCCCGTACCGAAAGGCCCAGCGTTGGAATACTTCCCACTAGGTGGATCGATGACCTTATGAAGGCAGTAAGAATGCTGGATGCGAGAAGCACAGGACAGGTCGATGTAGCGACGCTTGGGCAAGGACTACCAGTGGACGTCTTTCGGTAGAAATGATGATGATGATGAGTTGCGAGTTAGACTAAATTGCCTTTTTTGAGTTAGTTTATATTATTTAAATATATTATATAATAGCTTGTTCGACTAAACAATGTGGTTCCACTAATAATAGAGAGATATTTTAATTTCACCATTAGATAACAGCATCGTTTGATGATTATCACAAAGATAACCACTACATCTTTGCGTTTGTCTAAATTTTTAACACCGTACCGTACAAAAGCTTGATGCATGTCACACTTTGTATAAGCCTAAAAATATAATTTTCAAATAACATAACATAACATCAGGCCTTGTTTCGAGGTGTACCTATAGGACTCCCACATTTCGCCAGTCATGTACCTAATAGCCAGTCATGTACCCTATTCCTCATAAGTTCAAATAACTAGGTAATAATACCTCTTTAGTTGAACTCGTTTACGTTGTCGACGGCTGCAAACCATAAAGAAGCTACTATTATTATTATAACTTGGAAACATGACAATATTATTGTCATGTTTCTTCGTGACCGCGGCGTCAACTCCCACATCGATGACGTCGTCAAATTTGACTTGACGTGCTACGCCAGTGCGCTCGAGTACTGTTGCGTTACACGCTTCATTTAACGTGTCAATATTAGTTATTTGCTGTAAAGAGATACTAGACTACCGTCTCAATATGATAACGTAACATAACATCGCACACATTTCTCGACGACATATTGTGAAGCCAAGTCAGAGGCCCTTGGGCGGCTTTAAAACTCTGACACTAGGTTAGTCACTAACCACACGAAAATAAGACATAGCAACTACCTGTATTCCCTGAAGGGTTAGGCAGAGGTTTACGTATGTAAAAGCCTTAATAATAAATGTTTTTACCTAAGGAGGCTCTCGTTGGGCAGCTGGATTAAGGGCTTGATTCAGAAAGCTGTACTCCTGGACACGGCTCGCATCGTTAGGAGGTTCCTCTCTCTGGAGCCCTGACCGCCGGTAGCTTGGACCCTGTTCTCGATACCGGTGGGCTACTATTTTTTATATTTTTAAATGTTTTATATAATTTTTTATTCTAATATTTAAAAATATAATTTATAAGTATGAAAAATGAAATAAAGAGGAATGTTGTTTATAATAATGTAATGAATTCATCTTGGGGATGAGTCGGGTTGGTACTGTAGTGCATAGCTCCATGCAACCTACGCGAGTATTTTATAAGTTGATGTCATTTATATGTAGATAAACACTTTTTCATATTTAGAAGGATAGAAAAGAATAGAGGAGCGTTCATCGATTTATGAGATCGATACTGTAAGTCCAATAGTACAGTGCGCCAAGTGTGCACATTCAGTATTGCTGAAAACTTCAGAAAACCTACGAATCTAATAAACTACTAATCTGATATCTTTTGCTGGATACCTAACGTGATAGTGTCTGTGTAGAGATGGTAAGGTATGAGAATAGGTAGGTACGTATGATTTTAGGCTGACAGTTCATTAATTGGACCGTACAACTTTAATTCTTTAATAGTTTTCAGTTTCTTGAAGCTGTTTTCAGTATAAGTAACTGTTGATCATCATCAATATGCACGACATACTAAGCTCGTCTTTATTGTAGTTGTAAGAGATTGAACAATGCCATTCATTTCATAAACTCTCGCTAGTGCAATGATCGCTGAAGGCGTTTTTTACAGCGCAGCTTGAAAAGCTACGCTACTCCAAATTCTAAGACATAGTCGATAAAATATAATGAAAAATACAGTCACGTTTAGCCACGAGCAACGAGCGATAAAACCGTTGTTTTATGACTAAAGTTTAGATAGCAGAGACGATGTTAACTTCTTGTTTACGTATTGCACGTAACTCTGCAAAACTTGTGAATTTAAACGCTTTTATGTCTAAATCCCACTACAAATGTACTATGATACATTCGGTGCACGAATTCATGAAACCAGAATTTATTTGAGGCTTTTATATGGTAAAAGATGGTTGATGGTGGTGGTTGGTTGGTTGGTAAAAGGTGGATGGAATAGTTCTGGATGCGGAGGACAGCTTGGGAGAGGCCCATGTACAGCAGTGGACTGCGATGGGCTTCACATAATTATATAATTGATATATACAAAATATTGTAAAACATTTTTAAAAGAGTACCTAACGGTGGAGTTTCTTGCCCATTCTTTTCCATACGAAAACTACCTTTTGGAAGGGGCGACTAGAATCAGTTCTATTTCTTTGTTTTTGACGTTCAGAAGTGCCTTTTTGCTTAAATGAAATAAATTATTTGACTTTGACTTTAGCTCAGTTGACTGAATAAAATTAAATAAAAATAAATAAATAATAAATTAATTTATGGTTTGTAAGTAAACTTTTAATACGTACATACTTTTATACCTAGTCATTTGTATGTAGGTAGAATAGACTTTTTAGCCCTAAGTTTAATTCTAACTTAGATAAAGGTACACGCTATTACTTGAACTACTTATGTTTCAAACTGTGTTTCTAGGTCAAGCTAGTTTGCTTAGTATAAACACAGTAAGACCTGAATCTTAACTAAACAAAATAAAACATACCTACTTACTGCTACGCACTTTTTTCAAACTCAAACTCAAAGCATTTATTTCAATTAAACCATTTATAGACTTATGAATTGTCAAAGAGTCGGTCAGTTAGTCAGAAAGTTGAAGCCCATTCCAAAACGTAGATCTCTATGGAGAAAAACGGGCAAGAAACTCCAAGGACACTCTTTTAAAAATACCTATATATAGATATTTAAAAAACCTGGGTACAGTATTCTTGTTGCTTCTATATGTGAGAACAATGTAAAACAAAAAAATAATCAAAAACAATTCAAAATATAAGATCGAACATAAGCCCCGGCAGATAAAAGATGACCAGTCTCAACTGACGGCGCCCATTCACGAACAGGACACGTGGATCAGCACCATCCAGCTCAACTATCGTAGGTACCTACTCAAGTTTTTACTTAAACCTTGTGTAATGAATTCAAACCCAGTGCTTTTGAAGGTGAAACTCTTCATATATTAAACGTAACTATATTTTATCGCTCGATAAGGGAACGGCGTCACAGTAGGTACGTACTGGGTTTAAAAATTCATTTATAACAAGTCGTAAGCCGGTGCCAAGTGCTGGACCAAGATGATTGATAGCCTGTCAGAATGGATGCCTCTTGTTATGATATATTATTACAATATTATAACAGCAATATACATATTTTGGAAGCATTTTTAAATATTATGAGACTTAGAGAACGGTATGTTAGGCCAAGATTAAATCTCAAGGTTAATTTTAACAGTTAAACTGAAAGCTATAAACATCTAGGGGTTTATTTATAAACGTTGCTTTAAGTTAAGAGACGTTTAAACGTCAACAATGTATTTATACACAGTCGCTAATCATTACTTAACTTTAAGCAACGTTTATAAATAAACCCTTTTCTTACTAGCCTTTTATATGTTCCAGCGCAATTAAAAGCTGCAAATATCAAATAATCTCCTATAATATAAAATAGAGAATGAAAAAAAAAACATATTTTGCAGTTTAAACAACTCTTTTTTCATTGATACCGTTGCATGTCCGATTCGTAACTGACAAGTTGTTCCTGGTACTCGTTCACAAACTAAAAAAAAAAACTCCTGTAAATAATTCTAAAAATTCAGTGTACTGAAAAACAAAAGATTAAAATTTCATTCTGCATCCAGATAAAATAGAAAATGTATTTTCCCCGTTAGTCCGTCTAAAGTTCGCAAAATGGACTAACTATTTCCCTGAATATTTCCGATATTACTTTCAGTATTTATTAAAAGAGAAGCAAATATATTTTTATTTACGTTGCCATATTTCGCAGTTACCCGTAAAACGCGCGTTCAAATCCGCCTGCAACATTTTTACTAAATCCAAATAGTTTTTACATAAATAATATCTAAATGGCTGACCATGTCACGGAGGTTATAATTCAAAATAAGATGAACTGGCTTTTAAAAATATGCAGAGTTATACTTAAAAGTTTACATTAAAGTTGCACTGTCTGTCCTACATTCACAATTTGTACGCAAAATTTTTAACTTTCTTTTAGGTTTTGAGTTTTTTTTACATAGTTTTATGGTGTATTTTTTTTGCTGGAAAGTCAATAAACGAATTTTTCTTTGTTTTATAACTGTAAGTAGGTAATTTAGTGTTCATAGATTTTGTAAAATGTATGAAATTCAAATGTAATTTAGCGTATATACTGTAATTGTGTAATTTTTGTGTGTTTACTTGTCTAAGAATAAATACCTAACTATGATTATGACTATGTTATTTGTACAAAGTCAAAGGCAAATCATAGTGATCTCTATACGTACCGGGAAGAAATCTAGACACCGGGCTTCTACTGCAAAAATTCTGATAGAAAAATATAATAACAAAAAAGTATTCATAAAGGCTCTTACATACTGGGGCGCCGCATTGTTCGCCGTAAAGTTTTCTCAGAAATTGTTTTGTTAAAATTCGCGTCGCGCGACGAATCGCGCCAGTATGTAAGAGCCTTAAAGAGTTATTAATTTATCAGTGCTTACAGTCTCAATTGTTTTCAACAATTTTAATACTATAAATTGAGGTTATATTGTTTTAAGACTTTCGTTCGAAGACTAGTAATAAATTCTATAATTTTCGTATCAGAATGAAATTAGGTTTTAACTTTAGTTTAAAAGAGATTACAGAGTTTGGAATCGGTTCGACATTATTGAGCCTTAATTATCTAGTGAATGTAAATAGAAATATGATATTTGTAAACAAACAAAATGTTAACATAACTGAAGAAAATGTGGGTGTAGGTACTATATGTATATGTTACGGCTAAAGGTGGGTGTGAAGATTAGCCGGCTAAACTTAGGTCTAACTTCGAGGAGGTGTTAATGTTAGTTTCTTCTATCTTTAGCCGGCTAAACTTAAGTGTAACTGCAGGCCCTTGGCTAAAAATGTAGAAGGAAATGAAAAAGGAAACAATGCATGTCGTGCGGTGTTCCGCAGGGCTCGGTTGTAGGCCCGCTCCTGTGGAACATCGGGTACGACTGGGTGCTGAAGGGGCGAGCTCAGTCCGGGGGTAGACCTGACGGGTTATGGGGATGACACGCTGGTCACTGCCCGGGGGAGCTCGCACAGGGAGGCAGCGTTGCTGGCGATGGCTGCGGTCTCACAGGTGGTGGGCCGCATACGTCGCCTAGGCCTGGAGGTGGCCCTCAGCAAGTTGGAGGCCATGGTGTTTCATGGCCCCCGGCGGGCACCGCCACCCGGCTCACACATCGTGGTCGGGGGAGGCTAGGATCGCTGTCGAGTCCACCATGAAGTACCTGGGATTGGTGCTCGACAGCCGGTGGGACTTCAGGCCCCACTTCCGACGGCGCCCAAGTTGCTGGCCGCTGTCAACGCTGCTTCCCAATCTGGGGGTCCGAGCGCCGCTTGTAGGCGGCTCTAAGTGGGGATCGTGCGATCGATGGCCCTTTACGGGGCCCCGATCTGGGCGGCTGACCTGACGGCCGGTAGCATCGCAGTACTGCGTAAGCCGCAGAGAGCGATGGCCGTCAGAGTCATCAGGGGGTATCGCCGAGGCGGTCCGGCCGGTGCTCGAGCGCTGGTTCGGGAGGAGGCACGGCTCCCTGTCGTTTCGGGTGACGCAGGTGCTCTCGGGGCATGGTTGCTTCGGGAAGTACCTAACATTGCCACGTGTGCGCGCATTGTCCCTCCTCCGCCCCCTCAAGCCCTCCGCCGGCCCGGCGCGTCCATTGAATACATTTTTAGCCGTTTCGTTGCCGTTAATGTGCACATTAGCCGGCTAAAGATGGAATATCACGACACAAACTAACATGATATCGAACTTTAGCTGCTTCTCGAAGATAAACCTAAGGTTAGCCGGCTAATCTTAAGTTTATGTTCACACCCACCTTTAGCCTTAACATATACATACATATAGTATATACACCTCTGCCTAACCCTTCGGGGAATATAGGCGTGATGTTATGTTATATGTATATTAATAAAAGCAAGGCCTCTATTATAGGTAAATGAAATGTCTTTTGTGTAATAACATTGTTCTTATTCTTTCTAGATAATTATTTTATTTTATTTATTTCAAGTTCAGACAACAATATGGTCCAATTTGTTAGTAAAATATCTTATCACTAGTGTTAGTAGTACACAAAAACATGGACAAGAAAAACTGATGATTGCGGCAAAATGTGCAGAGAACGATAAAGCAAGGAATATGCTACCTGACCATTCTCCCCACATAGTGCCTCAGAAAAGGGGAGTAAAGGCTCTCCACCACTGTTTTCAGGATGCTATTGTCACTGACCCGCGTTCTACGCATCAGTGATGCGACTTTTTTGCGAATCACTGCATGGAATCCGTCGGTTCGGTACTGAGCAAACATCTCTGAGCAATTATACTCGTACCTACTATTGTTGTATCCAAAAAGTGCTTTTACCTTTATATTCCAGTAGTATCCTATAGTATAATAAGGAAGATACAGTATAATGTAATGGATGTGTTGTCTACACTATATATATAATAATAAAAAGAGGAAAGAGTTGTATTTTTGTGTTTATGTTTGTAATGAATAAACTCAAAAACTACTGCGCCGATTTCAAAAATTCTTTCACCAATAGCAAACTACATTCACCCTGAGTAACATAGGCTATAATTTATAATGGGCGAAGCCGCTGTCGGCAGCTAGTAATGTATAAAGGTATTCATAATATTAACTTAGCAAGTAACAGAATACTATACTTACGTCTGAATGATCGCCGATTTAGTTTTATCGTAAACAGTAACAATTGGAAATGTATTTAGGGGACTACAAGAGCTAAACGCATGTTTTATAATGCCTAAAAGCATATATGATGCACTGCAGTACATAACATCAGAAAAATATACGATATGATTCAGGATATATGCTAGTTATATAGTGTGTTGAATACATAATACAACTAATTTGATACGATAGAAAAAAATCACGAAGATACCTCTAAAAAAATATGTTAACGAATAAAAACCAATTAATAAACATATAAATGCAATAATTCTTTGTTAAATTATTCTACAAGGAACTTAATAAAGTAACAGTGTTTTAGTTTTTTAGTCCAATCAATAGATTTTTTGTAAATATATAATTGCTTCATATTCTGTAATAATTTACTAGGGTTGTGTCTCCCTCCCGAAAAGTGGAGGCCTGTGTCCCAGCAGTGGGAACATTATAGGCTGTTAATTGATTCAGGCGTGACTTTGCGGAAATCCATTATAAAATACAATAGCGCGTCTCTCTCGAGTGTGACTCTGCGTCCAGCGCTCGGTGTGGTAACACGTCGCGTTCTGGTTTGCAATTGGTCAATCGTCATCCTGAAGATGCCTCGTTGAGAGGTGAAACACGTGTCGATTTCTTACAGGGTTTTTATGACTCTTGAAGAATAGTCAAGCGGAATAGGTTACTAAATATATCAGCGTCTATTGTATTTTATTATAGGCTGATTAAGGTTGTGTCATCGCGCTTTACTTTCTCTTCTACACAGACAGTGACCGCGATTTAGCTGTTCTCAGACTGTTAAGTACTTACTTGTTAAGTACTTATAATTTTAATTTAAAAAATTAACAGCATATCGAAAGAATTCGTACCTATTTGTTTGTGCAGAATAAACAATTTTTCTCACTTTCTTCTTTCTAAACAATAATATAGACGAAAGCACAGGGATCACTTGTATTTAATAAGTTGTGCTGTGACCCATTATTAATTCTGCCAAGCCTGTTCAAGATAGTTAGCGTGAACTACACAGGTCATTGCCTCTGTCGTCCCTTCGTGTCCAAATAAAACGAGACCTGTTTTCATTAAAAATGATTACCAAATAAAGACAAAGCTGCTTAGTTATGAAGGCTCGCCCATCATTTTTATCACTTTTGCTGGAAAACTTTAATAAAGTTGACTAGAGACACAAGGTAACTGCAGGTAAATTATTAGATTTTTATGCACAAGAAGTGTTTTTAATTTTGTCACGTACAACAAAGGCGGGCTAAGGTATTTAGGAATATAAATCAAAAAGAATTTATGAAGTGACGTTATGAAAACAAGGAAGAGCTTGGCGTTTAGATTGTGAAATTTTGAAAATTGAAAAGGAATTTACAATCTTTTGTGTTTTTTTTTCCAGTTTCTAATTGGTGTCTACGGCAATGTAGGAACTTAGAAAATTTTAGTTAGGAGGTACAAAGCATGCAATGAGAAAGTTTTTAAAGTATTATTTTGTGACAGTGGATCTTTACCCACCTATCCAAGTATGGTATTATTTTGGGAAAGTCGATCTGCACCTACCTGTTCCTATAGATTTTGAAATGCTAGCTATAATATTTACTTGGTTTGGTTTAACTTAAATTCATTCAGGTACTTTACATAGTTCTTTTCAATACATAGGTACGCTTTTTTTTTTTTTTCAGGGTTGTAAATCATCCAATGACTTCTCCCGCTCTGGGCGGAGCGGAAGGGCGTGTCAGACTTTTACTGACTAAAACCCACCCGTGTTCCTTCAGTTGCCTGTTGCCAACGTCCCGGTAACGCTTTCGGACTAACCCGCAACCCTGGCAGATACATAGGTAGCCTAATGTAACATAATATTACACATTTAGGTACTTGAATCATTTCTTATCTATAGTTTCGTTACAAACCCCTATTGTCAAATAAAAGAACAATGCCATTCATAGCACCGATGCGATGGTTCCCGCAGACAAAATGGGTAATGAATTATACCTACATGGTGGCCTTTTTTAAACAAAAACAAAAAAGGCTCCACATTGTTCCAAAGAGGTAATCTGGCGTATCAGTCCATATCAAAGGCAATGGTTCAATTACTAAATTGAAACAGCCGCCGGCGCGCGGCGTTCCTATAATCAATTTAGTTCAACGCACAGATTTGATTTGTCAACCTCCGAGCCGACCAACCTCCAGCCGACCTACGGGCTAGACCAATTTTTTGTGTAAAAAAGCCAAGTTCGATTCGGATTTGAGTGGGTAGCGATCCGTAGCCGGTGGAGCTTTAGGACCACTTTGGGCGCACCCAAAAGGGAATACGCACAAAAAATAGAAAAGTAGTGATAGGTCTGTTATCTTTCATAGACGTAGAGGTATACTCAACCAATCATTATTCGCGGAGGACTCTGATTTGAATGAGTTATCTTTCTGAGTTATGGTGGTTCATCAACCACCACCTTTGGTTTCAATAAATAATGAATTTCAAAGTGTTGAGATTTGATCTTATTTAGTTATCGGCGCTAGTTCTTTTCAGGATCATAATTCTATAAAGAATCTGTCTGCTCGGCGACGCTGATATTTCAATGATCCTAAAATTGTTATGGTTTCAAGTCAGGTATTGATACGGAACCCTAAACCGATGTAGTTCGAAAACTCTAAGGTCCTACGTGTAGGTAAGAAATGAATATTTATTCATAATTTTCCGTAGTTTTCATTTAATATAATATATATAGTTTTCTCTGAATTCTTTTTCGGTAGAATGTGTTGTTTTAGGCTTTATACACGAGGCAATCGGTGGTCTTCCTCGGATTTTTTCCCAAAAACGAACTAATTGCTATTTTCTGAGATCGGTAAAAGGAAATTGTACTACTTATTCATTTCGATCAAGTATAAGCTTTTAATTAGGGACATACCGCTATCTTGTTTGCTGATGTTCATCAAAGAGGGACTTCGGAATAAATGTTATGTCTTATAAATGGTCCTTTGAAGGTTGTCGTATTTATCTTCATGTTTTTAATAAGGACCATGTGATTCTGTCTATAATTATTTAGTTTCTTACAAGCCATTAGTAATCATTCATTTTAAACCCCATTAGTCGAAAAGGCAATGTAAATAATAACGCAGTCTTACCACTGAAATGTAGAAAACCTAAGAGCTCTAAACTTCAAATTAAAAAAATACGAATTAAACAAAAAAAAAATACAAATCCCACACGTGTGGCCGCCATATTGAATTAGACATAAAGTGAAATGACCGAAACCGTTAGCAAAATTGAATTAGTGGTCGCTATAGGTCGACAATGGCACTCCACAGGCGAACACAAAGCAGGATAATCCGTAGAGAACGAATTCAGAGCGAGTGTTCAATACATATGCTTCATTCACCATTTGTCCGACAAAGAACAAACGGGATTAAAACTTGGACTAGGTTAATAATGGCCTGTCTGCTTTGTTTACTTGTTTTTTAGGGTTCCGTTCCTCAAAAGAATACAACGGAACCTTTATAGGATCATTTCGTTGTCCGTCAAAACCCCTTTTCTCAGGAACGCGTCGAGGTATCAAGATGAAATACGTAGGTCTACCAACATTCCTTTGGAGCTCAAAAATATCAAGCTTATAATTCAACGCAATAAAAATAACGGCCATTTATGTGACATATTTTGATAATTGCGAATAAATCAAATCATAAAGGGTATCGTATTACCCAGTTACTGGGTTGTGGAGGTCAGATAGGCAGTCGCTCCATGTAAAATACTGGTATTCAGCTGCATCCGGTTAGACTGGAAGCCGACCCCAACATAGTTGGGAAGAAGGCTAGGCAGATGATGATGAAAGGGTGCAAAAAAAAACTAGCCAAGTGCGTGTCGGACTACGCACAATGAAGGGTTCGGTACTCGGGATGAATTTAATCCCAGGAACAAACTTAACATTTTAGTTGAAAAACATCATGTTCTCCCTTATGTACATCGATATACGTCAAGGCCAATTCTCCAACCACCTAGCCTTTTTCCAACTATGTTGGGGTCGGCTTCCAGTCTAACTGGATGCAGCTGAATACCAGTATTTTACAAGGAGCGACTGCCTATCTGACCTCCACAACCCAGTCACTGAGTAATACGATACCCCTTGGTTAGACTGGTTGTCAGACTTTCGAGCTTCTGACGACTCGTAACGACTGTCAAAGATCCACAAATGACAGCCGGGACCAACGGCTTAACGTGCTTTCCGGAGGCACGGAGGAGTCTCGATATGTGAAAATGGTCACCCATCCACGGACCAACCCCGGCAAGCGTAGCTTAACCTGATGGATCGACCCGAGCGGCTGTTATTACTTAGCCACGAGTTCCTCTCCATTCTCGAACTGCAAGAGAATATTTTTAATGTGATTAAACTACAAATCAATGATTTTTAGGGTTCCGTATGACCGAACGAAAAAACGGAACCCCTATAGGATCACTCGAGTGTCAGTCTGACTGTCTGTCTGTGCGCAGTCCAACACACACTTGGCCTGTTTTTTGTTTTTAGGGTCGATATTCTCATTTGCCAAAAGCACTTTTATTTTTGGACCACACGTTCGAAGGCTTAAAAATTATGGCGATAATTTTTGGTAAACATTCCTATTTGTGGGATGAAAAAGTTACTTGATTGATAGCTTAGTTTGGGAACCAGTTTCACCAAATCCTGTGAATATTGATTTTTGTACCAATAAAACACTTCTTTTTTTTCTTTTTTTATTGCAATCACCATTTCTTTCAGACGACAACTCTCACGACGATGTGTGCCATCGAATTTTTAGAACAGTCCTACTAACTTATCTGTGAACTGAAAGAGGACGGCACCGTCGATTCAGTGTTGCTAATTGATTGATTATACAGATTAATTCTAACATTCTAACATCAGAATGAATGAATTCATCTACATTCTAATAATGATAATAATTTTATTGTGCACTGAATGTAGTAGACACTGACAATCGAATGACATTTTAATATGACGGCCGTAGTTCCAATTTTCGCCATTTCACAGATAAGCTGGTAGGAGTGTAGGTACTTATACCTGCCATGTCAATGACCTATCATAGACCTATCATGTCAACGATATCTAGTAAGCTACCGAATATTTAAACCTACGAGTGACTTCTGCTCGCATTTTATCGGATTGGCATGAGATATGTTTATTGCTTTGGCCCGAAACTCGGTCAAGTTCCGATATGGGCCAAATCGGACGTTTAAAATTGGCGCCTGATTCATGTCGTTCAAAGAATGCCTTTTTAAAGCAGACTCGTAAACATTACGACGCTTTAAAGAGCTCAGGATGTGGTTCAATGAATTTCGTGAACAGTTAAATTACAAATAACAACCAATTAAAGGTATGCAAAAAAATCTGAAGCAATTATACAAATTGTTGGCGTTAAAAAGCGGTCCAAAGGACACTACCAAAACATTTCGCCAGGTCTCTTTCATGAAAACTAATTAATTTACTCATCCAATACAGAACAAAAGTGTCCTTTTTCCATAACGAAAACGTTTTATTACTTCAAAAGCTCAAACGAGCTTCGAAATTGCATTACTACACATAAAGAAGTCTGCAGCACTTGACGGTGCAGTACTGAACTGAACAAAGCACATTAGCAAGCACAAACGTTTGCCAATTTCTTTAGAGCCTTGTTACTGCATGCGAACGTAGAGTGCTCATTATCGCATAAGGCCTAATGCAGACGAAAGTTTCGACGACCGCTGAGTAACTATAGCCGATACGGTTTCCAATGCGCACTGTAAAAGTGCACATAATTACAACACTAAAAGGTAGTTTTGGCGCTTGGCCAGAATCTGAACTAACGCCGCCATCTTGTTTTGTCAATACAATTTCAGTGACAAATGTTAACCAACAACGCCCCGCTGTCAATGTTATTCAGGCGCCAAAAGATACGTGCAGGGTACACGTCTCGTGTGTGTTGCTTGCATGCTGTGGCATCTTCTGGCAGTCTATAGTCTGACTATTTTAGGAGATGATGAATGGTAGTGTGGTGTCAATCTGAGATGATGAAACTTTGGAATGACGGATAACCAGCACGATACACAATGACACTTTCATTTGCGGCGCGTGGGCGTTAGAGAAAATGATTCAGTGGTTTAAAACAAGGGCAGGGCATACATACGGAACATCGTTTTCACATTATAATTTTATTGGATAATTAATGTATACAAAAGATTGTAAAACATTTTAAAAGAGTAGCTATGGATTTTCTTTCCCATTCTTCTCGAAAGTATGACCTTTTGGAATGGTTCAATTCTATTTTCTTGTGAATTTGATCATTCATGTGCCTAATTGAAACAAATTATTTGACTTAGACATACGCAAACATTTTCCTATCGTGCCAATTTAAGGCAGTCGCTCGTCTGCATAGCCCGTAAGGTCGGCCGTCAATGGCTGTCTGTCGGAGCCATGTTTATAACACAATAAAACATTGTTTTACGACAAATGCCGAGCAATTCCGAGTCCCGACGAGGCGACGAGTGATTCTTTTATTTTCCTCCACAATGGTGTCAATTGTTCTGGTAAATGTTTGCTGCAGTTCGCGCGTCTTTGAAAAAGGTGCTCGCTAATTTGATTGCTGTTGCTTGGAATTAAATTGTTTGTTATAACGTATATTTTTATTAAGAGTTATTTTGTAATGAAACTTTGAAATGAGGTGAGCGTACAGTAAATTCTTTTTATCGAACGAAAACAGAGTAGATTTTTGTTGAAATTTTTCATTTATTCTTTCTTATCCATGCCTACTGTAAGTAACTATTTTTTCCACATGTTTGATCCCCAAAAATAATAAACCCACACGAACTAACGTTCTTGGAATTTGATCTGCAAATAATACATATAGTACAGTACATAAAATATCCAGTTTCATGTAGTACGTCAATGGATTCCGTAACATTTGCTGGCGTGACGTCAAGTTTCATAGTTTCCGGTGGCCAGTTTATATCCATCTCGCGTTCTATTGCTTTATTAGGGAACGAAGATGCCTAGTGTGTATCTTAAATACGTAATGACTTGGAGTGCTGTGTTACATGATGCATTTGTTGTTGATGTTTAGTCTACGTCATTTGAGGAAGCGTTACCAAATAAGGAGCCTGTATGGATCAGACAGTTAGCAGTTTAGCAGCGCTCTTGTTGGAAGTTTCAAAAGAATGTTTCCTAAAGAATAGCTCATTTATATTAAACAAATTAGATTTTTCAACTATTTCTTGTAATTTGATGTCACATTCTAAACTCTTCTAAGGATTACGTCTGAGAGCTTTTTAAATTTACAAATAACACTTTAGGCACATTGTTTCTAAACTTCTACTATCACTGCTAGACGTAAACCTTTCGGTTAGAGGAAGCAGCACTTACATAGCGCCTCCACCACTCCGATATATAGGAGTCTACAGCTAGACATGGCTTTTATAAAGGCAGTACGTATAAATAGAGCTATCACGGCTGGAACAGAGAAATCACTGGGGCTTGACATTCAGAAGCCTAAGTTTCCTGAAACAGATATCACTTTAAAAAAAATGTCTTATATTCGACATCTTTCACTCAAAGAATTTATCACAAAATAAACAATAGTTCAAAATGAATTAATTAGTGAAAGTGAAGTTCACGCGAGAAGGTACATTTATTTCTGAGACGGAGAGTTTCCATGAACACGTCCAAAGATGCAAAAAAATTACCATACCAGACCACATTTATGTGTTGCCAATAATTTTCCGACTATTTGAACAAATAGAGTGTCAGAATTACACTAATATACAAGAGTAGAGTACTCAGTAACATCATTCATCAAAACAATAATTTATGAATGAATGTTGAAATGCGTCCAATATAAGCCTTGTGCCAAACTATTACTAGTCTGCGATCCAATCATTTTACGCTTCTAATGTATGTAGTTCCTACCACTTTGGTTTACTTATCATAATAGCTCTAATAGGTATTGGGTATTTTTCAGTTGGAAAATTGAGGTTGCGACTAGGGATAAGATCAAGACAGTGACAAATGAATGCATCATCATTCATTTGTCACTGATCGAAATAGGTATTGGTCAATATTCTTTAGGCGCGTGTACCTGAATCTAATTAGTATAAAAATTATGGCAGTTTTAGAATATCAAAAATCTATTATTTTTACAATAAGTCAACCTTAAAAAAAATCGTTACTGATGCCTATTTTGTTTTTATTTTTCTATAATAATCGAGTTAATTATCTTTTTGTATACGTATTTCGGTGACCAAACATGATCAGCCTAATGTCCCTACTACTGGGACACAGGCCTTCTTTCTTCAAGAGGGAATGGGCTATAATCTACCAAGTACGCCCAATGCCGGGTGCTAGATGTCACATCATGTCTTCGAATTTTTGATCCTAGGACATGCCGGTTTTCTCACGATGTTATCCTTCACCGTTTCAAGAGTTATGAAATTATTTACACAAAGTAAAGCGTCTGTCTGGGTTCGAACCCACGACCGTAAGTCGGCCCGTTACTGCTGAACCACCACTCCTCCCTTTCTAGGACCAATAAACCTACTTGTCTTTCTTTTTCTTTATAGACACAGGGCTTACGTGTTCAGAAAACACAGTCGAAATGTAAACATTAGACGTAGTTCACCGTGATAGACGTTGTACCGTCGATGAATGTATTAGATCAATCATGGTAGCCCGATGTATCGCCGTCTGTCCCTGACAGGGACATAGATAGCGACGTGTCACTGATGAACTGCTTGATGAAGTGCTTCAATTACACCATAGTGTATCCAGGAACATCTTTGAATTAAGTTTTATAAGTAGGCCATTGGTTTGGAAGGAGAAAGGGAAGGATTTTACCCAGCTGTGGGAACCACCAGCTGAAGAAGAAAATAATGTCTTTCATAATGAAATGCATAGAAAAACTAAATAAGTCAATCATTTGCAACCTCGAGATATATTGAGAAGACGACATTGTTGTTTTTGTTTTGATACACTTTGACTGGCGTTTGGCTCCTACAATGACATCTAGAAACCTAAGAACAGCTAAAGTTTTTATTCGTTCTGAAACTCTGTTGGCGACTACCAATTTTGTGAAAATAATAAATACCTACATAAACATAATATAAAAGGAGCAGCAAAACTTTTTGAAAAAAAAAAAGCACTCTTTGGGGACTGCCGATAGAAGTGAAAACTAAGTAACATTCATTCATTTCTTCAAGCGTTCCGTGACGATGACGCGAGTTCCATGATTTTTGTTCACCCAAAAAGTGCTCAACGCGCCTAAAGAAGTTTTCACTTCAAAAAACTTGCTGAAAACTGTAACTTTTCAGCAAAGACAACAGCTTCTTTCATAATTGACGTTTAGTAGTTGCCAAGCTGGACAATCAACACACACAATGGACAAACAAAGGCGACCAACCCCCAGCACAAATATAAATAAATAGCACATTAAATTAACACCATCTCCTACTAGTACGTTCAAAGAAACCCGTTCTTAACATAATAACGTGCACTTCCAAGTAATTCTCGCACAAATGTTACATATTAAGTTGCAACATGCACATGTTGCGATGCAGTAATTATGTCAGCGGGATTCATCGCTTGAGGATTGTGTTGCTAACTAGTTTAACATACGGTGCTATAGTTGCGATTGCGACGACTGGGAACAACTGCATCCACGGGATTTTATTGGTGGAGTAAGTTGGGCTAGATTTATTGGTGTTTTAATGAAAAATGTTACAATTTGGGTTTTTTATCATCAAAAGCCGTGTACTGACCGGCGTTACGGGGCGTAATGTCCCATTTGCAGCGAGCATGTTACGTTACGCCGTGTTCTAAACTCCGTGTAACATGCGCTCGTTGCTCACGTGTTCGTGCTCGTTTCCACGTACTGACTGCACGAATGCCCGCTTTGTAACACGGCTTTAGAGGCCAAACAAAATAGATTGGCAACTGCGAATTTTGGAAGATATTCTTGTATAATAAAATTTCAATAATATATGCTCCAAGTTAAATTATGCGAGGGCGCCAAAGCTGCAGTTGCCTCTTTGTAGTGTGTGTTGCTTTCTAAGCTCCATGCAGGTATATATACTTTCCTAACTGGCGTTATAATTATGTTCTTTTCTCACAAAAAAAACTTTTTAGAAAGATTCTTAGCAGGCAAGTTCTCGGAGCGTCCTGATCGATGACATCAGATGAAATGTAATGAACGCATATTTGCACGCTATCCCAGACGTATGATGGACGCGTAGGTTTGGCCGAACGTTAAAGCCATCAACGATATATATTATCATCGATACTATGTATAAGGCCATGCAGGTAGACGTTCACAGGCGTCCCCCGAGTACATGATCGACGCGTGTCACCGACACACGAACATGATCGACTTCTGACGACGTCATTTACAGTGTCATACTAATACCTACCCGAGCGCTGCGTCAGTGAGTCCCGTGTGAAGCTATTAACGTTAACCCTAACGCGCTTGCAGCGATCGCCAGTTTGACATGCAGTTAAAGGGTTATGGAGTTTTGAATTGCGTTTGGATGTCAACTCGCTTTTTATTTAACAACAGCTGAGTACCTAACATATACCAATATTAAAAAAGTAGGCTGCTCTTAATAAACCAGTTAAAAGTCTTATAATCATTCAAATTGCTTCATAAGTCTTGGATAATCTTACAATCGCATATATCTACTCAAAATCCAATAGCCCGTGTTATCCAGATTGCCAAAGGAATGGAGATAAGATCCACAAAACAAATTCTTGGTCGCTATCCGATATAAGAAAAACAAACTAACAATAAATCCAGCGAATGAGCTCCAATATTTTTATTTACGTCCCAAACGGTATCATTTGAATAATTTCCACGATTCCGCAGATTCCTAATTTCGAGTTGTCTATAGAGATTCGCGACAATAGGGGCTCTTTCTACAGCTGGGGGGTGGCCCCCTCCCTCCCTGTCACCCCCCTTACAAAGTAATGTCTAAAAGTGAATGCTTACGATGCTTTTTGTGAGAACTGCGCTACTAACCTTGTCGGTATCTTGAAGTTGGAACTCGTTTCCGATTCTCGGTAACACGGATTCTATGTTTGTGTTTGTTATGTCTGTTTCCTTTATCGGAGTACTTTAAGGTATTTCGAAGTTTTCCAAAGTCCATTTTCGTTGTTGGTTTTGCGAGCGCTCTCCGTGCGTTTTCGACATCAAAAGAACATAAAAATTATAACTTATTCGATGTGATCGGAAAACCATTTGCACGAATCTTGCTGTAAAAGTGCACGTGTTGTAAAATTGTTACGTTATGAACCAAGTTTCTTATTTTGCATTCATTTTTCCACATAGAATTTAGAAGTGGTTTTATAAAAATCCATTTGACGTTTCGGTGAAGCTGGTTACGAAACAACTAGACACAACATCCTTTCGAGAAGATATATCCTCAAACCCTCGAAGTATCAATCTATCTCGTGCAGTATCACAAGACGAAAACTTCAGTAAATCCATCACTTTAATGGATCCTGTAGAGATTATCTCTCTGAAACTGAATACAGACATGATACGTGTACAAACATTAGTAAGAGAGAGTCCGTATCTGCAAGCTCTGATGGCTGGAGGTCTGGTCGCGTGTTACCTCAGGCGTGTTTGAGACACAACTGTGTATTTAATGTGGAAAGCTCCGAACCGAATTGAACTGTCTCTAAGATTGACTGTCTGTGTAGAAACGTCCGTAGGTTGTATACAGTGAGTGTAGGTTTATTTTGGTAGGCCAGTGGTGCCGATTCTGTTGTTCACAAACTAAACTAAAATTTAAGTTCAATGCATCTTTTTCTTTCTATTTCATTAAGAAAAGGACAGAACATACATTTTAGTTTAGGCCTGTCAAATTAATCAGCGCCTGTCACTACTCCATATAGACGTGATTAGCTAAAATTTATCTTCTGTCCTTTTCTTAATGAAATAGAAAGAAAAAGATGCACTAAACTTATATCTAGTTTAGTTTGTGAATAACAGAATCGGCACCAGTTTCCAGTATAGAGTAGAGATTTACAACCAAAGATAATACATAATGTCTCACGGTGTTTTTTGGACTACGATCTCAGATGTATGTTGGGATTGAAATGGTTTCACGATTAATCAAAGTGAACACTAAAAAAGAAATCATCAAAAATATGAAACTCTACCGAATTAAAAACAACAGGTACTAATGTCTTGTCAAATCAAAGTCAACAGAAACAGTGATCATCATTGAAGAAAACAAAAGAAAATGCTGTTGTTCAGTCAGAATGAGACACGGCAGTGTTTAGAGCGACAATTTATTATTTTAGAGAGACAGCGTCACATGAGTCGCTCCGCATTCCATAGCTCTTCTTAGCAACAACAAAAAAACTGTGCGTTAAATAATTCGGACTTATTTTGATCTTGCTTTGTCATGCGGACGGATATTCGAGTGTTGTTTTTAGTGGACATCACGCTGCGTAGTCTAATGTCGGGTTCCTACATCTAACTGGCCGTTGTTCTTTAAAACAACGAGTGGGAGTGTGTTGTTTTAATTAAATTTAATTAAAAGTAGCTCAGTAACGTCGAATATCTAGGAAATCCCCCAATGGTTGGTAGCTCTTGCAGGAAAAGCACAGGAAACTGCTTTACACCGACATAGTTTTCGTCTATTAGGACTGAACCGATTTAGTCCACCAACCTGCAGTCGAGCGACCGCTTTGATGTTACGC
The DNA here is from genome assembly GCA_947522985.1 of Lithophane socia. NCBI lineage: Eukaryota > Metazoa > Arthropoda > Insecta > Lepidoptera > Noctuidae > Lithophane > Lithophane socia. The sequence goes on along the minus strand of OX383270.1, from coordinate 9,838,107 downwards.
CATCTTCCGCATAAGGGCCCAGAATGGGTCTCCTCTAAAGCGCGAGATTACACACTAATCACATAGACAACACAAACAGACTGACGTCTTGTGAGCGCCTTATTGCAATATTGGCAGGAACTGAACCGGTCATTGTTGGTGCAGTGTTTGATTCGCCAAACGTTATAGAAACAGTCTTGAGAGCAGCTTATAAGTTATCAGCTTTTGTGAAAAATATGTAGTTATCTACATTAAGTTCTTTTTTTTATCAAAAAGTAACAAGTGTCGGTGTTGCATCTCCGAGCGAATTCTTGCAAGACAAAGTAAATTGTAAGATCCGTGAAACTCAAACGCAAGCGCGCATCTTGAAAGTTCGCAACGTTGGCAGTCAAATATTTCGCTGTTTTGGTTGATCAATAAATTATTGCAATATAGAATCGATGTTTTAGTGCTCCAAAAACCGATATTTCATACTTTAATTTAGTTTTATTGTTTAATTAACAGATACATATTTCACAGGTCGCGACATTGCCAAGTTTTAGAATGGCTCTTAGTGGGAAAGTATATTTATGCAATTTCTTATTATAGTGTGCAGACACTAAATTAAGAAATTGCGTTTACATAGTTCGCAAGTCTGCTAATAAAAGTCGCAGAAGAAATATGCAGTACCTAAATCAAAGCTTAAGTCACAAGGATGCATACCCATAAGTCCAGTTTCAAAGTAAAAGTTGCACCAGTAAACCACCTTGTTCTAAACTAAAACTTGCAAGTCAAAGTCGGTCAAATACCTTGCAAGTACTAATACTTAATACTTGCTAGTATAAGCTCCGCACTTGCGTGAATACGTCACATTAGTATTCTGTAGTTACGTCGTTTCACATGAAGACCGCGAGCCAAGAATGTAATCCATTTAATGGATCACTGGCCGATGTAATCATGTATCAGTGAACGATTCAGCTTTTATATTATTATTGTTTGTATTTGTTTGTCACTAATACGAGGGCTAGTTTCGATGTTGTTTGAAGTGTGGGTGATATTAGTGGCGTTTTCTTTGGTTTGAGAAAAATATTCCTATGTCAGTACCTACCAGTTTTTTGTCACCACCTTAAAATTATGATTTGACTTTTAGCTCTTTAAAATGAGCAACGATGGCCGCCGCATAGCATCTGCAATTTACCGGCGACTGACGTCACTGTAACGTTATTAATATCATTTACGAAAGTTTATGTTGGTATGTTTTACTATAGAGCGTTTTTGGCACCGTAAAGTCAAACCCCGGTGGCATCATTTTCATGACAGCCGTCACTGCGGCCGTTATCTGGCGGCCACCGGTCTGCTAGGAAACCGTACCTTTATCCTAAGTATGTATATTTATGACAACGGAAAAATCTTGTCACCCGATAACTATATTCAAATAAATTCATGATGGTAGTAAACAACGTAAATAACACAATTTTATTTGCAATAATTTTACCCGAGGACCCACTGATACATCAATTACCGGATTCATTTTAATTGAAGCGAGTCAAACAAATACATTGTCGAGTATCCTGTATTGGAAACGACATACCTCTCCAATGCCGTCAATAATATCATTTGTGTCGGTATTTACCGGTGTTTACCTGATGCTCAGATTTAAGTACCTTGTTTGTGATTTCAGCTGTATGCGTACAAAGTTTGGTATACGAGTATGTAGCGTATCGAAAGTTTTGGTGTTCCGAGGTATACGCCAACGTGATGGCCAATATCAAACAAATATTAGGTACGTATTCTTCGAACGTGTGCGTAGGTATTTGTACTAAGGTCATGAACCAACCACGTACTCGAAGACTGAAAACAGAATAGATATAGATACCTATACGGACAGTATAGATAGGTCTCAGACCAACAAAAAAGGAAAGACAGATCACGCCGTACATCAAAAGTGAAGCCACAAAACCAAGCTCCTGCAAGTAAACACACAGGCTCACGCACACACCTACACTAAAACCAAGCTCATCGCTTCTAGTACGTCACGAGTCGTCGTCTTGCTAACATCACCAAAACAAATATAATTATGCCTTCCTGTGTAGTGAAAACGTGTAAAAACAATACTAAATCACAGAAAAAGTCTCACGGAATCACTTTTCACTTGTAAGTACTTAAAATAACATCGTTTTTTAAATTAGATAACTATGAATTTTAGGTTATTTGGAACAAAAAACCTGAACGAATGAACGAACTAAAACAGTGACATTTAAAGAGCGAGGGTTGCCATAATATGATTTCAAATTTCCCCATTCGATATTTTTTACTTCGAGTCATTATTATGTCTGTTTTTTTATGCATTTAATATTTTAGATTTCCATGTAATACTGAAAATAAAAATAAATGGATAGTAGCTAATTTACTAACCTATTTATACATACTAATATATTTTTTTAACACTCAATTGAAAATTAATGGATAATTCTAAGTGAAAGAGCGGAGTCTCCTAACACAAGCAATTCTTGCATAAAAGGTGATCTCATAAATGCACTTTGTACTTAATTTGTTTTTTATTTAATTTGCAATGTAAAAAAAAATGTTTTTGTTTGAGGTTTGGTTTGAAAATTGAGGTACAATACCATACTCAACAATATCTTACTCGTACAATATTAGCCTACCCAAAATATTATTCCCCAAGTTATAGGGAAAAACTTTAACAACTGACAACCCTTTTTACACACACATAGATAAAAAGGTGGCTTCACTTATGACGTACGGCGTGATCTGTCTTTCCTTTTTTGTTGGTCTGAGAGATAGGTGTAATGTTGCAAGATTTTGTTACCCTGTAAATAAATAAAGATTAACACAAAAAGGTTTTATTATTTTTTGTCAGTGAATGGGCCTGGACCTCGTGGAAAGCATCATTGCTTTGCTGAGGTCTACGATTTTTATCCTTACTGATATTATAAATGCGAAAGTAATTCTGTCTGTCTGTCTGTCGCGCTTTCACGCTAGTAGTTTACTGAACTGATTTAAATGAAATTTGGTACACAAATAGTCTAGAGCCTGAAAAATTACATAGGCTACTTTTTATCGACACACCACGCGGGCGAAGCCACGGGTGGAAGCTAGTAGTAATATAAAATATGAATTCACTTTTCGTCTAATATTGATCTGCTATAGGAGTTAGTAGGCTGAAACACACTAAGCAACGCTATCTGAGTCTATCTGACAGTACCGAATCTTGTCGCTTGCATTGTTGATTGTAACCTAAAACCCTTCAGTGATTTCAGCCCCTCTTTGTATGTATCTACATTAATATATATCTGGTAGTTATAATAACAAACATGTGTGTGCTTCCAAAAGAATAAATACAGGCAATTGCTCATTAACTTACTCACCTATAAAGTAAATTAACGATATGTACAGCGCGCTCCCGAAAATTTTAATAACTCATTAAAATGATCATTAATTTTACACCCGATAAGCAATTATAACGTTTGATCGGATAATTATTGATTTTATCTTTTTAATTATTGACGTAAGATTCTGATAATTTTTTGGTAAATTAATGGCAGATTTGTGGGGAAAAAATAAACTTAACTTGGGAAAAATTTCTAGGAATCATTTCTCAAAATTGTACTAGAATTTTAAGTAAATAAGTGGGAATATCGGGATAAAAAGTATCCTATGTCCTATTCCAGGTCATAGTCTACCCGTGTGAATCTAAATCCGTTTAGCTGTTTTAGCGTGAAAGCGTAACAAACAAACAAACAAAGTCACTTTCGCATTTATAATACTATATTTATACTAGTTAGGATTAATATACTTAGATATTCTTCCTTTCTTTGCTTATCAGCAGATATTGAAAAATAAAAAAGGGTAACTGTACAATTGTGACTGCATTGCCTGTAAAAACTAATTTAAGTGGTAAGAGTAAATAAATAAATATTTTGCCACTGTCTGCTCAGTAGTTCCACCAAAAATTGTCTCAAAAACTCTGTACCTGGTAATTCGCAGATGTTTTCGCAGAAGCTTTAATTTTTGTTTTACTTCTGCGAAACTGACCTAGTTTCGTTTCATAAATATTTTTTAATGTCATTGTTAACATTTGGCAGCGGAGCTAATTTCGTTAAAATTCTTCGTAGACAGATCCAAATTGAGATAGATATGGAGACGAAAGAAAAAAGTCTTAATTCTGAAAGAGTTCTTTCAAAGGTTGATTGGGTTCACAATTGTAAGAGTTCTTCTATAACATATTGTTCTAGTCAAGATGAGGTCTCGTAAAACAAGATGAAAGGCGTCTTTGCTAACAGAATCTTCGTAACGAGGTTTGCACGAAGAACATTCTCGAAGTTACAAATATCTTCAACTTTTTTTATATACCCTACCCAATGATATTAAATTAACAGTTATGTTATAAGCGCGCAATAGTGAAGACTCGAAAACATTCCAATTGTAACGTTTTTACTTGTGCCGCTGCTGCGCGGAACACTTTTTTCGGTTGTTTTGTGAGTGTATAACATATCTGTTAATATAATATCATTGACCCTACCTGTTTTACTGCGCAATTCTTTAAGAATACCTATTTAAATCTACTAAAGCTTTAACTTTTATGAACATATTATTTATTTGTATGGAACTGGCATAATAAACAACCCACGAAATATTCCAAAACTACAATCACGCTCCATACTCGAAGGTAAGTTCAATTTTAGAGTTAATTGCTTCGTTCCTACTAGTTCTTCTTTCCGCAGACAAAACGATTCTGCACCTTATGTTCGTAACACACTTTCAATCACAATCTTTCAGATTTTGAAGAAAATTCCTAATCCATTGCTTCATAATGTTTGTAAAATTCGTCTACTCGTTAACGGAATGAATGTTGTCAAATTTTCAAAAGATAAGGCATTGAAATTGTTAGTGTGTTACTCAAATACCCCGAGGGACTCCATTCAAAAGCAAGACTATACGTCGAACTTACGCCGATTTGACATACACTTACAAATAGCTACACGCATTTGGTTACATTCTGCCCGTTTCTCCCCTATTGGTGTGGGCAAACATGGCTCCTATAGCGTAATGTATCGACGTAAGCAATTACTGACACGGCTATTCAGCCTGTGCCAGTACGACTGAACCGATAATTACCGGTGAATTTGATATGGGATTCTGTTATTATACTCTGTTTTCCGGTATTACGGTTTTCCATTTTGGATGGCTTTTTGATGGAAGGTCAGCGTTTATACTCATCGTTGTTGTTCGCGATTATCCGAAGATAAACAGTAATTATTATAGATTAGATCAGTCCTGAGTCCGATGGGACATTATTACACTTATACCAATGTCACTGTATCACATTCACTAATGTACTTTTTTCCACATTGCGATTCATCAAAATTGCTATTAACACAAACATTTCAGTCAGCAAGGGAACAACGACAAAAGCTTGGCCACGCAGGACTGCACATGTCTGTTAAATGATATTTTTAGAAAACATTATCGGCTATAATGTGTGCCAAACATATGCAAATGCGACTCATTTGCATGCTTTTCGAATCCGTTAAACAATTAGTCGCGGAAAATTGCGCCGGAGTTTTTAATGTTGAATTTTTTGTAAAGGTCGTAATAAAAATATTTGAATAAACTTTCTAGACGACTGGAGAGTTCTATGTGAATACTGAGATAGTTAAGCTTTTTCAAGTTTTTCAAACTTTATGAGTGTAAATAAACATAGCTCAAAGACATTTTTATTGTCCTCAATATATAGAAAAATAAATCTTACGGATATCTTATTTATACCGACAATTCAAGTAGGTAATAGGTAGGTAGGTAATACGGGCTGGTATCCGCAACTCCACGTCAAAGCGCATATTTTGCGTACGGAAGTAGGTAATAATAGGTCATTCAAGTAGGTGATTAGGTTACCTAGGATTCTACATACGGTATATTTATGTAGATTCCTAGGTTATTTATCCAGTAGGTAGTAAACATACATTTATACATTTACTAGCAGATGCCCACGGCTTCGCCCGCGTGCATGTCGGTTATTATATACTAAAACCTTCCTCGAGAACCACTCTATCCATTGGTGAAAACAGCATGTAAATCGGTGCAGAAGTTTTTGAGTTTATCGCGAACAGGACAACAGACAGGCGCGGCGGAGGACTTTGTTTTATAATATGTAATGTAAGGAAGGAATCAGTAATCAGTGTGAAAAATTGAATTTATTTTATGCTGTTTAATTAACACCGTATGTAAGTGACACTCAGGATATATAAACTTAACGTGCAACATGCCATTGAGCAAACAACACAAGTGTTTATAGCTCCAAAAATATTTGCGCTGTAAAAAACTTTTCCAACTGCAATAAAATTTATGTTTAGAATTTGAAGTCATTTAATTGCTGAAAGAATGATAACATCGGCGTTACAAGATAATTTGGAAAATTCTGAAAAAAAAGCATTCAATGTTTTCAGTCAATTACACATTAATATTAACATTGTCCTAACATCCCAATGTTTCGTTATTAATTGTAATGAAACCAAAAAAATGATGCAAAGAATTAGAAAAACGAGGTCGAGGGCGTCCATGGCAACCTTGATTTTACGCTCCTCGTTACGACCGTAAAAGTAACACCGAGTTCGGGCCCATAATTTAATTTTAAAAAATAAGGAAACTCTTTTGTTCCGAAATTAAGTTAGGCCTGTAATTAAAACATAATATAATTTGGGCCACGTTTATGAATGGCCTATTAATTTTAAGCTGGAGTCAAAAGGATTTTAATGTAAGGGTAGAAGCGTTTATATTATGGAAAGTTTGCCAACTAGCGAGTTCCGTGGCGACTTGTTTGGGATCACCTGTATTGCGATTCCGAGTGCGAACGAATTAATCCCTTGCAAAAGTTCTGGTTTTCATTACTAGTGGCCGACAGGCGTTGGGCTTCAGTTGTAAAAGCCCCGCTTACATAAGTTACGCGTAGTTATGTTCCGAACTTGTTTCCATAATCAGCCTATAATGTTCGTACTGCTAGGACACAGGCCTCCTCTCGGTGAGAGGGAGTGGGCCGCAATCCGCTACGCGGGCCCAGTCCCGGTTGGTAGATGCCACATATCTTCGAATATTTGGTTCTAGAACGTTTCCTAACGAACGAAGTTGGAGCATACCAATGAAAAAAAAACAACAATTAAAAAATCACGGTCGATATGTAAATGTATACGACACAATAATACCGTCTATAATAGAATTCATAGAACAATGCCATACGTATGTCGGATATCGCTTGGCAGTGCACCAACTAATGGACAAGGCAACAAACATATCGTGTTGAACGGAAATTTTATATCTCTGGTCATTAATATTCAGCCGCATGTTGGCTTTGAATATTGCTTTATTTATTTGTCGTATATGAATGATTTTGGGGCATTGATCGTTTTTTATATCGCGAAATAAAAACTTGTGTTAGGGATCGCCATATAGTGAGATAATCCTTACTAGTAGCAGTTTGGCTAGCGGATTGTTTATTGCCAAAAAGATTTTTAATAAGTACGTACGTGGTTAAGCACAGGCTGTGAATATAAACATTTTTTGTTTACCACCTTTAGCAACAGTTACAATAGTTGTTTAAATAGTCCTCTTCAGCGTATCCAGCGAAAGCGACCCAGACTAATTCATCATAGCTCACCAAAGGAATGAACCTTTGGTGAGCTATGATGACTTGCCAAACCAAACAATATTTGTACCTAGGTATAGAAACTATGGGCAGTTTTATTTCAATAAAATTTTTAAAAATTAAGTACAGAATAAAAAATATACAATGTAAAGTCTCAGCATATATTTATGGTCAGTATTCAAAAAAAAAACGAACCGAGCAGATAAGTTCAGCGAATACACTAGAGGAATTTTGTCTAGTATATATTAATACATATAAAACTAGAGATTAACTCAATGAAAATGTACGTAGAGCACAGAGAGAACAATTTCTTTGTTGGAAAAGAAAAAGTTGGCCTACATCTTGGAGTAACAAACAGTTTTGGTGGTCGGCGCAACATGTGTTTTTCTTCCATATACAGGCTGTAAGGGTAAACACTCTTGTCATGCAAACCATGGGTAGTTGACATAAATATAAAAATAAATGACCGAACACAACAAAAAAAAACGTCATTTTCATTAAAAGATTTTAAAAAGTTTCTATCCGACACCGTGCTCTCTAGCGAAACAGCTGACTGACTGAGGGAGGGGTCGCGCTCGCGGCTTGTCAGGTTAGATCCCGCACCCCCCGCCCGTGTTGAGACGCAAGTTCGTTGCCCTAGCGCATAGGGCAACGAACTTGCGTCTCTTGTGGTAAAATGTTGATTTAAAAAAAATAAAAAAAAGTTGTAATTTTCCATTGATTTTACGTTCTCTAAATGAAACCAAACCACTGGTTGCAAAAATAACGGTGTTTACCCTAACATCCTGTAGTACTTCTCTATTAGTCGTCTCTTAGTTGCTCCCTTTCTCTAGCCATCATCTTTCACACAGTCCATCCATATCGTATCTTTTCCGTACTCGTATAGCAAAAAAAACTCAGCTGTTGCCCACATTTTGAAGACCTATGTAAACATAAATGTAGGGAACGGCTTTTTCACGAATTCAGCGTTGGCCCCATAGTGAAAGTTGTTCATAATGATGAGTACAATGACCCCTTAAGAGATTTCGTGTATGAATTATAATATGTTGTACGAATCAAATCATTTTGGCTACTCAAAATTACTTAGATCAATTACGTTTAATAGTAGATATTGTTGTTACTAACGAACTAAGCGTTGCGAAGCTGAACAAGATAAATCTTCATGTTCAACGCGAGCCAATAATTTTAATTTTCTAACGAACAGAGGTGGTTGACCTTTGCGCAATTTTATTTCTCTTGAGCCACAAATTACACTGTTTTATGTTGTTTTCATATTATTACTTGTTTATAAGATAACATTTCAATTTCTGAAGCTCACATGACAAGACGAATAAGATATTTAAGCGCTCTAGGCTCTAGATCCTAGAACCTGAAATCTCAAAGGAATAAAAGGAACTAATAAGGCGAAGAGAAATTCAGTAAAATTACCTACAGTTACAAAATTAACTTGAATATCTAGATTAAATATCAAATAAATTAACGTCTGAACCTAGGAGAGTTAACTTGTAATTGGAAACCCAACTTCTGAACCACTGAAGTTATTACGAAGACTAGGTGCCGTCCCCCGGAAAGCGCGTTAAGCCGTTGGTCCCGGCTGTCATCCGTAGATCTTTGACAGTTGTTAAGTGTAGTTAGAAGCTCAAAAGTCTGACAACCAGCCCTGCTAGGTAGATTGATTGATTGAGTAGCTAGCTAATCGAGAATTGAAGCTAGAGAACTATCAAAATATTTCTATTCAGCCCACAACTAAAATACTAAGAAATATTTATTAAAAACCAAGTAGGTACTTTACAGAAAATCTCTGTTAGTTCAAAGCAAAATATTCTTCAGAAAGTTAAACAAAATTTACCAAGAACTTAAAAATTACTTAATTAGATTACTTACGAATCTACTTACTTAAAAAAATCTATCAGTAATATTATATTGTTTGACTTTCGTTCTACTTAGATACCTACTTAGTTACTCATGATATAAATAGGGTTTTATATACTTATTAAGTAAGTTCTTTTTATTGCATCGACAGTTGGTCCGAAATTCTGAATAGTACAGCCCAGAATTTGAAATGTCAAAAACTTTTTAAAATGTAGGTAAACACAATACAATATTTTATCAGATTGAGACTGAAACTAGAATGCGAATGTTCTTGAAAATACAGGAATTGCTCCTCAGATAGACACTAATTTGAAAGCACAAAGACTAAACAAGCTTCAGATATGACACTTGACGTTGTTCAATGGCTCAGAAGTGACGTGACGTGGAAACCTCACTGAGGCGGAAAACAAAAGCCTGCCGGCAGTACGGGACCCGAGGTTCCCTTTAAAGTACTAACGGTAACGTTTTAGCCTTGAGCTTGTTATACCCTTGCGTACCTATATCGTTGGCCTAAGGGGTTCAAAATTAGCTGAAAGGCGCGTGTCACATTGAGAGTATAAAACAGGCTACTATAGTGACACGGATTTTGTAATATTTTAAAATCTTTTTCCAGAAAATACCGCCACAGACGAAAAAAAATGAGGCCATGAGAACCATAATGGCCTACTAATTTTTTTACAATACTGAGTCTTGATTTTTTCAGTTAAGTTAATTAAAATAAAAGTATGATTGTATTTTATGAGTTGTAAGTTGATTAAAAAAATACTTTTTTTGTTTTCTGTTTTCAAAAGGCTTGTCCATTCAATTAGGCCATTATGGTTCTCATGGCCTCAATTGATAGTTGGTAAATCAAAAACTTTTGGTAACCTTAGCTACTATTTTCGCTTCTCCTTCGCCTCTAATCAGAAATCTTAAGAAGAATTCCCTAAATGACTTTTGCTAAGTATTCCTTCTCCTGCCAGCAATTCCCGCAATTGCTATTCAATGGAGTTTCTGAAATTGGAATCGGTAGATTTTATCTATTCCGATAACACTTGATCTTGAAAATAGAGAAAAGCCCCGACTTACACACGATTAAGAAAAAGAGGCAAATCGAATGGTGCTAATCGTGGTTATCAAACATCTTTTGGTATAAACGTAACAGGCATGTCTTATAACATTTATTGAGTAAAGCAACGTCAACGTTCCAAATCGATACTCCCTTCTTACTTTCGACTTTTTTTGGTCTCTGTACTTATACCTGCTGTATGCATTCTGTTATCAATCATCATGTTGTATGGTTCTTACCTTAAACGTCCATCTCAGACATTAATTGCTTCCTGCCAGGGTTGCGGGAAAGTCCGAAAGGGATACCGGGACCTTCGCAACAGGCAACTGAAGGAAGACGGGTGGGTTTTAGTCAGTTTTTACTGACTAAAACCCACCCGTCTTCCGTCTGACACGCCTTTCCGGTCCGCCCAGAGCGGGAGAAGACATTTGAAGAAACCCCACCCTCAAAAAAAAAGGCATTAATTGCATGGTCGTCATAAGGAGATAAACCAAGAATTATTTAGGACTTGAAAAGAGACTGACCCCTGAGTTCGATTCAGTATTTCTTCACAGAGTTGAGAAACACAGACATCATCTAGTTTTAAAACATAAGGTGTTTTTTTACTATTTGCAAAAATTAAAATATCAGTTATCACAAAACCTGAAAACTTTATAACGTTGCAATTCACAGACATCAAAAACAGCCCAAACAAAAAATACACAGTGAACAATACTCAAAAACTCTTGGAAACGCATTCACAATCAAGTTACAAATTCAATAAACATCAAGGGTACTTATGACGGGGGCAATTACAGGACCGACGCTAACAAATCCGATACACGAAGGTAATATGGTAAAATTCTCTCCAGTTGATTTTAGCTCGCCTTCAGCTCACAAAGATAAGTAGCAGAAGGTCAGCTACATACAGCGACCGAAACGCACGCTTCACGTACGGCGTGGGTTTAGACCAAACGAACATAATAACCAGAACAAGAGTACCGATAGTGCTATCCACGAAGACGCGACCCACTCCGCGATTATTGTACTGTAAGATACGGAGCGAAGCGGAGCGGGGCGCGTCTTCGTCGATGGCACTATTTATAAGAGTATTATTTTCTTGATATTTTAGTATGTATAAACTAATGAAATGCTCTTTCTCTGAAAAATTATTTGGTAGAGTGGGGGATAGAATGTGAATTCGCTCGTTGATATCTAAACCCACCTTTAGATGATCTTTGTAATTACAGTCACGAACACTAATATGTACACAATTAGCAACTTTGAAAAGTGTGTTTCTTCTGTTGTATTCATTGTAATTTTATATTATTACGTACATAGCATTTTGAACCATAATAGGTCTTATCTTAAAGTTGCAATCGTTAATCTATGAGAAAATCACTTTTGAATTTTGCTTATATATTAGAGCTCGCAAATTATAAATGTACGCTTCTACAATCTGTTTTGTTGTACGGAACCGATCTTCTGTAACCATCTGTGTTGCGTCTTCAACGCCCAGTGATCCGGAATGCCGGTGATTGGATAAAGGGTGCCGCGCATTTCGTAGAGAGCGAGAGTGCACGAGACGGTCTGTACTGTAGAATTATTTAGAACTTTGTATGGGATCTAGTAATGTAGCTTGAGGATTTTACGAGCCCTTTCAGAATTGTTGATGCATTTTGTGTTGTTTTAAAAAAGCATGACATACAAATGTGATTGCGCTACTATATTTAATCAAACTAAGTGATAGAGTAAATTGTAATATAGAATAAAAGTAAAGTCACGAAATACCGAGATTTTATCAATCTAGAGACATTAATTCGACTAAGTAATGAATCTTTTTTTGAGAAAGGTTTATTACCTACTTGTAAAAACTATCCGTTCGAAGTTTTAATTTCTGACCTTTTTAAATTTTTACACAGACTGTTCTAAATTAAAGGAGTCGAACAAAGAGCAGTGCATAAAAAAAAATATTTTCATACTTTGAGTGACCGAATTACTATCGTGGGTCTGAACGATAATGTTCTACTCAAAGATGAGCAAAACTTGAAATCTCTTCGCGTGCAATACCTACGCAGGTTCTACTCAATTTTCGAGTAATTTGACATTTAATATTTTCGTTTAAATAATCTAAAAATATAAAATGTCAAATTACTCGTAAATGGTTAGACATTTGCTGTGTCATAAGGGGTAATTTGGTTGAAAATGCCCTCTCCTACATCCCCTTATTGGATTGCTGACTGATTAACAATAACCCTGTTTATAGTTACTTAGTTAAAAATAATATAAAACACTGGTCGCTTTACATTTCATCTAAGACACAGCGTCACAATCAATAAGACTATAGTGACGACACTTATTGTTCCAATTAAATACTACAATTTAGCTTCTTTCCTTCCGTCAAACATTGAGCAGATGCCAAGAATTACCGTAAAATATTGTTGTCATGTGGACTAATAGCCTCTGAAAACAGTATATTATTATACTCATTAGGCAAGATGTAGTATTCGCTAAAACGAGGAAGAATTTAGAGGACATTTTAAAATAAAACCGTGTATTTATATTTGGCTATTTATAATTTGGATGTCACGTTACTGAATTTCTCTCTGAAAACACGTGTGCATGGCTGAAGATTGTGCAATGCTTTGCGTGACTGCTGAAATGTACTTTTGAGCCAGTACCAAATAGTTAATTTAAAAAAAAAATGTTATGTAGGCCATAATTAAAAATGTTATGTAGGCCATAATTAAAAAGACAATTAGTAAGAACATTAAACAGCCGAAATAAAAAGTAATAAAAACAAACTTCAGTCGCACATTGTTTTATTTCTGTGAAAAATTACCTACCTATTAGTTTAAAATAAAGTTTAACTTAAAAATACAAAAACTCTAAGAAAAATCCGCGGTGTGCCATTTGACCAGACTATTCCGGTCGGAGTCGGAATGCGTTCCCAACATCTGTTAGGCACTAACTCACTCGACGTTCGCTGAATTATATACAACGTCAACTTGTATAACCATGAGAATAACAATTGGATAACCTTATGAAATTGATGTCGCTGTCCATTAAGGGATTCCACACTTATACCTATTACTTACTAGCTGTTGTCCGCGACTTCGTCTGCGATCCAGGATGAAAAGTACTTTATGTCCTTCTCCGGGTCATGGTCTACCAATGTGCCAAATTTCATCCAAATCTCGTTCAATGAAAGCGTAACAAACAAACAAACTCACTTTCGCATTTTGTTAGGATATTTATATTATTACTTTGTATAATATTATAAATGCGAAAGTTCCTCTGTCTTTTTTGGATGGGCACAATGATAGACCATGACCTGGGCTAGGACATTTTTATCTCGGTTGTAAATTCCTGTTGCATAATTGCCGACATCCACGCAGACATAGGGTAAAAGGTATGTCCATTAAAATGGAATAAGCATTTACAATTATTTGGGTAAGCTCATACGACAAAGACTTTCGATATCGTAATAAGTAGGCACAAAAGTATATTTTTAAATGAATTATTGGGTCGTTTTCATTTAATTAAGGTGAGGGAAAACATCTTGAGGAGACCTACATAGACTCAATGGTCTGAAATAGCCAAACGCAGTGTGTCAGCGCTACGAATTGATACTCAATACTTGACTCTTTATGGCATTGGCCTGGCAAATGTGTCATTTTTTAGGCATAAGAAAATACAAGTTGATATTTTATAAAGTCTTCCGAGCATGCGACATACTCTTCTTTTCGATGGTACCTACCACATTCGTTTAGTTAACTATATTATTACTTTGGCCCAGTATGTGGCCATGTTGAACTTGCGATATAATAATCTCTAAAGATACTTTACTGTAAAGGTCAAAATACGCGAGCATTTTAGAAAAAGATGTCTCGAGCCGTTATTGTTGTTATTTATTGAAATAGATATCGGATTATTTGTAAGCAGACCACGATGTTAGTATCTCTCTAGCTAGAGCAAAAATGGAATCAATGTTTTGAAAAGCCCTAGAGATGTCTGAAATATCGAGCAAAAAGGAATGTATGTCTTAAAAAGGCTAAGTAGGTATATACTTACAATAGAAAATATCAATACCTACTTAGGTATCTATCTACTTTCATTTTTTTTATTATTCTTACTAACAGTAGAGGACCTTTGCAACAACAAAAATTATAGTAAAAGTATTACAGAGAGAGATATTGGCAACAAAAAGAGCTCATCGTGCCGCACAGATCACCCAGTTTGTTGTTCTTTAATTTCCGTTGCCATCAGCCTTTACCTCATCTAGCAGCTTTCAGGGCAATCTTCGTTGAAGAAACAGGAGTTTGAAGTAATTTGGCATAAGACTAACAAGTTTTACAACTGTATCAACACAGTATGTAGCTATCATTGACAACCTTGCCATCGCATTGGTAGTTTGATTCGCTCTGACTTGTGCTTGTTTGAGTATATGTCTCTTTGATCAGACCTATCGGTAATTCTAACAAGGTACTGGCAGGTTTGTGCTCGCACAGTACTAAGCTTAGTACCTCAATTCCTCTAGATGAGTATCCTTATATTGTCTCAAAGAATTGATCACAAAGGTTATCCTCTCTGGGAGTAAACAGGTATATAATATAATTACTTGAATGCACTGGCCTGCCTCTTTTGTGGAGTGGTCGGAAGAGCTTCTGATATAAAGCCTCAGGTTCGATTCCCTGGTCGGGCAAAATTTTGGGTTTTTCCATCTGGAATTTCTTCTTTTCCATTTTTTTTTAATGTAAGTACCTTGTGAAATATTCACAAAACTATTAAATTGATACGTAAAAGAAACCATGTATTTCAACGTAGAAAGACAAGTGCGACAAGTGTGCGTGTACAGTGTTTCTTTTCCGTATCAATTTAATATGTTTTGTGAATATTTTACTATAAAAAAAATATAAAAAACTTTGTTTTTTAATGGTTTTTGCATGTATTTTGCTATACTATTGCAGGTTAACGGGAACGCCCTTCGTTAGATAACATACTGTATGTTATTCTACAAGACCAGCCAAAATAGTTTTATTTAAGAATTCTTTTCTCATAAACATAGACGCTTTTAATTCACCACTTATCGTTTTCATTGTGTACTCGTAGTTATGCATTACGGACAGACTAAATAATGAAAACCATTATAGATCTAATGTTTAGCGGTTCATGTAATGACGCACATTTTTATAATGGATATTATATTTACACAAAATACGCCATCTTGCTGATTGATTTTTATTTTTAAGAACTGAGTAAACAGTTGATAACGCAATAAATTTTCATCAAATTAAATTCATAATTAGCAGATTAACACAGATCATCTTTGAAAAAAAAATCTAGTAATAATATATTAAATCGAATTAATACTGGGAGAATTTATATGGGGAGATCTTTGCCCAGCAGTGGGACAATAATTATAAGTTAAAAAAATAATGCTGTGGGACATATTTAAATTCATCCATCGTCGGCGTCGTCGTGCGAATACAAGATCGTTCGAACTTTTTGTTCGGTGATCATGAACGTGTTAGAATCACTATAAATAATAAGTATTACTATATATATTTATCTATGTGTTACCCAACTTAGTAAGCTTTTAGTGTCAGAATGATTACTGGTTATTTGCCGTGTATGAAAGTACTGTTGAATATATGTTTTGTACGGAAACGATTTCATAAAGTAAAGCACAGAAAGACAAGGCAACTCATTTATTTAATTAGACTTGTCAGTATTTAATCAGAAAGCCAGTTGTCCGTTCACAAAACTAGGTCTTCATGGAGAAGAAGGACAAGAAACTCCATGGAAACAGTATTACAGTTTTCTATCGGAATAATCAATATTCCGTTATACAACTTACATTATAATCAATGTTGGCAATTTACATTATTACCATATAAGAACATAAACATAAAGCAATAATTACGGTATAGTATCAAATTACTTTACTTACGTGACAACCGCCGACAATTCCAAACTACAACTGCACTAGAACCGACCAACTGGACATCTACCGAGCAACTGACTCGATAACGTCCTTACAATCCTTTTTATATCCTACAAACGTCACTTTATGTCAAACATCTACCGTCATTTTTAAATAAATCATAGATGATCATATATTTGGGTTGAAACGACTTATTATATTAAAATAGCCATATAAAATCTTAGATACGCTACAAGTATCATTAAATATTACATAATAATTTATAGTAATAACATTGTAATGAATTTTACAAGATAAGTGTTATTTTTAGGTAAACACACTATCAAATCAGCTACTTCTGTACGATTCACAACAGTTGAGTCAAATCAGCGTTTGACCCACAAAATAAGCTTGTTAGAAAAACAATTAAGTAAATCAACAACAGATAATAATTACATTTACAGCTATATCAAGTATTTATTTTATAATAAATACATATATATATCAAACGCGTGGTCGCGCCGACGGAGAGCGCTTTAAGGTTTTCCGACAAAAATGACATTAGCACGCGACCGATAGCGTATTCGTGCGACAGTCGCTTTCAAATAGGACGCGCCCTTGTCTCTTGTGACATAATAATATAATGAATAAAAGCTTCACAGCATTCAACAATAAATTATTAAACGCACCAAGAACCGGGAAACGAAATGTTTATGAAGGTCATCTCTCACTGTTCAACTGGCTGACGCCTTCGTGATGTTCGTCAAAAATTTCTTACACCGGATCCAGGGTCACGGGCTTCTGGATAAGTTGTAAAAATATTGATTGTTGTTTAGCAGATATCTGTATATCTGCTAAACAACAATCAATATTTTTATTAAAGGTTTGTTTTGCAAGAACTGGCCACAAATACGCTTCAATAAAAACTTCAAAGTACAACAATCGTTTAAGGCACCAAACAGCATCGATTAACAATCGATTAACCTACTGATATCAAGAATAACATTGTTTACAGAAACACACGTTTAGTGCGGACTCGTAAAGGTCTTGCACTCGCCGAACACTTGAAATAACTTTATTGATGGAACGGTCCATTAAAGTTTGATGATCGCTGTCATAATGGCCCCTGTTCTGCTCATGTTTACATTGTCGCACACATAAATTTGCACAAGCAAACTGACAAACGTATTATTAATTATTTTGCACTTATTTGTGTATGGTGTAAACAAAGACATTAAAACTGTAGTTTCTCGAGAAAACTCAGGTTGCATTTGTTAAACACGTATCGTTTT
Source organism: Lithophane socia (assembly GCA_947522985.1). Taxonomy (NCBI): domain Eukaryota; kingdom Metazoa; phylum Arthropoda; class Insecta; order Lepidoptera; family Noctuidae; genus Lithophane; species Lithophane socia. The sequence continues at coordinate 9,820,372 of OX383270.1, read as the reverse complement.
CACAATGTTTACATCCATGTTCGAGTCACATAGGCGAACAAGACACTAAATACTAAAACTAAAAACTTCGGGGCATCAAGGCGTGATGTTATATGAAAGAACCTTAACGATAAAAAAGAAATACTTATAAAATAGAGCTCCACGTTAAATTTTTTCGACAAAAGCAATTTCCAAAAAATACAAAAAGATTATTCTGATGAAAAAACATGGCTGACTGACACTTTTTTAACGCCAGTTCCAAATATACTATCTACAAAGTGACGTCATGTTACAGTTTGTACAATGTAACGTCAGAATCGACGCATAACTTCAGCTCATAAGAGAGTTCGCATACTCATTCATTCACTTTTATTTAATGGAAAATGTAGTCGAACTATAACTCACGTAATGCCTAGTAATGGCTTTTTGTTTGAAATGGAGCCAAACGCATTTATACATTCTGTCGAAATTGTTTTAACATTATTTCAAGTGTAGAACTCAATAAGTGGCCAATAGGTAGTTTTACGAATCTACCTTTACATGCGGGAAATGTAGGAACGGGACCCGAAATTTTCCCATACTGGAAAAACACTTATTTTTTAATTAAAATATTTATACTACCTGATTCCTGATTACGAAACAAGTTCATTATTCAAATAAAAAAAGGGAAAATGCAACAGCGACAGCAAAACAACAAATTATTGTTTATTTTGCAAACAATCTTTGGCGAGGGCCACAAATCGTACGACGAAACGTTAGATCGTCTTATAAATGTTTAACATTATTACATCACAACATAATATTTTCCTCTATTTAATGTGGTAGGATTCCTGCTAACAACAACGTTTTAAAGATGACGCAATTATTTCGCCTGCCACTGTCCGTGGATGCTAATTTTAAAAACATTAGACCAAATGGATAAATAGACGCCATCATCATCATCTGCCTAGCCATTTCCCAATTATGTTGGGGTCGGCTTCCAGTCTAACCGGGTGCAGCTGAATACCAGTATTTTTCATGGAGCAACTACCTGTCTGAGCTCCACAACCCAGTTACTGAGGAATACGATACCTCTTGGTAAGAATGATTGTCAAACTTAACTTTCGCTCGACCAATGCGGCACTTATTATTTAGCCACGAGCGCATAAAAAAAAAGCCGAGCCGAGCTGATAAACAGACGTTCAAACAGAAATATATAGGCGGATGAAGTTCCACGATAAAATCTTTTTAAGCGCCACGGAAATTTAAATAGTTTTTATTTTAAAATTCGCAATATCGCACAGTTATGTCTTGAGCGTAGAGACATCGCGAGATTAATTGAGACTTCCTGGTTTTTTTTTTAAATTGGCGTGAATCTCTTTTCTTTTAGGTTTATCGGTTATTTATTTATGCAGGGTCAGGAAATTTACCAACAAATCGAATATACAGATCTCAACGAATTGTTCCGGAAATATTTCATAATTTCTCATAGAATCGTATCATTTTTACCGACTTCAAAAAAGGAGGAGGTACTACGTTCGGATGATTGTTTTTTTTTTTTTTTATGTATGTTCACCGATTACTCCGCCGTTTGTGTACCGATTTAAAAAAATATTTTTTAGTTCGAAAGGGTATACTCCCGAGATGGTCCCATATAAATTTTATTAAGTTTGCTTGCGTAGTTTTTGAGCTAGCTTCAATATTACGTATTTTTCCCACAGTCTATGTAGACGATATAATTATTAGACTCCTTCACTGTTATTTACATAGCAGGTAGTAACTTGTGTGGGGTAGGTACCACCACTAAAAAATGAAAAATAAAAACTTTTTACAAAAAAAAACAACCGACTTAAAAAAAAACACTAAATAAAAAGAGAAAAAAATAACTTTAATTTCGAAAGTCGGTGTCTTTGCTTTTTAATTTTCGTTTTTTGCCACCGACTTCCGAAATTAAAGTTATTTTTTTCTCTTTTTATGTAGTGTTTTTTTTTAAGTCGGTTGTTTTTTTTTGTAAAAAGTTTTTTATTTTTAAGAAGCAAAAGAATACCTACATAAATAAAAACGAATATGTACTGACAGACTAAAAAATATGATTACATAGATGAATATTTATGAAATTATTGAAGACGTTACGAGTAGTATCGTAACAGAATGTTAGAACAAAGTATTGACATGTTGACAGATTGATTAATGTGGCTTGGTACAACGTAGCCGACTTGACTGATAGTTTTAAAAATTGTACTTCAAATTACGAATTAAAATCGGTAGGTACACACGGAATTTAAGAAGGTGCTTTAAGCATAAAATCGATAACGTAGTAATTTAAACATACCTAGTGGCAACACTGAAAACTTTACGACTACCTATACCTTTCGAGCAGCCTACAAGTTTAAACCTACCTTTTAATATTATAACTTCCATAAAGTGAGCTAACCCGTCCGAGGATGGCAATCCTGATCTGTTTGTTTGAATATTTTATAGAAACATTTCTCGGGAACATCTTCAGACGCAGCTGGAGTGACGGTCCCATGTTTAATATATGTATACGATTTTTCTTCAACGTTTGTCGTAAATCGTTATACGGCATGAAATATGACGCAGTTACAATGTTATTATGATCGTCTATTGTTGAGAGATGTTTTTCTAGTAGGCACTAATTTATTAGAAAAACATAGACATTCTATGAAAAACATAGCTTCAGTTTTCAAAAACCGGTTGGTATACAATGTATCGCCTCCCAAAGTAGGTATAAAATAAACACTCAACAGGTGTTCAAAAAATTCGTAAGTACGATTAATGGGAAAACAATCAATGGCAAAATCGGACAGTTTCACTACAGTATTTTCAGTTTTATTTCATGTTCAATTCAAGCATGTCGAATGTATCAAATACAATTCAAACCATATGCTTACAATAATAAGTAGGTATGTTAACCAAATTATACAATAATATTTTCGAATAAAATTCAGAATACCAACATGTGCCCTTCGCGTTTGTTTGTTACAGCCAAACACAGATTATAAACAGTAATTTATGGCAACATTGAAGCAGCAACAGACAATGAATTCCGTTATTTCATTGACTTATTGTCGTAATTTGGTAATGATTATATTTCCCAGTTCTGTTTGTACATGATGGTTTCCAATGAGTAATGTTAAAACAGATTTTCTTTCTGTTCCTGCTTCGCACGTGTGCAAGGGCGACAAGTCAAGACATCGATATTTATGTGCTGTAATTATGTTAAATATTAATTTATTATACACATAGACCTTTCGGAATAAATGCTTTAAATGATGGTGAAAAGTTTTGAAGATCTAAGCGGTCTTATAGACAGGCAAGAAAAGCGGTTTTGTGTTATACGAGTATAATGTCATCCATCATCTACCTAGCCTTTTCCCAACTATGTTAGGGTCGGTCGGCTTCCAGTCTAACCGGATGCAGCTGAATACCAGTAAGTATTTTACATGGAGCGACGGCCTATCTGACCTCCACAAACAAGTTACTAAGCACTACGATAGCCCTTGGCAAGACTGGTTGTCAGACTTTTGGGCTTCTGACTACGAGTACCCGTAACGACATAGAAAGATCTACAAAGTTGACAGCCATGACCAACCGCTTGAAGTGTTTTCCGAGGCACGCAAGGTATGGAATGGATTTATACTATATATAGATTGAATATGTATTGATACAGATACTAAAATAAATACTTAATCTCGAATTATTGCTGAACTTTATATACAAACGATAATAAGTAAAACAAATTGCCAAACACGAGGCGCGATCTTTTCAGTAAAAAATTGTGACGTTTTTGTTCGAATTAGCAGCCGGGTCGGAGCGGTCACGTAGCGGCCACGGATTAACGTAAAACGTAGGCTTTAAAAAATTGAATACAATAAAATCTTACTTTTTCGTACTTTTCATGTCGGCGCAATGAAAACGTGAGCTGTTTTCTTTTGTTTTTATAGACATTGGCGAATGACTTATGGATTGATGTTTGATCTTGGAGAAGGGCATAAGTTTAACTTGGTTAGTCGTTAACTGAAAAAAATTGTCCTCCAGACCGGATTTCGGCCATGGCAACCAATCTTAGCGGACACTAGGCTCGGCGCGGGAGATATTATAGTGCACAAGTGTGTGCACAGGCCGCGCCAGGCGTTGCTGCGCCTGTCGAGGCCTGTCGCGGCCCATACCGAGCATTCCCACGCCGTGTGTCAGACTGGCGGCCAGTTGGCCACTATTCCAACATGTGATACGGAGTGCATATCTGCGTGTGCAGGCACTGTGGTTTTATTCAGTGGTCAACATTGATAAGCAAAACAGAAGAAACGCACTCATACAGGCCGCGACAGGCGCCCTAGCGCCGTACCTTTGAACTTACCGTCTCCCGACGGATCGGCTGGACGACGATAGGCCACTGCAGGTCTCATCGGATGCGACGGTTCCCACGACCTGTCGGCCTATGAGAAAGCGGGCCACGAGACCGCAGTATTAGTAACAGCCCGGAGTTTGGCAGTTGTTGGTGTAATACCCTCGTATCTCGGCAAGCACGTAAAGCCGTTGGTCCTGCGCCTGATCTCTCTCTGGTAATGTCGGATTGCCGTCCCATTGAACTATGAGAGTAGTTAAATTAAGTTGTATTAAACTTTAACAGAAATAACAGTAGGTTTTATTTATTTTGTATTTATATAGTTAGAAAACTTGTATGCTGTAACAATTAAGTATGCTCTAGGTAAGTACATGTGCGTCTAATTTAAAACAAAACGAAACTCATTTACAAAAATAAGCCGTAAAAGTTGAAAAATCCCTTATCTCATGTATCTAAATAAAAATGCACGAACACATTCACAGAATAAATATCTAGACACACATAAAATAACGGGATAGTTAGAATGCAAATGAAGTACCAAAGAGTATTCATTACGTACTGTACGCAAAATTAACGCAGCAAATAGAATTTCCTCCGCATTTTATTTAAAAAATGTGCCTTTAAATTCGGAATTCTCCCGCGGGCCGGTTTGTTTTTTTTATGTTGGCACCCTTGATCTAAAATGCTCCACTCCCATTTAATGCAAGTGCCGAATTTTCCTCGTTATGTTATTTTAAAAAGAAAGATAAATTTCTGTTTGGAACAGTTTGTCTTTATTTTCATGTTGGTTTTACCTCTTGGATAGCAAATGAAAATCTTTAAAATATACTAAAATATGCCTATTTAGCAGTAGATAATGTAATGCAAACTCAACAAGATAAACTACTTCAAGGAAAAAATAAAGAAAATTAAACGGAACAAACGTTTTGTTAGAACAGCGCTAAAAGCCCAAGATGAGGTAATTTTTTTATGATATTTATAATTTTTTCGTTCAAGAACTCAAACTCGCCGTCTTAATTTGCGTCCAGTAACAAATTACACACTTTTTCTTAACAAAAAGTTGTTTTATAAAGTGCCTCGAGGAAGATTGATGTCCATTAGTAGGTAATTTCCTAAACAATTTCAGCAAAGGACACGACGCGACGCTAATCGAACGAAGCATGATTATTCCATGTTTCTGTTAAATCAAAGAAAATTTTTGCTTTGTTGTCAAAATGAGCTTAATTCTTTAAATCATATTCTTAAATTTCCGAGGTATTCCACTTTTAGCACTGATTTGAACGGCACTTCTCCCAACCGCACTTGAGCACGTCTACTTATAGCACTGAAACAAAATTTTGATAAGAAGTAAACTTATCATCTATAAGTTTTGTTTTGACACAGGTTCTTTTATTTCCCGCTGGATTTCTTAAATATTATAGATAAATATAAAAATAAAATAAAATAATTATGTTTTATTGCAGGCAAAATACCCATATACAAAAATTTGAATAAAGAGTAAAAACTAAAACATGGAGGTCTGTATTGGTGCTCACAGTCTTCAAAAAAAATAACATAGTCTTAGTTAAGGTTGCAATTAGTAGTAGGTATGTTACTCACATAGACAGATTATTATTGATGAATAGGAATTAATACTTTGGAAGCTAAAACTCATTATTTCTTTTCAAAATTCTTGGCCATCGTTCGAGAATGCTCAACGAAAATGATTTGAACGGAATTTGTTAATTATTGTTCTAGAACCTTCGTTTTGAACGAAATAAATCCAGTCTTTTGTTAAAATAAATACCTAGTACTTTTAAAATGTCCACTAAAGCTTCCATAGGTTTCAGATAAACAAAGATATTTGCTATTCGGCGCTTGTATCAAATAGTTTGACAATTCGGAATATTACACCGCACGGTCGTATGGGCGAAGAGCCGTGTGTCACATTACAAAGGGTGTCAGTCGACTTGTTTTTATTTGTATTGCTCCCGATTGATAGAGACCCAATTCTTTAGGAGTTATTTTAGACTGATGGACACGTAACTCGCGTTGTTACTGCTTCAGTTTCGACCTGACATTTGACTTTTCAAACTGAATAGCTAAACTAATATTTTACAGTAACAGAATAAAATATTAAAAATCTAAGTATTTGGTAATAATATACAATATCGACACCGCAGTAAGGACTATCAATGTATCTATCAGTATTGAGACTCAGCTTAGTTCCCGGTCCTTTGCCAAAGCGATCAGTGACACAATCAATATGGCGCATTGTATTCCAAACGTTCATTCGACCCACATTCGGCAACGTTTCCTGACGATAACCCGAGCAAGCTTCGCATCGAAATTAATTTAAATAGGCACATCCTTGTCTTTCTGCTCCACTGAGCGCGATTCGATTTGCAATTCCTACACCCCAATAGTTCCGTTTCGTTCACTGGCTTAAAATTACTAGAAAGTTTGCTACTCCACTCTCTTTCTATTTTGTTTCGGAATCGCCCGCCTACGTAAGCTGAGTTAGTACTTATTTTTTAGCTTTCAAACCTCGTGGTTGACGATGTGGAAAAATCCCCGTCGGTGCCTCGGCTGTGATAAATTACCTGCAAATAATGGATAGCTACTTTAATTAGGTTGGTTGGGTAAATATGTTGTAGTTTTTGTCGTAGGAAATAATTTTATTCAATCGATAAACTACATTTGTGGTGAAATAATATACGCATCGGGAAGTTTCACACTGGACTGACAGTTGAACATCAACTTCAGTGACATTTGTTCGAATGACATTTTAAATTGGTAAAGATTAAAAGAATAAACCCAAACCACTGACAAGTGGTTCTACGCACAAGTGTGACATAATACAAGATTAATAACTTCACAGTTAACATCAGTTCCACACAATGCGATTCAAAAACATTCTAGAAAATCGCATAAAGCAGTCTCTACAAAATATTTAGATGGGCTCGTAAATCCCTTAACAATGTTTTGAAAGCGAACGCGTTCGTAGATACGATACTACAAAGTAGTCGCCAAATGTCTATACATAATTTTCAAGGAAATGTCGAGTAAAACGGGATGTCATTTAGATGGATAGAACAAATGGAATCATGTCGGCGTACGCTCCGAGTCTCTGAGACGACGACATTGAAAATCACATTAATTTTTTGAATTTATGTTCCATGAAAAAAAAGTTGTCATCTGATTGTCATCCGGAATTCTTTGTTGTACCATGGTTCTATTTACGTATTTTACTAAACTTTTAAGTGGCCCAGCTTTTTTAAAGCGTCATAAAATACGCCGAAATTAGGAAAAAGTGACAGTTGTTGATCTATTATAAATTATTTGTTTGTTTGAGTGTATACATTGATGCTCCGTTTACCCATCCAAAACTGAAGTTTTAATGTTCAAACAAATGTAGGTAGACAGCTGATGCTTTGAACCAAGCTTTCCTAAGATGTTTGTAGTAAGTACTAAGGCACTTACGTTGTTTCGAGCGTTGCTAATGCGTTATGTCCGACATCGTGTAGACCACAGTTGAATTACTGCCGAACCGACGTGAAACACGAACTTCACCTAACAAACATATGTGCAATGTGCATGCATAATGCAGTTAACATTCTACTTACCAAGTTAGCTCTTAGTCTTATGGTAAAGTTGCTTGACTTTGAACTTCGAAACAAACCCTACTTAACTAAGCTTAACTTTCGAACAATCGAAGTAGAATAAACAACGGACCTTGTTGACAACTGTTGTTTTTTTTTTGTAAAAAGTTTTTATTTTTCACGTTTTTGTTGTGGTATCTACCCCACACAAATTAGAATACCACTACCTGCTTTGTAAATAACAGTGACGGAGACACATAGACTAAGTGGTGGGAAAAATACTAGTAATATTGAAGCTAACTCAAAAACTAAGTAAGCAAAGTTAATAAAATTTATATGGGACCACCTCTGAAGCTGAAGGTAACAAACACAAAAAAAAAAACATACGGACGAATAGACAACCTCTTTCTTTTTGAAGACGTCGGTTACAAACAAAAGAAGAAATAAATCAGAAATAAAATAGTTTTTACGCGTTGAATTGAGGTAAGTATTCTTGTCATTGAAGGCAAGTAAGCAAAATTCGTCTGTGCTACATCAATAAAACGTGTCGACATTCACAATTCTCTAAACAAAAGTAGGCCGCCTATAACATAACTGTCCCCTATACTACAGATTGTTCTAAATATTTGACGGGCGCATAGTCACTGGCGGACTCGCGTCATCTACGAATAAACACTAGTACGCACTGAAAATAAAATATTATGCGATCGCATTTGTAACGCACGGTCAGAAATAGCCCCGTGTGTCACGACAGTGTACACCGGCCTAGTATGGCAGGAGGGACATTATTGTCTCACACATTGGTGCCGTATTCGAGACATTGCGTGCCAATTTTTACTGCTTATTAAGACGGAGATTGATTGTAATGCATGATGCGTAATGCGTTGTGTTTTAATAGCTTAGTTTTCTACAGCTGATGAATGCTAGCACCAATTGGACATAACTTTCATAATTTTAAAGTTTGGCCTTCATCGAAAATAGTATACTACTTTCAATAAAATTTTAAATTCAAAACAAAATATCAAAGTAACACGTAATTCAAAGTAGACTATGCTATAATAACAAAATCATCGTTACTCAGTGTAATAATACACAGACCATTAATTCTCTGTCTGCGACTGTACTTCTGCACTAAAGTTACACTGTAGCAGTTGTCTACGACGGACTTCGGCGACGCCTTTCACGAATTATTTTGTGATCTAGAACACGTTACAAAGTCGAACAGTCTGTCGGTAAATAACAGAGCAGCACACAGATTGCGCCCATGCGTTCTACAAACTATTCGCTTTGATTAAAACCGACAACCCAGGACACAGTCAGTTGTGTACGCGTTGAAGAGAATTTTTGGGAAAAAAACGTATCTCTACCTCTGAAATCCCATTTTATCTTCACGCTATGACTGGCTAAAGGCCATTTTTTTGTCAAGCGCCTCTCTCCACATCAATTTTCTGCTCGAAATTTGTCTAAACCTCTCACGGATTATCGCTTCTCGTACCTCAGTGAGCGCTTAATAAATGACTAGTCACAAAGTAGGTACTAATGTCATGAAAAAGCATTATGTATTTTTAAGCTGATAACACGTTACTCGGGCACGTTCATAGAGTGCCTGAATTCTTTACGACCTCCATTGCCATTATTAGACTTTAGTCACGAACGAAAATTCTACTTTCTGTCGACGGGCAAATCTGCCCAAGCTGTTGTTAACATAAGCCACAGTAAGATTAGTCGACCAATAAGTACACGTGGGGTACTTTAAAAGCTTTTATACGAAGTTGCGGCTCCCATCCATGCAACGTTGAAGCATGATGAAGCTAGTTGATATTCTGAATAATTCTCTTTTGTTACCCTTAATCAAAGTACGACGAAGCTCCTTTTATAAAGAAGATAAAACAATCAGAATTTATAATAACTATTGGTATTAAATAACCTTTGGTATTATAGCTGATTATAAAAACACAAGTATTATATAAAGATGATCAGGTACTGCACCAAAATTGGGAAAAGCTTTTTGTCCATCCTAACTAATATTGTAAACGCGAAAGTGAGTTTGTTTGTTTGTTAAGCGTTCAAGCTAAAACGGCTGAACGGATTTTGATGAAATTTGGCACAGGGGTAGACCACGACCTGGAATAGGACATAGGATACTTTTTAACCCGATATTCTCAAGAGATCGAGACTTACGCAGATGAAACCGCGGGGCGCAGCTAGTAATTCATATACTTAACTTTTGGAGAGCTTTGTTCATCAAAAGCTCTCAATAAAAAATAACATACTTAGGTATGCTTAGCTTCATTTAATATGCAAACCGTGTCTAGAACATTTTCTTTTTCATTCCGTCATGGTAAGACTTTTCCCAATGGTAGCAACGTTTGCCGAAAGCTAGGAAAGATTCATGAAAATTTTTAAGGTTTCAGTCGCAGAAAAAACTGATATCGATGTAGCGATAATCCGCAGCCTGCAGAATATTATTGATAGAAGTATTTTGAAACATTCATCCAACATGGTTTCAATTAGACACAGCCAGGTTTATCCGAATTCGAAAACATTTTCCAATTTTACACGTAAAAATAATATACAAGTTCCCACAAAATAAAGTTGTGAATAACATTTTTGTATATTTTATACCGTGAATAGAATAAAAAATAAATTGTGTTATTATTAAAAGATACTTAATCACGTAAAAAAATCTGGCAAAGATTCATATTTAAACAAAGCACTGGTTATTTTTCACTTTGTCAATGTTATATTTTAAGCCAGTTTACCTTGAACATAGAATAAACGCTTTAAAAGTATAAATATGTATTCAATTGCTACGATTCTTTGAGAAATATAAATCATATTATCTGATGTTCATCTCCATGCGGCCTTTGACGATAAAACCTTCGCCAATGATACTTATGTACTTACTATATACATTGATGAAAGGAATTTTCCACCGAAAAGGATCTATTTACGACTGTCTATCAAAACAGACCCGCTTTAATCTTTTCAAATAGCGTATTTTCGAGCAAAGATTGTGTAGGTACAGAATTACGTTCAAACATAGAATTGTGGAGGAAATTGATTTCATAAGCAGCTGTCTCTTCACATTTCCAACCAATATTTACTGAGGAATAAGAAAATGCGATTTCAGGGCGTCATACATTCTGCGAACATCGAGTAATTAGGGTGATGTGTGGTGCGTGGAGAAAAGGTATTACGTATCGTCCTATACAAGAAATATCGCAAGAAAATAATAAAACAAACGATTACTTACATAGTAAACCAAAACCCGAGTTATTCGGAGCGGGAGCGTCCGTGACATGCATGAAGCGTTACGAAAGAGGCCTCGGGCGAACCCCTTTCACGTCATTTCTATTCAGGTCCTGTGCCAGTATCACGAGACCTAAGTGCTAATAGTGATAACGGAGAGTGTTTCAGAGTCGGCTCCACCAATAACCGAGGGCCAATTATATTCCGACCTTACTATGACTGGGGTTATTTTATCAGGGACCGCTGAACGATTTTAATTGGAAAACTAATTATGGACGCTAAACAAAAGCTCTTTGCTGGGATGTCATGAACTTCGTGAAAAACTATAGGAATTTTCTTTTTGTTTTGATAATTGAATCAAACAACTTCGTTAATGTTGATACTTATTGGAATATTCAAGCGCACTGAGCGTTCCCACTGAATGTAAAATCAACTAGTGGTCTACCTTTGCATGTCTAGTAATTGCTTGCTTCTAACAAGCGCGGTAATATTTCACGGGGAACTTAGTTGGGCATCAATTTAATTGGTGGTTGACTACCTGAATAGTTTCCTGGATGGAATATACCTGGTAGGAGACTACTCGTTGCCTCAAAGTATGTGACACTCAGGCTTATTATGACTTTGAAAAGTTTAAGTCACTATTTCGAGATGGATTCTCTCAAAACAAACAATATAGTTAATTATGGAATTCTTAATCAAAAACAAAAAAACTTTGTTCTGTGTTAGAATGTTTAGTTCCACCGGTGTCCAAAGGCGCCTAAGCGGCCGTTAAATTATAAAGCTGTGATCACACTGGCACGCTCGCTTACACCGACCAGTGACAGCCGTACTCATATATTTGCAGCGCGGACTCTGTGGGCGGCGCTCTATTGTGTTTACGTTAGGGTTGACCGGCTTTTTTCGTCATTAATTTTAATATTTTCAGTGTTGCGGCGAGTGTGGCTCCGGCTTTTCTTGTGGAAATAATATAGAGAGCAATAAAATGTGGAAATTCAAGAATGATCTTGAGTTTGATGTTATTACAAGTTATTATTTTCTCTATAATATTGGCACTGAAACTATTCAATGACTCAAAATGATTAATTTATTTATTACGAGAACTTTACACACACCGAAATTACTTATGAGAATGCAGGCCACCATATGTTTTGAATATAAATCATTTGTATATAAACATAATTATTTCGCCACAATATTGCTTACTCAACGAATCAATGAACGAACGACAACACACGAGAAAAATATATTAACCCTTACTTTGACACGAACGCAACATATCTAATTCGCCAAAATTTATTTTAAAACGATTTATAGTGAATAAATAATAGTCACGATCAATAAAATCAGCCGAGTCAGCCCTATAACCGACACTCAGTCGTAGTGTCGCCGCTGGCCGACCGCCAGAACAAATGTGGAGCTATGAGCAATCCCCTTAATAATCTGTATCGGTTAATCAACCCGATACGGCAGAGGTTGTGCAATTAGATCCGACTGTCGTGTGCAAGCTGCTGTCTCATTAATTCTGTGATTCAGAACATATTGACTACCATTGTATTGGTGGTCACGTTTCAAAGGTGTCCTTTTACCTTTGTTAATGACAAATGAAAGGCAGGGAAGGCCCTTTGTTTGAGAACATTTTTGCGTTAATCTAAAAATCTATACGTTTTCATGCAACGATTTTCATATGAAATGACATGGTTGAATATAGCCAGATTTAATTCTCTGGATAAGCAATGAATATGATAATATTAAAACACTTACAAAACAATTTTACGAAACTGACAGGGCACATTTAAAATGCAAAATATTTCCAAACTCCGCGTAGATTCCTATCTCTTTCATATTAGTACGACAAAAGATGACACAAAACAAAGTTCAAGCATTCTCATGTTTTCATAAAGGGCAACATATTTTATTGAACAAATAAAACCACAGTACATGGAACCCATCAGTACTGAAGTATTTAATCCTAGCCCTCTTTGTCAATTCCGGAAAAGCGGGACTCTTTTCCATGGATGACAACAGGTTAATAAAAGGAAACAAATTGTCAAAGAGTTTTTATGAAATACTCGAATATCATATTGCTGATTTTACTATTGAACTGATATAGCAGTATGATATTTAGCTAAGGTTTTATTGTACATATATTTCTCCAGCTATGTTTATGTCCCATGTTGACCTGCCGCTTGTCTGTTGCCGTTTAAAGGGCTAGGGGGCTAGGAGCTAGGGGTGGGGGGAGGGTGGTTGCTCTAAAATTATCGATGGAAAAACCTAAGAACACTTTTCCAGACCGTGAAAGCAGGCCCAGGACACCAAGCATATCAATCGTGCTTTCGACCACAAGACTGACGCCCCAGACGACTAAATTCATGTACAAATTCGTCCTGAAAAACTGAAAATTCGAATGTTTTCCGCCATTAAGCATATGCAAATTTCCCTCGTTTTCGGAATTATATCCTAAAGGCCGACAACTCATCAGTTTTACATACAGATAGCTCAGAATTTAGTGCCGCCGGCGTCGGCCAGGTAGTGTGACGTCACGTAGGCAACACACCACACGTGATACTACTGCAAATAACCCACAAAGCCTTTGGGATGTTCCACCAATCACGCTCACTGGCGCTCTAAGTACGTGCATACTAAATATTGGACGAAAAGCGAACGCGCCCCAGTACGTGACGCCTATTGAAAGGAGATTCGATTTTTGCTTACCTCCTTTTACTTTTTTCGCATTCAGTGAATATGATATCGTTTTTAATAATTTATGTGTCTGTTTTCGGGTTAAGGGTACGCTGTTTTGTTTATACAAAGTTGGCACACGATGAATGATGTCTGCGACTCTGCGTGCATTAAAGTTTTCGACAGATAGTTGGCTTTGGATTCTGTTCTAATAAATGCAAACAATTTTACATGAAGATACAATTTGCAAATTATGATACTAATAATGTGTGTGTGTTGGACATGTCAACGTTTTTGTAGGTACCATGTGTTGTTGGTATACGTAATTTCGATGTTTTCTTTTCTATTCCAAGTCTAGTCTGTATACCTAATCACCAGAACAAGTCACATAATAATACTTATGTGAGCAAAAAATATACAAGGGGCTTTCAAATTCTCTTCAATAAAAGGCAATATACAAATGGAGCAACTGATGTAACATCAACTTGATTAATACGCTCGCAGTAAAATTACAACCGTAAACGAGAAATGTTACCAGTCAAATTACTTCGCAAGAGTGACTCGTCTCGGCATCTTCATCTGTAATTTAGTTCACGACAAACTTTTCGAAATTAATGTATTCAATTTTAAATGCGCGCCGCAAAATAAGCAAATCGAAGCCAACGCAAATAAATCTACGTCTCCTACTCGGTGAGGGATCATAACTTTGTAAGCTACCTGTAATTGACTTGACCGTCTCAACGTAATTTTCTAATTTTGAGTCGGAGAAATATTAGACCGTCCCGTTTTACTAACTCGATCCATTTATTTTAAATCGCACTCCATTTCCAGTGACGTCGCAATATGGTGGCCGTACGTTGTGAAATTCAAAAATGGAATATATGAAGATTAAGCAACATTTTACTTGGAGCTTGCCACATAAAAATATTGCAAGCACAAAATGGCACGAGCGAGAATTGTAGAGAACAATCTGCGTCTCATTTTCGGTGGTTCTTTTTAGTGTCGTACTTGTTATAAAAGCAAGGCAATTTCGCTTATCGCACTTTCCTCCTAAATGGATACGAGAATATAAAATAGACTTCACTACAATGCACCTGTGCGGCGCGAACATCAAAATGTGATTTTGTTTTGTCCCACCTTCAGATGTAAGTGCCATTTTCGGTCTAATACATTACCTGCATAAAATTTGCGGCTAGAAATTCTTTCTGGGTTTTAAAATATGTATTTTGAGGCTTTGGAGATTGCGCTGTACATTTTGCCTGGTTACTTTTTATTTAAATGTATGGCAACGAAATATGCTTTACATAATCGTAACTGGACTCGTAGATAAAATTGAAATAAGTTCCTTATTCAAAATTGTAACTGGAATCGTAGTTACAATTTTGAATAAGGAACTTGTAGACGTAACTGGACTCGTAGTTTAAATTTTGAATACCTTTACATAGTAGTAACTGGAATCGTAGTTAAAATTGAAATAAGTTCCTTATTCAAAATTTTAAACTGGAATCGTAGTTACAATTTTGAATAAGGAAATTAATTCAATTTTAAGGGATCACTGTTGAAATTACTAAAAACAATTAGATTCAACAGAGTTCAACGACACATTTTAATAAAACTCCTCTTCGACCGATGTGCTCAGTCATTTTTCAAAGAGAGCAGACCTTGGTAGAGGAAAAAAGTAAAGTAAAAATGTTTAGATCGTGCGAAGCAAGGGTTCAGACCGCTAAAACATTCAGGCACGCGTGGGACGAGCCCATTGTTTTTATTATAAGCAAGCATTGCACGTTTTGTTCTTTTCCCTCGTTAGAATTATGATAATGGAACCTTTTGAACTGCGGCTGTGTTAAACGATTTAAAATAAAATGATGTATATTCTCGTGCTCCTAACGCAAATAAAAGAACTCCTTACGGGTACGCTCATCACAGATTTATTATTTGATAAACGAAAACAGAACTCAATATTTTAGTAACCTTTTGAAAGTATCTCTCTCATTAAAAAGTATACCCACAAGACTTAAAAAGAATATAATTTCTTTTCACTGGTTTATAAATGTACAAAACTGTGCTCTTTGAAAGAAGTTTTTCTCTAAGAATAACTCTGCACTAACACTGCTCTGCTTATTATAAAACAAAGTTACATCTTTAGTTGAATTTGTTATGTATGCCGTCGTCTCCATCGCCGCGGGCCACAGTGTCACGCAGTGCTTATGCTCTCTTTTATATTCTTTAGCGGAGCGAGCATTCCTACAAACAGACGGCTCCATACCGCGGAACTTAAATCTCTCATACTAAAATAATAGAGTTGGGAAATAGAACGTCTTTGTTGACACTCACTACGTGACACACGGCCGTGAAGAACCACAAATAATTCTATTCTTCCTTTAACCCGACACTGCTCGTCTCAAGGTTGTGTGAGTGAGGCATAAACACATAGTTATCGTTCCAATATTTTTTGGCCAACCACCGTAAGCCATTAGTTACGACTAACGGCATATTAATTTTGTTTTGGCGTTTTCTATGAGACAAATAAGACTTTTCAAGATACTAATAGGTCTGTTATGAAAATATCATTACAGTCATAAATTATAATGTACCTCCATATTTTAATTTTCAATATCAGTCTATTCAATAAAGTTAAATAGTGCCAGTGACCTAATTATGGCAGTTTGACAAAAAAATTAGAAATGCTCTAACAAGTCATTGTCATTTCATTAACACAGGCAATCAAAGTTCCAAGCGAGGTGACAGCGTGAAATATTTTTATTAAAGTTACTTAAAAAGGCACATAAATTGCAAATCACTTGGTATATAATATCATTTGGTTATTTAAACCAAATGATATTATACACCAAATGATTTGCAATAAACCTATTAAAAAATAAACTTATTTAAGGTTTATTTTTCTTTTCTTGTCTATTACATAAATAGATTAGATTAGATTAGTTGATTTGATAAGTTTTTGATTTTTTTGTGAATGTGAGAGCGTGGTAGGCCTTGTATACTCATAGATGTTTTAATTAGTTGGCAGGCCTACACTGTCTTCCCATACAGTGTTATTTGAAAATATTGTGAAAGCCAATTATTTTTAAAATATAAAAGAAAATTACTAAGAATTGGAACCTTACACCTAGCTCCTGGCTAACTATTAGAAAAATAAGCAATTACAAATGTATTAGACTGAATGAAAACAGAAAAGAACCCGTGGTAGTAGTATCGGATTAGAGGTAAACTAATATTATCGTCAGTCATCGAATCTCAATGTAATAATACAAACGGCAATTCTAAAGGTAATTCATTAATACCAATAATTATTCTGTTTATTTTCCTATTTGCATGAATACACATATTATTTAAATTATTTACCATAATAGGCAGTAAAACCGTTACGAACTACGGTAATATCTATTAGATACAGTTTGTGGTAAACCAATATCAATTAGTTAAATATTATTCGTTTTATATAAATCTGTAATCTCAATATTATTTGTGTTGTTATTTAGAAACGTGTATTGATTCTAAGCTCATTGCCTGGTTACTAGATGGTTATAAACATTTGTCTTAGACTAGCACGCGTAGTATGACCACCATAGAAAAGGGTTTTGTTGACGGAAGAATAGGCAAAATGACAAATTCTGATTGTTTATCTGTCATTTTGTCTATTGTTCCGTCGCCAACACCCGTTTTGGCGAGTCTTTTTCACTAATAACTGAGTACTATTATTATTCGCAGATTTTTGTTGAAGATGTCAACACAAACTTCAACTTCATCTTATCTCAAAATATCTACTTGATGTAAGTATCTCACAGCTTAACATAACCTCCAAATATTTTCTCAATCTTCACCAGCAGCACTTAAAAGTCACTTGTCTAAGCAAACGCATACCAAGTAGGACTCACGAATACAGATTTCTGATAATATGTTTGCAGCTCGCCGCTCCGCCGAGCCATGAGTCACGGGTATAAGTGAATTGGCCGTTGGCGCGACGAGCCGCCATATTGGAATATGAAATCCCCACGCGCCACGCGGCTGTGGCTTTTATTGCCCGACTTTCCCGAAAAGAGTTGCCGATATCTACCCTCTTGATAAATAGTGTTGTTTTCGCCAAACCAAGTCGTGTTTGTGCCCGTGGTTGGGCTCCACTATCGAACGTATCCACCATTACAGAACGCCACAGTTAACAAGAAAACATCGTCGGCGCCAACATCTTTGTTTATGTCTGAAAGCCACGATTGGTTTATAGCCTGCTTGATTTCAATAAAAAATGACACAAAACAAAAAATATTATTGTGACACAAATGACTGTTTTCAACGTTTATGTATTCGAGTACTCGTACGATCGTAAATGGTGTTTTTATCAAATGTATGGTAAACATTTCTGTTTGAGCTTTTAGCCATGTAAAGATTAATATGTTAGTCATTAGGTATAAAAAGGGCAATTAGTCACTAAGTTAAATTAGATAATAATGCAACAAATTACATCATTTCAAAATAGTAATGTTTACCTCACTCCACATGAAAAAATTACAAACATAAACTTAAAACCTAATTTAATGATTACTTATTTAATACCTCCCAAATTACAGTAATCAAGAAAATAAAACTGACGCAAATAACACTTAATAAGCGCAGACAACGTTTTATCTCATAATTACCTAGAGATTACCAAAGTTCCTCTGTGTAGGCATAATAAGAAAATCTAGTTTCTTAGCTCATAACGAGAGTTGCGAAAGAAAATGTCGGAATAAAACGATAATTACGTGAACGGGTGTATAAATAATGTTTTATATTAGGTGGTAACAATAAGACGGCGTAGTGCGGGCGCTGTTGGGCGCCATAATGAATTTCATAAATTATCCGCTGCACACGCTCGACACGCTAACATTGTTCCAATTAATCTTTCTCCTTTTGCTTTACGAGACTTATTGGAGATTTTAACAGTTCGGCACGAAGGTACGCCTACGTGTAGAAGAACAATGTTACTACACAAATTAAAGTAGGTATCTTCCTATGTTAGGTATGGGAGGATCTGTGAGAGTCAAACGGGCGTGTGTGTGGGAGCTTTGTGAAATGAATTGGGGCCAGGCTTATTGGGCTAATAAGTAACAAGGGTCAGGTACAGGTTAAAGGTACAATGAATCAAAAGGACGAATAAAACATCCAAGAAATACCTGACAGATACCTAAAGTCCTTCGAAAGCTTCATAGGGTACCTACGTTTTAGTAATGTGACATCTCATTTCCCGATGTTGACTCTCACGACGTGTTAGGGTGTAGCAAGCTGACACAGACACAATGTTTTTCTTCAATTTTGAGGCACGCATCTAAACGTGAGAATATAAGTTGGTATTCAGTATTCACTTTAAGTGAATGTTAGCAATGTGCAAAAACAAAGTTCCCGATCCTTTTGCTAGAGTAAAGATAGATATGACGGACAAATAACTTCAAACTAAAATATTTATCTATCAACGAAAGTTCATAAGACAGCTCAACACACAGCATCCATTACATAAACTAAAACGTCTGACTCAAATATTTATCTCGTAAACAAACTTTGCTAAAACTTAATCGTTTGTCAAGTATTAAATAATACTCGAGTATCTTTTTGTTTGTTCAGAAAACAAAAAGGGACAGATCTATAATTAAAGGCCGGCTTTAATTAAAGACAGCTTGACATTTCAAAGAAGGAGGACATAGGTTTAATTTTAATCGAACACAAATATCATTGGGGCAGCGTCGGCGTCGAGGGAGTGATTGCAGGTCGATGTGGAAGCGAGACAGACATATAACGATTCATTAGGGTTATCAAACGTCATTTTTTGAGTTATGTTTTCTTAATATAACGTATGCTGTATTTCAATATGATTGAGTTTATTCAGTCATACAGATGAAATAGAATACGGCTAACTTAATTATATGAAGCTTTTTACTACCCGTCCTCATTTATTATTCAGATCATATCAAAAGCAGACATTAATCCACCTTTCAGTTCAACAATATTTCAGTTTATTATCTGTGTGCTAAAGTTTAAAAGCTATAACCCAATGGTCATAATCCCCTAGCTTAGCAGCCCTACGCGCATGACAAGGAGCGATGTCGGGATTGCCCCAGTTTAGAAGCTATCAAAGCATTGTTTGTCGCGGCGGCTACGTAATGGGCACAGACGTAATGTCAAGCAGGTCGACGGAGATATCTTGTCAGACTGTCTGGAGACCGAAACTAGCGTAGTTTCGCCCTTTCGGGATAATCCGATTGAGGCGTGTGACGTTTGTGACGCAACTGTGATGAAGATCTACGGACGGCCTTAATTGACGTCATTTTTAACGCTTGAAAGATCACAAAATAAATTTATTTTGTTTTTATTGCTTAGCTGCCAATCTTTATTTAAATTCCTGATAGGGATTCGAGAATACGTTGGCAGAATACTGAATATTTTGTGCTTAAAAATATTTTTATGTTAGATATTAGCTTCTATAATAAAAGAAGCAGTGACATAAAAAATCCTATTGGAACTTGAATAATGAAGTTCTAAATCTGAGCTAATATAAATTGAATTAATGTCGACGCGTAATTTTAAATTCTGAGGAATATCCGAACAAACCTGCTCAAACAAATAAGAAATACAAGAAGAACTTAGATTATAAAAAAAATGCACGGTAATGCAATGATATAAAGTGAAAAATCTAGAGAATTAAAAATCGAAAAGCAAGTCGTCCCTCGTGGCTCATTGCATTTGACAGCAACGGATAAAGGTTAATTATTTTCTTGAATACTTTGCCCCGGCTTCGGGGCTAAGTATTCAAGGCTTCTGGAATTTTTCTAACATTAAAAATTTATTCATAATTTAAGTGCCGCAATCAGACCGCCATCCTAACTAATATTATAAATGCGAAAGTGAGTTTATTTTTTGTTTGTTTAATTCGCTTTCATTCTAAAACGGCTGAACGGATTTGGATGAAATTTGGCACATAGGTAGACCTGGAAAATGACATAGGCTATACTTTTCATCCTGGATCGCAGACGAAGTCGCGGGCAACAGCTAGTCGTTGTATACCTCGTAAACCACTTGCTTTTTTATATTTGCGATTAAACAGTTTTGAGTATAATAACCCATTGAGTACGAAACTTTCGGCGCCGCCCCTTATTTTTAATTTCCAGAATTTTGATTTGTAGAAATTCAATTTTTTGTATGACAATTTACTAATTAGAGCTTTTATGTGTAGTTTCCTTCTTTCCTTCAACTTTATCTATTTCAATATCTCAACCTGAAGTTTTGCAGAAAGATTAAAATTCTTGAACCCTGGATTCTACCTAGCTATTTTATAGGAAACACTCATTTTAAAATTTCGCTTACTAATAAGCCATTTAAAAATTCAAATGTAGCAAAATCCACAGCCACAACGGAAACGTCGTGGAACAAAACTTCGTTCCAAGTGGCCCACTTCCTGCAATATCTCTGAAGCTAGCGGCACCCCAGCATCCCGCTGCAAACTAGTTCCTTACACGAACTAACTTTTATAAACTAACTTACAAACTACATACTTTCTATAACGGGATGTCGCGCCCGCAGCCATATTCCATAAATTAAATCCTTCCATAGAATAAGTGAAACTGGGAAAAGCGTAACGAAAAGAAGGCGAACACACACAGAATTCGTCATAACGCCCGGCGAAACAAGTTGGAAACTTGCCGAAGAATATATTAAAACTTTATCAAAGCTGAAAGTTCCATTTCCTCTCCAAGTGTCGTGGGAATCCCCCTACCCTCAAGGGCTCGGGGGTACGTCTGCCAAATGTACTCCCTGACAGGTGAAAATTAAATTAATCGGATGTCACGTTGCGTGTTTTTAATTATCTCTTAGACTTTATTAAATAACTCTAGATCCAATTAAGCGCCGCGTCTGAACTTTGAAATAGGCTTAAATTATAATTTAAGATAAACAAACTTTACGAAACTTTATGATATTTCAAAGCCTGGAAAAAACAAGCTGCGAATATTTAAATCAAAGGAACTGACATTGATATCAAGTAAAGAGAGTAACACCACTAGACATTTTTACTATGAAAGGAAAATTCCAAAGTTATTTCATTCTACTCAGAAACTCGAACGAAACTCTCTTTGTGCTCACACTAGACTAATTAAATCGGTAATAAGGAATTCATTAATATTAAAGAATAGGTACCTCCAGCGTACATTCAGAGTGCTTTCATATTTTAATACAGATTTTACTCGGGTGCAGCAAAAAATATGATTGGAACTTACGTCCGCTCTTCTTATAAATATTCATTGTAGTATAAAGTTTCATTTCTAAGTTGAATCTGAGTTATAAAACCGGGGTATCAGTAGATTAATTGCTTCCAAGTTAATTGATGTTTGGGACGTATGTTATGAGCGATTTTATGGGCATACCAATAACAATTTTACGACTCTATCGTTCTAGGAGGAACAATCAACATAACAAAAACGCTGATCGTTTGAAACTGGGACGTTATGGAGGAATTTTTAATCTTCCGTCATTATACTTTAAACATCTCGTTCGGGAGTGGTTCATTAAATTTTATTAAGTTTTTCCAAGAGCTTGCGGTGCAACTTCCAAGTTTTCATTCATATTATTATAATCTACCTTTTTCCTCATAAAATACAGTGTTCTTACCTGAAACAATAAAGAAAACATATTAGAAAACTTTGAAAACAGACTTAAATGTTGCATTGCGTTATGTCTAATATTTCTTCGTGGGTATGAACTATTCGGAACTTTTAAAAATAGTTGGTCGCAACTGCAGCGTAGGCGTAGTTGACATAATAATGTTCATAATTGCATGTCCGTTCTTCAGTGTATATGCGGTGTCTCCGCCTTCCCTCCATTCATCTTGCATCGCATGCCCTGTAACCTGTACATGTGACGACCTAATGCCTGCGTCAGTGAATGGTGTTAGCTGTTTGCGTTACTGAGTACTGGGCCAAACAAAAATGTTACGTCTTTTCAAACAAATATTCGCCATCGACATGGTAAGAAGAAAATTGCATGTCTGCATCGGTGCTGTAAACACCTAAAACATAAATGTTTTGCAGAAAGAAATGTTGACTGATTCCATACGGAAAAAATAGTTCATCCATTTCTTACAGACTTTAATAAAGATACAAACCGACAGAGTTCAAGGCACCTATTAAAAATTAAAAAAGTGATTAATTTTATTAGTCGACATTTATTTACATTCTTGGAAATTATTAAAGAAATGTGTCATCCTACAAATTCAGATGTTTTCACTTCAATGAGCGTGAATCTCTATGACACGCAATTATTCACCACAAAATATTTAAATATATCTTTTAAAATAAATCTGTACTCATCATGATCTAATTTGATACTGTAGATCTTGCTTCAAATTTTTAAGGAGACTTTTTAGACTTGCTTCGCGTTTTCTACAGCTAAAAGATAAAATAATTTATTTTAAAAGACCCGAGTGTTGGGATTTCACAAACTTATAGATATCTTAATCAGTAAATTTAAAGTTTTATAGTAATAATGAAGTGGATCTCATAAACATCCATAATGATTTCAAATTCAAATTCAAAAATTTTATTTCAGACCAAGCATGGGATCCATATAGTGTTAGTATGAACTTAGCCTATGTTAGTAAATTAAAATATCAATACCTACAATACTAAACATTAATTGGCTACATGAACATGTGCACGCACATGTCTGCCAGCCCAAAGCCTGATAAAAGGTCCATCAACCTTGTCCGCCAGTGTAGCTAAAATACTGTTAGGGCTACCCCTGAATCGCCGCAACATCGATGCACATCGTTTGCGCATGATGGCATGAAAGTCGTCTATTCGTGCTTCCGCAAACATGCCCGATGCACTGCAAAACCGAGGCAGCCCCAACAATATCCTCAGCGCATTATTATACTGTACGCGCAGAGCGTTGTAAGCCTTCTGCGTATACCTAACCCACAAGCTGCACGAGTAAAACGACTGGCAGTAGGCTCTGAAGAGCGTCAGTTTTACCTCGTCAGTGCACCGCGCAAACCTGCGGGCAAGCATATTGCATCTGGCTGCCAACGCCCTGCGCTCCCTATCTATATCCTGGTCATCTGTGAGAGAACCCGTGACCACGTGACCGAGGTATTTAAATTGAGTGACGAGTTTTAATGGTGTTCCTTGTAACGTCACCGGTGGTATATTCGTGGGTGTATTATTACGTACTTTAAAAACCACCACCTCGCTTTTAGTAGCATTATACCTCAGCCCATGAGCCTCCGCGTAACTCTCACATATGGCCAACAACTTCCTCAGTCCACAGATTGATGGGCTGAGCAGCACCATGTCATCAGCATAACTAATGTTGTTAATCATCATCCTGCATGATTTCCTTAAGCAAAAATCATGTAACATTTTTAATTTTCAGTAAAATTCCCACATACCTTCTCAACACGGCGCAATTTTCAGAATGCATTTGTGTCTCAACAAACGTTCGTATAACAAGCAAACAGCATTAGTTAGAATTGTTCTACACTAGTCTAAATTATTCGAGACTTGAACGGGCAAACAGGCGTGGTGTAGTAGCAGCCTTCGTCGCCCCTCATCACACACTCGGTTGCCTCTCAAAAGAGGGGAGGAGAGGACGCTAGAAAGTTGACTTCTCGAATGTTTAATTAGACTACATAATTATTTGCTGCGAGCCATTGTGACAAAACACTATTACGTTCTTATTGTTAGTTTCTTGGGGTTAATGTTGGTTGTTATAGCTTATTTTCGTCCAAATATTTTTGAAAGAATTCACACTCATGTACAGCCAGTTACACTACCTACGTCATCATGTCCTTGCCGCTGTCTGTCGTCGATATATACATAACTGCTGAAAACTTAACAAATGAAACTCTTGAGTCAATCAAGAGTCAACTATCTGTCTGTCTGTTATATTTTCACACCTAAACCATTGCACCGATCTTTATGATATAGCTAGGTAGCCTAGGGCCTGGAGAAGGACATAGGCTACTTTTCATCCTGGATATATGAAAATACACGCAGACGAAGTTGCGAGCAACAGCTAGTATTGAATAAAATGTCATTTAAAACAAACGAGTTTTTTTCGTATGAAGAACATTTTGTGACCAATCGAACAGTGACGAGTAAGGGGCCGTGCGTGAAATCGACTGATTTTGATTAATTTTGTTCATTGTTTGATTTCTCACAATTCGATAGTATTTGTAATAAGTAATTGACAAAAGAGGGTTTTTTCGTGCCTTAAGTAGTGATTCAACAAGCTTTTTACCATTAATTTTAAAGATTTCTACTATACGCATCGTAACCTTAGTAACCTAACTTCTTGAACGGTTGAAGTCCTAAAGCTTCAAGATTAATCAAAGCCTTTCGCCCTGCAGTTCAAAGAACATATTCAAGGAGAATCATAAACCTTCTGTCAGAAATTTAAAAATATGTTAATTACTTAAATACGTTTAGAAGAATCTGGCCTAATCTCTCATTAAAAAAATTATGATCAGACTGCTCATCAACGTTCCCTCTTACGTTTACGGTTCCTTATTATGTGTTAATTATGAAGTAATTACACATCTTACAAGCCGCGTCTATCAAATCTGTTTATTTTGTTAACCAGGAGTATGTAGCGTCTTTACAGTAAATTAATTTCAGACTTTATGAGTGTTTCGTTTTGTGGTAGAAGAGCGTAGGTTGGAAAAGTAAAGATAAAAGTTTCAAAAAGGTTTTTTCTCAAACATGCTTGGAAATTCGAGCATTATTTTAACAACCTTCTTGGACATAAATCGAAATTGCTGTACTGGTCGAAAATAAGTGAATATGCGGTCGGCAATGAATGTTACTATGAAAAGTCATCCCTCAGTTCCTACCTGTCATGTTTAGCGGCCATATAAATTACTATGAAAACTCATTTGTCGTGTTATTTAAAAATGGAACGAACTTTTTACTTCAACACATCAACACTTCAGCTTATCAAAGATATTATTCAAAATTCGATTTGGCTTGCAAATAGAGCTGCTTAAAGTATAGAACAAACATAAGAACATATTGGCGCGTGAAAAGTTATCGTTTTAAAACATTAAGTTATTTTTTACGTGTAAAAGTGTTTTTTTAAATCAATTTACTGAAATAAATATCATCTATCATTAACCATGAATTACAGAACGCAATGTATAATGATCCTTACAGAATCCTTTTGCACACCCTGCATGATCGAACATTACTTTTGAACAACAATTCACAACTTTAGAGAAAGTAATATAACATTTTATTTCACCGTGATAACTTTAGTAAGCTTTATAGTTAATGACTTTGGCTCACATTATCAATGAAACACAAAGACGGGTATTGTGTCCCGGACTCTCTCTTCATTGAAGCGTCCAATTACTGTACTGTTTATGACATATTTCATTACAGTAATGAACCACTACGTAAACAATGTTTTAAATGAGACATTATTTTGTTTTTCTTGCTGAAATAAACAGACGCTCCTAAAGACTATTTCTACAAAGTTAAGCTAAGAGTTGAACAAAGTTAGGCCTTTCATTTGCACCACTTATTGTGTTACGTTGTTACCTAAAACAATGAGCGCGTAGTGTATCCACAAATTACTACAAGGAAAACCGAAACAAAGGGTTCATCAGGCAAATAGAATATGCCGCTGATTATACGAAAACAGGAACATGTTGATCAAAGTGTAACTGTTCATTTCTTCTGACTCATTTCTCTCTTGATCTCCGTCGACAACCGTATCGGGTTTCGTCAAAAATACGATAAATACGAAAACTCCCGCAGTAAACGTAATATAAGAGACACATTACTGATGCCACACAAGATCGAACAAATAAACCCCCTGAATGAAGACGACAGCTCCTGTGAGTTTCCGAACTGTACCAAAACAATAGCTGGCAAAAAGAAAACGAACGATCCTGTTAAAACCCTCGTGACGTCACCTGAACGAATTAAAACTTCCGTCCTTGTCACGCGCGATGATCCCTACACCTCTCACTCTGGCACAGGAGGCAATTGACCTATTTTCGGGCGGGCGTGCAATAATTTCACGAAGGGCGGTCTACGTAGCTTTAGTTATAGATTTGCCGGCTTGCACATTCTTAGGATCGCATCGACCGAGTTATACTTTCAATTTGGCCGTAGCTTTGTAATCGTTATGGCCAATAACAGCACGGATCGCTGTTTACGAAGATTGGATACAAACTCGCCAGTAACTGCTTTTATTGCGTACGCAGTCCGCTCATACAAATAGAATGTTTTGATACAACCATTCGTATATCAAACTAACAGTAATCACTGTTGTTTGTTTAATCTGAAATTAGTTGCCGCTTATATTTCGCTACGAGAGAACTTGGCCTGTTAATATAGTTTAATACTTGAGATAAAGGCATATCTACTCTCATTTATGTATGACAGTGCGTTTATTTCATGTTTATTGTTGAACAAGAAGTCTATATAATTATAAGGTACTGTAAGTAATGGACTTTTGCCCAAAGTTGTAGGTAGTTGAGTTTGTTCAGCGCGGCCTTCTCAGTTCTCGAGGGAGTCAAAGTCAAACATAAGGAAACAAATATTATGAATGTTCCACGCTCAAATTGTGAAGTGAAAAGTAAGTCAAGTTGTAGGTACTCTACCAAACAAATAACGATTTCTTTCGTTTTTTGTTAAAGAGTTATTTCTTTACTTGAATTTAACAAGTTGTGTGCCTGCCTTTATTTTCTCTTAGGCCGTGTTAAATTCCCTGTACACAGTCTACAGATATTATCTTACAACAACTGAGCTAATATTCAAGTAGAGCTACACAAACAAAACAACGGAGCCTTGTCAAAATAAATTAGAATACCCAACCTCCGCGCAACACACATGAGTAATGTTCCTTTTTGAGGTATTTTATGTTACACAAAAGACCTAAAGTTTTTACAGCCAACCTTGAACTTTAAAAAAACAAAAAATGTTACGACCTTTTAAATATAGCCTCAATACACTTACCACGAACATTTTTTCTGAAACATATTTTATAATTTATTCCCCTTACAAACTTTGACGTAAAGTAGACTAGGCTACCCAAATATCCCATATCAATAGAGGCCGGGGAGCGCAACGTATAACCGTACAAAACCCGTCAAAGCCGCGGTTAGGTAGGCAATATAACATTATATTTCAAATAAAATTCCTACCCAAGGCCGTGCCATTGGGCCATTATTATATTTACATAATACGTAATAAAAGGTAACTGACATTACCAGTGAGAAAGCCGGGGCGGCTGTTACGCACGAGCGAGTCTAAGCCCAGCCTCAGGCCTGAGGGCTCAGCTACCAACTAAATTGCACACTGATCTTGCAAAGTATAATTGAGAACTATAGCTGCTATTTTTATTTGAAAAATTGTTCTGAGTTTATAAATGTTCTAGTCTATTATAGGAGCTCTAAGTTAAGTGTAAGTTTAAAAAATAATTGATAGATTAGATTTTTTGGTACCATCCACGTCTTTCTTAATAAGAGGGTTGCCCAGTAGTGGGACAAAACAGTAGTAAACTATTTGTGATCTTAAAATAGGCAAAGGTTTACCTTTGCCAAATAATGTATTTGCCTTGAGGAAGGGCGAAAAAACACGAAAAGCACGAAAGTCTGACAACTAGTCTAACCAAGGGGTATCGTATTACCCAGTTACTGGGTTGTGGAGGTCAGATAGGCAGTCGCTCCATGTAAAATACTGGTATTCAGCTGCATCCGGTTAGACTGGAAGCCGACCCCAACATAGTTGGAAAAAGGCTAGGCAGATGATGATGAAGGGCAAAAAACAGCACCTACCTCGAATCAGTATAATGGGAAATTATAAAAAGTTCACATGATCATCATAGGCGCTTTTTATAAAATAAAAAAAATAGACGAAGGAAACACAGGTATTGACAGCAAAGATTACTTTTAAAACGATTTAACGGTCACAATAAAGAATTGGCGCAGCGTCACCTGTTTCTCAGTTCAATTTGAAAAGAGAAGCAATGGCGCCGGTGGTGTAGCATCTGTTTCAAATACATTCAGATAGACAGGCGTAATTTGAATCTACGTCATGAACATTTTACTGAAGTTTGGTCTAACGATTTAAAAAAAATACCGAATTTATATGTCTGCCAGATTTAACCGAAGTTAACCGGAACTTATCAGAAGATGGTAAAACGACGATGATGAAACAGACTATCAAGCACACATGCTTCGTGTAGTACAACTATTTTATTAATGTCCCTCGGCAAACTTCGTGCTTCGCCAGTCGTCGTATTCCTATCAGTTCCCTTTGCACTTGGTGCAGACCGGACGCTCTCAATCGACTTGGAAGTAGTATACAGAGCGTCGATCAATCCGGCGACTGACGAAATACGAAGTTTGCCGAGGGACATTAAGAAAATAGTTGATTTTTACGACTGATCCTTACGACGTTAGTATCTGAAGCACAAATATTTCAAGTTTTCCTGAATTTCCGTTTCGTTCGTCCACCGTAGATTAAGCTTCAGGCAATGCGCAACAACTCGGTACCCCGTCGCTTGTTTTGTTAACCCTACCTAATTTTCTGTATCCCGCCGTATTGAAAGCGTAAAAAAATGGCGTCGTGCCTGCAACTAATAAATCTTTCCACACAATAATGGCAGATCTCTTTTTACTAAATCCAGTGTGCGTTCGTGTTGTGGTTTTGCTAATGCCCTGTTATCCTCGTTTATAAATCATTCACGTCGATGCCACGTTTTCAGCTTAACTGGGTTTACGGTAACGTATAATGGTGGGCACGCTAACAATCGTACTTTTACAAGAGCCCGTAAATATTGAACGTGAGCGGTTTTATGTTTAGAGGCAATAACAGCTTATGGGATTTAGAGGGAAATAGTTTGTTGTGGAAATTACTTTGTTTTTACCTTAATTGAGTAGCTAATTGGATGTAAACTGGATACTATAGTGAGTGCTGCCTGTTCTGGACACTTTGCTTGCTCATAGCGCCGAAGCTTCCTGGTACAAGCCAAATACAACAAAAACGAGCCAAATATACAACCTCAAATTGCTTGCTGCAAGATCCTCCGTTATGTCGAAAATAGTGCAGCATTAATTTTGAAATAAAGGCACTATGTTTGACGAAAAAACGATAATATAAAATTTTCTCTATAGAAAAAAAATCCAAAGTTACCTCTAAACCGAACTATAAACCGCTGGTATTTAAAACATACTTCAAAATACATCATGCAACTTTGCATAATAACTGAACTAACTATAAAGCAGGTCTTCTTTTTTTTATTTATTTTTAATTACCATTAATTATAAAAAGCAATTACCCAAACTATTCGAGTCTTGGAGCCGCCAGCACCACACTCCGTCTCGTTCTCACTCAGTCTCACGCGAGTAGTATGGTGCGAGCAAGATAAAAAGTGAATTTGAGCTGAGGTAGTATAGCTTAACTAAAATATCCTGCGTAATCAATAGAATATTCACATGTAGGTATAGATTGTGGACGCCACAAGTACTACAAATATTTCATCCTCACAGAAGTTAAATCTGCGGTGAAGAAAATATCACTAGTTATAGAAAAATTGTGCCTACACGAACTAATAAAATTTAATTTTAAAATCAACATCACACACCGAAAAACACTTTATCAACGTGTAACTAGGTCCAAAGTCCAATAAAAATCTCCTGTTTAGGCCAGTACTATCATCAATCACACGCATACAGTTTGATATCGCTAGAGATCGGTAACGGTACACACAAATTAGCCTTGTCCTCCACCGACTGTTACGACTTCCGTAATGATAGTTATCTGATACAGTTCATGCTTCCTTCCCAGATGTACCTACATATATTAAGTTGATGTAAACTTTGCGGTATTTTAGAAATAGAAACAAAAATAAACTGAACTCTGATGGTAAATTGAGTAAGCGATGGTGTAGTAAAAAGTCACATAGTTACATTATTGAATTCATTTAGTTATGCATATTAAAACTGCTTCTTTGGTCCTGAGGGCACGCGATTGCTAACTTGTTCTAGTTTTTATTTCCAACATTACGTAACAGACTTTCAATCACAAGTCGAGGGTTTTGTAGGAAATTCCTAATCCATTCACTTCAAATCGTTTCGTCAACAACGTGTACATGACGCAATGAAAAGGCATTGCGATCAATTGGCATTTTATATATGTTAGGCCATTACTCTTCAGTCCTCAGATTGGACGAATTGCATTAAGAAATTTCAGTAGGAATTGGTAATTACAAGCCTGTCGGAAATAGAATGAGTGGCATGTCCAAAAAAAAAAAAAGCGTGATTTTATTCGAGTCAAATCCATCATTACTTCCACAACCAATCTAGTTGTGTTTGGATTAGAACGGCTAGGATTAAGTTAAGGGCTAGGCCCAGTGAAATAAGATAGGAATAAGAGTCTCTGCCTCCACAGCTCTTATAGTAGATTATTCACTTAGGGGATAAAACAGCGACTTAGGTCACGCGCGCACTATATTAAATCCCGAACGATTCCAGACTCAAATGACATTATTGACCAACGCGTTATAATGAAATTCAGAACAATATTAATGCCCGGCTATAATAATAAAACCCTAGGGCTTTAATGACTGCTTTAGGTTAGGTTTGCATCACGTAGATAATTTGAAATACTCGTGCAGGTGGTGTGAAAACATGTTATAACCTTTCATATATTTCAATTGTAAAATGAAGACAGTAATTTTACGATTCACAATCAAGTAATACGATGATAGTAATTAGCATTTAACATGATTATAACCAATGTTGATGACGTAGATGTTTACGTCGTTAGCGTAATATTGTTACGTTGTGATTAAATTACCTTTGCTGCCTATAATTAGTTGATTACTGATGAAAAATACCTTAGATAGTAAAACAATCTTGATTTTTTTTTATTTATATATTATATTATATTCATAGCTTAGACATGAACCGGCCCTGTATGACCTAGAACCAAAAATTCGAAGACAATGTGTCATCTACCAACCAGCACTGGGCTCGCGCGGTCTATTACGGCCCACTCCTTCTCGAAGAGAGGAGGCCTGTGTACCAGCAGTGGGAACATTCTAGGCTGATGATGAATTATTACTTTTAATAACCCAAGGCCTTAAAGTAGAGATAATACAATGGTTAATTGATAAGATATGTCTTAGCTCAGCCATGTGCAATGAATGTAAACAAACAACAGATTATTATTTCCCACTTGGATCAGGTCCAGATCACAAAAAAATAAAACATTTAAGGAGACATCTGCCTCATTGGCAAAAACAACCGACACTCATGCAAAAACATTACCCACGTAACGTAATCAGTCAAAAAGATAATACTTCTCAAATCTACTTAAAAGGTTATGCGATGAATAGGGGGACCTTTAAAAACACGCCATCTATCTGAGAAAAGCGAAATTTCCTTGTTGACTCGTCCCCTGTAATGCAATTATTGAGTGATCAAACAATTTGCGGCTAGACTGGGCCGTCGGATCCCGAAGAACTCACTTGCGTAACGTGGGTACATTTATTATGGGAGAAGCGTCTCGGAGCGACAACATAAATCATTAGCATTCCCCTGCCCCCCCGCCGACGTCGCATGCCCTCCCCCCTCTGTACTGATTCATCAGGTCATCGTCGGGATAGATTTAGATGCTGCTACTACAATGATATTAATGTCTGTAGTATTTATTGCTTCCCCGCTGTTCTGAGATTAAAAAGACGGATGTTAGATGCTTACTTATCAATTTTGTTTTGTCATAAAAGTCATTTAAGGGAGAAAGGATAATATTTTGTCCCAGTCGTAGGTTCTCTTCTTATCAGATTTATGAGAAAAAAAACTGGCACTCGATACCGTGATTTCACATTTTTTTCCGTAGAATGTTTTCAGATGTTTCGGTAACTTAAAAATGTTATCTTGCTTTTTCCTCAAGAGATCAGTTGAAGCGAGATGTGACAGAAAATCACGGGTAGTAAAGCCATGTTTAGGCATAGGTCACACTAGGCTGCTTGAGCCTAGTGTGACCTACGCCTAAACATGGCTTTGTGGCTCTTGTAGGTATTACTTTAAACGTAGGTTTTTTTATGATATTATGTTGGCAAAAATAAACATTGTCCCTAAGGACTAGTCTCTTCACAAAATATAACAAAAGAACGAAACAATTCAAACGCCGTCTAAAATAATCTAAGCCAGCTCAATTATTTTCGTAAACCTACATCTACGACCCCGCATCCTTCGACTCAAATGATGAGGGTAACATGCCCAATACCCAAAGATCGATGCAAGATTTAGTAACGACCCTTATGGTCGAGCAAAACGTCTGTATATTCGATCAGGGTCGTCACCTGTCATTTTATTATGGGAAATTTGAATAAGCGATTACCCAACGATAAAAGATACGATACCTGCTCCAGTTTCGTAATGGCGTTTACAGAGGTGAGGTGTAAAATAAATGATTTGGGGAAATAGGGTTCAGGAATGTTGTGGGAAAATAGTTTGAAGGCTTTGGTTTTTATTGTACTTATTGTAGTTATTGACAAAGAATAAAATTCAAAAAGTTTTAAGTAAGTAAACAAGATTATTTATTTGTATGAACATGGTATACATACATTGCATCCAAGATATTAAATACAGAAATGTTCTATCGTGTTCAGCCGCGTAGTCGCGTTTATTTTCTTTATTTAGTCATAAATCAACATACATAGTTACGAGTAAGTTGCTTTTAAATGACAACAACAGGAACCTACTTCTATAATTTCGAGTAGTCTGTGATTTACGCATGTTTGTTGTGTTATACTAAAAGCGAATAAGTGTTGCCGTAATACAGAACTATGATATAGAGATTTTAAATTAAGCGACGGCAGGTTTCGGCCACAAAAAACCAAATTGAAACATAACTTTCCCGTAATATAATACTTTCACTTATTACTTCCCTTATAAAACAATTAAGATTGTAATATTGGACAGTAACTCAAAATTAATTATCAGCCAAAAGATGGACAAGCATTAAAAACTCAAAGATATCAAGTTCCAAACTAAACAAGTCGAAATCGACTTCGTTACAAACTCGGATCGATCAAATTTCGCTCTCCCAAGTAATTAAATTACTGATCATTACAACTAACAGTTAATTAATGGATTTCAGAGTTACTTTTACACTTCAACAGAGTTTCGGAGTTCGTAAAAAGTAAATAAACGTCTCTTCTAATCTCAAGACTTTGTTGAAACGTTCTCAGTACAAATATTTACCGTTATGTGCTACTCGCTTAGTCTCAAACTTTATTTTATTACGATCAAGGTTTCGTAAGTCTATATTTTTATTACGTTATTTTTTTATCGTTAGATTAACATAATTTTTTATCGTTTGTGTTTATTTTCTATTGAAAAATGTATTTAATGTTACCATGCTGATTTTTCTTTCCACCGATATCTTGAATATTAATTACAGCAAGGTTCCAGATTATTACGGAGCGCTTGCATAGCTTTTAACTTGACATTAAGCCCTGGATTAATCAATGTATATAATGTTCTCTCTGTTCAAATCAGATACCTCCAACTACTGCTCACGCTCAGACCAAAAAATATGTGCCAACTCATTCTTAAGACTTAGGTGAAGTCTATACAAATCTTTATAAAGTGCGGTGTTTCAAAGTGCAGAGGGCACCAGGACCAGCGGGCATAAATCATTGCTGTCGAACGCCTTCTATCGGGCTGACACCTAAATCGCAGGAGGCATTACTCATTGGGGACACGCTACGAATAAATCCCAGTATTTTTCCTTTTTTCCTTAACGACATTCCACTTTGCGCCTTGGAGACGGTTCCGCGTAAGCGCTGATTTTTATGTGTTGTCAAATGTAAGCAAGACGTCGAGAGTTCGTCCTTGTGAGATAATCCCCAAGTTTATTGTACGCAAAGTGTGTATTTGTCCTTCGTAAATCATTTTATGGAGTAGTCAGTTTATTTTTTGGAAGTTTCTTGTGTCCCTCGGTAATTTACGTATTGGACAAAGTTAATCTGACCAAAATTGTATTTTTATACGTGCTGCCATTGGAAAAAAAAACAATAACAAATAAAGAATCAATATAAGTATTTCAATACAAACTTTATTTAATTCTCATTAGCTTGCAAAGCAATTGAAAACTCGAAGCTATGCATACAGATCTCGATATAAACAAAACGCGATAAGGCGGCTGACAAACTTTTTTCATTTCAGGCATCGAGAGCCGGCGAATCCGACTCACATTTAAAATATGGTATCCTTAGGATGGAGGCGCGAAGCCTAGAGCGATGGCCGTTTTACCGACGAAACAAGTGCTTGCTCATTTTAATATTTCCAACTTTCCTTGAGCCTGGCGTCATTAAGCGAAAAAAGCGCTGCGGGCAAAAGTGGGCCAGCCGGGTCCTTTAAAACCTCCTCAGTCCATTGTTGTATTTTTTCCCTTTCAGTCCGCGTGTTTTAGGAATTTAGTTACGGTGAAAATAATGTTTTCTTTTTAATTTTACCCGGTCTCGATAGGGTCTTTGTTTAGTTAGGAATAATTGGCGTCGTTTTTATGATTCGGGTTTTTATGGGCAATCATGTTGTGTAAATAGAAACTGTAGTGTCCATTTAAAATGGAGTCATGAATAATAATTCTCTTCTCTTCCATATTGTCACAACTGACACATAAAACCGTATATTTTCAGGTCGCTTCATATTCTGAATTCACAAATCTCATCACGTTTACCACAAACTGCCTGATTACGTCACATATGCCTACTACTAAATAACTACCGCCAACGCCGCCCCTTCATACATAATTACTTCAAATGACGCCCAACTCCAACAAACACGTAAAACATTCCTCTAAAAACATTTAAAAACATCGCGTCATCTTAAAAAAAAATATCAGAAATAACAACAGTGAAAACTTAATTTAGATGAGCAATAGTAAAGCTGCGTATACACTAGGAGACAAAATGTTGGCAAGCGCTGACCACCGCCAACATTGTGCCGCGGAGACATTACAAAATGAAGTAAAATAGGTGTTAAGATTGTTCAGCAACTCTGATACGTGAAATAATGCGCATCAATGTCACAAATAATGTTGGCAGACATTAAAAGCTTTTTTTTTCTAGACTTTTGGTAATTACGTTACACACTAGCAATTGCAATGCCTTTTATTTCGACAATTCCGCAACATTCATTGCATTATTTATATTGTCGACCAGGCGATTTTTTATAACATACGAAGCAATGGATTAGGAATTTCCTTCAAAAACTTTCGGATTGTGAGAGAAAGTGTGTTACACAATTGGAGTGCTAGGTTAAACGAAATCAACAGAGCAACCTTACGACAACAACAACAACTACATGTTCATTTTGCCCAATTTTTTATCAGCGATTATGCACACAACTTTACACCGTCACTAAAACAAAATGGAAACTATGACGCGCATCAATACGTTCGGTTTAATTTTACGTAGAGATAACAAGAAAAGTGATTCACCTGTGCGTACGTACATAACTATGTTTTTATCATTTCAGTGAGTACAGTTTAGCACAATTCTGTTCCAGTGACGTTGAAATTAAAGCCGTGACGAGAGTGAAATAAACATCGAAACTGCGGAAGGTAACCGAATAGTATTAGATCTTTGACAAATAACCAGTTCATTTTATCATAACTCAGATACATTTTCGGGTTAGATAGATACGCTAATATTTCACTATTGGTTTTACAGCAAAGGTACGCATTCCGACGTACAAGAATGTTTTCGGAAAAACTTTGCTTAGCTAGAAGAACTAATGAGAAAAAGTTACAAAAGTTACGTGTGACTCCGGACCCCGGAGTGTCAAAACACCGCTTAATATATTATTATCAGTCCATTTCTGCTTGCTACTCACTTCAAGATTTGCTTACTTCATAACGCTTACATGTGTGTGGGTGCGCACACATACATGCGTCATCACTTCATCTACGACAGTCCGTTGCGTTCATAAATCAGGGTTGTCAAACAGCTTGGAACTTGCCGGATATATTGCTGTTGCGAGCTCTCGTTCCACTAAGCTAAAAAGTTGCTGACAGTTTGTATGGTCAGATGAATAGATTCTTTTTACATAATCTAGTCAGAAGATATTGAGATAACATGATCTGTTTATGCTGGTTGTTTTTACGTCGTTGCTACGCTGTACCTTAGTATAATTTTTAAATTAAAACTCCATTCGAGTAAAAAAGCTTTCTGAAATTGAGCTGACTAGCGCCAATTTCAACTAGCGCTTATCAACATTAGCAAAATTAGGTTTTCCAGCAAGCGTCCTCTGAATTTCATACTCGACATTTCATATTACATTCAAAAGTTCACATTACATATGAGAAAACGTCCTATAGATAATACTAGACTATATTTTTGTTAGAAATATTTGTAAAGGTCATTACGAACAAAAATATAATGCAAGTATACTCGTATGAGTCGTCAAAAATTTGTGGCCGACATATTTTTGTATTTCCCGCCCACAGTTCATTTTCACCAAGACATTTTATTTTTAAAACGCGTACCACTGATTCACGTTTCCTAATGCCTCTGAATATGACATTAATTAGCGAGTTCTTTTTTTAATGTTAACGCAAAATTCAAATTAAATCTTTGATAATAAACGCTTTTCAGAAACCTCATAATGAACAAATTTTGTTTTTGCTGAAATTGTAATTGACTGGAGTTTTTGACATTCGGTCTTTCTGTGTTACTTGAGATCGAAACTGAAGAATCATACTCGAATCTCGACAAAATAGGTTAAGCTATAGATAAATAAAACGGAATTAAAAGAGTTGGCCGCTCTTTATCCTTCTTCCCAAAACACTTTAGAACGAACCATCCTAATTTAAAATACTTGTATCTGGTACTCTGCAATAAAACGAATTTCTCTAACATTTCTGCAACCAAATAAAAATGGCTGTTTCATAGCGAATTTTCGCCGTGAACCATAAAATGGTTTTACGAGGCTAGAATGTAGTTAGTTATTACACACGACTCGTTCAACGTGAGAAATCAGACTGTTTTCATATTTCTGCATTGCGTCAAATTATAATGTCATTTGTGGACGAAGAAATACATATTTTTAAAGAACTTTTAAAATTTTATCTTTATTTTAAACGTCTCGCTACGAATTTTTTTTAAAGCATTTTCAGCTGTCTTTGTTTTACTTAAAATATTATACTAATTGGCAACGACATTTCCATCTTTGCCTGCAAGAAATGATTCACTAATTTCCCCCTTTCTCTTGATAAGAAGCAGAATAGATAACTTTTATAAAGTGCTACGAAAATATTTCTACACTTTGTACACGTCGCGTAGCAATTACTGATTTACGTAGCGCTACACCTGCTACGCCGTAGCTTATCGATGGTGATTGATAAACCGCCGTAGGCACACCTTGCGAATAGTATAAGATAATTATGAATGAATTATTATTATTTTTACTACACGTTAAAAAGTACCATTAAGTTAAAAAAAAGATTATTGGGTTGTATGTCACGCTTTATTACAAAATTACTTTGACGTGCAAAAATATTTTAAAAACGTGTCTAATATTTTATTTTATTTACCTAATAAAATATTCTAAACTAAATATTATTATTAAAAATAGTTTTTTATTCATACGGGCTTGCCATTAATTAATGTAATTTGCACATGTTTTTTTTTCATTAATGTAAATTGAGTTATCGCGCAAAAAGGAATTTGAATTCGGTATTCGTATTCGTCGTTTTGAATTTGTAGGTACTAGAGTATATAAACGCGATAGAAACGGTACATCGGGAAATAATCATAATTACAAACAATGGAACGACTGACGTGTGGCGTGTAACAACATCGTGATATTATTAAAAGAAAAAATAATAGAATACTATGTCTTTCTGTTTACGGTGGCTGTTCTCGAAAAATGTTGGACAGTTCAAGAGCGATTGTCGGCAACTGATAGCAGTTACAAAGATAATCTTCTCCACAATATTACATTATTATTATAACTTTTGATTTCGTGCCAATAGGAGTAAAGTTTTTATTGTTTGTAGAAAATATATTTCGTAAACGAACGTAAGCTTAAAGTACTTTTTTTGTTTGTGAAATCTAATGGTGTAGGCATACAGGTTGTTATTTATCGGTCATAGTAGTATTTTGTAAACTCTCATTTGGATCAGTGAATTGATCCATTAACATAAAAATGTTGGTATTTAACGAGCTACTACGTCGAGTGCTACTAGTTTATGGAGATAAAACAGTTTAACGAGGTTTTTATATGTTTTCGATTGTGGGTGTCTCAACGAAATTGTTTGTTTCAAACTACTGAAGCAACAGTCAAACACTTATTTTCGTTTCAATGTGAATTACTTTTTTTCTTTCGTTGTTAGGACATAATTGCTAACTTTTATATTCTAAGCCCTATTAAAATATTTTCGGAAATGAAAATGTGGCTTTTTAGTCAGACTTTGTAATTAAATGTATAGAATTTGAGGGATATAACAAGCTAAGTATAATTAATGCTGGGTTTTATTAATGTTTATTATTAGCGTTTACAAATGAGACTCCTATTTTCAGTGTCACTTATAAAATTAATGATTTCTTTGTACAAAAAAGTAAACAGTGCTCTTGTTGGCGACACTTCATCTTTATTTGATGGATTACTAACTATTTTGATGGACTTCGTAATTAGGTGCTTATTGTGTTGTATCCGAATTCGAAACGAATGAAAATCTATCCAACCCATCATATCCAGTCGATCTATTCTGTAAACACCTCACCGTGAAAACTTAGGTGAAGTGAGCTCTGCCAGGGTTGCGGGAAAGTGTGCCAGGGTTGCGAAAGTCCGAAAGGGATACCGGGACCTTGGCAATAGGCAACTGAAGGAACACGGGTGGGTTTTAGTCAGTAAAAGTCTGACATGCCCTTCCGCTCCGCCCAGAACGGGAGAAGGCATTGGATGATTTCCGAGTCTCAAAAAAAAAAAGCGTCATTGCTATTCTGTAACCGTCTCACTGTGAAAACTTAGGTGAAGTGAGCGTGATGTGAGCTGTCATTATCATCGATACCTACTTCTGCTAAGGCAGTGACAATTCACTTCAAGCTCACTTCACCTAAGTTTTCACGGAGAGATATTTACAGAATACCACTGGGAGGGGTCTTGGTATGTAAAGATGGTAACCCATCCACGGATCAACTGCGGCAAGCGTGGCTTAACCTGATTGAGTGAGTGACAGCTCACTTCACCTAAGTTTTCACGGTGAGGTTTTTACGGTATACCACTACTGAACTCACGCGGTGATTGGTGGCAATCAAAAACGTGAAATGAAAATCAAACTGACAAAAATATTTAAATTATCCACTTTCAAATTACCATTATACGAAATACACAATTATTTTAATTAAATGGGGTGATATTATCGGTTGTACACTTTATTTTAAACTTAAATATCATAATAATTACACTTCGGACTCGTGTCCGGTTGATGGGAATAGGCTCGCCCCATAATACATGCGACTTAAATATATCTGCTAAATGTGGGTGTACTATAAGAATTTACAGTACAACAATTTTCTTAATGTACCTCGGCAAACTTAAACTATATACAAACGGAACGGTCGAACGGATTTGGATGAAATTTAGCACACGGTTGGACCACGAACTTGGATTACGATTACGACATAATTATCGGATACTTTTCATCCTGGCAGCATGTTTGTTATGTTTATAGTTTAAGTTTGCCGAAGAATATTAAGAAAATAGTTGTATTATACACCTCTGCCAAACCCTTCGCGGATTTCAGGCGTGATGTTATTTACTTTAAGATTTTTTTATTTCATTTTTCATACATATAAATTATATTTTTAAATATTCGAATAAAAAAATATATAAAACATTTAAAAATATAAAAAATAGTAGCCCACCGGTATCGGGAACAGGGTCCAAGCTACCGGCGGTCAGGGCTCCAGAGAGAGGAACCTCCTAACAATGCGAGCCGTGTCCAGGAGTACAGCTTTCTGAATCAAGCCCTTAATCCAGCTGCCTAACGAGAGCCTCCTTAGGTGTTGGTCGAGGCTCTTGGCAATTAATTAATTACTTAATTATTATGTTAATTAAACTTATCTAGCTAAGCATATAGTCCACAATCATTCATTACGAATCGTAAAAACTCGCATGGCTGCGTTACAAAACCGCACAACTCATTAAACAATTTTTACTGACAGAATAATTAAATTGGCACATGTACCGACAATTATTGCACAAACCTACATTTTTTCACGACCGATGTACAGAAAAAATGTGACAGCAGCAAGGAACGGTGATGATTCGACTGAAAGCCGTGTCTATTTCTATTTTGCATGTTTTCCACTACAATAGCCTTGACTCGGGCGAACACAACGAGCATTGAATTGAAAAATGGGCGTTTTGTTCTTGTCTTCGTGAAACCGAATGTGATTTTGGTGTGACAGAAAATTGCGGAATGTTTTCAGGAAAAATATTGTCCTTGTTCATATGTAGCTGTTATGTCGTGTTATGATTCAGATTCTTATTTCATCGTCTTTCCATGACCAATGACCAATGTCAATGTCTATGACAAATGTCTTACGCTCATCTATATTTATAAAAATGAATCCCTATTTCCCTTGGTCACGCCATCACGCGTGAACGGCTGAACGGATTTGGATGAAATTTGGCACATAGGTAGACCATGAACTGGAAAAGGGTATAGTATACCTTTTATCCCGATATTCCCACAGGATCGAGACTTATGCGAGAGAAACCGCGGGGCGCAGCTAGTCTGTTATAAAAATGATAAATTTTCTTT
Organism: Lithophane socia; assembly: GCA_947522985.1. NCBI lineage: Eukaryota > Metazoa > Arthropoda > Insecta > Lepidoptera > Noctuidae > Lithophane > Lithophane socia. Next base: position 9,778,703 of record OX383270.1, on the reverse strand, counting down.
AATACAAGATTAGAAAAATTAATCACTCAGTTGAGTTCCTACAAATTATGGTTTAAAGTAAAGTAAACATTTATTTACATAGATTGCAGGTACAGTTAATAAGATGTGACAATGATCCTTGTACATTACCTTATATTAGGCAAGCAACATTAATAGAACACGAGTGAATCAGTTTTTATATTGATTCACTCGTGTTATAATAATGTGTCTAACGGATAGCGATGATGACATAGATAAATTATTTTAAAGGTATTACAGTTGAACAATAGTCGGTATTGTACATTTAAAATAAAACATTAATTTAAATATTTTCAATACAATAGGAATAAAATTAAATAAAATGAAACAATGTCAAAATTAGGTATGTCTAATTAAATTATTCAGGTTTATTTTGACAGGATCTAACTTTGACTCTGACAGGAGCTCGTGGCTAAGTAATACCAGCCGTATAGTTTGATCGATCAGGTTAAGCTAGGCTTGCCGGGGTTGGTTCGTGAATGGGTTATTATAATCTTTACATACCGAGACTCCTCCGTGCCTCGGAAAGCACGATAAGCTGTTTGTCCCGGCTGTCATTCGTGGATCTTTGACAGTTGTTACGGGTCGTCAGAAGCCCAGTCAGAAGCAAAGTCTTACCAAGGGGTATCGTATTTACCCAGTTATTTGGTTGTGGAGGTCAAATACGCAGTTGCTCCATGTAAAATACTGGTATTCAGCGGCATCCGGTTAGATTGGAAGCCGACCCCAACATAGTTGGGAAAAGGGTATGCAGATTATAACTGACTCTTTGACTAATTAGGTATCAACAGGTATCATATACATAATAAAATCTTCGTCTGTAAAAATTTAAGGGTTTTTTATCAAACGGGAAAAATAAAGTTGGATTCGATTTCGTCTGTTTGCAAACTAATTTCATCGGTTTTACTTAACTCTGCTCAGAGCTAACCGTTGCTTTGCTTATGAGAGTTTAGTATCTAACATTATCTACTAAGTATTAAAATATTTCTAGTAAATCTAGGAATATTTAAAAAGGTACTTAGTATACAGGGTTATTGGTAAAACACCAACAACCTCTTAAGGCATCATTGTACCTACTCATCACTATGAACAACTTAAATGTACGGAATGCGAACATGTACGGAACAGCTGTATTTTTTTTCGCGATTTCATATTTGTTCACATAGTAACAGTTGTTCATAATGATGAGTACAATGACTCCTTAAGAGGTTGTTGGTGTTTTACCAATAACCCTGAATATGGGCGTGACTCGGAAATGTCATGATTATTTTAATCTGCATTTTCCTTGTAACTCATTTTTTTTCGATACGATCTCATGTTAGTGTCAAAGTGAGAGACGGCGTCGCAACGCCTTTTCCTTCTAAATAAATTACAGGGATTGACATAGTTATTCTGACTTATGTTTTTATGCGAGTCTATTATATTTACTTTTTTACTTTAATTTTACTCTTTGCTTAGAAATATTAGTTTCGCTCCAGTAATGAAGGTTCAGAAAAGACTTAAAAAAAACGTCTAAAAATATCACTAAACACTAACCTTATTACCACAAAACCGTGTTTATCAGTTGTTTAGCGTAAACACCTTTTTCTGTATGGAATTTGACATAAAACTGACATTAAACACGCGAGTTAAGACATAAATAAAAAAAAATTAACTACATCGACTGTCGTTACTCTGCTCCAAGTTTATGGGGGTTAAAACCGTTTACCATAACGCTTTACCCCACGACTGTACCAAAGAAATGTCCCACTGTCGGAGACAATAGAAGGTCACTGGTGTATCATAGCAATAGAAATCGCCTTGGCAGTAGTAGTACATTACTCGGCCGCGATTTGGCTCGCACACAACTGTTAAAACAGGGAACGACCGGCACCGAGCAATAACAACCGCTCGACGCGAGCGTACTTCCAATCATTATTCGTGTTTTGGGCATTTTTTTTTGTACATACACCTACATCCGTAAACTTTAAGGGCCGTCGGTGAGTGTACTATTAACTCTTGTAGTTTTAATGTATTCTGCAAGGTCGTAGGAATTGTTAATGCTTTGTGATTAGTTGAGCGTAAATAACGTGTGTATTCATTAGTGTAGACATTAGTGGGGTTTATTTTCGATTCTAGAAAAGCAGACGATATAAGTAGTCTGATGTAGTTATCGCAATGTTATTTCTTATAGATACCGAAATAAGAACAGATTCGGCATCTACTGTGTAGGTACAAGCTTTGTATTGTGCGAGTTAAATCGCTTATAGATTGGCCTGATTTATATCTGTTGATGCAAAACTATTTTAAGATGCGGCCAGTAAATATTGACTAATCCGAACGATCGTAGTTAGAATATAATAAACGCCAGGCAAAGGTCAAGGACTCTATAAATTATAACAACCAGACGGTAGATTCTGTGAAAATCTCACCGTGAAAACTTAGGTGAAGTGAGCTGTCATTCCATTGATGCAAGGGATTTACACTATTTATTGATAAAATACAATAGACGTAGATATATTTAACTAACCTATTCCGCTTAACTATTCTTCAAGAGTCATAAAAAATCCTGTAAGAAATCGACACGTGTTTCACCTCTCAACGAGGCATTCTCAGGATGACGATTGACCAATTGCAAACCAGAACACGACATGTTGCCACACCGAGCGCTGGACGCAGAGTGAATCAAATATAATATTGGATAGATTTATAAATTATAATATAATATTTGATTCACTCTGCGTCCAGCGCAAGACAAGCTGCGTTTTTGCTATGGACGTTTTGCTTTAATATACGATAAATTAGTCTGTATACTTTTGTTTAGTGCCTCAACGAATGAAAATACATGTATTGTCCATCAATCAGTTGTTTCCATCCTATCTTTCATGATCCTATCTATTCCTTATTCATAATAATCTATTTCTCGGTCAGCCGATTTTCTTGAGCCATTCGTACATACACACCCAGAACCACAATATCCCTTACAAAAACACGCCTATTTCATGTCACACTTCTCCGACATGTGCAAAGCGTCCACAACATTTTTGTACACACATACATTCTTGGCCTAATATTATAATAACAAACATAACGTTCTGCTGTAATCACTCGCCACCTTAATGTGCCGTAACTCAAATAAACTAGTTTTCGAAGACACATTATTACTTTCAGCTGAACTATAAATCAGAAAGGCATACTCTGCTAATCATTGCATTTGAATAGTAAGTACCTCTAATATAACAGTCATAACACGTTTATGAGTTTGGAGTACAATTTCTACCTACTTACCTACCCTTTTACATATTACTAAAGGGGTTTCAGCAAGAATTGGGTTCCTAATTTACACAATTGCAACGGAAACGGGTTCAGTATAATTTTGCTGATTTTATATACCTAGCTATCTTATAACCAGATACTAACTGTGCGTTTCCACTGGAACAACAAAACATGTTGAAATGTCTAGTTCTAATCAAAAATTGTATGGAGCATTGACAGAAAATAGAGATTTCAACATGTTTTGTTGTGAATGTTTCGCCAGTTCAAACGCAAAGTTACCTATGATGATAGGTAATAACGATGAGATACATAATTATTTATAGCGTTTTTGAACTATTTCTTACATTTCACCTGTAATTACAGAAAGATATCTACGGTGATTATACTCGTACATATTAGATTAGAAGATCCGCATTTATACATATTAGTTAAAAGATCTCTATTTACTATCATCAAATCATAAATATCTATTTACATCAAATAACGCTGTAAATAGATCCTTTATTAGACTTGATGATTCTGAAACCAGTCTTACCAAGGGGTATCGTATTCCCCAGTTTCTGGGTTGTGGAGGTAATATAGGCTGTCGCTCCATGTAAAATACTGGTATTTAGCTGCATCCGGTTAGACTGGAAGCCGACCCCAACATAGTTGGGAAAAAGCTAGGCAGATTGATTGATTTGACTTGATGATTCGACCGTACCATGCAGGTGTTTTGATGATACCACAATATAAATATGGAGTGACACTTTGATACGTGCACAGCTCGTAAAAGTCACTGACACGTCACAATTTTTTGTTTCGATTGTATGCAAAAACAACTTGTTTACTATTTAATTAAGTACGTATCTAATTAAAATAACAATGTGTTCATTGTAACTGAAAATTTTACGTATAATGTATGACCAACATGAGTTTTTTTCAGCGAAATGGTAATAGGTAACATATTATGCAATTGTTCCTGAATGGAATCGAAATCTCACACCTCGTTCTATATTTATTTTCACAACACATTGCTATAGAATAGAATAGAATAGAATGTTTCTTTATTAGAGTATCATGACTCAAAAATGGTTAGTAAGACTTAAACTATGTTAGTAAGAACTGAAAATTTACAAAACAAAACAAAAACAAACAAATAGGATAACCGTTGTGGTAACCCATGTGAGATGGCACAACAGTGACCCACGAAAACACAGTCTAGGCGACTCGAAATCATGCTTAGGATACTGTTGGAGCTGCTCCACACCCTGCGCACCATGGAAGCGCACCTTTTGCGCATGGTTGCGTAGAAACAATCTACATGCGCATCCGCGAACATCCCCGACGCACTACAGAAACGGGGCAGCCCCACCAGCATCTTAAACGCGTTATTGAACTGAACGCGGAGAGCGTTGTACGATCTTTGCTATGCTAATATAATATTTTTATGACAAACACCGACGAAAAATGGTAATGTTTTGCATAAATCTGTCACCAGTATAATCATAGGTAATAATTTGTATAACATACTGCCTAGTTTTGTTTACTCTCGTAAATATGTGCGTGGTATTATCATCTTTATGTGAAATGTGTCTGCGACTAAAATAACGTACACTAATTTAAGGTTTAATGGTATTATCGCTGTGTGAGTTGACACATCGAATAGAAATCTCGTGTTTCGTAAAGGTGGGATGATAGTGAAAATAATAATTATTAATGCGGTCATTCACTGCTCTAATATTAGAAACTATAATTTATAAACCCACAAAAATATCTTTTCACATTTACGAAAAGTTAGTTTTTCTATTCTTAAGAACGGATGAAATTCAGTCGATAGACTCTCATCTGTTCTTAAGAATAGGAACACTATCTGTTCTTAAGAATAGGAACACTAACTAAAATGACCGTATAATACTTAAAACGACATTACAAAATCCTGAAAGAATAACGCCTAATGGCTCATTCACACAAGGACGATTCGTGTTTTTTCACGAATCGTCTTTTTTCACGATTCCTTTTTTTCTTCGACGGCGGCAATGCCTTCTAAACGTGTTCACTAGCATCACGAATCCTGAAAAATGACGGACAAGTCTTAAATCACGTATCGTCTTTTAAAATCACGTTCGTCAAAAAACACGAATCGCTATTTTTTTGTGACGGATCCGCTGAAGCGCTCGCCCAAGACTGATTGGATGAAGTGTGAATATCTATTCGGATATTTTGACGAATCGTCAATGACGGATCCCGTGTGAATGCTGCCTTACTCAGTCGCATAAAGAGAGTCATATAAATGTAATACATTGTTTTATTTTGATTCAGATCAGCAGGTCAGTCACTTATGCAATTATAATAATTGGCTTGATAATAATTTATTACAACTAAAGTCGAGTCTGAAAACAAACGCTAACTAAACTTGTCCCGTCCACAAACGGGTCTGAACTTCTGACACAAGGTACTTACGCCTACCGTAGATCCAGACTTAAATATTCTTGAATATCGTATTCTAAAATATCTTTGTCATTCAAAATATTTACAAATAATAGACATTGTGTTATAATAACTAAAATGAATTTCCTCAAAATCAAAACTGACTCATAACAATGTACGCGTATGTTTGCTTTCAATCACTTGTCTTCAGCGAAATTGCAAATGTCATAAGTAACATCTTTCATAACAATGAGGGAACTGTTACGTATATCATTCGGCGAAAATAATTAACTGTTACGAGTATAAATATAACAGTGATTTTCGGTAGCCGTTCCATTTTTCTTCAACCAACTTCAATTCTTTCATTAGTCGAGACTCGAGACTCATTTTGGTTTTTCTTTTTGTCTTACGCTTTGGTGAGAACGGAAGTGGAAATTGATTTTCTTTGAAACTCTTTCTATTTTCTCTTCTAATTAATTTCTTTAGTGGATGAAAGTTTAGAGTTTCACGACATTGCTCGGTGGAGCACGACTAGGACTAAATCTAAGTAGGAGAAGTAAGAAGACTTGTTAATTTGACGGTTTATTTACCATACTTAGGGCTGATTTCATCAAAGTCAGATATCTTTTATCCGTGGAATAAAAATGTCATCTGACAGTTTTTGTATGGAAAAACTGTCAAAAATTCAAAATTTATTCCCAGGATAAGACTTATACTCGGTATAAAAGTTTGGTGAAATTCGCCCTAAGTAGGCAAGCAATAAAAATAATAATATTTTAGTAGAAAGACGATGAATTGGCAGCTCATTACTGAACACATTTCTAAGGACATTTAGCACAACTCAATAAAATTTATCCTGGTTGACTCGTCACAAATCCAAATTTTTCGAAGTCATTACAAATTACCATGATTTTACACAAAAAAAATACTACATCAATGGAAATGCGACGTAAATTAAATTGTCCGTTTCTTTTTTCTACACAATTTCATCGTGCTGGGAGTTAAAATACGCGGAGCAATCAACACGCGATTCGGTTGCTCGACATCATGTACATCATTTTGTGCCACCTCCCTAGGGGTTGAGAATTAGCGACTGTATGCTGCAGCTTTTTCATATGTACGTTAATTTGTTACGATTTGTTTGTCCGTAGAGTATTATTATTTATTTCACACTTGTCTACATCTTTGCAATGAGCCTCATTGACAGCTTTTTCAGGCTACCAACTAGAGATATTGAATTTGAATTAACAAAGATTGTAGGTACAAACTACGACGTATACGATACTCCTTATAAAAAGCAAGCTTCTATGTATGTATAAGTCAATTCCTTTTGCTTAGATGCAGTTATAAAAATTTGATAAATAACAATTGAAAAACATGTTATTTTCTTGAAATACATAAAACCGATAAGTACTTTTGAATAATTAACAAAATACAGGTCGAAATAATTTAACTCATAAATACCAAAGCGAAGATAATCCCAAAACTATTCTTCCCACTGACATAACCCCTAACTAGTTACTACTTACCGTGCTACATCTAGATCACATCTCATCACATAGATTGTCATATCGCAAATACAGTCATGTAGGATTTACGAGAAGCGTCCCTTTGGGTTGTAGTAGATGAATATTTAACGAGTAAACACCTGTGTAGCCCTTCTAGTATACACGGATATCTATGGTGATGTTACGATGACCCGTCGGTAGAGTAACGAGAAGTAAAACTCATTATGATTTCATTACTCATTTCAACGAAATACTTCGAAAAAGAACTGTTATTTTAATGATAAGTAATTTTCAGCATTGTATTTAATTTGGGTAAACAATTTAAGTAAATAAAATATTTTTTTTTAAGAACAGTTTTAAATTAGAGGTAAGTAGGTATATTCTTTATTAAATTATGATGGTTTTATAATAAAAATCGTCAGGATTACTGAAAGCGTTGTTATAAAAGTAAACATCACGGAACAACCAGAAGAAAAATAAAGCTAGAACGACTTTAGAAAGCGATTCGCGTGTAGCTACGGATGTTTTAATAATTTTGATTATGATCATTATTATTTTATAAAGGGTATCTTACGATAAACAATTTTTACGTATCCATTTAAATGTTAAATTAATGATTTTTACAAATAATTTAGGATTGGCAGTCCATTACCTCAAAGTATAATAGGTTATCCGTACCAATTATTCTATGAAACATTCAAATAATAATACACTTATCAGATACAGAAGACCGATAGACGGAAGTTTAAATAATTTCCCTCGGGCTTGAAACGAAGATTCATAAATAATAACTAATTTCAATGTACAAGGGAAATGAACATTGTGCTGTGCACATTTATACTTCATCTCATACAAAACCTTACGTTGGATACGAACGCTTCTGTGAAATTAAGTTATGAATAAAAAACTTTAATGATAAATAATAATGTTAAATGATTTTATTTCTGTAAGTAGGTTCGTATCAATATGTATATAATTTGGCAAGAGGCTCGCCCATTATTATATGGGACTTAAACATAGGTAACTGGCGGAATGTTGGTGTATTATAGGTATACCTTTACCCAACCCTTCGGGAAATACAGGCGTGATATTTTAGATTTGTACAAAAACTTGTACACTCCGATCATATTAAAAAAAACTAGATTAAGTCGGCGTTTCCTATGTGACTACTTTGAGAAGAAAAGCCGAAACAAACTTTTAGTCTCTTTTAAAGTCCAGACATAATCTTGGTCAGATCATGAATGTGAACACCACATAGATTGGTGTCTGAAATGGTGTTTTGAGAAAAGTACCACACAGATTTGACAGGACCAATCAGTGCACGCATTTGTCTAACTCAACTCAGAACTTAAAAGGAGCTCAGCAAAATGTGTTTTTACTTAATAATCAATCTGCCTAGCCTTTTCCCAACAATGTTGGTGTCTGGTCTGCTTACAGTCTAACCGGATGCAGCTGCATACCAGTATTTTGTGTATTGTATTAATCTGTCTAAGATAGATTTTGGATATTTAGTCTACGATTTGTCTATGTTGCAAAGCTGCGGCTTCAGTACGCGGATGCAGATCAATCGGTGTTGGTATATGTTATTGAGTTTGTAACAAGATAAAGGCATGCGTAATGCTTTTAATTTGAAAACATTTGAATACAGATTTGGTTTCTCGATTTGACTGTTACCTACTTTTTGACACAATTTTGGTTATTGAAATCAGGAAAATAGTCCAAAAATGAGTTATTTAAATAAGGGCCGATTTTTAAATCTTCAGATAATTTTTAAAGAATGCGGGGATGATATAACATATTATAGCTAACAAATGACGATACAAGTCATCTGAGTAAGGGCCGATTTCTCAATAGGCAGCTAACTTTATCTGAGAAATAAATATAAAAGTTTGACAGCTTTTGTACAGAAAATAATTATGTCATACTGAACTTTAAATAATTGGCCTTTATTTACAACTTTAGTTTTATTTCTTGTTTATTTTTTTTAATCGACTTGAGACGTAAATATTAAAAATAACTCAATTGCGCTACTTATTTGGCTACGACTATTAGGACGACAAAAACAGTTGAACAACAATAAAAGAATAAATTAGGTAATCATGACTTTAGAATAGTCAATTCAAAATCAGGTTATTTAAACTATTTCAAGCGTTCTGTGAAAGAGCCCAGCCCAGAGATGTATAACAGGCCAGTGTCACTTTCCGCGCAGGCCTTGTTAGTATTTGCTGCCGACATTACAGGCCACTTAGCTTTATGAGTGAATGGCCAATTAACTGCCATTTTGTCACTTTATTATTATATTAATGGACCATGTTTCTTTTTTATTGTTTGACAATTATTCTTTATTGTTTATTATTTCATCAAATTATGTACAACGTGTGTATCATAAATGTGTACAATTTTGGTTGATCGATTGAGTTTGTTCTAACGATATTGTTGTAATTAAGTTTGTCAGAAAATTTTCAGTTTTAGACTTACCTAGTATTTGAATATTGTTTGGTAATATTTGAATATTGTTTGGTAACTTTAACTAAAAGTATGCATACTAAACTTTTAGTTAGCGATTTGATACGCAAATATTTTGCTAACAGTTACCCAGTTATAGGGCTGTCGTCGGTACGGTCTCAGGTTCGATTCTGTGATTCTTTGGACTAATTTTTAAGTCTGGAAACCTAGTGCCTACCTACCTAAGTTATCAACTGATGGGGATAACCTTTTCTCCTGTTATCATATAAAGAACCGTGTTACCTAATTAGAGAATGATTAAGACCCATCTTGAATCCCTTATCCCTTCCAAAAGACAGCAGCATTTGTTTTTGTTTCATTCATTATTTTTTCCCATTTCTTAATTAAACGTTAATCATAAAGATGATTATTAAACAATAACAAACAAATAAACAACTCAAAGTAATGATGAATAAGTAAACTTAATGAAAAATTTTCAAAAAGAAATATAAAAAAAGCAAGACAAAGGAAAGAAAACTAATTATACTTAAAATTCGCGTCCAACGGAGTTGGTGTTACAATTGTACGAACAAAAGAAAAGCTCTCGCTTTTTCCCGACAGCTCCGGTTAGGCGATTATTGAATTCGAAATTGACAGAAGTTATGTAGGTCGTAAAATCTTATTTTTTATCTTATTTCAGTCTCCATTAAGTAAAATAATGAAGGTATACAATAATTTAATATGATGTACATAAAAAAAGAACTCTTATTATGAATTATACTTAATTGATTCTTGGCTACCCAATCATTGACTTTATTAAACACTAAATTAAACTTACTAATTTACTAAATATAGATACTAAGTAATAAATAAATATAAAGTAGATAATAACAAAAAGTAAACTTCCACAAGCAATAAAAACTACATAAATCTTACCTTGATAGAACGACGCGACGTCTGGAACTCGGCACACAAATAAGTCCAAGTACTTGCACTATATATCACTATACAACACGACGTACGGACAATCACATCTCAATGAGAATGGAACTTCCAAGTTTTTGCTCCAGTTTTGTTTATTGTAGTAGTCACAACCTCATGGGAAATTATCTACGAACTCCCAGCGACAATCTCTCAACCTTTGTAATGGAAAACGCAAACACTACAACAGGTACCAACATATGTACATAAAATACTTAATTTTCACTATTTTATTCGTACATACATAAATATATTTGCTTTCCTAGCGTTTAATCACAACTTACGGGAGTATTAACAACCAGATTATTTTTTGTAAGTCTTTTCAGGACCGTTACGAACGCACTTAGATCTTCTTCTCTTCTGTTTTATCACAACCATTGCCACCCATCCGTCTATAGTCTAAAAGTCCACGCTGATACACGGCTACATCTCTTTCAAGTTCTAAACACTAATTTAATCTATATTCACAACACTGAAGAGGTAAACATTGAAACACGTTAAGATTTACATTGTGTTAACCTGCGCTACCATGGCTTAATAATTCCATATTAATTCACGGAAGCATCGCAAAGTAGTTGTTTACGGAGTACTTTCATATTTACAAGTGGTTTATTAGATAGTTTTTGGCACAGTTAAGTTTGACGGAGTTCATGCTGAACACGTGAAGTTTGCCACCGAAACGCGGAGACGCGCGCGTTTTCCACTAACTGCCAACCGGCCACTGAACACACGTCGCTACGAAATATGCATTTATAAATAGTTATATGTATCCACGTCCAAGTGTCTCACTAATACGCGAACCCGCCGTAGTTCGGAGGACGGCGGTGAATGTCAGGTGATGTCGGAGCTGTCAGTGAAACTGTGTTTTCAGTTTTCCAACGCGACGTGTGTTCTCGTACTGTTTGTGCTCTGTTACTAGAGGCACGCGTTCTACTGCAACTGCTGAAAGGCGAAACCTGTTGAAATAGGACGGGGGACTGCGTGCGAGAAAGACGGCACGATACCACGCAACTCCGTGCCTCGTTTCAGGCGCTTATTTTGCTAGGATCGCGTGTGTGCGTGAAAAGTCGCGTGCTCACGACCGGCGAATCGGTGTTAGTGAGTTGTGGAAAACTCTCTTTAGGACGCTTTCACAAGCGCAAGGATTTTCATGATTCCAAACAGCGCTCCTAATAGATTGTATTGAACATCACATACTTTATGCTCATGTTATTGTTTCTTTAAACTATTAGCAGGATTTTTTATGGAAAATTAAATAAATTATGTATTTCAACCACATAATAGTTTACTTGTTGATGGAAAATTATTTTTTGCCATAAAACTTTAATTCCGTCGGTTAAAAAAACTATTTAGAATAATGACCTAGTTTAGGCAGCTTGCATTTAAAATTAAATGAAATGTTTTTAATAGTGTGCTCATTATAAACGGAACACGAAAACAGAATCAATAGAAAATTCTTAAGTAAGTTAGGTATTCCTACTGAAATACTTAAAATTATATTTTGGAACAGAAAAAGATATTTTGTTACTAATAAGTATTTTCTTTTATTGTGCAAAAAGTAACAGACATGTAGAAAAATAAATTTAAGTATTAAAAAAAATGTATCTGAATACATTAATCGAAATCGTTTCTAAGAATCGGAGGTGTCGTTGTAAGAATTAATCAATTTAAAGTGGCATCAAGTCCAATATAAACAAGAGGCCACACAGACGCATGTCGTAATCAAATAGCACGCAACTTGGAGGCTGTGTAGGTCGGCGAGCGAGACAAAAGAACGGCGACGAAACGAGTGTGAGTGAGACCACGACACGCACCGTGATGCGCACGCAGCGCTCGATACACCCTACGACCACCACACTCACACCCCCGCCAAATCTATACCGAAATGGGCGACCACCTTTGACAGCTCGCTCCAATGTAGCGATGTACCCTTCATTATATCGGGAATCAATTGACAAATGGGCACCGTGCGTTTGTGGTCGCTGCCCGCACACCGCCGCACCACCACACCAACACACCATGACCTGCATCGTCTGCATGACCACGACCACGCCGACGGCTCTTTGTTTATCTTTTTTAAAAGCCTCCTAATGGAGAGACTCGTGCCCGAAAATCCTAAAGGACGGTCGCTTTGACGACCGTACCTAAGAATGTTTCGTCACAAATTAATTGAATGTCTTTACCTTTTGAATCTCCTTGATGTTACAGAAACTCAAACACAAGTACTTTCTATTCTTTTCGTCTCGTATTCTTCGTTATTGTCTTATTCGTTTCATATTTTCCAGTCTTCTGTAGAAGGGTTTTGTCTGCGTAGTTGAAAACTAAATTGACTTTTAAAGTTGACGTGGGTAACAAAAAACTGGAGCCCCGCGGGGATGTACAATTGTTGGAACATTTCAAAGATCCTGAATTTATACTACTAGAAATAGTACTAGTTGCGCCCTGCGGTTTCACCCTCGTAAGTCTCAATCCCGTGGGAATCCATTCAGCCGTTTAGCGTGAAGGCGTTACAAACAAACAAAGTCACTTTTGCATTTATAATATTAGTTAGGGAGCTCCGAACGGCAAATATAAATGCGTTTTACCGTTAGTTGCAAACTTTTCAATCAAACAAAACTAATTAAGTATTTCCCTATCACAACATAAATCAACCTTCAGAATCACAAAATTCCATTCATCAAATCGAGCACTATAAACAAAGCAATCGTTGTCGAAAACCAAATCGCACATACCTACAATTTTTTCATCGCACAAAACTTTTTATGACCTTTCATTGTTCTGGAAGCTTCAGTCATGCTCAATTATGAGTAATTAGGCGAACATGAAAGCGGTGCAGGTCGTGTTACGAGACGGGGGCACAGTTCCAAGGGCGCCGCGAGAGGCATTCCACTCTCCAATGAAAAAAGCCTATCAGAATTATTAAATTTGACCTCCGCGAGCGCTCTGATTGCTTGTTTTGAAATATCAGGGGAGGACAGATAAAATTAACATTTTATTTTTCAAATTAAGCTAAATTACACTGAGACCGAAAACCTATTGTCGATCGTTAAATAGCTTACAATAATACTCACCCTCCAACACACATACACTCATTTACACTCTACTCACCGGAGGCCATCACAAATACATCTAATTTTTAAGATTGTATTTCTATATTTGTCACTTTTTTTTTATTTTATTATTATAATGTTCTATCGAATCTATTATAGATGTGTATAGAGGTCAAACAATTTAATTAATTTTTAGTGTCGCCTATAACAAGGGAAGAGCGCTGATGTCTGAAATACAGATATTTTATATCTAGTTCAGACACAGATGTTTCAATATCTGAACATAGAATTAAGTAGTGTATCACCATATTATTATTTTATGTCTGTATATTTTGGAACAAATAAAATTATTCTTATTCTTATTCTTATTTAGAGGATCAGTGCGTCCCTTGGTATGTCTTTAGAATTGTGTTTGGAGTTTAAATAAGAATAGTACAATTTGAAGCTTAATAAAAATGCCGCAGCGTACGCTTAGTTAAAGGGATAATATAATTTCGTTTGCATCTGTGAGCGTATCCTTTACTTATCGTTAAAACTGTGCCATGCGTAAAGAAAAATCTTGTGAACTTGAACTTTCACCGCCCACACACGTGTCGCGATCGGTAGCGCCATCTGTGGAGTCCGCTGAGAACTCAAAGCACCACGTGATTTCAGGACTTTTCAGGAATTTCAGGACACAGTGATTCCACATCATTCTATACACAGTAGTATCAGTATTATTTCGGTAAAAGACCGCAGATTACTAAAAACATCTGCAACCGATTAAGGAAACATTCAAATCACAAACCAAAGTATTACCCTACCTTTTCAAACCTGAGCGAACACAGACTTTCTCCATAAAAAAATAGCTAATGAGCCCGATTAATCGCATAGGCGAATAAAATAACCTCTTTTAAAAAGTTGTCAGAGTGCCAGCGATGCCACGAACAGTCGGTTGGGAACCACCGAAATAATTAGTATGTCGCATTCCATTTCTATTGTTAGAGTCACATTATTTCTAAATTGTTATATTTGGTAATCCTCCAATTAGTCGACTACAAGGGATTACACGCACATTTGGAGCGCCCAGTGCTTCTAATTAGAAAATCATTAACGCTGCGTGATTGTGTACCAAATGGCAATAACGTTTTGTTTGTATGGACGTGTTCATCCGAAGAGTTATGTTTGTATGGACATCCGGCGGGTTATGGGCTAGCTTTTTAAACACGTCTTACCACAAAAACTTAGACACTTGTTAAACGCGTGTCTACTGTCAGATTTATGTCAAATTCTATACATAAATGCCGTGTTTAAACGGTGTTTAAGCTAAACAACTGATAAACACGGTTTTGTGGTAATACAGCAAATATTTAACGCTATATAAACCTCGAATGTCATGACTATGACATAGGCCATATGCCTATAGGTACTTACATGAAGTACCTACTACTTTTTGTCAAACTGACTTTTCTGTTTAACCCTTTCTCTGCCCAAATTCATTGTGATTGTTTAACTATTATAACCGGTAACGTGAACAGTGAAAGTATGAAATCAGTACGCATTACACATCAACAACTATGATTCACCATTCAGCTTATTTAAGGTACGTACTTAACTACAAAACGAGGTAATGCAGTCTACAAATAGCCACATCCACGCATCACCGACCTAAGCAACCACGTCATATAGACTTCGCTCGCTACAATTTTTCACACACCTCCGGAAACACTTGATGAATGTGTCGAGATGAAACACAGAGCAGAGCATGGACGGAATGTGCTCAATAAACTATCTGAGCGGACTGTACGTTGGTGGTTGCTATGTTTAGGCGCCTTTGAGATAAAACTGGACGTACAGCGTCTATTTGATAGAACTACCTTTGTAAATGCAGCGTCATTTCGAATTTCGAATATGCAGTATTTAGCTTTGGAGATAGCGTTCACGATGAATACTTAGACGCTTTTTAGTTTTGCTACAAAATCCACCGTAAAACCAATCCTATAGGATTGCAAACTGCAAGTTTGTTTTTATTATTTGTTTTCTTTACATTCAGCTTCCTTATCTTTATGTAAGCTATCAATCTGCCTAGCCTTTTGCCAACTATGTTGGGGTCGGCTTCCAGTCTAACCGGATGCAGCTGAATACCAGTGTTTTACATGGAGCGACTGCCTATCTGACCTCCACAACCCAGTAACTGGGTAATACGATACCCGTTGGTTAGACTGGTTGTCAGACTTTCGTGCTTCTGACGACTCGTAACGACTGTCAAAGATCCACAAATGACAGCCGGGACCAACGGCTTAATGTGCTTTCCGAGACACGGAGGAGTCTCGATATGTGAAAATGGTCACCCATCCACGGACCAACCCCGGTAAGCGTAGCTTAACCTGATGGATCGACCCGAGCGGCTGTTATTACTTAGCCACGAGTTCCTCTTATCTTTATGTAAGCTATGCGGTCTGAAATTAACTGAAACGATTCATTTGATGCATAAAAACTCATTATAGAACAAACACATTTCAGTAATCTGAAACAAATAATCTCTAAAAGTGAAAAGCAACAGATATAAAGAAAGCTTTTCTTTTGCTTCTCGTGATTCAATGAAGGTTAGCTACCAGTTGAGCAGAACACTCACTGCTATCACACTCATATTAATGATTGTCTAGCCCTTGAGATGTTGCCCTAATCTTTAAAAAGACCTTTACCTTACCTTTTACCTACCTTCTTTCTTATAACCTGGTATTTGGTCGTAGGAGGTAATACCACTAAAGGACAAACCCATGTCACAGATATTATAATACTACGCCCATGTTCAAATAGCAAAGTTTAGCCTCTGAAAAAATCACCTCGATTTCTCAGAGCAACTACTACGTCTCTCTCTGGAGTTTTATACGAATCTAGTAAAAAATACGTCTTAATCATAATGATTTGCAATGGTAAGCGAAGATGTGGGCTAAAATATTGATTTCGAACCGATTTCAATGTTTAGAGATTGAGATTTAAGTGTAGACGTCTATGGAAAATAGATATATTACATTGACCACCTCTCATTCTGTCTACAACCTAACATTATAATAAGAAATTGCCGGGCGGTGCTTCTTAAAACTGAAAACAGTCCTCACATAAAAACGATTTCAAGTAAAACCGTTTCACTTTCACATAACAATGAGAAACACAAAACAGCGCTACGGCTGTCAGAACAAAACGCGTTAACGTTAAGGTTAGCGGATAGGTGCACGCCAAATTTGACGTTGCTGCTAATCCAATAACTCCCTGAGGCACATTTGAGCCACAACTTTTGTACTAAAGCCACCACATAGATACGGGCAAAAGGCTCGATTGTCGTGGTGGGTCGAAAACAAAGAATAGAATGAGCCTTCTCCAGTTGCCTTGGTAAAAAAAGGGCATTAAGATATTATGGAACAAATATCAGGCGATCAAGTTGAATTTGTGTTAGTTAATAACGCTATTCTAACTATACGTACCTACTCACTTTATTTTACATTATTATGTTCGGTTTGATCGGCCCAGTTCGGCCGACGAACTGACGCCACAGTGCATACTTCGGCTGATGACGAATAAGGTGTAGGTACGCGAGCCGTTACAGCGTGTGTAAGCCATACAGTGAGCCCTTTTCACTTTTCTGTTTATCATGTTCATGAATTCCCTTACGATATTTTCATACATATACGAAGGTACCTACTTATTGTTCCTATAATAAAAACTTGAACAAGTATGGCACCTAAAATAATAGGTGTTCGAGTTTATAAATTGCTATGTGGATACCACCGTCATCGTTCTATAATATTTTCTTAGCCTTCAGATGTGGTTTTCATGTTCTTACGCACTGCCTGTAGGTAATCTCATTTCAATAATTTCATAATAAATAACATTGGCTGAATACAAGAACTTACGATACCCAACTTCAACTTCATAAAATGTTGAAAATTTTAAACCAAGCTATACAGATAACAAAAAGTTAAGTAGGTACACATGTAGCATCCACACAATCTTAATTAACTGGCAAAGAATCCCTATTACCAATTAAAACACAATAAAACTAACAATAATACGCCACGTAACAAAACAAAATGAACGAAACATTTAGAAACAATAGTTTTAGATCCGTCCTCGGCCACTCCACGACAAAGAAATGGGTCAGTGTCGGCAAAGAAATAAAAATAACCACTTGTGTCTATATCGAACGTTACCCTTTTCATCTCCACTAGTGTAAAAGTAAGATGTCACACGAGTCGACAGCCCAACCGCTTGTATTTAAACTGACTTGTAGCGATATGTTTTATCGACAAATTCGCATATTTGTTCAATATTCTTTGCTTGGAACGTTAGGGAAAATGTAGGAAAATCTTGGAAAGAATTTTGCGACGATATGTTTCGATACAGTTATATTTATTTAACTATCCATCATAGGCAGATATTTATTGTGTATAAAGTTTTTGAAACAATAACAGATAATGTGTGTTTAGGATGCCTGCCTACGTAGGTAAGAATTTTTTCGATAAAGATCTCACTTCATATAGTAAACCTTCCTCATATGGACACAAAACACTTACACTCCCCCTGAATACGTGCACCCCATGGTATACAGATTAACTATTATTTCCCGTGTAGCAATATCATTGGGGAATATAAATTGCACGCAAAAAATAATAAACATACTGATCCAAGTTTTGAGATATGAGGATCAACTGAGATAATGCCAACATATTAAAATGCGGTTTCTCGATTATTTTGTCAAGATAAATAAATACCGAAGTAAAGTCTCCAGCGACCTATAGCGCCATCTGTGGCTGCAGCCATGAACTACAGGCGATGGAGGTTGAATGAAAATGGAAATGTAGTACCACCGAAAGTTAAACATCGCTAAATGTTTCTTAATAATTCTTAGGTAGGCTACCTATGTATGAGCAAATTACAACAACAAACTATAATGTATTTTGATGAAAAACGAAATAGGAAAAGAATATTTTCCTATTTCAAAATATAGATCTATGTACATACTGTGTATATTTTCCTATTTGCGTCTACATTTTCGAATAGTGAATGAGGTACTATGGATTTTAGACTCGTGAGCAAATATATGATTTGGTTTTAAGGTAGAACGCACAAATACAAAGAAGCTCGTAGCTCATTCTTTTGCTCTGTTTCGTGAGAAGTGAAGAAGATTGATTGTGGTCTGCTCCAATGAATCACTGACCTTATGAAGGTAAGATCTATTTAATATTACTGTTCTTAGAGATGTCGTGGATAAGGTCTCGCCGCTCATTTGTTGTGGGTCCAAATCTGGGCAAGTACCAATGTGACTTTTTCAATTCATATGTTATTTTTGAGGAGCTCGTGGCTAACTAATAACAGCCGCTCGGGCCGAGCCATCAGGTTAAGCTACGCTTGCCGGGGTTGGTCCGTGGATGGGTGACCATTTTCACATATCGAGACTCCTCCGTGCCTCGGAAAGCACGTTAAGCCGTTGGTCCCGGCTGTCATTTTGGATCTTTGACAGTCGTTACGAGTCGTCAGAAGCACGAAAGTCTGACAACTAGTCTAACCAAGGGGTATCGTATTACCCAGTTACTGGGTTGTGGAGGTCAGATAGGCAGTCGCTCCATGTAAAATACTGGTATTCAGCTGCATCCGGTTAGACTGGAAGCCGACCCCAACATAGTTGGGAAAAGGCTAGGCAGATGATGATGATGATGATGTTATTTTTGAGTTTATTTTGGACATTACTGACATCAGTGAAGGAAATTATCTTGAGGAAACCCGGACTTGTAAAGGATAAAGTGAATAAAAGTCTGAAATCGCCAACCTGTCTTGAGCAAGCGTGGTGATGAGGCTTTTATCTTGCAGCAGGCGTAACATGAGCACCGTTTTGTCGACGGAAGAGTAGACAAAAATTACGTTTCCTGTAGACAGTACGGCGGCAGCAAAGTAGAAAGAGTCAATTGCACTTTTTACGAAATTCACTTTTTTACATAATTCGACTCGGAATTCTTTGTTTCGTCATAGGATTTATCGGTTGTCAGTGTAATTTTGATAGTAAGGATAGAAAACTTTCTTCCGAAATACTCTACCTACGAAAAGACCTAGACAAAGATCGTTAGAAATGAAAGACAAAATGACAGATTGTAGAAGGATTTCTACGGTGCGATGTCAAAAATGAAGAAACGAACTGCCACTTTGTATAGAAAAAGCTATGTCTATTCTTCGTAGAGATAGAAAGCGCCATGCTACGCCTGCAGAAGGACAATCTGGTATTATTAATGTTATTCGAGAAACCCCTAATAAACAGAAAAGAAAGGAAAATGGCACAGCAGTCATCCATGTCCAATAGTATCCTTGCCATCACTCGTCCTCTCACAAGTTTCCATGCCCTTTCAATCAGCCTGACAACCACAGCGATGAAGCTATTAATGTGGTGACAAATCGCTTGTTATGACTGCGACAGTACACCGTGCCAGATGCTCCAATTTTCAGTTAGGACTGCTCATGTCTCTATACCTGATGACATATCAATTACGATTTATAAATAGACATGTCTGTACTGTTTTAGATGTGACAATGTGTTTATCATTATTTTTATTGATAAGGTAGAGTAGGTACGTCAGGTGGACTGCTTTGTGGTTTATCATTCTCTAACACAAATGGGTCATAATTATCCCTAAAAGGTAGTTAAAGTAGCTTTTCTTTCTATGCCTATTTCTAATCCTTCCACCATTGAACCAAGTAGTTTTTTTTTCTATAATAACGGGATTTAAATACTATCCATACGTCTTACTAACAAGATCCATTATTTTTACTACTTAATATGTGTAGAAATGTAATATTTAAATGTAAACATAATTTATAACTCAAATTACTGCGTTCACTGAAAACTTAAGAGCAGTTTAATTTCACGAATGTATCTGCTTTAGTTCGCATTAAAAGTGTTAGATGGCGCTGTGAATCCCTCATTTTAACATAACACGTATTTATGTAAGTATTTGTTTTAATAATATAGTATAGATAAATCGAAATACTTATAATAACCCCATTTTTATGTCCACGCCTGGAGAGATCGCAGAAAAAGCTAAGGCCACCTATTGTATGTAGTGTATTTTTTTGTTTTATTTTGCTGGTGTGCAATAAAGTAGGTTAATTGTTTACTGGAAGTACCTACTTTATAATTAGACAACTACCTACTATAAAATAAACGTATACATCAATGAAAATCAACATTTTTTTATTAACCCTTAATGTCCCACTGCTGGGCAAAGACCTCCCTACGCTCTTTCCACCTCTCTCTGTCCAGAGCTGCCAAGGACCAATCTTTATTGAAGGAGTCCAGCTCATCCCGCAATCTCCGTCTGGGCCTGCCGCGATGTCGTTTGCACATTGAATTACCGTAAATACTCAATATTGACGACGAAGTCTAAATCTTCTTACACGTTGATAAGTTGCGAAATAGTTATAATAACCTGTTTTGTTCTATGTCTTTACTAGATTCTATTAATACTTATATAACATTCCCTACAATGTTAGGTCAGTCACCTTTAAATATATACATAAACCTTCCGGAATTAATTCTCTAAACTATGGGGAAAACCTCAGCAAAATTGTGTGGTTTAGAAGAACAACGCGGGCATACAGACAAATACGAACAGTGACTTTTATTTATAATATGTATGGATACAGACGTTAAGCCGTTGGTCCCGGCTGTCATTTGTGGATCTTTGACAGTCGTTACGAGTCGTCAGAAGCACGAAAGTCTGACAACCAGTCTAACCAAGGGGTATCGTATTACCCAGTTACTGGGTTGTGGAGGTCAGATAGGCAGTCGCTCCATGTAAAATACTGGTATCCAGCTGCATCCGGTTAGACTGGAAGCCGACCCCAACATAGTTGGGAAAAGGCTAGGCAGATGATGATGATGGATACAGATAACCTACGTACATAAAATAATATATACCTCGAATCGTTCGTAGTATTATGCCAGCCAGTATTTTCAGCCCTCTTAAAAATATCCTGTCTATTTATAATAATAACAATTGGAATATGACACGTTTGAATAACAATCAAATCCCCCAACCGAGTTAATATTTCATAAATTAAATATTACAAGGATAACTCTTTGTAGTAAGTATTTAATATTATGAATAAAGTTTGCTGTGCTAATAAAGGTCACTGATATTTTCCACTATCAGTATTTCCCAACATGTGGAATATCCATACTAATCCATACTATCCATACTTATATTATAAATTCGAAACTAACTCTGTCTGTCTGTATGGTACTTTTCAACGCCTAAAGCACTGAACGAAATTCGACAAAATTTGGCAAGGAGATAGATGGCACCCTGGGGAAGGACATAGGCTACTTTTTATCGACATAAAGCGCGGGCGAAGCCGCGGGCGGAAGCTAGTAATGTATATACTTACCTATTAAATTTTGTTATTGTTTGATTCCCACAACACAGCCAAGGTTTTTTTTTATGATTTCCAATCAAAACTAGCCTAACTTCAATATGGTTAAATACGTAGTTGAATTTCTGATGAGTCATTTGGTTTATTTAGAAAAACTAATGGAATAAATTATACATTTACCTGTACGCCTCGCGACAATTTCCTTAGTCAATGTCAGGGTCAATATCGTGCAAAAAATAATTGGAGGAAGTTTTTTTTAGAATGGCAATAAAACAAATACTGTCTCGTTGGTTTAGTGGTCACAAGCGCTATGCCTGAACATGAGAGGTTCGATTCTTGATCGGGCACTGCCTCTCCCCCGCGATCGTATGCTAGCGGACACCATGCATAAAGCCACAAACTGCCGTTATCTCACGCCGCATGCTGTCGCGCGTTCGAAATCTTTGTCGTGTTACCATTAGATAGTTAGGTACTAATTTACTTTGATAAAATACCCTGCCCCGCCTTCCTCCGCCGATGTGCGCTGGCCTTTACAGTTAAACTGAACATCATTACAAATAGGTTAAATAATAACACGCCAAAATGAATAAGTACATACGTTTAAATCTGTTCAAAGTGAATGAAATATTTCCAATGATTGCATACAATCTCGCGATTTTACATCGTAAAGCTCCGCATTGAATGCGAGGGCTCAATAATACTCCAAATTATTTTGTTTTAACTGTGACACATATTGAACTATTCAGGGAATGAAACATGGCGGGCACAGCATTGAGTTCGGTCGCGGTCATAATACCAGTAGCTATTGAATTAATACCTTTGACAAGAAGATTAAAATACGGTATGCATGCGCACTATTACTGCGACTGAATCAGGCTTTCCCTCAAATGTTTTGGAGCAATTATTTTTGTTATATATTCTGGTTTCAGTATAATTGAAATGATATTTTGGTTAAAGAATAGTAGGTACCTTTAGGTTCGTAGGTTTTAGTGTCCACAATTCAATTCAATTCAATTTACCTAATTAATTAGATAGATCATCCATAATGATGCAACAACAGTGTATGTGATGGTGATTTTCGAATACAAATAAAGTAAAGCAGTGTTTTATGTCACAAACGCTATATTGCATCTCGAAAGCAACGAGGTATTCTAAGAGGCTTCTAGCTCTGAGTTACCTAACTCCTGAGTGAGGGAGTTACGTCTTCCTGAGTGCAGCGAGGAATCAAAGCTCGCGGAAGATGATGACACATTTATCCCCGAGGAGAATACACTAATTTCTTCAAAATAAAATAAATAATTTCATAAATTTTTACTAAGTTTAAAATAAATATAGTCATACTGTCAATTTGTAGCTACTAATATACCTCCAACTGTCATTAACGAGACACAATAGAATTTTAATTGTTATCGGTTATTGTTGTTTTTTTTTATAAATATGACGCCCAAATCCAACATTCTAACGCTGGGGTACGTGCCACAGCAACTGATTACATGCCGCCATAAACAATACAGCGAGCGGTTTGGCGAGACTAATATGTACATTATTTTATAATTTTGCCATGACCATTGACCATTTAACAGAAAACAATTGTTTTATTGTTTTAATTATTTTTATTTTATCTGCATATTTAACAAATATACATATTAATTGTTACTTATTAATCCACTATAATTATTATTTTCATTTCGTAGACGGAAACGTTTACTACGTCATTAACATTAAAGCCCATGAAGTGAGAATTGTTGGTCGACCTGTGCTTTAATATAAATTATAAAAAAAAGTTTAATGAAATTCAGTACAATATTATTGTCCGGCCTAGCCTAGGGCTTGAATGACTTGCTTATAGCCACGATTCCATTAGGCAAGTTACTTGTATGCAAGTTGCAAATTGCATACAAGTAACTTGCCTAATGGAATCGTGGAACTTGAACAAACCTACATACAAGCTACAACTTGTATTAGGTAGTGACGTGCAAATTGAACGCGCAAACGTTAGTTGCATGTTTCGCAAGCAGCACCGACCACGCCAGCATGTCTTCCACCCATGATGTCTGATCATGTATGTATTGCTGATCTTTTTGTATGCACGTGTTTCTGTGATAAATAAACCTATTTTTCTTTCTTTCTTTCTTGATGTCCTACTCAATTTTTGAACATTACCACTTGTATGCAAGTAAAACCTGCATGCAATTTGCACACTCTTTAAAACATGTTTCCAATGCAAGGAACTTTGAATTTCCTAGTGGAGTCGCGCCTCTATGTTAGGTTTGCATGACATAGGTAGGTATAATTTAAGACTAGTGAACAGGTGGTGAGCAAAAAATATTAATACTTACCTACTCATTTAATACTAGATACCTCTATGCTGTTAGAACTTAAAACTAACTACGAAGCTAATTACGAATTAATTAATGGATGTCATTTTTTTTTCTCTTTTCATCTATCAATAAAACTTATGAAGTCCTAAAAATGTTTTCGTTTATCTGCACCAGTTGTTTTGATTATTTGTATCTGTTAATGAACATGTCAATGATCTGCTTGGCGGCGCGTGGCTTGTCTTCGGGCACCATGTGTCCCGCGCCGACCACCATCGCCTCCATGAAGAAAAACCCACTTTTCACGAAACTGAAACACCGATACCACATTAGTTAGTTATTAAACTCAATAGCTACATACTCGTAAAAGGACAATGGTCCCGAAAGGTAACGGTTATTTTACCCACCACTAGTCGGATAGTTGACCTCTTGCCAACTAAAAATCAATCTGCCCAGCCTTTTCCCATCTATTCGACCTCAACGACTTCCAGTGTAACCGGATGCAGTTGAATACCAGTACTTTAAATGGAGCAACTGCGTATTTGACCTCCACAACCCAATAATTGGGTGATACGCCTTGGTAAGACTGATTGACAAACTTTCGGGGTTCCAACGACCCGTAACGACTGTCAAAGATCCACGAATGACTGCCGGAACCAACAGCTTAACGTGCTTTCCGAGTCGCGGAGGATTTTAGGTATGTTAAGATGGTCACCCATCCACAGACCAACCCCAGCAAGCGTAGCTGAACCTCATGGATCGACCCGAGCGGCTGTTATTACTTAGCCAGAGCTCCTCCGCCTACCAATCAACGTCAAAAGGGTAGGAATTTGTTTTACTCACGAATTAATTTGAGATTTATTTTCTTCGTCGTAGAGACAATCTCTATAAGCTTCGAGGTAGCCTTTTCTTCCAGACCACTGGAAGCTTCTGTACGTGCGAACTGACAGCGCGTAGGGTACCAGCATGTCCAGCTGTCCGCTGGAGATAAAAATACAAGAAGATTTAGTATTTACACCACAATTGATTTCCTTGATTAAAAAACATTTATAATTAGGAACTTCTCGAAACTTACTTGTAACACAGGACTCCATAAAACTCCATCAGTTCTTCCAGCCAAGGTTTGACAGTAAGAAATTCATCAGTATGTAACCAATCGAACACAATCGTATTCATCGCAGAAAACTTCATCTTTTTGACATGAAGTGCGTTTTGAACTTCCGGCTTGTTTAAAAATGTTTCTATTGAACTATCAAGTGGCGAAGTCAACTTATTAGCTTCACCGTTCATGTAATTAAAATGATTAACGGGTGTAATGCCAAACATCGCTCCCATCGCTTTTGATGCATTCTGAAATTAATGAAAATAAAATGTAGACTGTAAGGGTTATTGGTTATATGTACAGGGTTATTGGTTATATAACCGCAATCTATTATGGGTGTAGTAGAGGTCATTTACAACCAAATGACCCCTTTTGATACCTATAGGTCAATAATCTTCGAGTCATTTGACATTTTATATTTTTACAGTTTCACCCGCGTTTGTCTCGACCTATATCTGGATTAAAAGTATCCCCTTTCCTATTCCAGATCATGGTCTACCCCTGTGCCAAATTTCATCCAAATCCGTTCAGCCGTTTGAGCGTGACAGCGTAATAAACAAACTCACTTTCGCATTTATAATATTAAAGTTATGATTTCATACATTTTAAAATATAAAATGCCAAATTTCTCGAAAATGGTTGACAGTGGCATAGGGGTTATCAGGGGTTATTTGGTTGCAAATGACCTCACCTACATCCCCTCAACGAATTGCCGACGTATAACCAATAGCCCTGTATAAAAAGATACATACAGATAATCAGTATCTATTACAGTAATTTGAAGTAGCATGTCTTACGTACCTCTTTATAAGCGGATAAATTGTTTTCTCTCCAGTTCCGTCTAGCCTCTGATTCTAGCTTGCTAATATCTTTCGCTTGCTTGTGGTCTATGAGACCCACTTGTAGCGCCCACTCGGAGTAGTGCAGCATCGTCGGTGGATCTATGACCCCATTGCCGATCGCCAGGCCCTACATACCAAACATAACAAGCATAATTCATAGTTCCAATAATGTGTAGCTGTACGAGTATGTACAGTGGGTAATAGCTGTTACCTGACCCACCCTGTCGTTAGGTGACCCACTAAAAGTTACACGAATTTGAACCTTCTGCAATTAGCAGTAGATAAGTGAAATTCAAAACGTACGAGCTTGTTGAACTAGAACGACTTGTTCAAGGTAGGCAAATATTATCGAATACGGTTATGCCAATTTGATCTTTAATACGTAACGTTAGGGTAGGTAATCTTTTGAATACTGTTTTATCACATGATGGAATTGTTAATTTCAACTATATCAGTAAAGTTAATTTGGTCTAGTGGTCGCAACAGTCAACCCTCGTCAACATGGTTGTGAGTTCATAACTAACCTTCCACTTTTTGTAGCTTTATGTTATAATATTCAAGTATTTTTTTTAATTCAAAATATTATTTAATATTAAATTAAAATAGTTAATTTAAATTAATTACGTAAATACAAATAATAACAGAAATGAAAAACAATAATGAATATGATAACGATTTTATTCACTATGAAAATAATAACTTACAAAAAATAATTACTTGTCATATATTATATATCTAATAATAAAGCTAAAACATGTTTAAGAAGTTAGAATACTAATCTAAATAAGGGAAGCTTGAATTTTTTAAATTAGCGATGATTAAACTGTTTCTTCGTTTCAATAGTTTCATAAAATACCCATTTTTATTAAGGTAAGTAATCTGTTACATACTTTACAAAGTATTTAATGTAGTGAATCAACATGTTATTTGTTTAGAAATATGTTTAATAATTTCTATTTTATAACAATAACATCACTACATTAACTGTCATACCAACTTATAAAATAAAAAAGAAATAGCACAAATAGTATAAATTATAAGTATATTAAAATAGCTTTGATGTTTTACCTACTTTAAAAGTATTTTTAGTTTTAAATATGGTTATGATCGTAAAAAGGACCTGCTTATTCATTGTATGAAACACTTCCTTAGAAATTATGATAACAACAGTTTACTTAACACACTTACTTAATACGTAAGTATTGTTGATTGCGGGCGGTGGTGCTATCTTAATAACGAAAATCATTTGACCCCACAAGTTTTCTATTGGGTTTGAGTCAGGACTTTTAGATGACCAACTTATTATTTTGACACGTTCTTGACTGGCTAGCCAATTTTGCACCAAAGCAGCTCTGTGTATAGCGCAATTATCTTGCACGAAGTAAATATCCGTGTTTGGATAAGCAACACGCACTGTCGGCAACATTACGTCACGTAATATTTCCAAATATTTGTGACTATTAAATCGGCCACCAACTTCTACAACTTCACCAGGCCCCATGGAAGACATCCAGCCCCAATATCCCAGAGTTATTCTACCGCTGGTTCTGCACGGCAGTAAACAATTTTCATTATAACGTTCACCTTTCTTTCGCCATAAAATTTTTCGTCCATCCTTATCAGATTTGAAGGACTTCTCATCAGTAAAAATTACAACATTTTCTTCCCAATTAAAATCCAGATATTCTTGGGCAAAGCTGACTCTTGCTTGGCGATGAGAAGCAGTTAATTGAATTTTACGTGCCGGCTTATATTGTTTCAGTCCAGCAGCATGCAAATGTTTTCTAACTGTTTGAACAGAAACATTATACTGCACTGCAGTTGACTGAGTAGGTGTAAAAGGAAATGTCACATGTCTACTAACAATCGCTTGGTGCCGTTCTGATACCGGAGTAAACATTGTAGGTTTTGGTCCTGAACGATCCTTTTGAACATTTCCTGTTTCTTCAAAACGTCTTAACAACAATCTGACTGTATTTCTCTGAAACAAAGAAATTAAACAGATGTCACTTTACGTTTAAGTCCTTTAAAAAAATAATATGTTTGCTACGTCAATAAGGTATAGCTGGGTATAAAAACGAAGTATAAAATTAGATAAATACACTTACTGCTATATTAAGTCTCCTAGCAATCTCTCTGATGCCAACATTCTCCTTGTGCAAATAGATTATTTTGTATTTTAAATAGTCACTCAATTGAGACATGATAATAATTTATAAATTAAGAAATAGAAATGGAAAAAATTGAAAAATAAGTTGTTTTTCGCAATTTAGTAAGGCAAGGTAAAAAATGTGTATGTCGTAGTCACTACAATTGTGCGTAGACTGGCTTTAGCTTTACTGTTACGGTTAATTTTTATTTTCCTACCCGATCCTTAGTAACATTCCGTATTGAATACGCATTTGTCTTTCAACTACCCACTTATTAACAAGTTAGGCGAAAATATTATCAATTTAGACATTTTACATTTGAAGAATGTGTCCGTCTATAGTTCGTTACAATTATTATTGCAAGAAATACTAAACTTATTGATTAAATTCTGAATTGAAAGCAAAACAATGTCTTCGACGCAGGATTTGAACTCGCATCTTTGTTCGTCTCAGCCTTATATACGGATCACGAGACCAGATTTACTTGAATACGTTATTTAAAATAAGCTATCATTAGCAATGATACTAATTGTATTACAATACTCTGTTAGATATCTTAACGTCAACGTTTTAAAGATCAAATTTGCGTATGTGTATTATTATTGTATTTGTTCATTGAGTAGCGCTTCTATTAAACTCATACAAATTGAATAACCCTTAATGTTACCGACAGAGGGTTTAAATTCGTTCGTTTTTAGGGTGGGTCAGGTAACAGCTATTACCCACTGTACTATGATTAAATAATTTATTTTACTTACTCTCAAATTAATATGATTCAAATAATCTTTATCGTGATGTATGTAATGTCCAAAAGCGGGAATGTATTTGCCAGCATACGATTCACCGGCTATGAATAGAGGCGCTTTTCTTAATTCCGGGAACACTTGAAGAAACTGTTGGATGAAGCTTAGAAGACACCGGCCCACCTGCGCATAGGAGAGATAAGAAATTCTTATTTAATGTTGTCTATAGATAGTCAGAGTCTTGCCCATAACCTAATGTATTTGGGGTCGGCGCATCGGGCAGCATGTCGTGTGTGTGTGTGTGTGTGGCTTCTCTATTAGTCGTCATTTTAGTAGTCCCTTCATATAGTCCATCCATCGATTGACACTTATAGCCATCCACATTCATACTCCAAACTTTCCTTACGATATTTTCCTCATTTCTCCGCATCACAAGATCTACTTGCCCGTAGAGCGAGCCGCTTTAATGGCGACATTAATTTAACACACGTTATTAATTTTTTATTCATTTTCTATTTTCTAAAATAGCATCTTAGAGCACTTAAACAACGAAGGTCAATGAAATCAATTGCATCAATTAAATTAAAATGAATAGCTTGCAGAGCGAATGCGAATTGAAGGAAAGAGAGAGCCCTATGTCGACGAGCTTTGAACATTTTAATTTTTCAATTTACTTATCATTTTACCTTATTATAATTTTTATAATTACCGGTCACTAGCTATACCCTTGTGTTAAATTAATATCGCCTCTGTAGTGTCCATAAGTGGTCTATAAAATATCACTACTCACCTCATCCTGATTGGTAGCGTATTCTCCTCTCTCGGTGAAGCTAAAGCCAGTTCCTACTGGATTGTCAATGAAGAGAAGCGAGTAGCTGGAACCCCATGTGACAGGCATTTTTTGAACTGAAAAACATGACACTTATCAATAGATGACATCGCAATTAACAGTGTCAGATCCTGAGGCCTCAACTTTAATAAAGAGCAGCTGGCGACTAGAGCAGTTGCCAGATGCTCTTCCACATTTCACATATAGCAACATATTATAAAAAAAACAATAAACTTAGAAGAATTTATAGGAGATTTTTTTAAATAAACATTCGGTACCTGATCCGTTGATAATTTGTAAAGGTCCTATTTCTCCAAAAAGGCCATATAAAGAAGAAGCACCAGGCCCTCCCTGTAGCCAGATAACCAACGGTGTGCTTTCTAGATCAACTCCCTGCGCAGGAAAATACCAGAAGAACAGGTTCCATTTACGAATTTTGTCAACAGTGAAGTACGCAGCGTGACTGTTGACGCCAGCGAACAGACTCGGGTCTACTACAGATAGTTTCTTGGCTTTTTCAGCTTTCCCATGTTCAATTAAGGGTGTTAGGATAAGAGGACCATCTTTTTGGTTATCTCGAGCCACAGTTGCACTACAAATAGAACTGGCTGAACACTGACTACTGAAGAAAAATCTGGAATCAAACAAAAATTTAACTAAGTTATACAGTATCCTTACCCTCACGTTTGGGTTTATTTAGGATTCTGCAGTAGGTAAGTAGCTAGCTACCTAAATGCAAAACATTTTGATCAATGACGATACATCGTTTGCAAAAATAAAACAAATCTAAATCTGTACCTTTTAAAGAATTCTAAAATGTAGTTCATTATGTGACACAAAAACCCTATTAGGTTCCGCATGTTAAATTGAAACTTAAACATCAAAAACACATCTACTATTGCGCTAGTCGTAACTTTAACACTTTTGAAGACACACGCATTTTTATTTAATACACACGCACCACGAGATCATTAATGTAACTAGCATTTATATAAAACATCAACCGTATTTAATGTAAGAATTTTAGGTACATAATAAACAAAACATTCAACTGAAAAACCCAATTTACGCAATATTTAGGACTAATAACTACGCACGTTTACTCACATAGTTAGGTATAATGTTGTTTCTATTTAGATAAAATATGACGACAAAATGAAATTATGATGAAATTATGTTTATTATTGTCAATAAACAGGGTCAAATTATGATGAAATTATTTTTTTATTGTCAATAAACAGGGTCAATTGTCAATAAACAGGGTCAAATTATGATGAAATTATGTCTATTATTGGCAATAAGCATGGTCAAACTAAATTAGCTAGTGAAACTCCACTCACGTGATGAGTATTGATAGAGTACCTAAACTATAAATTTTTGTTTTTTGGGTCATCGTCCGCTGGTATAGAATTTTTATCTCACGAAGCGACGCGCGCTTTATTTGTGGTAACGAAGTTTACAGATACGCTTTGAATCACCAGGTTGGTCAGTAACCACCATTTAGACCTCTGCGCAACCCTTTGGGAACTACAGGCGTGATATCGTGTATTGAAGCATAATCATTCCGAAATACATCGTAATACTGACTCACTACGGTTATCGGTCATGGCCACGACCGGGACACCCAGACGATTTTAATACAGTAGTTATCTGCTATTGTGACAAAGGGCACCATAGATCGGATATTATGTATTTGGCTTAAACGGACTCGGGGAACCCCCCTAATCCCGGTACTAGATATGGGTTGTAGTGTCTGTGAATATGCATAGGGTTCTTTTAACTGAGACTGTACGGGAAAATCCCAATTCATTAGAAATACGGGGAACTACCTTAGGAACAATAAACTCACATTTTTTAGATCGGTACTTCATTAAATACAGGACAGCAAGTGGGTAACAAATACACCTACAGCCTCGTTGGTCTAGTGGTCGCAAGCGCTACTGCTGAACATCGGGTCCTGGGTTCGATTCCCGAGTAGGGCAAAGTGTTATTGAGTTTTTCCATCTGTAATTTCTCAATAGCAGCCCAGAGTCTGGATTTTCTGGGTATTTTTGCCTCTATAGTCTATCTTTGATTTCTATATGTTTTATGTTTACAATAACATCAACCAATTCTTAATAAAAATAATGTGTCACCGGTGTTTCGTAATAACCAAACTGGTTTCATTCTACAAGGTTACATTATACTATAAAAATACCAGCTTGATACATTTTACACACAAAAAAGTTAATTAAGTATCTAACTAATATAATTCACATACGTTTGATATGTCATTGATAATTGAGAACTTTCAAGATCACCATCATCTGCCGAACCTTTTCCCAACTAAAAAACGTCCGCATTAAAATCGGAAACTTAAAACTTTGATAAATTGATTGTATTTTTGACAGTTTGCGAATGAGATGAGATGCAAAGCGCACTTATTAAGAAAATTCAAAAAGTGCGTGGAAAAGATAATTGCGGCGCACTTACAAAGAGGATTAAAAACTCATTACTGCCCGCTAAAAGTTTCTTATAGAAAACACCACCTTTGGGTGCACTTAAAGGCGAACCAAGTTTCGAATAGGTGGGATGAAAAATTACGGGAATGGTCAGTCAGACCTCCACAACCCAGAAACTACGTATTGTAAGTACTAAGTACCTAATACGGTAATACGATACCCCTAGGTAAGAGTCGTTGTCAGACTTTCGGGATTGTCGGAATTCTACATTTCAAGATATAGAGTAAAAAATATAGGTACTCACTGAAAAACCTGCAATTTTTTTTTCTTATTTTCTCTCTTTGCTGGAACCTTCGCTTTTATAATTTATAATGTAACTTCATTATCGTGGAAGTCCACAGCATCAAGATAACTCGGGGAAGAAAAATGTATGAAAAAATTATAATATATGTACATATTTATTTATTTCAGATCACATGATCCATACTTTGTTAGTAAAGGTATTAATCTATTAAAAGTAAAAACCACGCTATATACAAAATTGTAACGACTGACACCTACGTGTGCAGCCGATCCAGTGAGCCATCATGGGGCTGTCCCACCTATCACACAATACACTCAGGATGCTGTGGGAGCTAGCACGTATTGTATCGAGAATAGAAGCGCACCGTTTCCGTATAATGAAGACGCCTTTAAATTTCCGTCCACGTTAACGTTATAACGTGCACGTATTTCCATACATTCGAACTAACTGCACAGTCAACCGCACATCAGTGGTAACCAGTTGACATTGAGAGTGCCTTTATGTCGTAGCGGTGACGGCGATTTTCGTAGTGCAAGTATTACGACAGTATTAGCAAGTATTATAACAGTATTACGACAGTATAAGCAAGTATTACGACACTATTAGCAAGTCATCATCATCATCAGCCTATAGCAGTCCACTGCTGGACATAGGCCTCTCCAATTGCACGCCATTCAGCTCGATTCTCGGTAACTGGAATTCAGCTCGATTGTTGTATTAACAAATATTTCGACAATATTGTGACAATGAAACAATTGTATAATAACTATGTATATACTAACTATATATCGATGGTGGAAAGGTAAAATGGCTAAAGCGCCAAAACGTGAAATCTCAGGAATGAATTTTAAAGTTTTTTTTTTTCGAAAAAAATTCGTAGAAAATTTTCTAATGGAAATATTTCTGAGTTACTTATATTTTCATGAATCATATTTTTTTTCCTGTAATATGTATTATAAATGGTTTCTATAAAACCTTTATTTTAGGAGATAGGTGTCGCTTTAGCAAAAAAAAATCGAAATTAAAAAAGTTCCAGTAAGCAAAAATTGCTACTATCCAAAAAACTTGCGTATAACATATAATTAATTACGCTTACTGTCAGAATTACAATTATTTAGCAATCTGAAATTTGCTAATGCACTTAATAATATCATAGAGTGAAAAAAAATAATTCTAACGAGCTGTTCATTTGAAATAAAGTTGCTAACGTTGAACTAAAACTAGCTGAAGAGCGAATAAATTGATGGATGTGTAATGGGAATGAGGCGTAACTTCTAAAACTCGTCTTTTTCTTTTATTTTCATTTAAAATATTGATTATTGCTAGTGTACAGTTTTTGTCAATAGATTATTTAGATTATGAGGCGTTAGCATCAATCTGTAACCTCAATCAATGTGTACTACCTACTATTAGGTCCGGAATATTAGCGGGAAGATTAATTAATTAATATTTAGCAAAAAATAAAGGAAATTATTTTATTAGCCAACTGGAATCAAGTCAAATAACGTAGGTAATTAGATAGGTTAAGTAGAGTTACTAATTATCTACTAAAATCAAAAAACCATTGTTTATCATGGTTAGTACCACTAAATATTTAATGTAAGTAATTAGTTATAAGTTTTAACAAATAAATCAACATTTAATAGATAATAAATGATCATTTTTAACCCCCGACGGAATAAGAGGGGTGTTATTGGCACTAAGATTCTGAAACTCAAAATAATTCTGTGCTTATTGTGCCATCTTCTTGCCATCTTCTCACACACAACAACATCGTGTTACAATTTAACAAAATAGTCCTTAGAACACATACACATTTGAAGGATGATGCCAGGAAATGTATGGAAGCTGGTACCCGCTACAATAAGAATAAAGGCTACATCATTAGAAAGATATTAATATTGAATAATTCAGTTCAAGAATTTCAATGGCCTTTGTCCGATCGTAGTAATACAGGGTAGAAGTTGTGACGCCGTGTTGTAGCTATAGAAATACGGTCTTAGGAGACTGTCCTTAACATTTAGAGTACTTGCTAGCTGTATTAATAGATATTGGAAAAATGGCACATTCAGCTAAAAAATTGTTAATTCTTACACCTTATTTTTATGATGGCAATCGATGCAGTTTCGAATAAGGATTCAAAGACTCTTTTGGATCAACTGAGGTCAGAGTACTTAGAAATGTCACAAATCACTTTTCCCATAAGTACCTAAGTACCTACATTTCATAGTGATCGATCATCTTACCCCCGATCTTTTACGACGTTTGCTATTTTTTTTTTAAATAAGGCGTTCATCATCTATCTAGTCTTTTCCCAACTACGTAAGGATTATCTTTGAATCTAACTGGATACAGTTGAATACCAGTATTTTACATGGAGCGATTTACTATGTGACCTCTACAATACAGGCACTGGGATACTCCTTGATAAGCTGGATGTTCGACTTTGGGGCTTCTGACTACCCGATACGACTGTCAAAGATCTACTGTGTTAAATGTTAGTATGTGCTCAAATACATATAACTTAGATAACTTGTTTATCAGTGTGATAGCTCGGGAAATTCAACTCAAACCTCAAACCTAACAGCTCTTCTACTATTCAAACGAAGCAGGTAACAATAACAAACCCCTTAGGAGATAGCCGGAGTCAACAAGAAAGACTGAACTATCCTAACCTAACCTGACCGAAGGCGGAGTCCAGAATGCGAATAGCTAAACAGTTGCATAACAGTAAGAAACAAAGTAAAAATAATAGTAAAAAGAGCTATCATGGCTATTGGAGGGGTAACAAAATGGGCATCATCTTTAAAATGGGTATTATCTTTTAAATAACAGAATTTTAATTGCTTTATACTCTTAGTACTCATATACGCGAGCAGCACTTTGCCAACGACAGAGGCAACTGCAGCCGTCTGCCCCGTTGACGTTGCTAGAAATCACTAATATTCTAAGTTACACGCAAGAACAAAGACTTATGATTAGATTTGCAATGCTAACAACATGTATTTACGAAGTACACTTACTTTAAATTAAGCAAGTTTTTAGTTCTAAAATCAATACCTTCTTACATTAAAGCATGTACTACTGACTAATATACAATTTTACATAATATTTGGAATCTAAAACAACTCTGAACTATCGTTCTATACGAAAATATTTACGAGCACGATTGCTAAAGCGCCAAAGCGCTAAATAAAACAGAAACGACTTTTGCTAAACTGCCACACAAGTAATAATGTAGTTCAGGTAAAACTACTAACAAGGTATTTATACATGAAATAGAGAAACGCAAAAATGCTAAAGCATTGTGAAACATGAATGTACAGTGAGCACAATCACTAAAGCGACATAAACTTCAGAATCATCAAAAAAACGTCGCTTTAAACCATGACTACATGAAATAAGCAACAAAATTTGTACTGCTAAAGCGCCAAAAAAGTGCTCAAATCGACGCCAAAGGTAGACCAATCGACGCAGAAAAAAAAATCCAGTTCAGTGATATATATAACTCAATATCGACCAAAATGGCGCTTTAGCCATTTTACCTTTCCACCATCGATATGCTTACTGTGAGTCCTTCTACACGTGCAGCCTATGAGTCAACTTCACACAGCGTGCATAGGTATATTGACCTACGCGTTCAATATAATATATTATAATAATGCACTGAGAGTACTGCTACGACGGCCGATGCCGTGGCGTTGTAGTGCGTCAGGGATGTTTACGGATCATAATAATGACGGTTTTGCCGCCAATATTAGAAAAAGATGTGCATCCCTAATGACGCATGTTCGCGGCAGCACCATCAGTATTCTGTCTGTTCGCAGATCGATGGGATTCCACTATGTTGCGAAGGTGAATGCAGTTCCCCGCTGAATTTTAATTGTATGATAATCCGTGTACCTACCTATGTAACACTACTTAGATGTTAAATTGTTACTAACCCTATGTACTACTCTGTCTGAAAATATTTTTTTTTCTATTCTATTCTATTACCTGACTGTTCCTACCTACCTACTTACTTAACACAAAGGGAAAAGTGCAGCTGGTAATTGATAAACTATCCGATTGATAGATGCAATCGAATACTGTACATGTTTAATAATTATGCAATATTTAATATGAAATAGAACAATGCTGATAATTTGCAATTAATAATATACAGTGTGTATCAGAGACCATCAAACTGAATAACTTTCTCCATGGGATCAACATTGTAATCGCGAAAAAATTATCAACCGTCCCATACATATGGGCCGAGTAGGTATTGAAGGTTTGTATGGGGCAGTTGATTATTCTTTCGCGAAATTACGATGTTGGTCCCATAGAGGAAATAGTTCAGTGGTTCACACGGGGGCTTTTCGCGCACTGTATTTTCAATTCTCCGTATTGAACCGAGCATCGAGAATCCAACAGCATCCCAGTGCGTCAGAAAAACTTCACTTTTGGATTTGCAACTCTCGGCGCTAACCAGAGCGTTGAAACCAGAGGCCCTATACAAAGTGACATTCTATGAACGATAACGATGATGGAAAAGGAAAAAATGTATAGGACTGACATAAGCTATCGAAAAGCTTATGTTAATCCTGTTGAAAGTCGTTGTAGAAATACGAAACGCTTTCGAAGCGATTGTCACCTGTCCAGGCCATGTGCGTAAAAAGAAATCGCCGCGATAAAATTACGTCTGGTCCACCCAGGGTACATGCAGATGTATTTGCAAAAATGTATATACCGCTTACCTAATCGTTTCTAAAAGCGAAACAGTTGCTTACTTTCCTTATTTTGCACAGCAAATACATTTGGCATTTCCTTATTTAGTTCAAGATTAAATGCAAATAGCGATAGCGTTTTTATTCACAAAAAACGCTAACAGTATCATGACACATCCACAGTATTCGAGTATTGTGAATAACACAAAAATAAAGAAAAAAGGTTTTAATTTAAACAATGACGTTTAATAAATAACACAGAGGAGATATCACATTTCTATAAGTCTTTTAACACGGGTGAACACTAGAAAAGGGATCACGTTAGGTTAGGGTCCAGTACACAGAGCACTATATAATATTGTCCAATAGCTTAGTAGTCGTCATCGGGGAAACAGAATCCACCTCGTCGTGTGTAGCCCAGCGGACAGGAGCCCACTCGGATGTTGTGACGGCTCCCGATGCTAGGCACAAACTCCGTTGTCGATCCACCAACGTCTACTGGCACTTCACTTGCAGGTTCTCCCATCGTCATCAAAACTTTCTTGTCTTTCTCGTTGACATCAATCTTCATTGAAGACACAATTTTCCCGTCACCCTTGTTCTTAACTGTAACTTCCAGAACCATGCCTTCCGGTGATAACGGCACTTCGAGGTGTTTGATCACATGGCTGTCGATGCAGGCGACTAGAGCCAGGCACAAGGCAATCTTCACGCACATATTTGAATACATTTTTGTACTTTTGATGTGTTGAACGACCGCTGGCCAGATAACGAATGATTGTGGGTCCTCAGCAGCGCGTGTTTTATACGTGTTATGGCAAGTTCGTTGTATACATAGACGCGTGTCATATGTTACGCATAGGTACTAAGGACGACGGACTCGGGTGAATCATTTAGTGACGACTTCGACTGCTGCATTGTAAAAAACCGGTTAAGTACGACCAGAAATATATGACTCGCTAAAGGTTCTGTCCCTAC
Organism: Lithophane socia; assembly: GCA_947522985.1. NCBI lineage: Eukaryota > Metazoa > Arthropoda > Insecta > Lepidoptera > Noctuidae > Lithophane > Lithophane socia. Next base: position 9,740,221 of record OX383270.1, on the reverse strand, counting down.
GTTTTATTTTTTAGTTGATTAAATATTAACCCACATAAAAAATATCTAATTACCTATTCTGTTGTTCTCAACCAAATTTTGAAAATTGTTCAATCTCGTAATACCTTTCAAATTGTGATTTATAATCTGGTGGTCTTCAAACTTTTGAGCTGTGTTAGTGTAAAGATAAAGAATACTCTGTATTACCCAATTAATACAAATATTCCAATACACATCAACAAAGAAAACATGTTAAACTAAATCTGTGATAATACAATTAGACACCGAAATCTTACAATGACGTTTTCACCCACTGTGTCACGGAAACCTTAAAAGTGACACAGTCTGGTTAGTGTAGCAAATTAGACCTCCTAATAGGGAACGGGGAACTCCACTTTTATTTCAATTTTATCACCATTCAACTTAGAATAATTGAGTTAGTTGATTGGTAAAATTATTGGTTTCCAAAATTGGATAGATTCATTAGTGTCCACCCAATAGTCCAATTAGTATATAAATCTAATCAATGCAAATCATTCTATGAATCACAAAGCAAGGACATACAGGTTAAAATTATCAAGATAAATCTTTATTGATGTATTTTTTTATAATAACTTAACATGAAATTATTAATATCACCTCGACGGACTTGTGAACTTGATCAATTGAAATTCTATCAACTACATAAGTAGGGAATGCGGCGGCAAGATGGCCGAACAATATTGTCAACATTGTCATCGCGGATAGAACCTGGATGAGGCTGGCAGAAACAAAGAAAGAGAAGCCTATGCTCAGCAGCGGGTGAAGTCAGGCTAAGATGACGGATGATGAAGTAGGTAATATCCGAGGTTTTCTCCTCTCAGCCATGTTGCCGAAAATGGTTGACGACGTGTAACGTTCGGAAGTCGGATTCCTTATTCTGGAATAAAACAATTTTAGTAAGTATCTAAAATCATTCAAAAATAAAATAAATATGTAGGTAGTAAAGGTCACCGTTGTAATCACCAAACGCGGTTTCGTTTTGTGTTCATTTTTCTCACCAAACGCAGTGGCCGTTGACTGCGGTCTAGTGAACTCAGCGAGTGCATTTGCCTGGTGACTAATCTTGGTCACCAAACCACTGCCCTACTAGCGAGAGCTATTCACCTAATACATAAAATAAGGGAAAATACCGGAGGCAAGTACTTCCTGGCCGGAACACATACATGACGTAGCCTCTGCCCTACAATACATTAGGGAAAAACGAATAAAATTGTTAGTATGAGCATCTGCGGCTATTTAAAGCAATGATAACTTAGGTAGGTATACTAATTTACATAAAACCTTATAACCGTCCTACCAATGTCTACAAGTTTCCTGCTGTCTGTCGTATTAATACGTGATCTATATCTTACCTAAGCTACTCAGATCATATTCTTGGTATTGCAGTTGTAATTAAAGAGAACTTTATAATTACAAAATATCTGTCATCAAATACTCCGGGATTTCAAGAAATCAATAATTATGGAAAAGATCTGCGTCATTGGTCTAGTGATCGCAAGCCCTTCTGCTGAGCATGAGGTTTTGGGTTCGATTCCCAGGTCGGACAAAGTGTTATTGGGTTTTTCATCAGGAATTTCTTAGTAGCAGGCGGCTGGATTGGTGTCCGGTTGATGACAATAGACTCGCCCCCTATTACATAGGACTTAAACCACTAGCGACCCTATTGCCATCAATCCGCCACACATCGAAACTCTGGGCTGCTACTCAAAAATTCCAGATGGAAAAACCCAATAACATTTGCCCGCCCCGGGAAGCAAACCCAGGACATCATGGTCAGCAGTAGCGGTTGCGACCACTATACAACGATAAGTCAAGTAAAGGCAGGAAAAACCCCTTTATGTAAACACAGGATGACTTCATCTCTGTGTCATTTAATTTGAAAGATTGCTACTCAGGACGTTAAAAAATACCAGTTGCCTTTTATTCGTAGGAATATACCTATAAAATATTTAACTGAAACTATATGATTTTTATCTTGAAACTTCATCTTCATCATCATCATTGGCAGCCTGGTGCCAGACACTGCGAGTTAAGCCTCCTCCCTTTTGCGCCATGCTTACCTGGTCCTACCTAGCATGACCACCGTAAAAACGGGATTTGTCGACGGAAGAATAGACAAAATGACAGATTGTGATTGTTTATCTGTCCTTTTGTCTATTCTTTCATCGACGAAACCCATTTCTACGGTGGTCATGCTACACTTGCTGGTTAGACTACCATCTAAGGATGGCATAGCTTCCCTGGCCTGCCTGCAGCCCGGTGTCGAGGTACATCACCATCTCTTCACTTGTTTGTGGGTGAACTCCTGTAACCACCTGCGTCGCTATTTGTACGGGATGGGCACAATGAGTTCGGGTCCATAGACTGACGTGCTAAATTTTAAATGCTCTCCTATCTAGTTCGTCAGCTGCGTCGTTACCAAGTGACCCGCAGTGTCCTTTAAAAATCCGTGTTGCGGTTAGATGCCGTTTCTCGTAGTAGAAGAGGACTGTTACACAGATATGATTGACAGAGGCGACACTTTACAAAGTTGAACTTTTCCTAACCACGTCAACGTCGGCGCGGTTTTCGCAACAAGTCTGATTCAAAGGGATTTTTCCTTAATGTTGTGACTCATTCAATTTATTGAATGACGTGTGCTCCATGAACTGCCTTTTTTTTAACCTTCATCACGATGATGACTCTACATAGCATATTTGCACGGCTGAAAAGCTCAATATAATGAAACCCATAGATCTGTTAGCTACCTATATTCTTGCAAATAAATATATCAGTAATTCATTCATTCATTCATAGCCACGTAATTGAGATGAAGAGCCACACTACAACAAACAAAAGATAGAACCCAACTTCAGCACAAATATAAAAAAGGAAAGTAACTACTATTAGCTACTTATGAAATAGTGACGTCACCAACTCACCACACTCACTATTTCATAAGTAGCTAAGCTATAAGTAAGTGTGTGTTAAGTGTATATTCTGTTAAAATGTAGATAGGTTCAAGAACCAGTCTGAGAAATTATATAAGTTACCAACCATTAAAAGCAGAAGTAGACCACACAGTCGGCTAACGAAACATGAGGAAGAGGCACACTTAGCAATGAAGAAAATACAGTTGTATTACACAATGAAGTTTTATTAATCAACAAAACAGAAGCACGTTTCACAGTATTTTGAAGAGGTTGGGGTTAGTTTGTAGATTATACATCATTATAATTGGCATTATATTCATCGTCATAGTCGTCATCGGGAACGCAGATCACAGACCCCGGACCCAGTTCCCGAGGGGTGTACCCCTCAGGGCAAGTTCCGACCACCACACCGTTACGGCTTTCCAGAGTCGGCACGTTGTTGTCTGCGTTAGAGAAATGTTTCAGCACTCCTGATGGAGCTTCGGCCATCGACATCTCCACTTTCTTGTCCTTTTCGTTAATATCGATCTTCATTATCGACAGAGGGTGACGAGGGCCTTCCTTGCTTCTCACTGCAATCTCCACAGTCATGCCTTCCGCTGACAGAGGCAGTGTGCGATGTTTCAACACGTAACCGTCGATGCTGACGATCAGAGCCAGGCACAAAGCGATCTCCACGCACATATTTGAATACATGATTGTATTTATTAATGTGGTAAACGACCGCTGGCCAGTTGAGGAGTGTGCTTGGTCCTGCTAAAACAGGACTTTATATACCGTTTAATGACGCAAGCTGGAAATACTTTGTAAAAATTGTACCCTTTATTACTCATATACCTAGTTGTATTTTCGTCACAGCGATTGAGTTAACACTTTGTATATTATTAACCGTATAGTTCGGAAGCGCCCCCGATTGGACCAGAACACACGAACCTCCGCCGGCTCGGTAGAGTAGATCCCATTGGACCCAAGAATGACGACATTTAAGACACCCCAAATAGATCAACCTCACATTTTTTAAATTATTTCTAAGATTTTATGTTAATATTACTGAATAAATATTTTATTTACTTATCATGTAAATAGTTATTATGTTACCCATCAAATCATAAGTGTGCGTTGTTGTAAAAAATATTGGATACAAAGGTCATGATTATGTCAACGCCATTAAATCTTTCAATATTATCGCACAAGTTTATTATCTAACCTATATAAAATCCAAGTGTGTAAATGCGTTTTGAAATTGTTTGATATTAGAAGTCGAAGTTCGCGCCAGTCGTGCGTTTCCACAGTTATTACACACTAGCTGCACCCCGCTGTTTCACCGTCACTGTTGGACTGATGGGAAAGAAAGAGAAGCGCGATGGCACAACGCTTGTAATTTATTGCAAAATTTAAATCAATTATCGATTTACTCAAAAATTAGTTGAGTACGTAATCGAAAATAAAAAAAACAACCAAATTCTGCACTCAAATAAGACGTTCTTGTTATTCATTATAAAATACCAAAGAACTTGATATTTAATACAAATATTTTGGATTAGAACTCAAGGTAAAAGGCTAGTTTACCGTTAATTTGTATCGAGATTTTTTTCGAAACGTGTTTTGAAACCAACCAAATTCTGAGAAAAATGTTCAAGATTAACATACCTACTAATATTTTTTCCGCATATAGACTTGGCAATTTTTTTGTTGTTTAAGCTAATCCTACTTTTACTGTTTTCAGCGCCAATATCAATACATATAGGGTGAAATTTCATTCGTTTTAATCCTCTTAAGGGGTCATTGTACTCATTATTATGAACAACTTTCACTAAGGGACCAACCACGAAATAACAAAAAGAAATCAGCTGTTCCCTACATTTTGACGAGCTATGCGAACATAAATGATGATAGTGTGGCGGTATCTACATCGCCACATGCGAACTACGCATCAATGATCTGACGTCACACAAAAATCCTGACGTCACATAAATCCTGCATCGCGCAGTTAAAGTTAACCGTGCAGTTTACATATATACAAGAATCCAATATCAATCATTGGGCAGTTGCCCGCCAGACACAACACCCGTCTGGTCGGAGGATCCTCCCTTTTCTATGGGGGATGAGTGAACTTTACACCCTGTTCCTCATACCCCTAAAATAGCACAAGTTTAAACCTTCGTGGTTTTTGGTTGCTATTTAATATGTAAAATCCTATATTCTTTTGTATGAATGATAAATAAATAAAAAAATAAAAATAAAAAAATGTAGGGAACAGCTGTCTTTTTTTTGTTGATTAAAACTACTATTTCATGTATACATATAGTTTCCTTCTAACAAACTCATTATCCTCGACAGTAGGTACCTACACACAGGAGGTAATGTGTGTGCGTATAATCATCACGGGTGAATTATAAGCAAGAGGTACACTTAGCAACGATGAAAATACAGTTGTATTACACAATGAAATTTTATTAATCAACTAAACAGAAACACGTTTCACAGTATTTTGAAGAGGGTGGTGTTGGTTTGTAGTTTATACATCATTATAATTGGCATCATCATCATCATCATAGTCGTTATCGGACACACAGATCACAGACCCCGGAACCAGTTCCCGAGGGGTGTAACCCGCAGGACAATTTCCAGCCACTATAACACCGTTACGGCTTTCCAGAGTCGGCACGTTGTTGTTGGCCTTGGAGAGATGTTTCAGCACTCCTGATGGAGCTTCAGCCATCGACATCTCCACTTTCTTATCCTGTTCGTTGATATCGATCTTCATTGTTGACAGAGGATGTCGAGGGTCTTCCTTGCTTGTCACTGCTATCTCCACAGTCATACCTTCCGCTGACAGAGGCAGTGTGCGATGTTTCAACACGTAACCGTCGATGCTGACGATCAGAGCCAGGCACAGAGCGATCTTCACGCACATATTTGAATACATGATTGTATTTATTAATGTGGTGAACGACCGCTGGCCAGTTGAGGAGTGTGATTGATCCTGCTAAAACAGGACTTTATATACCGTTTAATGACGCAAGCTGGAAATACTTTGTAAAAATTGTACCCTTTATTACTCATGTACCTAGTTGTACGTTCGTCACAGCGATTGAGTTAACACTTTATGTTTAACATGTTATTAACAGTATAGTTCGGAGGGGCCCCCGATTGGACCAGAACAACTCCGCTGGCTTGGTAGTAGATCCCATTGGACCCAAGAATAACGACATTTAAGATACCCCAAATTGATCAACCTTACCTTTGTAAATTATTTCTAAGTTTTTATGTTAATGTTTTACCAATTTTAATAGGTACCGAATAAATATTTTATTTATTTTATTTACTTCGCATGTAGGTAAATAGTTATCATGTTACCCACCAAATCATAAGTGTGCTTTAAAAATGTTAGATACAAAGCTCATAATTATGTCAACGCCATAAAATCTTTCAATAATATCGCACAAGTTTATTATCTAACCTATATAAAATCCAAGTGTGTAAATGCGTTTTGACGTTGTTAGAAGTCAAAGTTTCGCGCCAATCGTGCGTTTCCACAGTTATTACACACTAGCTGCACCCCGCTGTTTTACCCGCATAAGTCTTGATCTCGTGGGAATATCGGGATAACAAGTATCCTATGTCCTTTTCCAGGTCATGGTCTACCAATGTATTTATGTTCAAAATCTGATAATTGTTTTTTTATTATTTTAATGATGTGCGAAAGCGATTATGCCAAACGATATTTTTTAATCCTTTCCCCACATACCATCTTCATAGGTACTTTCATACAGTAAATAACCAGTAACGATTCTGACACTAAAAGCTAGCTAATAAAGACACTGACAACAGCTAAACGGTGGCGAGCTCTGTTGGACTGATTGGAAAGAAAGAGAAGCGCGATGGTACAACGCTTGTAATTTATTGCAAAATTTAAATCTATTATCGATTTACTCAAAAATGAGTTGAGTAGGTAATCGAAAATAAAAAAAACAACCAAATTCTGCACTCAAATAAGACGTTCTTGATAATCATTATAAAATACCAAAGAACGTTGATATTTATTTTAATACGAATATTTTGGATTAGAACTCAAGGTAAAAGGTTAGTTTACCGTTAATTTGTATCGAGAATTTTTTCGAAACATGTTTTGGTACCAACCAAATTCTGAGAAATATGTTCAAGATTAACATACCTACGAATATTTTTTCCGCATATAGACTTGGCAATTTTGTTGTTGTTTAAGCTAATCCTACTTTTACTGTTTGCCTGTTGTCAGCGCTTTATGTGGATATCAATACATACAGGGTGAAATTTAATTCGTTTTAATCCTCTTAAGGGGTCATTGTACTCATTATTATGAACAACTTTCACTAAGGGACCAACCACGAAATAACAAAAAAGAAATCAGCTGTTCCCTACATTTTGACGAGCTATGCGAACATAAATGTAGGGAACAGCTGTTTTTTGTTTTTGTTGATTAAAACTACTATAATGTCACCATAAATACATAAAGTTTACTTCCACTTTCTAACAAACTCATTATCCTCGACAGCAGGTACACAAAGGAGGTAGGTGTGTGCGTTTAAGAAGTGTTTTGTGTTGGTATGTGTTTTTGGTGACTTTTTTTTTGGAACAAGGTTAAGATTCTAGTTCTACGCTCATTTTAGAGTACCTACGTCATTGTTTTCTTTAATATCCATACATCCATAATTACTGAAGGCTAGGAGGAAAAACTACGTAGCAAGGTTTACGAACTTTGAGGAAGAGAGCGGGACACACATGACACACTTAACAACAAACAAAAGGCAGTCTTATTCACAATGAAATTTTATTAATCAACAAAATAGAAGCACATATCACAGTATTTGTCAGATAGTTTGGGTTATTCTTAGTCTAATAGTCATCGGGGACACAGAAACGACCCCGAGGGGTGAAGCCCGCAGGGCACGATCCGACCACCACACTGGAACGGCTTTCTAGAGTCGGCACGTTGTTGTTGGCTTTGGAGAGATGTTTCAGCACTCCTGATGGAGCTTCAGCCATCGACATCTCCACTGTCTTGTCCTTTTCGTTGATATCGATCTTCATTGTTGACAGAGGGTGACGAGGGTCTTCCTTGCTTCTCAATGTAATCTCCACAGTCATGCCTTCCGCTGACAGAGGCAGTGTGCGATGTTTCAACACGTAACCGTCGATGCTGACGATCAGAGCCAGGCACAGAGCGATCTTCACGCACATATTTGAATACATGATTGTATTTATTAATGTGGTGAACGACCGCTGGCCAGTTGAGGAGTGTGCTTGGTCCCGCTAAAGCAGGACTTTATATACCGTTTAATGACGCAAGCTGGAAATACTTTGCTAAGATTTTTACCCTTTACTACGCATAAACCTAGTTCTACTTTCGTCATACTTCACAGCGGTTGAGTGAATCACTATATATGTTATTAATTAAGTAATTATCCTCTTTGGACACATAGAGGATTAGTGACAAGTGTTTTACAATTATTTAATCGTTCGTTCGTTCGTTCGTTGGTCTAGTGATCGCAACCTCTACTGCTGAGCATGAGGTCTTGGGTTCGATTCTCGGGTCGGGCACAGTGTTGTTGGATTTTTTAATCTGGAATTTCTGTGTCAGCCCGGAGTCTAGATTTGTGCAGACTGATGGCAATAGGCTCGCACCCTATTACAATCAATCTGCCTAGCCTTTTCCCAACTATGTTGGAGTTGGCTTCCAGTCTAACCGGTTGCAGCTGAATACCAGTATTTTATATGGAGCGACTGCCTATCTGACCTCCACAACCCAGTAACTGAGTAATACCCCTTGGTTAGACTGGTTGTCAGACTTACGTGCTTCTGCCGGCCCGTAACGACTGTCAAATATCGCCCCCTATTACATGGGACTTAAACATAACTAGCGTTTGGGTGTATTATAGGTACAGTTTACACCTCTGCCTATCCCTTCGGTGAATACAGGCGTGGTGTTATGTTTTAATCGTTCACGTATATCGATATCCTACCATTTATGCAGTGTATCTCATCAATTTTTACCGACTTCAAAAAAGGAGGAGGTACTACGTTCGGATGATTGTTTTTTTTTTTTTTTTTTTTATGTATGTTCACTGATTACTCCGCCGTTTGTGAACCGATTTTAAAAATTATTTTTTAGTTCGAAAGGGTATACTCCCGAGATGGTCCCAAATAAATTTTATTAAGTTTGCTTGCGTAGTTCTTGCGCTAGCTTCAATATTACGTATTTTTCCCACAGTCTATGTAGACGATATCATTATTAGACTCCTTCACTGTTATATTTACATAGCAGGTAGTAACTTGTATGAGGTAGGTACCACCACTAAAAAGTGAAAAATAAAAACTTTTTCCAAAAAATACAACCGACTTAAAAAAAAACACAAAAAAAGTGAAAAATAACTTTAATTTCGGAAGTCGGTGGCAAAAAACGAAAATTAAAAAGCAAAGACACCGACTTCCGAAATTAAAGTTATTTTTCACTTTTTTTGTGTTTTTTTTTGAAGTCGGTTGTATTTTTTTTTGGAAAAAGTTTTTATTATGATTTTTTATTACCAATATAATGGCCATTTTAGACGGAAAATATACCACTTCGGGTCCTACTCCAAATCGTGCCTCTTTTTCTGGGACGCCTAACTATTCTCAATCACTGCAACTCTTGAAATGGCAGTTTCAATGGCGACCACCAAAAGTGCCGACATAAGTAAGAAGGAGAAATGATTCAACTGGTTTTGAACTACCAACGTAATTAATCAGAATAGAACATATAGGATTAAGGAAAACCATAGTTTCCATTAACATATTCAGATGTCAAATGTTATAAGGAAGCGTTATTTAAAACCTAGTGTGCAAGCTACTAATTAAATGACATACTCATTAAGTATTTAGGTTTCCTTAGCCAAATGGCAAAAACGGAACCCTTATAAATTCGTCAAGTCCGTCAGTCCGTCCGGATGTTAAAAAGGCTTGGAGACTATTTGGACTTTATCGATGAAAATTGTAAAGAAGATGTATTCTATGGTAACTGTATAGTGAAATAATAAGAAAATACGTTTATTTAAGGTATGAAAAAGAAGTAGTCAGATCACATCCACGCAGAACCGCCATAAGCGTGTAAGGTATCGGGATCCCGTAATTAAAAATAATATAATGTTGCTCCGTTAGGTATTTTTAATTTAAGTAAGTCAATAAATAGTTTTTGAGATATAGGAGATATTTTTGTTACAACCGCAATAATCACTTTGTTTTTTATAGTTTTTTCAAAACACAATGAAACACAAATTTATTTTTGCGGTCGATAAAATCAAAACTGTGAACGTGTGCATGCGTAAATTATTCATGCCTACTACGGAACCTGATTATGCCACAGAAGTTCATGTAAACATGTTGTTACTCAAACCATCTAAGCAAATTCAATCATTCTGCCTAGCCTTTTCCCAACTATGTTGGGGTCGGCTTCCAGTCTAACCGGATGCAGCTGAATACCGTAACGACTGTCTAAATTCCACGAATGACAGCTGGGGCTTAACGTGTTTTCCAAGGTACGGAGGAGTATCGGTATGTAAAGGTCACCCATCCATGGACCAACCCCGGCAAGCGTAGCTTAAGCATTTAGTAGATTAATTTGACGTGAATATCATCCAACTCTAGAGTGCTACTGCCCATAGACACTATTAACCCGTATTTCAGTAGAAATAGAGACCTAAGTTGCGTGGCATCGACTGATGCATTTTATGCATCAGTGGGGCTTGAAGGATATTTCCGATTAGGACTCAAGCGGTTAACCTGATGGATCGACCCGTGCGGCTGTTATTACTTAGCCTTGTTGGCTTACTTATCTAGGCAAATTGTGAACCAATTAATTTACGGTATATTCTTAATCTTCTATACATCTTTAAAAATATTATAAATTAAAGTCGCATTTCGTGTTTGTCAGTATGTCCGTGTTGTTATTCTAAACCACGCAACAGATTTTGATGAGCTTTTCACCATCGTTTAGCGAATTTATTCCGGAAGGTTTATGTTATACACATAAACCTTCCGGAATAAATTCGCTAATACGTTAATATTAAAGTCTCTATCGACGACCGACGATTATAATCTACACCGGGGATTTCTCGGCGGCTCTGAAACAGACTGTCCCACAGGTATGAAAGACACGATGTGCAATATTATCAACCGCTGACTGTACAGTGAAAATACTTACAAACATTCATAGAAACGCACGAAAAACATTTTTTTCGCTACTATCCTTCTTTGCAGTCTAGTAAGAGTCTACAGTTCTATTTTTATCCTCAACGGAACAGAGTAGAGCTAGCGTGTATGTGTTTGGGGTAATATGTTTTTGGTGTTGGTGTGTGCTTTTGGTGTGTCATTTTATTTTAACCTGTGTGGTCTCACGGCAGGGCAAAGGTTAAGGTAATAAATTCATCACAAAAATAATGACATACCTACTCATGAGTGAGTAGGTACCTATGTCATTGTTTTTGTATAAACTACATCCATAACTACGGATAGCTATGAGGAAAATATACGTAGCCAGATTTAGAGGCACAAGAGACACTCTTAACAACAAAAAGACAGTCTTATTTCACATTCGCAATGAAGTTTTATTAATCAATAAAGTAGAACAGTGTTTGACCGATAGTTTCAGTAGTTCTTAGTCTAGTAAGTAGTCTTTGATACAAAAATCACCGTGTCGAGTGGAGCCCTCAGGGCACGATCCGGCCACTATAACACCGTTACGGCTTTCCAGAGTCGGCACGTTGTTGTCTTCCTTGGAGAGATGTTTCAGCACTCCTGATGGAGCTTCAGCCATCGACATCTCCACTGTCTTGTCCTTTTCGTTGATATCGATCTTCATTGTCGACAGAGGGTGACGAGGGTCTTCCTTGCTTCTCACAATAATCTCCACAGTCATGCCTTCCGCTGACAGAGGCAGTGTGCGATGTTTCAATACGTAACCGTCGATGCTGACGATCAGAGCCAGGCACAAAGCGATCTTCACGCACATATTTGAATACATGATTGTATTTATTAATGTGGTGAACGACCGCTGGCCAGTTGAGGAGTGGGCTTGGTCCCGCTAAAGCAGGACTTTATATAGGTAGTATTTAATGACGCAAACTGTAGATGATTTGTAATAATTTAACTAATTCTAAGTACATGTTTACGTAGTTAAAGGAATTAAAAACAAAATGTATATACCTTTCCTCATACTACACCGCTGTTTATATGAATCATTACCGACATTCAGAGAGAGGATACACTTGCATTAACAAATGTTAAAATTCCCTATACACGAGAAACGCCTAATTAACATTTTCACACAATATGCCTTGTCAATTTTACTTAAACCATTTAGGTATTTTCATTTCCAATGGATGACGATTTCTGCACAATATGCGAAAATTAAAGTTAGTGACTTTTTATGCAGTAAAATGATTTAGGAAAACATTTTTTTATGCCCGTCCTGTGCACTGAAATGGTAAAAGTATGTAAAAAGTAAACTAAAAGTCATATGATATGTAAAAAGACACTTAACGAAGCCGAAAGCCACTTGTTATTCCAGTCATTTTTATCATTTTTTTGTTCTAGACCATACCTGGGAACCTTTTGGTTACGGAGATATTGAAGGTCAAAGTTCCAACTTTCTCAGACGTTTTTACAGAAATCAAGTTTTAAATGTTATAACTTAATTTTAAATACCTACCCCACGAACCCTGAACTGTTGTATGCACCCCATAAACACAATGTTTTGCGTGCGATACGTTGCGTAAACAGCGATTTTCCGCACCAAAAATAAAAGTCGTTTCCCAGCAATTATTTTTGTGATAAGTTACTTAATTTGATGTACAGAATGCGTAGTTGACGGCTATGTGATGGGTCTTTTTACACCCTGTAATTTCTAGGGTAGAGAAAGAGGTAGTATATCACTCATTGCACCCTTAAAATAGCGGTAATAAAACAGGTTTGTTTTAGCAAGTGACACCACGCTGCTGATTACCGACATGGTACCTTTTTCACGGCTAATATAATATTGAGTCAAACATATTTGTATTTTAAATAACTAAACAAATGTTGGACATCTCAATTGATTGGTAATTGATCACACCGTAAAGATGTCAAAAGTATTACCGCAGCTATATATTACAATTCTGGATTTGTGCCTGGTTGATGGCAATACGCTCGCCCCCTTTTACACCCATATTACAGTGGTATACTTCTTCTTCGTGTTCTTGAGTACCCACCAACTTCTCAATCATGTTGAATCATGTTGCATTTGGGTTTTTTCCTTTGGATGGTTCACTTTTTGATGCTCCATTTTCCCCAGTGGACGACGACTGCGTGTACCTTTAATTGAGGCATTTATGAAACTATCAAAGACAAACTACTTAGTCAACATACTAGTCAAGACATTGTCACTCTACAAATAGATAAGTGAGTTTAGTAGTTATGTCTAGTCTACCGAAAAGTCATTCGTTGTTTTTAAAATGATGTGTACTGAACTTTTTCAATTCAAACTTAAACATAAGTTCTGAATTGTATTAATGAAAGGCTCTGTATTTTGTACAGTAAACAAAATTATCCAATCACAATACATTTTAAGCATTGGGCTTAATACTAATGTCAATCACAAGTCACAACACTGGTTGGTCAAGTGGTGGTCTCAGAGTCAACAGTGACGTGAGGCCGGTTTTGTAAAAATTGTGCACTTAGTGAGGTGTAGTTTGATTGTAAATGTGTTCGTGTGAGCGTGTATGCACAGAGCGGAGTGTAGTTTTGGCATACTTCACATATTGTTCGCAGCGCACTGTCTTGGTTTATTATTTGGGCTGAGGTGGTGGATAAGTAAAATAATGTAAACAAAAGAAGGGTAGTTTTTAACAAGTATTTTAATAACTAAAATTAAATAACAGTGGAAGTCAGTTTTATCACAGGGTTTCAAGGCATCAAAGAAAGTGTCTATTTGTTTAAGCATCGTCTGTGGGGAAGCAGAATCCAGCACGACCCACCGTTCCCTCCGGGCAGGAGCCTACTCGGATCCCGGTGCGGTCTTCAAAAGTCGGCACAGCAGGGACATTGTCGCGGAATTGCGTCGGCGCTCCTGATGGAACATCAGCAGTTGCAATCACCACTGTCTTGTCCTTTTCGTTGATGTCCACCCTCGTTGTCGCCAGAGGGTGACGAGGGTCTTCCTTGCTTCTCACTGTAATCTCCACAGTCATGCCTTCCGCTGACAGAGGCAGTGTGCGATGTTTCAACACGTAACCGTCGATGCTGACGATCAGAGCCAGGCACAGAGCGATCTTCACGCACATATTTGAATACATGATTGTGTATTTTTTTATGTGTTGAAGGACCGCTGGCCAGTTGAAGAATATACATATTCCCGTCGAAATGAATCTTTTTATACTAACTGTTTCTGCATGAGTGGAATTCCCTTTAGTGCGTATATTGTGTACTAAAAATGCCCTGAAATAGATCGTTACGTATATTCAGTGAATCATTAAGGACTAATTGCGTATTGTTATTATGTCTCTATTTATTGTTATTATTTTGTAATGCTTTTTGTGCTTCACTTATGGGAAATACACGCATTGCACTGTTTGGAGACTCCTTGAAGTAATATTCGCAAATTAAATACCTTCGCTAAGAGGAAACTGATTTTTCTGTGCTGGTTATGGGCCTTTTGGGAGCTGTCTTGTATTTTGATAAAGCACGAGTTTTTGGTTTTATCTATTCAATGCCAAAAATCTACATAAATAATTATGTATTACTTACAAATTGAAAAACTAGTCCGTAACGATTAGAATAACATTGGGGTCACACTAGTTAGACATTATAACAAAACATTCATCGATGGAAACGTCAAAAGATATGTAGTTTAGCAAAATACGATGCGTTACGAATTACCTACCTACGTAGCTGCAAAGCAGATTCTACCATAGTTCTACCTAATAATACGTAGTGTTGGAGCTCTTTATTATTCATATTTACTCTTGACATTTAGGAATTCCAAATAACAAAAGTTACGCTAAGAATAACTGGCCCATAATACTATTCCTATTCCTAATTTTCCTTCACGATTAACATAACAGGTTCCGTGTCTCGGAAAGGACTTTGGTCCCACATGTCAATTCCTAAATGTCAAGAGTAAACTCTTGACGTTTAGGAATTCCAAATAACAAAAGTTACGCTAAGAATAACTGGCCCAGAATACTATTCCTATTCCTAATTTTCCTTCACGATTAACATAACAGGTTCCGTGTCTCGGAAAGGACTTTGGTCCCACATGTCATTCATAGATCTTTGACAGTCGTTACGGATAGGTAGAATCAGGAAAGTCTGACAAGCAGTCCTACTAGGGATATCGTATCACCCAGTATCTGGGTTGTGGAGGTCAGATAGGCAGTCGCTCCATGTAAAAATACTGGTATTCACCTGCATCCGGATACCTATACTGGAAGTCGACCCCAACATAGTTAGGAAAAGGTTATACAGATGATGATTTAGTGCTTGTAAAAATGTGAGTCAAGGTTGATCAGTTGCAAGATCCTTTTCGATTATTAATTATAAATTTAAAAGTGAGTTTGTTTGTTTATTTGTTTGTTACGCTTTCACGCTAAAACGGCTGAACGGATTTGGAGGAAATTTGGCAAATGGGTCCATGACCCGGAGAAGGACATAGGCTACTTTTCATCCTGGATCGCAGACGAAGTCGCGGGCTACAGCTATTTTATTTAATAAATCTTATTTATGTAAACGTGTCAGATGCAGAGATATTGGCATCTTATTACATAGTAGGTAGGTAATATTCCTAGGCTAGGCACTGATCTTTAATGGCCCTTGTATTCTTCTTATTTATTGATAAACTAGTGACTCGTCCCTGCTTCGCACGGTTGTCAGACTTGACAAAACATCGAGATACCTTTACTATAATTATGTAAGTCTGTTTAATATTAATGTTATTACGTACACATAAAAAAATCCGGAATAAATTCTCTAAATGATGGTGGAAATCGCATTAAAATCCGTTGTGTACCTAAAGTTAAGAAGAACAACGCGATCACACAGACAGACACCAAAAAGCGACGTTAATTTATAATATTGAGGTACAGATATAGACTAGTTACGTCATAAAACTCACTATGTACGTACATAAACAAGATATTATGTATAGTAATAATAGGATTCGTAATGTAAACATTATTTAATCAATTATGTTTGGACGTAATCCGGGATGTTGTTTTCCTTACCTTAAGTCTGAATCAGACCATAACTACCAATCTGAACTTACCCACCTATTAATAGATTAATTATTTTTAAGTAGGTAAAAAGGTAGGTAAAAGGTAGGTACATTTAAAAAGAGGAGCTCGTGGCTAAGTAATAACAGCCGCACGGGTCGATCACGGATCCATCGCGTTAAGCTACGCTTGCCGGGGTTGGTCTGTGGATGGGTGACCATCTTTACATACCGAGACTCTTCCTTGCCTCGGGAAGCACGTTAAGCCGTTGGTCCCGGCTGTCATTCGTGGATCTTTGACAGTCGTTACGGGTCGTCAGAAAGTCTGACAATCATTCTTTCCAAGGGGGTATTGCCCAGTTACGGGGTTGTGGAGGTCAGATAGGCAGTCGCTCCATGTAAAATACTGGTATTCAGCTGCATCCGGTTAGACTGGAAGCCGACCCCAACATAGTTGGGAAAAGGCTAGGCAGATTGAGGTAAATATTTGTTTTTTAATATTCCTCCTTTATTAGACCGAATTTCGGCCATGGCCACTAATCTCAGCGGAGAACAGCCTTCGGCGCGAGAGATAGACACAGGTGCACTCTCTTTTCCCACATTCTCATAGTACGATGGGACGGCAATCCAACAAGACCGGAGACAGATCAGGCGCAGAACCTACGGCTTAACGTGCTTTCCGAGGTACAGGGGTATCACACCACCAACCTCCAAACTCCAGGCTGTTACTAAGAAATTCCTACTGGAAAAACTCAATAACACTTTGCACGATCTGGGAACCGAACCCAGAACCTCGGCTCAGGACTACCCCGACGACTGCCCCGTTGGTCTGCCGTTGCTCTGGCAGTCGTAGGTATATAACATAAGAAGTATAGATATCTACTTTAAACTTTCGACCCGTGTCAATGGTTTAGCAGGATATAGTTTAAAATCATATCAAATACAGCAGTACCTACCTAAATAATTAAGATCATCGAACGGACAAGAAAAGTCAAGAATAGAATTTTTCCGGTCGAGAATCGTAAGACTCCTAAAAATAAGTACCAAATATAAGTTTTTTGTTAAAGTGATGCCTATCCCTACTAGTTCAAGTATTTTTCTTAAAGTAGGTGCTTGAAACTTGGGAAGATAGGGCATCAGCCGTTCCGATAGTGCGCTTAGCGCTAGAGATAAATTACGTAACGACAAAAAACACTAAATCATTCACACTTTGAAAAGTAATACTAACAAAAAAAAACTCATTCGTACGTTAGAAAAATAGTGGAGCAGATTGGACAGTAAATCAAAAAGGACGTGACAGCACTACAGTATGTCAATATTTGTGATGCAACTGTTGTTAGGCTGTGCGCTGCCAACAAAGCGACTTTGGACAACAAGGCCACTCAAAAGGGTTATTCAATTTAGCTGATATTTTACAAACTTGCTTTTATTTTTGTTGACTCATACGGGAAAACGTGCATCCTCTTAGGTATGCGGCATGTTTACTTACCTTAGTAAATACACTTTACCGCAATATCAGTAAATAAACAGTGTTAGAAAAACATTGTATTATCCTTACGAACTGAGTAGTGCAATGACGTATTATAAATTGGAGCAGTGTTATATTATTTCTTTAGAGTCAAAGAAACTTCTTCACAGTCAAATACAATGCCCGTAGTTGTTAAGTTAATTTTAACCTACCCTATAAACTGGGTTATTGTTTATATATCGGCAATCCTTTAAGAGGATATAAGAGAAGTCATTTACAATCAAATGACCCCTTGTGACTCCTATGCAAATGTCAAAAATTCAATATCGCCAAAACGAGAGATTATATGGCCCGGGAATTGAAACACTCCGTCATTGCCTGAGCTGTGTGTAGTGTGTATGGCTCCATTGCATTGTCAATTCGCTATCTGTCTACAACATAAGTGCCAAATTACAATGACTTAATGACGCCAATTGCAAAAATTATGGCATAATCACATTATGACATTACTTTTGCCCCACGTCGTATAGTGTTTTTTTTCTTTTCTGTATGTCTTTGCATACTGTGTCTATCGCATCATATTCTCCACTTGGTTTGTATGTTAATTTGTTGACCAATAATTGTAGATAGACCAATACATAAATAATAGAGGTACTAAGCTATTCCTAGCTAGTGGCGTGCAAAAACGTCATCGTCATTTAAATTATTAGTTTTAATTACCCACTATTACGTGTAGGTTTCACTTGAGTCATCATAGTTGCCTTAGATTAACATAGCCAGAAGGAATTGTTACATATTTATAGAATATGATGTAACTAACAGCTGTAATACCCCGGAGGACATATTTCCACATGCTCTTGCGAGGATATCCCCGCCACCGCCGCCAGTGTACTTGGAAGTCTACAATACGTTGTATCACACTTACACACCTTTATAGCATTTTTATGACATGAAGTTACAATTTAATTTATTGCACCATAATTTAAAACCAGCCACAAGGCGATCCCTAAAGTTATAGTCACCGATTTTCCGATGCGTGTGTAATGCACTTGCACTCGCAACAGAAGGCTTACGCTTGTGGGTTGCCTAGCAACCGATTTGTAACAAAATTGACAGGCTTCGATCTTGACTTAAAAAAAACAACAATACAAACAAGTGTCAAAAATGTAAACGAAGCTTACAACTTGCCTATTGAGAAATGAAAGGTGATACAGTGGTTGGTAGTGATCCGCTTACGTTAGACATTAATTACATAATTAGGCGTTGTGGCATTAGACTAGTTCAAAGGTTCACCAAACAAACGGCGTATTACGCAAAAACCTTACTGTAACGTTGTTTTTCCCCTAGCTGAAATTCAACCTAAACCATGTGTCACATCCTGGTTTCTCAATTTGTTGTGGTTTTCAAGGAAAAATCTAATTATTCTATTCCATTTTGTTAAAACAAAACAAAAGAACGTTTAGTATGTGGAACATCGATTGGGTCCACGTGGGTTTGATCGGGTCCCCAGTAGTCTCGATAAAGATGAAATACGGACGGGTTACTCAGATTATAGCAATAAATATTGCTGAAAATATGCTGCGTATCATAATAGCCACTCGACCTACGATCCCCGGAGATTGCCTTTATATAATATACTCGAATCATGTTGTAAAACTATTACTCATAATATAGAGCGGGACAAGTACGGGGACTCTCTCATATTTTATGTACAGGACTCTTTGTGAATCTGATATTGTTTTTCGAATATTAACTTACCTTCCCACTTACTTGTACCTGCAAAAACATATTTTGTTATATGAATGTAGCAACAGAATATTATAAATATTTTGTGCTTTAGGGTTTTGTAACGAGGAACGACGGAACTGTACCTACCGTGTGTAAGGTTGCCAAGTTTTTTTTATATCAAATATGGTATTTTCGACGCCATTGCCTGAAAAATATAGCAGACAGCGGTAAATACATATTATTTTTTGCTACTTTGAGTCATTTTAACGATTACTTATTTTTTATTTAATCATTATTACACTCTAAATTAGAGTTACAAAATAAATACCATTCAGCTTTTATGAGATTAATACTGGCCCAGTGCGGTCATCTCGCTGTATTACGAGTATATTGAAATGAAACAGTAGTTTCGCCTACTATATTTTTGTTTTTAATACGCCTCTAATACAACGGGATACTCCACTATATGGTAGGGTTGGCAACCATAACCGTGGCGTGGGAAGAAAGGTTAAGATTATTAAATTTTTGGTGTAGGTATTCCTTTGGAAAATTATGTTAATAAAATAGCAGCTAGCCTACGTTGTAATAGCAGCACAAGACTAAATAAGGAGCAAACTGTAAGCTTCATACTAACGTCTCGCGCGGGAACACTACTACACGCACAGCGATGTGTGCGTGGCCGTTACGAGTTAGGTACCTACCCAATATCCAAAATAACTAGGATGGCGATGAGGTTTTCCCATAATAATTATTATTTATTATTCTTATGGTTTAAGTAGCGCCTGTATCAATTGGCGTGTTATTGTTCGTCTCCAATTTGTTTCGTATTTTGTTTTAGTGTAGTATGTATGGTATCAAAATATGTTTATAGGCCGTCTTAGCACATGAATAACTGAGAGTTTGTTCACGTGGTCCTAGCAAGATGCCGTTTGACCTTTTCTATTCGATAGGCACTTACTTAACACACTGTTGTATTTTAAACTATCCAACAAATAAGTGCGAAAAAAATCACCACGGTAAAAAATCGTACCTGGGCTTAACATAATTAACCATTTAGCCTTTCAAAGCTACACTATCTTTTTTATGTTCCTTACCAAAATTGGAAAACGGTAAACTTATCACCGCCTGTCCGTCCGTTCACGTTCGTCCGCCCGTCTGTCCGTCCGGCCATACGTCCGTCTGTCCATCTATCTCTGCACATTGCCGAATCTCGACTCCCAGCTTGCCCGGTTTTATTTTATTTTCAATAACCGAGTGACAGCCCTATGAAAGTAGTTAAGAATTTTGAGCTCTGTTAGGAAGCTTTCATTCTGCTCTTATTTATTCTGTGATAGCAGCTTCAGTAGGTAGGTACTTATTACATGACTGCCCTAGAAAAAGGAGTGAGATGTATGTATATGAATTTCTTTATTCCACCATAACTTTTAAATGCCTGAATGGATTTTGATGTATGGGGTATCGTTAGAATCCTTACATCAATGTTAAAATTACAATATTGCGGCAGTATGGCTCCATTTTCAAATGTGAAAAACAAAACACTTCTAATAATACAATTTAGGTATCCCATTGAAGGCCTTGATGAGCACATTCCAAAACTATATAATTTATTTTAGGTATTTATATGGTAAGCAACATGCTTGGTTTGGTACAATACATGTAGGTACCTACATTTTTCATACTACGTCAATTGATAATGAAACCAGACTGCATGGCAGTATCTACAACTCAATATCTCTTGCTCTGACGACACGCGTGTGCAGTGTTCGTGTGTTTATGTTACTAAGGCGCTTAGCAGACGATGCACAATTTGGTACGCGGACAATTAATTTGGAATTTATGGGTATCCCGGGCATATTGTCCGCATGCGCGTTAGATTTCCATACGATTCCAAATCGTTTGCGGACAAATTTTCCAGTCTTTATAGCGGCGAAAGTGTCTGACTATCATTTTGAATACCTATGCAGAAATTCAATATAATAAATTATCTATTGTTATTTAGTAAGCAGGTGCCTATGATAAGTGGAGTGCTTACAATTGAATTAATTATTCCTTTGGGCAATAAAATCGAAGTAGGTACTGGTAGGTATTGTTCGTTTAGCGTAGGTCACCGAGTATTTCTTTGTAGGACTTTTCCTTTAGGTAAATGTTTTATTTTACCGCTCATCTTTACGTGTAATGCGAAGAGCTTAAATAATGATTTGTCATTGCCTCTACATGACAAATTTTGACCTGTGACGCACGATGGGTCATCCGGGGATTCTTCCCATATAAGGCATGATATTCATTAGCATTATTATGTAGGTATATATTGTGTAATGCATAGCTACAATTTATACAATATGTAGTACCTACCAATTTTTTTTTCCTGATATTGATTTCCTACGATTGATATCGCTATACTCATGAATGAATTTATTTTTATATTATCTAGTATTGAATTATCCTTGGTGATTATTTTTGCGCTTCATTTGATCTGCGATGCTCGAGCTATTTATGTCAAAACACCGACTTAGGTTTGGTCTAGTTTTACTTTCCTCAAATGCTTTGATAATATTATGAGGTTGGTTTCGTGAAAGGAAGAATCTTCTGACTAATTTATAATTATTAGATTGATAGATTCTGACTTTCACATTACCTCCTGGGTAACGTAATCCCTGTGTCCTATTCCTATCCTAAGACCCACCGCCCAGCACTTCCTGCCAAACGCCGTCTCATGGTGTTTCAATAAATAGACCTATCCGACGGACTTTTAAAGTTTGTCGAGGAAAAGGATTCTTGACACCTATCAGTTTCATACTAAAGAATATTTGTTTTGCGAATTTGATCCTTATTAATACTAGAAATTGACCAAGAGACAGGTGTCAGGAACGCATTCTCCGGACTGTAGCTATCGAACTTGCTAAAGTTAAGAGTCGTAATATACAAAAGTTTTTGTCATACAGTGCCGACTGCCACAAGCAAGTAGCCGTATTTTAAAAGATAAGGGTTTGAATGGTGTATCTCCTGTCCCTAAAGATAAATAACTACTTCAGTAGTTTTCCAAAACAACTTGTATGAAATCGCCTATCTACCTACTATTAGAAACCATCGTCCTTTTAGTTAGGTACAGTTGCAAAATTCCTAGCACTGTCAGTCATGTTACAGTAGGAATTTAAGACTCGGGACTGTAGCGAAGTGTCTTATGTAACTCCGATTTGTCCTTTAGTCATGCTACTGGACAAATATGACTAAATGTATAATGTACTTGGGTATTACGCAACAATGATTATAGTGACGCATTATGTCATTGTTCTTTTATCTGCTGCCGCAAAGTAGCGCGAAACTTTAGCGGTTTTGCAAAAATGCGCGAGGTTTTCCCATATTGAGGACGGTTTACGATACCCATTGTACCTACCTACCATTATTAATGGGACCTAAAGGTATTATAGAGTTAATTAGACGAACTAACAACAAATAATTATTATGAAAATGCCGACAGTTTCATATTACATATTTGGTGTTAGTTCGTCTAAATTGAGATTAAGATTTTTGGTTGCTTTTACCCGCGTAAAAGTCTTTCCAAAGACTCATCATCTACCTAGCCTTTTCCCAACTATGTTGGGGTCGGCTTCTAGTCTAAGCGGATGCAGCTGAATACCAGTATTTTACATGGAGCGACTGCCTATCTGACCTCCACAACCCAGTACCTAACTGGGTAACACGATACCCCTTGGTAAGACTGGTTGTCAGATTTTCCGGATTCTTACGGACCGTAACAACTGTAAAAGATCTACAAATGACAGAGGCACCAATTCCGAAGTTCGGAGGGGTACATCCACGGACCAACCGAGGCAAGCTTAGCTTAACCTGACTGATCAACCCGTGCGGCTGTTATTACTTAGCCACAAGCCCCTGTTTCCGAAGACTATTATGTAATAATAATATTTATGCGGTCGTATTTTGTATATCTAAATAAATAGTAACAAAACTTTGGAGGTATCATGGCATGATGGCTGGAGTTATATTGGAGACATCATGCTTGAATCGTATGACATCACCTGCATTTTTGCAAACTGTTTTTTAGAGCATCAGTGCTCTGTATTGTAACAATACAGTGTCGATAAGAGTATATTTTGTTCGTATAATTCAATTTAGCTTTTTTCTGAATCTAGTCTAAAACTCCATTCATTCGAAGGTTTTTTCGTTAGGTAGGTCTATTTTGTTAGTCATAAGCGCATCGCTGAACTGTCATCGTTACACTGCACCGTAAGACTGGGTATTCCACGGATCCAATTGGAACAGTCAAGGTCAATGACCTCACATGATGCGGAGACGTGGATTTTTTCAGTGACGATTATACCTAAGATAATTAAAAACAATAGCGGCAATGTATCGGCGCTTTTTTTTTTTGAGGATGGTTTGTCATCAAATGACTTCTCCCGCTCTGGGCGGATCGTATCAGACTTTTACTGACTAAAACCCACCCGTGTTTCTTCAGTTGCCTGTTGCACAGGGCCCCGGTATCCCTTTCGGACTTTCCCGCAGCCCTACCAGGATAGGCGGCTTATAAATATATTCTGAAAGGAGTTTAACATTGCCAACTGCTGGACCATTATCTACCACTAATTTGAGTATATACCACATAAGCGTTATCTTACGGCAGCACACCTGGACAATATCATGTATTTTGATGATGATGATGTATTTTATTCAACTTAAAGACTTATAATATCTATAATAATAATTATGTACAAGGGAAAATTATCAAAGGGCATCAAAAAATTGATGATGTTGATTTTAATAGCTTTGAATTACATCAATGCCTAGCCTTTTCCCAAATATGTTGGAATCG
This sequence comes from Lithophane socia, assembly GCA_947522985.1. Classification (NCBI taxonomy): domain Eukaryota; kingdom Metazoa; phylum Arthropoda; class Insecta; order Lepidoptera; family Noctuidae; genus Lithophane; species Lithophane socia. Next base: position 9,716,003 of record OX383270.1, on the reverse strand, counting down.
GCTTTCACGTCCTATCAAATGCCAGTACCAAATACCGGTATATTACATGGAGCGATTGCCTATCTGACCTCCACAATACAGTTACTGGGTAATACGATACCCCTCGGTAAGACTTCTGGGCTTCTCATTACCGGTAAAGACCGTCAAAGATCGCATGACAGCCGGGACCAGCCATGGACTCTCGATACCTATATAATGGATGGTCGCCAATTCAAGAATCGACCGCGCTAAGCGTAGCTTAATCTTCAGTCGTTTGCTTTATTATTTCTATTGCTTTATTTGTTACTTTTTTATCTCATGATAGTGAAATAATAATTGACCGAGAGAGCGACGCGAGCAATTACTCTCTGCTTCAAGTCTGGAAACATATGCTTTCGTCTGTCAGTTAGTTGCATACTCCTCTACAGGTCCTTTTTACCCAACTACGGCGAAGAAAAAGGAGGGTTATGATTTTGACCGGTATGTATGTATGTATGTATGTATGTATGTATGTTCATCTGTTCGCTTGTATCTTCTAAACCACTCATTACAATTTGACAAATAAGGTATCGTTAGAAGCGTCTTGATTGTCCGCTGGTTATAGGCTATGTGACGTCACATTAAATTAAAAATGGCGCCCTCTAGAGGAAATAAAGTAAGGAACTAAAAAAAATATCGTTTAATCGTACCATGTTGGGTATCAAATAAAAAGGCTTAATGAGCACATTTCAAAAATATATATATTATAACCCCAAAATAATTTTAAAAAAAATTAAGTAATAAAAACTAAAACCCAACTACGACTGAAAAGGTATAAACAAGACACCACAGACAGACAAATTAACAATCCGGAGTCACACGTACTCTATTCGATTTATGCCGCCCTAACACGTGTGACTCCGGATTTTTTACTACTTATTTTTTTTTAAATTATTACTTAATTTTTTTTCAACCGATGTGGAAAAAACTTCGTAAGTATAGAGGTTTTACGACTTTTTAGTTTACCCGCGCCTTCATCTACGATCAAGGATGAAAAGTAGCCTATGTACGTCTCCAGGTTAAGGTCTACCTCTGTGCCAAATTTCATCCAAATCCGTTCAGCCGTTTTAGCGTGAAAGTGTAACAAACAAACTCACTTTCACATTTATAATATTTCGCATTTTTATAATATTAAAGGATAGAACCTATTACATAGAGAAGATTGTCTCTGTTGCTGAATTTTATTTTATTTTATTTGTTATGGGACAATAAACAGCTACAATAACAATAAATGTTTACAAATAACAATACTATAGGCTCATAAGCAGTTTATTGCAGCCTACATTATCCGCATGATAACACAATTAAAATAATGTAAAAACGGACACTAGATATGCGTTACTCAGAAATAAAACATAAAAAAAAAAATATTATAAAAATTAATTGAAATCCCATGCGAGGAATCTTGAAGAACTTTAATTAAGCGTAATAAAACTTAATAACTACAGCTATTACTCATTAAATTCGTAATACCTACGAGTTCGTAAGCAAGTGCTAAATATTGACGTCACAGCCTTAGCAATGACATTATAACCATACGACGTGGTCAAGGAAAATTGGGATGAAAAATTACGTATATGTAAATTGATTTATTAGCTTATTCTGAGAATAGATACTACAGTAGTGACACGGTGACAATTTGCATAATAATAATGTAGGTATACCTAGTCGACATCGTAATTCGTAACCATCACTTGCATAAGGTTGAAAATCACTTGCATGTCATAAAACGACAAGAGGACCTCTACAAAGTGGAATTCTACCAGCGGTAAAGTTCATGTCAATCCTGTTGAAAGTCGTAGACATATTTCGTATTTTTTTAAAAAGACTTTCAACGTGATCACTTTTTGAAAGCGCTTGCGCCTGCACCTCCCCCACTCCTTGTCTCCGTAAAAGTTAGGTATAGCACCTGCATGACATTTACAGGTAGGTACCCCCTAGCGTTGTTGGTAAACATTTGTGAAATTGTCAGAAATTGTATTGACAAAAGAAGATAGCAGCGTTAGTTCCAATTTTGGCCACGGGCAAAACAAACTTGTAGCGTTGTAAGTAGAAGTTACAATTGACTGTGAATTGTTGTTGTCAAAGTGATGAAGTAATTACGAGGTGGACTATACCTAGGTTCTGTGAGATATTGAACATGTACGGTCGCGGTCTGAGAATGTTTACCACCTTAAGGTTTATAATTGCATGCACACATCTATGTCACAAGGTCGATGACAATATAGTGATTTTGATTAGGTATAGAGCAAAATACTGAGTTTGTTTCGGCCTTTTTTCTCAGAGTAGTCCGATATTAAACGCCGACCTCATTGATTGACGTTTAAAAGTGTTTGTACAAACCTACTTACAGAAATAAATCATTTATCATTTAATATTTTTTCTAAAACAAATCTTTCTTAACCAAGCGAGGTTGAACTTGTTACTAAAAATGTAAAAATAGACAATTTTATAATAAACATTTTTATTTTTTTATGGAAATTATCAATAATTTATAGTTTTAATTACTAGTATAGCCTCCATCAGCAGCTATGACGGCACTTAGTCTATCTCTCATAGATGAGACAAGCCGCGCGCATAAATCTGTCCCCCTGATATCATCCCATACCCGTGCACAATGTGATCTAAGAGCTTCAGGGTTTCTTTCGTTCTGACAGTCCCAGTTATGCCCCACAGATTTTCAATCGGGTTCATATCTGCTGAACACTGCTGAACGAGCAGGCCATTGAATGAGACGAATGTCACAGTGCATGTTGAACCACGCCATAGTAGCCCGGGCCTTGTGTATCGGTGTATTATCCTGAACGTAATCAATTTGTGGGAATTCTGCTGCAGGATACACAACTCGCACAGTAGGCAGCATCACCTCTTCTCTTTTTTCTAACGACGTCAGTTCTCCGACGTCATCGTGGCTCATCCACCCCCATAAGTTGACTGTTATGCGACCAGATTCATTTTGAGGCACGATATGAGCTTCATCATACCGAGTGCGATTATAATGCCATAAAGTCAATCTTCCAATTTGACTCGATTTAAAAGTTTTTTTGTCGGTAAATATAACATTCGACCAATCAAAATCAAGATATTGTAACGCAAAATTAAGTCGGGCAGTTTTGTGGTGAGCTTTGAGTTCCACTTTTATAGCATGACGTCTGTAGTGTAGCCCTGCTCCGTGCAAAGCTCGTCGAATCGTCCGAGGACCCACATCATACAATGAGATACAAAGCAGCAAAATGACTTGTTGGTGTGAAGCCGCGCTCTTCGTAATGTCGAACCATATCAGTTATTTGCGCGGTGGTTAGTATCGCCCGTGTCGTCCTGAATTGCTTCTATGATCTGTTATCTGCCCTTCTTCGCCATGACGACGAATCCAAAATCTCACAGTGAATCGAGATATATTGAACTCTCGTGATATCGCACTAATATTCAAGCCATCTTCGTGGAGAAATAATATTTCAGCCCTTTGTTGTAGGGTTATACTAGCCATTTTATTTCTATCAATCTATAACTCAGACCAACAATTTTGTTGGTCTGAGATCTATAATTACCAAAATTCAAACATATTTTCTTTGTTAAATGTCATATGGTAATATGTCAACAGGTGTCAACTTTAAAATTAAGAAATAAAAGTAATACGAAGGAGTTATAGCATTTTATGTTATTATGGTAATGTGTCAACTTTAAAATTAAGAAATAAAAGTAATAAGAAGCAGATATAGCATTTTAGACTTTACTGCACACAGTGTGGTAAAGAAGCTAATTTGAAAACTGATAAACATTTTTAGACCGCGATAGTACGTACCAATCAATAGGGCAGACGTTACAATGTACTTTTTGGAAATTCACCCACATGTGTTTAGAATGAACAAAAACTTTTGACATCACACCTGAATTCCCTCAAAATTCGGGTATAATATGTGTACTGCCACTACCGTACATAGTAAGTACCGTACCTACACCGATATTGTGCTAGTTACGTGAACCTATCTAACAAATTAACTCCTGCTTTGCAAACAAATATTCTTCTAGGCAGTCCTGTCTGGTAGGTCTAATCACACCGGCTGCTGTGAAGTATCATGCTGGCAAAGTATCATTTTCACATTCTGCGCTGCAGTTTCAACAAAATTTTTATTATTACTGATGATTACCTATACCTATGTACCTACTAAATATTTTACCTTGTAAGTATTTAACTGGAAACAACGTCATTATTTAAGGAAATTTACGTAAAACGAGTGAACAAACCTTATTTGTACATTAGAAATCTATTCTTTCCTTAACATTTGGTTTTGAGATGAAATACAATGATGATAACCTACAGGAAAATGAGATCTCATTTTCCTCATCATGAATTAAATAAGGTTGATATTATAAATAATTGGTAGTCATAGTATGGATCCCGTAGTGAGTGTATTGTGTTTTGGAACCTACCCATTTCATGTTTACATTAAAGTCCGTGTGTCTCCCTCCGAAAGTGCAGCAGCACGCATAAGTCTCAGTTCAACATGATGACCAAAACAGAGTATTTTTGCCTCATAATGAACTTTATTTTAGGATACCTTAATAGGTAGGTACCAATTTGATTCCTGTCTTCTATAATTCGGTTCACTAATTTTGTTTTCTGTTAATGCTTTTGCTTAATGAAACATATTATTATCTATTTTGTTGTATTTTCGATGTTCTACAAACAAAAATTTGTTCATTAAGGAATCTGTGTCAACAAGTAATGTTTAGTTAGTAGGTAATGTTTTTGTAATGCTTTTTGTTTCATATTTTGCTCCAGTGGTCAGTGTTCAGTTCTCGATGCAACTGCGAGTCGTGGTGGTCAACACGATGGTCGTCTTATCCTAACACCCTTAATTGAACATGGAAGAGCTAGAATAGCCAAGAAACTATCTGTAGTAGACCCGAGTCTGTTCGCTGGCGTCAACAGTCACGCTGCGTACTTCACTGTTGACAAAATTCGTAAATGGAACCTGTTTTTCTGGTATTTTCCTGCGCAGGGAGTTGATCTAGAAAGCACACCGTTGGTTATCTGGCTACAGGGAGGGCCTGGTGCTTCTTCTTTATATGGCTTGTTCGAAGAAATAGGGCCTTTACAAGTTATCAATGGATCAGGTAGCTCCTTACATTTACTAACTTATTTTCTCTTATCTTGTCTCTACGCTCACTACACCTACTGGAATGAGCAGCCACCTGTTGCTCAATTTAGGCCGAGACATAAGGATGTCCTATATCTGGATAACACTCTAGCATAATGACTGTCAAGCAACAATGAATCAACCATTAATTGTTTTCGTACGTTTTTTTTAAAGTTCAAAAAATGAATATCACATGGGGTTCCAGCTACTCGCTTCTGTTTATTGACAATCCAGTCGGAACTGGCTTTAGCTTCAGTGAGGGAGAAGAATACGTCACCAATGAGCATACAGTAAGTAACGATATTTTGAAACCACCTATGGAGTGATCTATCTTCTGACAACTTAAACATTAATTGGTCACCTTTCCAAAACGCAGGTGGGCCGGTGTCTTCTAAGCTTCATCCAGCAGTTTCTTCAAGTGTTCCCGGAATTACGAAAAGCGCCTCTATTCATAGCTGGTGAATCGTACGCTGGCAAATACATTCCCGCTTTTGGACATTACTTACATCACAGTAAAGATTATTCAAAGCCAATTAATTTGAGAGTCAGTGAAATGATATAATGAATGATATATGATTTGAATTTTAGTGCTCATTTTATGTGAACTAAGAATATACCAATCTGTCTGCTACATAGGGCCTAGTGATCGGTGATGGGTGGATAGATCCACCAACAATGCTACACTACTCCGAATGGGCGCTACAAGTGGGTCTCATAGACCACAAGCAAGCGAAAGATATTAACAAGCTGGAATCAGACGCTAGACGCTACTGGAGAGAACATAATTCCTCCGCTTATATAGAGGTCAGTTAGTGTCTGTAGACTTTATACAGTATGCAAGGGTAAACACCGTTGCCACTCAAACCATGGGTAGTTGACTTAAATATAAAAATAAATGACCCAGTAACAACAAAAAAAAACATTATTTTCATTAAAAGATTTTTAAAAGTAAATATCCGTCACTGTCCCGATACTCATGGATACGTTCGAGAGAGTTGCGTGTAGGGTGAAATATTTTTGTGGAAAAATGTAGATTTTCTTTTTTTTTTTAAAGTTTTTTTTTCCATTGCTTTTAAGTTCTATAAATGAAACCAAACCATTGGTTTCAAGGATAACGGTGTTTACACTAACACCCTGTATAATGTCATTCACGATTCATGATAATATGACGGTTTGCATCACAAAAAGGGGGCAAATAAAAAACAACGAACTTTTATTTTAAATTGCCTACTTGGCTTTATTGAGAATATTGTTTTTTTCATTAATCATAATCATTCTTTTTGAAATAACGTTTCACACCAGATTTGTTTATGATCCAGAGTTTTTGCTACCTACCTATATTTTCTATCGTTCTTGATTACAGAATGCATCCAAAGCATTAAACATGCTTTTTACTATTGTACCCGTTAACATATATAATTACATGAAAGGTGAGGCTACTACATTCACTTCGCCAGCTATCAGTACAATAGAAACATTTTTAAACAAGCCAGAAGTTCAAAACGCACTGCATGTCAAAGAGAATATTTTTTCTATATTTAATACGTTTGTATACGATTCATTACAAAGTGATGAATATGAGACTGTCAAACCTTGGCTAGAGGAATTGGTGGAGCATTATGGAGTCATGTGTTACAAGTAAGTTTCGAGAAGATTCTGTAGATGTTCTTTAATCAGTAAGATCGAGTCTCATGGTCAAGCCGACCCCAACATAGTTGGGAAAAGGCTAGGCAGATGATGATCGAGTCTCATGGTCTGAAAACTATCATGAATCCATTTCTTCTTATTGATCTCCAGCGGACAGCTGGACATGATAGTACCCTACGCGCTGTCAGTTCGTACGTACAGAAGTCTCAAGTGGTCCGGAAGACAGGAGTACCTCGACGCTTACAGAGAATATGTCTACGACGAAGAAAATAGTTCGAGCATTAATTCGTGAGTTAAGCGCATATATACATATATTATTATATATAATAAGCTGATACCCGCGTGGATGTCGGTTATTATATACTTAAACCTTCCTCGAGAACCACTCTATCCATTGGTGAAAACAGCATGAAAATCGGTGCAGTAGTTTTTGAGTATATCGCGCACAGGACGACAGACAGACGCGGCGGAGGACTTTGTCTTATAATATGTAAGGATATGTTTATAATAAGTCGGCAAGGGATCAACCACCCGACTAAAACGTTGCTACCTAAATGAAAATACTTGGATTTTGGAAACCTTGCAACTGATAATTGCCGAATCTTTTCTGAATTTGTAGATGTTTAAAGTACCTACTTGCATGTAATTTTACCGCCAGCCATTTGCTTCAAATCGAAAAACGGTAGTGTTGCTTGGCTGTATCCATAGCTATTACAAATAGCTCGCCTCTCTTAGTTACTGCTAATGAATACCTACGTATAGCTAAAAGTGTTTTAGACGAGACTGGGGAAGGGGATGCCACTTAAGTTTGTCATCCAATGACAAACCACTTAATGGGTGCTATCGGTGACTGTTTTAGTTTCGTGAAGACGAGCGGTAACTTCATGGAGGCGATGGTGGTCGGCGCGGGACACATGGTACCCGCAGATAAGCCACGCGCCGCCAAGCAGATCATCGACAAGTTTATCAACAAACACAAATTAATCAATACGACTACAGGGAAGAAGAAAACCAGGCATTTGATGTTCCGTCATAGATGAATACAAATGGTTCACTCCGCAAAATCATTTAAATAAAAAGCTACTCTTTATACGACACAATAAAGTGCAATTCAGGTCGCACAGCGCTAATTACCTACAGTTAGTTATGTTCATCAAGAATTTGCCTCTATGTCTGACTACGTTACACTCACTGAATTGGCCCGACAATACAATTGGTTCGACAAGGTACGCCGCGTACTTATTGTAGCTTCTTAACTAAAATGCTGAGTGAACCATCTGTTTTCATCTGTGGTTCCGTAAAATCTTTATTTGTGTCAGAAGAAAAATATTTTACAACATATAAGTAATTCGCCCATAATTAATTTGAATAGAATATCGCAAAATTATGAACTAGTCTACTTATTCTCATCCAAATGTGCCTTATTTTACGTGTTTTGCATTTTTTTTTATTAAAACCGTGCTTGTATTCAAACTTGTGTATATTTATTCGCTACACACTGTTATTGCATCATTCAATGTTTCCTCGTACAATGCATTGATACCCAGTCCAAACCTCGTAAATAAACATTAATATAGAAAAACCGTAACCGCCGAAAAGTATCATAAATACATAATAAAAATTTGCCAGTGGCAGTGGCACGTGTTCAGGTCGGTAATGAGATTTACATTTCAACCACTCTCTGAAATATATATCATTAGCAAACTTCTTCATAACGCCTGTTGTTAATAGCTGAAGAGTAAAGTGATCCAAATGCGGAATCAAAACTGAGCCACGACGTAAATATAAGGTTCTGTATAAGCTATTAAACGGTTCCTTCAACCGGTACATTGCCATTTCACATTGGTCGTCGGTTAGCTGCCATTTAAATACCTTATAATGAGAATCTGAAATAACATTATAGAGAGACTTGTGCGGACAGTTTTTGACCTCCATCAAACAATCAAATCTATTTCCACAATAGCTGTGCCCATCAAATTCACCGCGATGCTGCCATTCATTATACAAAACTGCGTGATGATCCTCTAAATCCTCTGGTTCCTTCGGTTCATAAGCACGGACCGGCTGAGTTGTCACACTGCACAAGTTTGCCAGGATTGCGTAAGGAATTATTAACGCTGCAAACAATAGACTCGAGAAAATAAGTGTCTGTGGCCATCCAGAGTCTGTACGAATAACAGAATTTTTATTCAATAAATATCCAAATACAACAAGAATGTTGTAGGAAACAGCTTTGCGGGTACGAAATATTGATAAATATGTGGCCGCCACACTGAAAATTACGAACAAGAGACCTGGGTACTACAATACAAGTCTGAGAAGACTGATATAACACTGCAACCCATTGGAGTGAGCAACTATACAGTATGTTAACTAACTTGGGGGGCCAAACGCCTCCTGCCGGAGGATCTACGCGGGGGTCGTGCGGTCCATGGCCCTTTACGGGGCACCTGTGTGGGCGCGTTCCATTAGGCTGCGGCCAGCTCGCCGGTTGAACGCGTCCCAAAGGCCATTCGGCTGGCCCGGGGATACCGCACGGTCTCTCGTGAGGCGGCGAGCCTCCTTGCCGGATTACCGCCATGGGATCTGGAGGCGAAGGTCCTCGCGCACATCTGGGAGTGGCGCGAGGAGATGAAGCGCCGGGGCGTAACTCCGCTGCCGCGAGAAATCGCGGCACAGCGGACAGAGCTCCGGCAGGATCTCATGGCGGCATGGAGAGTGCGATTGTCGCAACCCAGAGCTGGGCACGCCACAATTGCGGCGATAAGTCCCCTCTTTGAGGAGTGGCTGGAGAGGCGCCACGGCGTCCTCACCTTCCGCCTGACGCAGGTCCTCACCGGACATGGCAGCTTCGGGAGGTACCTGTGTAGGATTAGGCGGGAGGAAACGCCCGGGTGTCACCACTGTGCGGATCGTCCGGAGGACACGGTGGAGCATACGGTGGAGATGTGCCCTACTTGGGCGGAGCACCGCCGTGTCCTCGTGGAGGCGATTGGCGGCACTGACCTCTCGCGTCCGGCCCTGGTCCAGGCCATGGTACGGAGCGAGAGGGCATGGGAGGCGGTCACCTCCTTCTGCGAAGCAGTGATGCTCGCGAAGGAGGAGGCGGAACGCGTGAGGGAGAGGCAAGGCCTGCGCCCTCACGCCCCTAACCGCCGCCGCTGGAGACACCCTGGGCGTCGGGAATCCCAGGCGGATTCCCGGCCACCATAGGCGCGGGCTTGCGGACGGCGAGCAATGGGTAGCTCGCCGTCCGATAAGGACCAGGCCCGGGTCGATGGTGCGTCGTGTTCCACGCGCGCCTCAAAGAGATGTCAGCACACCTGACGGGGTCCGTTAGGACCGATGCCTGCCAGGGTTGCGGAATAGTCCGAAAGGGATACCGGGACCCTGGCAACAGGCAACTGAAGGAACACGGGTGGGTTTTAGTCAGTAAGAGTCTGACACGCCACTCCCGAGCAGGAGAAGTCATTCGATGATTTCCCACAAAAAAAAAAAAAAAAAAAAAGTATGTTAACTAACTAAGGGCGTTCCCGTTAACCTGCAATAGTATAGCGTGTATACATGCTAAAAAAAATATAACCTCATAAAAAAAAAAAAAAAAATATGTTTTGAAATGTTCACGCACACTTGTATTTCAACGTAGAAAAACAAGTGTGACAAGTGGGCGTGTACAGAGAGTTTATTTTCCGTAACAATTTAATAATATTTGTGAATATTTTTCTATACAAAAATAAAAAAAACTTTTTTTTAACGGTAATCTTTTTTTTTGCTTGTATAGACGCTATACTATTGCAGGTTAACGGGAACGCCCTTTGTTAGTTAACATACTGTATAAATCATGTGATCTATAAACATTGGGTAACTATAAGAAACGTTTTCACAATTCCTCTCCGGGTTAATGACGTATCCTCCGACAACTCCTTCAAATTCGTTATTCGCGACTTTTTGTATCGTGACCAGTGACGAGTTATTCATGAGATTTCCATATTTATCAACTTTATCAAATTCGTGTAAATCAATTCTCATTTCGAATTGCTTCTCAAACAATGTAATGAAATATTGTTCAGTTCCTTTAGTCCTTGTGTCGAAGTTCATGAACGGCCATTGGTTACGTGTTATGAATTTATATCGGCAATTACGAATACCTCCCTTATATAAAACAGGAAAAAAATTCTCAGTGCGGTAATCAGAGCACCGTGACCAAAACGTTAGGTGACCAGATTTCAAATAACCAGGTTTTGTAAAATTATACTTGTATATAGCGTAGTCTTCACCATCACGTGATATTAATGAAACTTTATAAAAAATATTGTATGCATGAAGTAGATCCGTAATGTCATGTAAACTGTAATTGTCGTAGTTTGGCAGGACAATGATGAATCTTGCTGATGGATTCCAAAATTTATCAGAGACTACTTTACTTAGCCCATGCTGTAACTCTTGATAATCTTTACTCATCACAATATAAATCACGTTATAAATATTTCCGGGCTCCCAAAAGAATCTACTTGAAACAAATCGTGCACCCTCTAAGTTATGGAGGGCTGATAATTTTAAATCATCATTCATATTCACGACAGTAATGTCCATTAAGTGGTAGTTCTTCTTGTAATCAATGTCTTCTACCATTTTTAACCGACTTCTTCAAAAAGGAGGAGGTTCTCAATTCGTCTGTATGTTTTTTTTTTTTTTTTTTTTTGTGTATGTTACCCGATTACTCCGCCAATTATGAATCGATTTTGATGATTCTTTTTTTGTTTGGTAGGTCATGCTTCATAGGTGGTCCCATATAAATTTTATTAGTTTTGCTTGCGTAGTTTTTGAGTTAGCTTCAATAATTACGTATTTTTCCCACTTTGCGTATGTTGATGACATGTTAATTGACTCAGTCACATAGCAGATAAACGGTATACGAATTTGCGTGGGGTAGTTACCACAACTAAAAAGTGAAAAATAAAAAAAAAATTACAAAAAAAAAAACAACCGACTTCCAAAAAAAACACTAAAAAATTGAAAAATAACTTTAATTTCGGAAGTCGGTGGCCAAAAACGAAAATTGAAAAGCAAAGACACCGACTTCCGAAATTATTTTTTTTTTTTTGTAAAAAGTTTTTATTGCGACACAACTGGTGAGATTTTTTGCACTATCTTGCTGAGTTTAAAAAAAAAAAAGCTCTAGCACTAACCAAAACGCACAAAAAGTAAAGAATACCTACTGTTTCAATTTTTAGACGCGAATTAATCGAACAGCCTGTTTGTAGTTTGTTCCTTCATTTTCTGATACCCTTTATAGAATAAAAGAAATAGAGGCACCATTCTGATTTTATTGTATCATTGAAAACATTAATCATATTGGTTCTTTTTACTAGCGGTCCATGAATTATCATTGTTAAAAGAAAACCCATGTAATGCTTTCAATTCATCGAATGAAATATGGGACACACCGTTTCACGAATTAAACACAAATCACATATTGTTATTTAAATGATCAGTTATTAAGTTGACCCCTTTTTTTGCTAGTAGGTACACGCACATAGCAACTAGAATTTCAGGTTTTTGCAACCCAATTAAAACATTTTTTTAATGAATCACCTACCTCATTGAGAAGAATTACATTGTACATAATTTGATGCCCAATTAAGTACCGTTTTATCTGTGCGAGTAACTTTAAGAGTATAGACATTTCGGGTAGTACTCGACCGTTATTTATGGTGCAAAATGCTAGGACGCAATTTTATATCCGTCTTTTTAAAATGTTTTTCGTATTTAGGTAAACTACTAGGTTTGAATGTGGAAAAGGTGATAGGAAAATTCTTATCTTAACCTCATAATGCTCTTGGATAACAATCAAGTGACCCACTTGACATTTCATTTTGTCAAACGCCTGCGGCCTTCGGGCCACAGGTGCTCCACTGCTCACAGCACCCACGACGAGGTCCGGTTTATTTATGACGTTTGACAGCGTTCTACTTGAACGGTTAAAATAAAAAAGTCACACGGACTACCCTTGCAAAAGCTCTTTCAATAACCGAAATCTTTTAAGGTACACATACAATCAAATAAACGGTTTCCATAAATCCGAACTGAAGAAAAGCACCTGTGTTTATTACTGGATAGTATTGATGGTTCAAATTGTAGCAGCATACTATAAAACGTTAATTATTGAGAATGTTGAGACTATCTGGGACATTGTTTAATTTTTTTTTCTCAATTAATTTTAATCATCATCTAGCAGTTTGAGTAATTTATGCGGCCTACCCAAATGTCCTTTGTTTGGTATTATTCCTCAAATCTTTGAGCTCCATAAGTTCTGAGTTAAACCAAAAAATAAAATGAATGCTATAAAACAAAAAAGTTATAAACAAGACATCACAGACAGACAAATTAAAAATCTGGAGTCACACGTGTATAAATCGAGCAGATTACGTGTGACTCCGGATTTTTTACTTGTCTGTCTGTGATGTCTTGTTTATAACTTTTATATTGTAATTTTTTTTTGGGATTAAGTGGAATTTATATTATATTTTTGGAATGTGCTAATTAAGCCCTTTCTTTTAATAACCATCACGACATTATTTAAAAAAAAAGTTTTTAGTTCATGACTTTGTGTCAAAGTCAAAGTCAAATAATTTATTTCAAATAGGCACATATATGGCACTTTTGAACGTCAAACAAAGAAATAGAATTGATTCTAGTTGCCCCTTCCAAAAGGTAGTTTTCGTATGGAGAAGAATGGGCAAGAAACTCCACCGTTACTCTTTTTAAAATGTTTTACAATATTTTGTATACATTAATTATATAATTATATGTGAAGACGATGCACCTACAATAAGATTACTGTACCACAAAAGGTAAAAAGAATTATAAATGGAGCAATAATGAATAAATTAATTACCAGATACATGGTGCTCACATATTTACAAAGATTGTAAAAGTATACGATATTACAATAGTCCTAACATTGTTACAAGTAGTACTAATAAGTCAGTGCGTGAGTTTAAGTAATGACAGAGTGTAAAAGTCTATGACTTACAAATAATAAATAAAAAATAAAAAACTAAATTAGCTATCAGTTTCCAACGATACCTCATTTGTCAAATTATGATTAGTAGTTTAGAAGTTATGACGGAACAGATGAACATACATACCTACATTCCGGTCAAAATCATAACCCTCCCTTTTGCTTCGCCGTAGTCAGGTAAAAAATAATAAATAAGTACCTTATAGTCGTGCTGTAAAATCTTTATTAGTGAAAGAAGCTACAGAAGTGTTTCACATCAATCTTTATATATAATTAGGTCATAAGTCAGGTCTATTTATTTCCATGAACGGTGCGTTAGGTACCTTAGCAATACGTGTCGTTGGTGTTTTTATTAAAACTGTGCTTGTACTGAAGCAGATGAAGATAATCAACAGAATAATAATCCAGAACACGCACGTTATTGTTGCATAATTAAGAGTTTCCACGTGTGAGTACCTTGCGTTGTGATCCAGCCCAAATCTCGTAAATAAAAATTACTAAAGACAAACAGTAACCACCAATAAGTATCATAAAAACAAAATAAAAATTTGGTAGTTGCAGCGGCACGTGTTCAGGTCGGTTATGAGATTTACACCTCAACCACTCTCGGATATATATTTCTTTAGCAAACTTTTTCATGATACCTGTCGTCGATAACTGAAGTGTAAAGTGATCCAAATATGGAATCAAAACAGAGCCACGACGTAAAATTATAGTTCTGTATATACTACTATAAGGTTCTTTTAACCGATATGTTGTCATTTTGCATTGATCGTCGGTCAGGTGCCATTGATAAATCTGATAGTGCGTATCTGAAATTAAAGTATAAAGAGACTTTTGTGGACAATTTTTAACCTCCATTAAACAATTAAGTCTAGTTCCACAATCGCTGTGCCCATCAAATTCACTGCGCTGTCGCCAGTCATTATATAAAATTGCATGATAACTCTCTAAATCTTCTGGTTCTTTCGGTTCATAAGCACGGACCGGCTGAGTTGTCACACTGCACAAGTTTGCCTGGATTGCGTAAGGAATTATTAACGCTGCAAACAATAGACTCGAGAAAATTAGTGTCTGTGGCCATCCAGATTCTGTACGTCTAACATAATTTTTATTCAATAAATATCCAAATACAATAAGAATATTGTATGAAACATCTTTCCCTGTACGAAATATTGATAAATATGTGGCCGCCACACTGAAAATTACAAACAGGATGCTAATTACAATACAAGTCTTATGAGACTGATATAAAACTGCAACCCATTGCTCTACATAGTTGGAGTGAGCTACTATATATAACAAGTGATCTATTAAGAATGGGTAACAGTGTGAAATATTCCCATGATTATCCCGTGAGTTAATTGCGAATCCTGCCGCAGCTCCCTCGAATTCGTTGTTCGCGACTTTTTGTACCATGATCATTGTATTGTTATTCATGAGTTTTCCATATTTGTCTACTTTTCCAAATTCTTGTATCTCAATTTTCACTCCGTATTGCTTCTCAAACAATGAAAAGTAATACTGTTCAGTTCCTTTGGTGCTTGTGTCGAAGTTCGTGAACGGCCATAAATTACTTGATATAAATTTATATCGACAGTTACGAATACTTCCCTTGTATAAGAGAGGTAAATTCTTCTCAGAGTGGTAATCAGAGCACCATGACCAAAACGTAAGATGACTGGATTTCAAACAATAACCAGGTTTTGTAAAATTATACTTGTATATAGCGTAGTCTTCACCATCGCGTGATAATAACGAAACTTTATAAAAAATATTGTATGCATGAAGTAGATCCGTAATGTCATGTAAACTGTAATTGTCGTGGTTTTGTAGGACAATGATGAATCTTGCTGATGGATTCCAAAATTTATCTGAGATCACTTTACTTAGCCCATTCTGTAACTCTTGATAATCTTTAGCCATCACGATATAAATAACATTGCTAATATTTCCGGGCTCCCAAAAGAATCTTCTTGAAACAAATCGTGCACCTTCCACGTTATGGAGGGCTGATAATTTTATATCATTTTTCATATTGATGACTGTTACGTCCATGTAGTTGCTGTATTTCTTATAATCAATATTTTCCACCAATTTTACGACACAACTGGTGAGATTCATATCATGATCTTCCTTAAATGTTAATAAGCCACTTACACTTACCAAAATGCAGAAAATGTAAAAAATAACTTTTTTCATTTTTAGACACGAATTAATCGATTAGTTTATTGCTAGTCTGTTCCCTTATTTTCTGATTCCATAAACAGACTAAATGAAACTGAGGTATTTTATTTTTTATCATATCATAGAAAACATTAATCATATTGGTTCCTTTTACCAGCAGTCAACGAATTACCATTGTTATAGCCCTAATGCTCTAAATTCATCGAATGAAATATTGAAACATCGTTTAATGAGTTAGGCACTTATCGCTAATAAATCGATCAATAAATAAATCAACATATTTTTTTGTCGGGACATGCTCACACCTGTCTACTATACTTAAAGATTTAGGTTACCCATATTTAACACACATTTTATATTAATGACACCTACCTCTTTGGGATATAGGTAGGCACATTATACCTAATTGATGGTCAACTAAGCACGTTTCATTTTATTTGTCGAAGAGAGTAGACATACAGGCGATCTTTGGATGGTATCCACCTCTTCGACCGTAATTGTATTAAATGCTATGGCCACTAGCAGACAAAGTGGAGGGGAAACAGGAGGCAGGGGCGTTCATTTTAATCAAATCCCAAATAAGGTCAAAGCATATTCAGAAGTACCTACTTTGGAGTTAGAGGCCCCACACTTATGCAAAATATACCTGAAGGGTGCGAAAATTTTCGAGCTCGCTTCGCACGCTCTTGCTTCTTGTAACTCTTAAACTTTTCAAGCTCGCTTTGCTCGTTCTTGCATCCTATATTCTTCTTACCCCTAAACTTTATACTAAAATTTTCGATGCATCTCTTAAACTTTTCTGTATATACATAACAACTCCTATTTCCGTAAAAATGTTTAAAGGAATTCCGAGTCGGGGTGCAAAAAATTTCAAGCTTGCCTCACTCGCTCTTATGTCCTACGTAATTGCTTTTCGTGCACAATAACTGAACTATAAAGCAGATAAGTACCTAGATACTGTTTTTTTTGTTCCTTTATTTTCCCGTAAATGGAAGTTACGTAAACTATTGTCGCATTGGAGCCTTCTCCCCGCCGCTCATTCGCGCTCTCACTCAGACCGCGAGCAGTAAGGTGCAATCGCGATCAAAAGTGAATTTAAGCTGTTCTTAAACTAAGTATTTATCGGTATTTGTTACATTATCTGCTTTTTCTATTCGCCTAATTTGGATATGTAGCAGCACTTTGCCAATGAGTAGTTTTCTCTGAGAAGAGGTCGTTGTGAAATAGGTACATAATTTAAGTAGTCATTTTTACCTACCAACCCAGTATTTATGTAAGTAGTTTACTAAAACTGTCGACAGTGCTGGATTGCTGGAAGACCTCAGCCCTTTGGGACAGGTTTTCGAGATGTTCGTAGTTTTGTGGTTAGTACATTGTGAAGAAGAAAATAAAAGATATTAGTAGTGCTATAAAATCTTTATTGGTGAAAAGCTACAGAAGTGTATCACATTAATCATTCATATATAATTAGTGCCAGCATATTATATCACAATGTACATAATACCTACTTATATAATTAGGCCTAGTCTACTTATTCCCATGAAAAGGTGCGTAGGTGTGCTCACCATTCAAAAGTAGACAGGCGCCATTGATAAAAGTGATAATGAGTAGGTATCTGAAATTAAAGTAAGAGACTTTTGTGAACAATTTTTAAACTCCATTAAACTATAAGTCTAGTTCCACAACAGTAGACCTACCTAATCAATTAGTATTTTCAGTTGGTGTTTTTAATAAAAACTGTGCTTGCATTGAAGGAAGTGATGGAAATATTCAGAATATTAACGCACGTTATTGTTGCATAATTAAAAGTTTCCACGTGTGAGTACCTTGCGTTGTGATCCAGCCCAAATCTCGTAAATAAAAATTACTAAAGACAAACAGTAACCACCAATAAGTATCATAAAAACATAATAAAAATTTGATAGTTGCAGCGGCACGTGTTCAGGTCGGTTATGAGATTTACACCTTAACCACTCTCGGAAATATATTTCATTAGCGAACTTTTTCATGATACCTGTCGTCGATAACCGAAATGTAAAGTGATCCAAATATGGAATCAAAACAGAGCCACGACGTAAAAATATACTTCTGTATATACTATTAAAAGGTTCCTTCAACTGATATGTTGCCATTTTGCATTGATCGTCGGTCAGGCGCCATTGATAAACATAATAATGACTATCTGAAATTAAAGTATAAAGAGACTTTTGTGGACAATTTTTAACCTCCATTAAACAATTAAGTCTAGTTCCACAATCGCTGTGTCCATGAAATTCACTGCGATGCTGCCAGTCACTATATAAAACTGCGTGATAATTCTCTAAATCCTCTGGTTCTTTCGGTTCATAAGCACGGACCGGCTGAGTTGTCACACTGCACAAGTTTGCCTGGATTGCGTAAGGAATTATTAACGCTGCAAACAATAGACTCGAGAAAATGAGTGTCTGTGGCCATCCAGATTCTGTACGCATAACAGAATTTTTATTCAATAAATATCCAAATACAATAAGAATATTGTGTGAAATGTCTTTTCCTGTACGAAATATTGATAAATATGTGGCCGCCACACTGAAAATTACAAACAGGATGCTAATTACCAAACAAGTCTTATGAGACTGATATAAAACTGCAACCCATTGCTCTACATAGTTAGAGTGCGCCACTATATAAAACATGTGATCTATAAACAACGGGTAACAGTGTGAAATGTTCCCATGATTCTCCCGCGAGTTAATCGCGAATCCTGCCACAGCTCCTTCAAATTCGTTGTTCGCGACTTTTTGTAACATTATCATTGTGTAGTTACTCATGAGTTTACCATATTTGTCTACTTTGCCAAATTCTTGTAACTCTATTTTCACGCCGAATTGCTTCTCAAACAATGAAATGAAATGTTGTTCAGTTCCTTTGGTGCTTGTGTCGAAGTTCGTGAACGGCCATAAATTACGTGTTATGAATTTATATCGACAGTTACGAATACTTCCCTTGTATAAGAGAGGTAAATTCTTCTCCGAGTGGTAATCAGAGCACCATGACCAAAACGTTAGGTGACCAGATTTCAAACAATAACCAGGTTTTGTAAAATTATACTTGTATATAGCGTAGTCTTCACCATCACGTGATATTAATGAAACTTTATAAAAAATATTGTATGCATGAAGTAGATCCGTAATGTCATGTAAACTGTAATTTTCGTAGTTTTGCAGGACAATGATGAATCTTGCTGATGGATTCCAAAATTTATCTGAGATGCCTTTATTTAGCCCATTCTGTAACTCTTGATAATCTTCACTCATCACGATATAAATAACATTGCTAATATTTCCGGGTCCCCAAAAGAATCTTCTTGAAACAAATCGTGTACCTTCCACGTTATGGAGGGCTGATAATTTTAAATCATTTTTCATATTGATGACTGTTATGTCCATGTAGTTGCTGTATTTCTTATAATCAATATCTTCCACCAATTTTACGACACAACTGGTGAGACTTATATCATGATCTTGCTTAAATTTTAATATGGCATTAACACTAACGAAAATGCAGAAAATATTAAAAATTATGGTTTTCATTTTAGGCCACGAATTAATCGAGCAGTTTGTTTGTAGTTTTTACCTTCTTTTTCCTTTACCTACTTTGAGTAAAAGAAATGGAGGCACTAATATGATTTTTATTGGATTATTGAAAACATTAATCACATTGGTGCCTTTTAACAGACAATTCTGCCCCCGATAGTTAAAAAGACGTATCTAACAAAAAGTAAAAACGGATAAATAAATGTTTTAATGAATGAAACGGGAAATCATTTGCTGTCTTCGAGTAAATTAAAATATTTACATACTAAAAGTTGAAAATAATGCCCACTATAATAGGCTTTAACTTGGTTTAATATATAATATGAATTTATTAATTATTATAATAAAAATAACGAAAAAACAGTTTTATCTTAGCACAAAAAATTAAGAAAAGTATTACATATTTAATTGAATAGACGTAAATAGATATTTACGTCTACTCAATCAAGTATTATGTAATATTTTTCTTCATTTCGCAAGGAAGCGTTTGAAAGGACGCATCTGGGCAGATGCGTCCTTTAAATTTCAAATGCTTATATTACTGACAAAAAAAAACTATAAAGTATAAGGACCTTATCTACATAAATGACTTTTTAATTAAGTTACACATAAATCCGTCTTTTCATCTTCAATCGGGTGTAAAAAATGAACAGAAGCGCCCTATTTTGTTGTGCTAAAACCGCACTGGAGGAAGATAGAAAAATATATTCAAAATACAAGCAGATGCGCCTTTTTTTTCTGATTCCGGCAATGTATATGTATAACTCAAATCTGGAAAAACTGTTAGATGCGTCTTTTTTTCTATCGGGGGCAGAATTAGTTATCATAGTTGAATCCCCTAATGCACATAAATCATCAAATGAAATTACCATTTTACGAGTTAGGCACAAAGACACATTTTGCTATTAAAATGATAAATTGAATAAATTGATCTCCTTCTTTGTTGTCACACAGTCACACGCACATAACAACTTACCTACTAAATGAAGAATAATGACGAATAAAAAATAAATTAATAATAAATTAGATTCCAAATACCAATGTTCCGCGATTCTTGATAGTTTACGAGTTATCTTATTTTTTATCATCGAGATATAAGTACTAACGTACTAGAGAAGACACCGTAAATTCCTACTTTGTCTCGTTCAACTGCGGCGTTCGCGCCGCAGTTTGTCGAAGAAAACGCGTAAGTGCCGTGATTTACATGGCGCTTAAGACCTTTTTGCCGAGAATAAATACACTTCCGCAGCAAATCTAGCACTGTGGTAAATTAGGTACGGTTTAGACGAATTGTTATTATTTTAGCGCTGCAGCGAACTAAAGATTCAATACGAAGAATAGGACAATTCAGTTATTTGACGTAGCTTCTCTAGTACGTTAGTACTTATATGTTAATTATTATCAATTCTTTCTCTTCTGCCGATGGAAATTTCTTTGAACTCTTGGTATCGGTAAACCGCGACATTTAGACCTGCCTAATTCAATTAACTTGACGATCTCAACCGTCATTTCTCTATCATCGACCGTCTAGCCGAGCAATAAACTCTGTCTCTAATCTCTGGTCTAAACACGTCCTCATATTAGTATGTACTTTCAGTTTCATTCTAGTTGAACCGGGAGAGATCAGAAAGACCATTCTCTCCATCAAATCGAAAGCGGTAGATGTGACAATTCTACCCGTGGTATGAGCATAACTACTGGATCATCTCCTACTCGCATTACCTACATTGTACATTTTTCCTTGTAAAGTCAAGTCAAAGTTAGTCCTCTTCAATCTGGATTCAAACTTCCGCATAGCCTTGATTCCGCCCTCCTTCTGTTTCTTTTCTTTTCTGTCCGTTATATGGTCTCTCCCGAAGCAATGGAATGGTTCACCTGTAACTTTCAGGAACGTCAGCAGTCCGGTCATGTTAAGGATTCTTCATCATGCTGGTTTGATTCTTCATCATACTGGTGGAAACCGGCATTCCTCAAGGCGATATACTTTCTCCTCTTCTATTTTTTTTAATTTTTATTAATCGTATTACTTGCGAGCACGGATATCGAACAGATAACAATCAGTTGTACTGTCAAGGGAGAGTTGATGAAATACCTGACGCTACCGACAAGTTTTATGGACTTGACAGCCATAAAGTAATCTTTCTTGAAATCAAAAATTGCGCCATTTATTTATTTGCTGGTTTCTTGTTCGCGAAGTTTGTTACATGTTATTTATTTTAAAATATAAACAAATTCCTACATAGTTATAATAAGAGTATTTTGTACAGAAAAAATACTTAATAAGTACCTAGTTATACATATATAATTATATGCAACTACTCAAAATCAAATCAAACCGTCCTAAGATCTTTTCGTCTACACCAAAGCAAAATACAAAGCGTACTTCATAAAAGTTAGTCACTCACTTGAATTTTGACGCTTTTGACTTTTGAGTTTTGACAGCCCAACCAAAAAGTCCATCGATCAGTTTTCTGTATTATTTTGTCACATTTTGACCATAAAACTCAAAATGATATCTCTTTCACTCGCGTTCTAAGCGCATTATACTATCCCGTTGTCAATGAACCGACTTATACTGAAACGCGACCGTGAATCGAAATGTTCCCGAAAATCAAATAAAAACTATGATCTCATAATTAGTTAAATGTGATTACTCCCATTTCCTATTCTATTCTATTTTTTATTCGTTTTAATGTTACCTACTTAGAGTAGTACAGTGCAATTCTATAACATCGAAGGAGCAATGCAGCAGTCGCCTTTTGAAAATATATTCAATATTATAGGTGGAATAACGGAAGGCAACGAGAAACCCATGAAACATGGGTTCTATAACGCCTTTGCCCTATTTATATTAGCAGTATGTTGCGTCGCAGTGTATGTACTATTTCTAATTTTAGAGCCCTTCTTTAAGCCTCTGTTTTGGGCCCTGCTAGTGGGCTCTTTACTCCATCCATTTAAATATAAACTCTCTAAGAAGCTGAAATCATGGTTCGAAGATCTAGAGAAGTCCAACACATCTGTGATAGTTGGTTTGATGGTGATACCTGTGAATGTGGTTAACTTTGCTTCGGATACAGTTGGACAACAGTTTATAGATCACTATAAGGTAAGTTTTAGTATTGTACTAGCCCTGGCATTGCCTGCTCGATATGAGCTGCTCTGTGTGTTATACATGGTTGCAGTTCAATATCTGAGACATAATTTTGACATATTATTATGTGATTATATCTCAGTATTTCAAACAAAGACTGATTCAGAGGTCGTCTACTCTCATATGTGTCTTTTTCACCATTAGCAGCATTTTTAGCCCTCTGGAAATGAATGTCAAGATTTTTTTTATGAATGTCTAAGTCATTTTATTATTGGCCAAGTTCCATGTTATACTGTCCACTGACATACACCTGTCACAGATCACTAAATACTGTGTTATCAAATTCCATCCTTAAAACCACTAGCTTAGTGTTAATTCTGTGCAATACACACTTTTCCTAGTAGTCTAAAGATATTGTCTTGTAATATGGTACAAATACACCTTTTAACACACTTTTAACCTGGTAACACTGGTTAATCCAATTTATAAATTAATAATTTCCAATTTATAATTTTTATATTCAGTGATAGGCTAGTGGTGTGACTGTCAAACTGCCAAGTCATAGGTCTTAGGTTCAAACCCAAGTCACGCACCTTTGACTTTTTGGATTCATGTGCGTATTGTATAATTATAACTTGCTTGCTTTTGCACTTGCTTTAAAAACGGTGAAAGAAAACATTGTGAGGAAACCGGCATGCCAGAGAGATATTTCTCGATGGCCTATGAAGCCAAGAGGCCCTTGGGCGGCTTTAAAACTCTGACACCAGGTTAGTCACTAACCACACCAAAAGTAGAGAAGATCCAATTTATGATGTACAGAAAGCCTGCACTATTCATTTAAATGCATACTAGAAGCCAATTACTAATAATATTAGGTACTAATAGGATTATTGGTATAATTAGATGCCAATTAATAAAAATTAAAATTATTAAAAATTCTATATCAAAAAGAGGCAAAATATAATGATATAATACAAACTTATTTTTAAATCTACTTTACTATTTATTATATTTTCAGCTGGGATCATTCCAGAGAATTTCTTACTATAGGTACCTAGTCACATTATGGCATCATTGGCCTTGAGTGGATTTACTCTGGTATTGTTGAAATTGCAATCACCATGACCAATCTGATAAAGTCGGTAAACAATGATAATAAAAATATCAACTTGTGCATTTCTAACATCCAAATCATTAGAAAGAAAGAAAAAGAAAGGTAGATATATGGTAGATAGATAGAATACTCTTTATTGTGTACAGTACACCATAAAAATTACAGATTTAAATGTAGAAATGTTACATAGGATGACACAACAGGCGGTCTGATTGCTAATAGCTCCTTTACAGACAACCTTTGGATGGATTTAAAGGGTACTTTGCATTTGGAGAAAGAAAAATCAGATGGGACCATAATAGTAGCCCCTAAGTAAAATGTAACATATTATAACATACATTTACATTTCCTTGAAATGCAAGTAGGAAATGGTAAAAAAATTGTATCAATAATTAGATAAAATAAAATAAAATAAAATCGTTCACATAGTATTTTTTAATTCCAGACTGTAATAGGATTGTTGTCTGCAATATTTGTGTTACCATGGATGTACAACGCGGTTCCAAGGAGTTTTGTCTGCCTCTTCTGGCAGCTAAGCAGTTTCATCAGTTTCTCTACCACCTTGCTAATCAGTGTCTGCAGCTCCTATATTGTAAGTGGATAATAATTTAATAGTCTTAAATAAAAACTTTTTACAACAAAAAAAAAAAACAACCCACTTAGTTATTTTTCACATTTTTAGTGTTTTTTTTGGAAGCGGTTGTTTTCTTTTTTGTAAAAAGTTTTTATTATTCACTTTTTAGTTGTGGTACCTACCCCACACAAATTCGAATACTAAAACCTGCTAAAAAAAATTATAACCTCCTCCTTTTTTTGAAGTCGGTTAAATAAAATATAGTCATTCATTAATTTTCTTGTTACATTTTTATTTAACCGAACGGTTTGTCTAACTTACTCACTTCATTAAATTCTGTAAAAAATCTACCGATATATACGAATTGGATCGACATTCCGTTATCCCTCCAATTATGCTTAGTAAAAATCAGGTTTCTTACATACATTTTGTCCCAAAGAATACTCATGGTTTTCAACAAAATATGTCTTCTCTAATTTTGATATGGTGGTCTTTTCAGACATTAACAATATTCTTAGCATACGTCATCAGCGTGTACATCCTGTGGACGCCGCAGAGGGAGACTGCCTTCCGACTGACGTCACAGCTGCTATGGCTTGTCATCTCGAGCTTTATAGCAAGCCTCACGGGATCCCTACAAGTTTACACTTTTGTATTCCTCCAAGCAATCTGCATCACTGGCTTCGCTTTAGAAGTGGTTGATGTCCATAAGAAACTATTGGAGAAAGGTAAGTTTCTATGTCTGTAGATGATTATGAATTACTCATATTTATTAATTTATTAAAATAAGTATGTATTCACTTTTTAGCCTGAAGCACAGGCTCAACGTAGTTCAGGCAAAATTTTTATGGTATTTATTGTAAACGTGTCCCTTTTAAATAAATAAAAAACGAAATTTTAAAAAAAAATGTAGTTAAAACAATAGAGTTATATTAAAAAGTCATCCAAGAAAAGGTTTGGAATCTTTGAAATAATAAATAAGTTTTTTTTTAAACTAACTACTAATCATAATTCATATTTTTATTATATTACAGATCCAGAAGCTTCAATGTTATTAGCATTACATAAAGCCATTAAAAATGAGCAAGAAACTGACAAGAAGTTAAAAGATAAACCTGAAGAGGAAACCCACATAGAGTCCAGTGAACAAGAAAGTACTCCAGAAAAAGACACTCCGTCCCCCGTCACTCCCGAAACTATAGTGAAAAGGGGAAGCTGGGCAGCCAACGAGCCCATCCAAAGCTCCCCACGACACCCGAAAATGTTATTCAAAACGAGAACTTTATCCGCATTACCTTTATCGAATTCGAAAATTAAATGCGATACTCGATTCTTAGCTGCCTTTAAGCAAAGGTCGCTCGATGAGAACTATATGAAGAATAACTTTGACAATGATGAGGAAACTGCCTTATATTTCAAGCTGTTATTCTTCGGATGCCTGTGTATGCTCGTTTGGAAGCATATCTGGTTGTTGCCCGTGACTTTGTTCTTCTTGGCCATACATGTGGTAAAGAGGCTGTTAGACTACTTTGGTGTTTGGCTGTTCTTTGAGAACCATTATAACAATATCACGGGAAAAGTGAAGAGCTGGTGGAGAACCAGGTCAGTGACATAATACAGATTTTGAATCAATAATCAATCTGCCTAGGCGTTTCCCAACTATGTTGGGGTCGGCTTCCAGCTAACGTCTAAACGGATGCAGCTGTATACCAGTATTTTACATGGAGCGACTGCCTATCTGACCTCCACAACCCAGTAACTGGGTAATACGATACCCCTTGGTAAGACTGGTTGTCACTTTCGGGCTTCTGACGACCCGTAACGACTGTCAAAGATCCACGAATGACAGCCGGGACCAACGGCTTAACGTGCTTTCCGAGACACGGAGGAGTCTCGATATGTAAAGACGGTCACCCATCCACGGACCAACCCCGGGTAGCGTAGCTTAACCTGATGGATCGACCCGCGCGGCTGTTATTACTTAGCCACGAGCACTTTCTCCTCCAGATTTTGAATAAATTAAAAATCTAAGACTAAGTTCAGTGATTTCATAATGTTCACTGAGCAGCCGTGGTTCTTGAAAGACAGATGAAGTTTATTATTTGCTGTAGCAGATTTTTCGGTTGCAGTTTACGAAATGCAGGCGATGTTGACCCTTATAAACCAGGATTTTAATTAATCCTTTGTACTTATCGGCTACTATTTACCAGGCAATCAGCATTGCTCCCGGCACACGTCCGCGGTCTAGGCAAGATGGCCTCCCTCTGCAACGCGAGCTTCAGGGACATGGCTTACAGCTCCGTGGACACGGTGTCCACCTGCATCGTCATTGTGGGACTTATCCTGTTCCTGACTGTCGCTATTGTCTTTATATTTATCCAGGTAACTTATTGAACATTTCACCTAATTAAAGATGAGTCCTTTCACGAACGCGCAGCACTCATTCCAATTTATTCCATAATGCATAGACGTAAGAGTCACATGACGTGCGCTCGTGAAATCCATTATCTATATCCGACAATGACAAAGGAGGGTAGAATATTAACATTTTATGGTTTGGCGCAACATTAATTATTGACTCTTGTTGTTGCGTAGCTTGCCATTTTGGCTTAACAAAGTAAAAGGATTTATGATCCTACTCACATAATTATAATCCTTAAAGTGTTTTTAGCTCAGAATTATGGTAAGTATCTTATTTCTTATTGTTTTTTAATATTTATGTTTTTCTATCATTCCAGATATACTCAGAAGCGATAGTGGTAGTCCAGTTAAGTGGTAGTCTGTTGAACAGTACGTACGTACAGAACAGTGAATTGCACGCGTATCTTCCTGAAGGATGGGAGGAGAAACTCGACTCACTCATCGATAACGCTTACACTTATGGGAGGGAAGGAATCTCGACGGCGGTTAGTATTTTCTTCAACCATCTACAATTTCAGTCTATGCCAGTCCACTGTTGGGAAAAGTGTCCCACACAAAATAAACCAAATTATTATCCCATAATTTTTGCAGTCGAATGTAAACTAATCATGAAGTATTATTTCCTTTTCTGCTTCCATACGGATGTAATAAAGATTGATCAAATTGTAAGTGTCCATTTGATAAAAACTATACAGAGAGAGAGAAAGGCACGGATTAGTTTTGATCATGCAAATAATAAAATACTGCTTATCTCATTATCATTTTCAATAGTTCTTTGACACATCGATATATGAAATCTCTTCTTGAAATAGCGGTTCAGCATGAAAATCAAAACTCATATAACTACTATTACGGTCTGAAATATTTCACCAAACATTTCGCACCATGCTGAAAACACGACAAAATAAAAACCTTGTTGTTGTAAATCTTCCTTGGTATTAAAACAGGTGAAAAGTATCCTAAAAGAAGGCGACCCGGAGAAGATATTCCGCGTCGAACAACAACTATTAGAGTTGTGGGACCGAGTGTACCAGAGCTGGGTGTCGGGCCACTTCGCCTCTGTCGGACCGCAGGTGGACGGCTCAGCCATACAGGACTCGTGGGACAACCTCGTCAACGACGTGTCCAATACTCCCGGTAATACTTAGTATTAATATAGAGGTGCGGATCCGAGTGTACCAGAGCTAGAAGTCGGGCCACTTTGTTTTATTCAGAGCTAAATAGTTCTGTTTTAAAATTATTAGGGGTTTTTGGGACCGAGTGTACCAGAGTTGGAAGTCGGGCCAATTTTATTAATTCATAGCTAAATAGCTCTTTAAAACTATTAGGGGTTTTTGGGACCGAGTGTACCAGAGCTAGAAGTCAAGCGGCTTTGTTCAAACACAACTGTCCCACGTTCTTTACCTTCACAACCTAGTTTTAGAATTGCTAACTTATTTATCGTTGTTCTCTCAGGCATGTTCGACTATTCCGGCATAGTGACGTGGGTGCAAGCAAACGTTGGTACTTTAAGTGCCATCGCGACTAGCATCTGGGCTCCTCTGGCGAGCAACGTGTCGCTGTTGGCTGGCTCGGTCGGCGCGTTCACGTCGCTGCTACTTTGCGGTGGCAGCGCACTTATCAACATGTTCATTAACTTGGTAAGCTGTCAACCGTTTACAGATTAATTTAATAGCCTAATAGTCGCAAGCGTGATAATTGAACACTTCCTGGGTTCGGTCCCTAGGAAGAGCAAAGTTTTATCGGATGTGTCCATTAGAAAGTTTTCAGTATAAGCCAGAGTTATGTGTTTGTGCACAGCAATAAGCTCGCCCTGTATTACATGGGACTCTCATGACTGGGAAAAAAATCTAGGTGAGCTCCACCTCTGCATACCCCTTTGGGGATTAGGCGTGATGTTAGATCCATACTAATATTATAAATTCGAAAGTAACTCTGTCTGTCTGTATGTATGTTACATTTTCACGCCTAAACCACTGAACGGATTTTGATAAAATTTGGCAAGGAGATATATGGCATCCCGGGGAAGGACATAGGCTACTTTTTATCGACATACCACGCGGGCGAAACCGTGGGCGGAAGCCACTGTTATATATTTTAAACTTTTCCATCAGGTGGTATTTTTCACAACACTGTTCTATCTACTGGCGTCTAGCAACGCTCTATACAAACCAGTGGAAGTGATCACTCAGGTCCAACCCAACTTCGGACCAAGACTCGGCATCGCTCTCTCCGTGGCTATCAATCAGGTAAGATTTATAAATACACCGAACTTGTGTAATATTCAAAGATGTAGCACGCGTAGCATGACCACCGTAGTAACGGTTGTTAATCTGTCATTTTGTCTATTCTTCCGTCGACAAAATCTCTTTCCACCGTTGTCATGCTACGCGTGCAGAACAGGGAAAATAATGTTTTATTGTGGCATGTTATTTTCGACCTTATGCCAATCTTTAAAGCTTGATTTCTTATCATCGACGTTGAGTCAGTATCCGAGTTAGTCCAAAATTGCGTTCGACAAAGGCATGTTTTAACGACGCAATTCCTCAATTGTTTAATAATGTTGGTTCTAATTTTGTTATCAATAAGGTTATCATTTTAGGACTCAAATGACTAAAATTATAGCCCAGCGATAATAAAATAGTTTTTTTACCCTAATTTGATAATAAAAAACTACGGAACATATCTTCCACTTATTAATTAAGCACATTTTTTTATCGAAGTGGCTGATTTAAATATTAGAAATCCTAAAAGCATTATAATCTTGAAAGAAAACAATGCATGCAAAAAATGCGCTGCTTATTTCTTCAGGATGTCGTTTAGAGAATTTATTCCGGAAGGTTTATGTGTCCGCTCAACTGTCGATTGACCTTCTAATGGCCGATAACAATTAAAATTCTATTGTGTCTCATTAATGACAGTTGGAGGTTTACGTTACTATTAAAGTTACATATAAGTAATTAATCTCGATGTTTTGTCAAGTCGTAAAATCCGTGCGAAGCAGGAGCGAGTCGCTAGTATTTTTTAAAGTAAAGTCGTTTATTTCAACATTCGTATTTGCTTAGTGAATCATTTGTATGGCTTTGTGTGTGTAATGTTCTTAGCTTAGAGCGTTATCACAATGAAAATTTGCCAGCGTGTTTCCAGCGAAGCGATGTATTAACGACCTCTCCGCGGGTGTGAAGCCAAGGAACCGCGACGTATTCTTCGCGTTTACATAATTTTATACAGTCGCTTGTCTCGCTCTTTCTTGTACACTCACGTCAATCGCTCTCGTAACGCAACCGCGGCGAACTAGTTGCGCACGCGTGGCGTGCTCACTGCGCACGCGCAGAGAGTGTGTTAAACAATCGCCTACATTTCAAACTCCATGAAAATTGGTTTATTGATCTACTTTGCCATACACTAACCGTTACTTACAAAGTTTCAATACACGAGAAAAGATTGTCTTTTACACACTATTTCTAATTGTCTATGACTCTCATCCCGCAACTCTCCTGTCGCAGATCTGATAGAAGAAATTTCTAAAGAATAAGCCTCCTGTAGGCTCTCCTATCTTTATGTATTTTTCTCTATTAAGTTTTTGTGTCTACATACTGTACTTAAAGTCGAGTCGTCAGAAGCACGAAAGTCTGACAACTAGTCTAACCAAGGGGTATCGTATTACCCAGTTACTGGGTTGTGGAGGTCAGATAGGCAGTCGCTCCATGTAAAATACTGGTATTCAGCTGCATCCGGTTAGACTGGAAGCCGACCCCAACATAGTTGGGAAAAGGCTAGGCAGATGATGAGATGATGATACTGTACTTAAATAAATAGTTAAATTATAGAGTAACAAAACCAGTAGAGCAGCGGCCTCAATGTATCTGTTCCTTCCAGGTGTTCAGAGCATCATTCAAGATGGCGTTGTTCTACGGTCTGTGGACGTGGCTCGTACACAACCTGTTTGGAGCCAAAGTTGTGTACTTACCTTCAGGTAAGACCACCACGTTCGAACTAATCTAGTAATAACTTAAATGATACATACAAAAATAACCCTTAAAATGTGGAGTTCCTATTGAAACATGATCATTATAGCATGTCCTTGTTATCTAAAGGCCAGGGACAGCGTTCAATTTAATTTTAGGTGCATATCAACAAACATGACCTTAGTATAAAATTACGAGAGCCGATAAAACTCGCAGGCATTTAGTTACTGATTCTCGGTTCTCAATTAAGTTATTGACAACATCAGTCTATAATTGGTCTTCTAACATTTGATAGGTAGACTTTGCTAAATTTTTAAGACTTAAGTATACGCATACGATTAAATCGTCCAGAAAAACAAAAATTACTCAATTAGTCGCCGTCTTATTACATAAAATACGGATGTAAGTAATATTGATAATAATTAAAAAAATAACCCAGGCAAGTCAATAAACTTTCTGATAAAAAATCATGAATGTGTGTACGTTACATTAGCGGAGAATTATCTCGGGATGATGTTCACTTGCGATCGTGTATTTTTACTGCGCGCGCCTTTTTGTGCAAATCGGTGATTGTGAGGGAAAACATGTGTTTGTGATGGCCCACGGGAACATTGTGTTGTTCGCTGTGTTGGTGCATTCCGCTCTGAGCGTCAGGATCAACTTTACGAGCTGCCAAGACCCGGAGT
The DNA here is from genome assembly GCA_947522985.1 of Lithophane socia. NCBI lineage: Eukaryota > Metazoa > Arthropoda > Insecta > Lepidoptera > Noctuidae > Lithophane > Lithophane socia. The sequence continues at coordinate 9,684,557 of OX383270.1, read as the reverse complement.
GGGCCTGCTCCAATAACTTGTCCAATGAGTTGGTGTATAATTGTAGCGTAAGAAGCAATGTGAGTATTTATTGCGTTCGTTTTTTTTTTATTTTATTTAAAACGGCTTGTGAAACTGAGTTGACAGACTTATTAGCACTTGAATATCAAAAAGTTTTCAAAAACTCTTCTCAAATAGCTTATTCTGAACTCATGATCTGAAATAATTAGTCCTTAAAATCAATCTGTAAGACGTAATGTAGCCATTTATTTTGTTCTAGGACTACATAATCCACCTGAAGGACTTCTACACTGACCACATAACGAGCCTCACTGTTCAAAACTGCAAAGATTTACGAGTAGTCCTCGACTGTCCGATACTGCAGCGAACTTCACAACTACAGCGATTCAAAATCAAAGACTGCGATAGACTCGAGTTCGTGTCGTTGGCACCCACCTCACTGCTCCAAACGCCACCCGAAGTCACCATAGACAATGTCAAAGAAGTAATCTCCTTACCAAAAAAGATTTTCAAATCCCCAAGTACTGCAACAGAGCTAAAATGTCTGGGTGCCGCAACATTGAAAAAAATCCGAGTGACTAACAGTAAAATAATCTCAATAAAAAATAAAGCGATTTATAATGTGACTGGCATAAAAAGTATTGAATTTGATAATGTTACAATAACAGACGTACGTAATCAAGCCATAGAGGCGATTATGAGCACTGACTCGATATTCACTATCACTAACAGTAGGATTGAAAACATAGAATCTAAAGGAATCACAGTACAGACCACATCAGCTACGGTATCCGAAAGCATGTTCAGCGATATTATCGGCGGTGCAGTAAACATAACTGCAGATAATTTACACATTATTGGTAACAAATTTAAAGAAATACGCGCAAATGGTCTTGTACTTAAGTCGGTCAACACAGATATAACACAAAATGAGATCACTAAACTCAAAACCAATGCCCTAAACAGCGTCAAGTGTCTCACTAAAAGAAGCAATAAGAAACAATTCAATTTCCTCAGGAACAGAATTGAAAACGTCGAACCACACTCCACAACATTCGACTACGCTAGTTGCAAAACTGCCGGAACCTCAGTCGCCTTTACCAGCAATCAAATGGACTGTAAATGCCGAAATATCGTTTTTCTGAACACCAACAATGTACTGAACGACATGATTTTGGACACTTCGAATAACAATACTTGTTTATTCGCTCCGTGTACGCTGCCCCTCGACGTCGTGAAGATTGTACAAGAAAGTGACATGTGTCAGCTGAGTCTCGATCCGCAAGTAATGTGTCTGTTGTACAGTGACAAACATAACAACGAGGTGACGACGGATGAGGACGTCACGGAGCCAGCTCCCACGTTCTACTTGATACGTCAGGCCAACTCGCCAAACGGTGACGCGAGCGCCGCCATGACGGCAGTAGACAAGGACGATCTTCTTAAAGACACACACTTGAACATGACTAACAGAACCGCTATCAAAGTTGTGTTCGATTCCTCTAAAGATTTTGTAGAGACGCTTCGAAGTACGAGCTCGTCACGAAAAAGGCCTGCAGAGGAACCGAAGTCGCCTCCGGAAGAATACATAAACCGCTGCGTTGGAGCGCAATGCAGAAACAACGTCGCTTATGACAAACAGAAAGCTTTGGACTTCTACAAATATGTGTACGCACAGTTGCGGCCGCCGAGACAAAATGATAATAAGAAAAAGAAGACTTAATTGTTTTGATCATGTAGATGTAGTTTATTAATAAATATTATTTCACAACTTATCGTTTCAATTGACCTGTGTGAGTATTCACTAGATATTGTAACATTGTATTTATGCGTGTATTCCGTTTTCTACCTGATTGTTGTATGACCCAACTTTTAGAGTATGTTATTCATGTGATAGTATGATTCATAACTCTTGCATAATAATATTATCATTGGGATTCAAGCAAAAGGATCCGTTAAAGGATTTCTAAATAACATAAACCAGCATCTCGACAAAACGTCCATAAGAATTTTGGAAGCCATAATAGTTATTTATGCAACTGTTATATAATAAGGGTTATTAAAACACGAATGTGGGTTATAATAGTATCACATGAGTGTTTTAATACCTAATTTTTTACAGTTGCATACAAGATTTTATCTACACACATGATATTAATCTTCTATAAAAGTTTCTTTGCAATACCAAATATCGAACAAAAATAGCGCGGTACGACGTGAATTCGAATTTTTCGAATTCGAATGTGTTTTGTTTTTAAATTACGGTGCTTTGTTAGTGAAATGCTCGTGAATGACAGTGTTCTTTTTTTTAAATGAGTTGCATTATGAAATTCAGTACAACATTTTAACACCCGTTTGGATGATATTATGGTTACTATGACACTGGATGTTTTAATTTTGGCAATAAACTAACTGTTTCAGAAACTTTTATAGAGGATTTATAGCATGGGTGTAGATAAAACATTTATTATAGCCACCGTTCTGTACTTCTCTCCGCTTTAAAACTCCATGTTGATTCTGCGAGCATTGTTGCAGTATTAGCAGCGGTGTTAGGTGCGGCTCCGTTCCTGGGTCCCTACTTAGCTGGCATACCGGCTGCATTGGACGTGTGGCTACAGGGTCGACCAATGGCCGCATTACTGCTACCCATAGCACAGGCTGCGCCTATAGCCTTCCTAGATGCCGCCGTCTACGCTGAGATTAAAGAGTGAGTGTACTGTTACTCTATATTGATAAGGTGATTTTCGCCACGTGTAATGAACGTTTTTTTTTCGTATGTAAAAATTACTGATAGTGAAGCAACTGATCTATTTTGAATATGCTGTTGCGTCATTTTTTACATATTTCTATATCAAATCTTTTATTTTCTTTGACGTGGATAAACGACAACAAGGCTAGTATATAAGAAAAACATTATTTAATTTATTTCCAGTGGCGGACACCCCTACGTGACCGGTCTCGCCATAGCCGGCGGTATTTTCTACCTGGGCCCCGAGGGCGCCATCCTGGGCCCCCTGCTACTCTGCTGCCTCATGGTGGTCCTCAACCTGTCCTCCACATTCCTCAGGGATACGCCTTCCGAGGAGAGGGCGGCCCTGCACTCGCGCGTCAGGTAAATCTGCGGTTTGTGCGAGGAATCAGTCTTATGCTTGTCCATGATAGAACAATTTTTACACTTTAATCTTAAAGATGTTGGTCATAGGTCCAAACATATAATGCAGGATTTTCCTCAACAAGGCTATTGTTGGTCGTAATGCAGCCAATGTTTTCTATAACTAACCGTGGTATCTCTGCCTACTATACGGAAAAAATCGCGAACATATTTCTGTTTTGCCAAATAAATCTAGGAAAATATACTTTAACTTTGTTCTATCGTGGATGTTGCTCTTGTATAAACTAATTTTCATTCAAAGTGTGTACCGAATGAGGACTGATTCCTTCGTTCATCGAGTTTTGAATGCGTTATGCGTATCCCCCATTTTGGATTTTGAGATTTTGTCAATAAATTGTAATCAACTGCATACTGACGAGTGGTTGTTATAAAATATACTGCTGAACTTATTTTCCAACTATAAATATAATTAATCGTATACGTACTTACCTAATAATAGCATATTAATCAATCAATCAACCTGCCTAGTCTTTTCCCAACTATGTTGGGGTCGGCTTCCAGTCTAACCGGATGCAGCTGAATACCGGTATTTGACATGGAGCGATTGCATAACTGACCTCCACAACCCAGTAACTGGGTAATACGATACCCCTGGTAAGACTGGTTGTCAGACTTTCGGGCTTCTGACGACCCGTGACGACTGACGACGACTATAATAGCATATCATGCCTTATAATATTATGGACCTCCACACTTGCCAAGTAAAACTAAGCCTTTGGGCATAGCCCACGAATACAGAAGTGATCATATTTGTGCCTATTCTCATATATAAGATTTAAACGATTTACTTTGAAAAGATCGTAAGTTCAGCAGTATATTAACAGCTAAGCTGTTCCCTGCATTTAAATTGTGTGTAAAACCATTATAATTATCCCTTTTAAAGTGTGCTAGTTAAATTCTTTATTTAAATTCTTAATCTTCCTCTGTTTTGTATGTATTTTCGCACAAAATACTTAATTACCTCTTGTATGTGTTAATCAATTGATATAATTAGTGGATCTTAGAGTATTGTCCACTTATGACTTTCTCTGATGTTTTGTTAATTTAGGTCGTTATTGGGATGTTTTTAAGATAAGGTGTGTATTTTATCGCTAAAGTGGTTGCTAACTATTATTTTCGTTTGTGCACCGTACTTTTTATAGTCTTTGAAGCACCATTACTAATCAAAAGTGATACACGTTATACAATATTTGAATAAATATATAATTTATTTAAAAAATAACTAAAAAATTTAAAAGAAAATGCTTGCTTTGTATGCTGCTATGGTAAGTATCTACTGAATTATGCACGTTTAAAACCTCTTTAAAATGCTTTTGTAGCATGCAATCGTATTTTTCTATTTGATCAGCATAAGAGGCACTTGTCCACCAAAATATCCACATGAAACTTAATCGATCAAAAGCGATCATTCACCGTCCATACATTTCTGGGCTAAATGTGAAGGTGGTCAAACAAAAAAAAGCTATATTCCGAAAGAGTATATGCACGTTTAAAACCTCTTTAAAATGCTTTTGTAGCATGCAATCGTATTTTTCTATTTGATCAGCATAAGAGGCACTTGTCCACCAAAATATCCACATGAAACTTAATCGATCAAAAGCGATCATTCACCGTCCATACATTTCTGGGCTAAATGTGAAGGTGGTCAAACAAAAAAAAGCTATATTCCGAAAGAGTACGTAGACTCCGCTGTCTGTCTGTCCGTCCGTCTGCCACCAGGCTTTTTCTCATGAACCGTGATAGTTAGACAGTTGAAATTTCCACAAATGATGTATTTCTGTTGCCGCTATAACAACAAATACTAAAAAACAGAATACTTAAAATAAACATTTAAGGGGGCTCCCATACAACAAACGTGATTTTTTTGACGTTTTTTATAGATAATGGTACGGAACCCTTCGTGCGCGAGCCCGACTCGCACTTGGCCGGTTTTTTATTACTACAAGCCATTACTTTAATTAAATTACTATTAATTATTTTAACTAAAACATACTGAAAACAGTATTTTTCAAAATCGTCTTACAGCGTAGAGAATTGCCCTACAGATTTGGTCCGATAGTAAAACGTGAAGAGCTCGTGGCTAAGTAATAACAGCCGCCTGGGTCGATCCATCAGGTTAAGCTACGCTTGCCGGGGTTGGTCCGTGGATGGGTGACCATTTTCACATATCGAGACTCTTCCGTGCCTCGGAAAGCACGTTAAGCCGTTGGTCCCGGCTGTCATTTGTGGATCTTTGGCAATCGTTACGAGTCGTCAGAAACACGAAAGTCTGACAACCGGTCTAACTAAAGGGTATCGTATTACCCAGTTACTGGGTTGTGGAGGTCAGATAGGCAGTCGCGCCATGTAAAATACTGGTATTCAGCTGCATCCGGTTAGACTGGAAGCCGACCCCAACATAGTTGGGAAAAGGCTAGGCAGAAGAGTAAAACGTGAAGAGAAAATAACATGTTCTAAGGGAATATATCATTTTTTTGTTTGGCACTTTCATAATTTAGCCCATAGTGAATGATCTTTCGTTTTCACCCGTCATCTTTACCATGGAGGACAGGTGTTTCTTTAAATATTATTATATTTTATATATATATATATATATTTATAAACTTATCATCTACTCTACTCTCTATCTAGTCTTTATGTATTTGTGGTGGATGTCAATTATAAATACCTTAACAAATTAGGTACAAACTATAAGTCACTATTTTTATACAGTATAATGTTTAACCCACCGAATTATAATTATCTACTAACTTGTATACTTCTCTTCTTTTCTATATATTTATATAATGATACCTGCTATAATAAATGGATGTTTGTTTACAGGTTCGGTGCTTATCTCTGATGGGCTTGCATGGACCACTAACTTGTAACGAGGTCATCCCATTTGTCAATTGATATAAGCAATATAACGAGTGTAAAAAGACCCTTGACGAAGCTAAGTCACATAATAATCTTCCCATTATTGCAATTTATTGCTGTCCTTCGACATCGAATCGACTGATTATGGAGGTATTTAAGGTCAAAATCCCACTTTACTTTTTGTTTCGAAAACAAAGTCGATATTCAAATAGAATCTCAACGTCGCACGTCCCGTGCTATGCACACGTAAGCACAGTCTGTTGCGTGCTTTACATTGCGCGCCTACAGCTAACAGCAATTTTTCATACTAAAAATGAAAGTCGTTCCAGCTATTACTTCTGCTCAATGTTACTTGGTCAGATAAAGGATATGCATTAGCTTTCGTGTTGGAAATCTTTTTACACCCTGTATGTAACAGTTGAACGCCACATGTCAAGAATAACACCATACACTCATTTTATACTACGGGAGAAATTAAATGAACACCGAAATCAATACTAAATGAAAATAAACTGAAAGTAAATACATAGTTATTAGAAACACAAACCTTTTAAATCTGGATTGAATGAGGAAGTGTCATTTTGCGATGCATAATGGCTGTTGTCTATGGTCCCTAAAATTTATTCGCTCTATAAGCTTGTAAACACACGTAGAAGCAACGCTTAATCCACGTAGAAAAAGCGCGAAGATACAAGCAAGGTGTCCAATTTAATTTGTCAACACATATATAATTTGTAATAGTAATTAATTATATTATCATTAACTAGCGACAAACATCGCACGCAAATATTATTATTATTAGCCGCTCACTAAGGCCGCGTTCGCACCAAAATGTTTAGTCGGCCGCCGACTGTGAGCGTCTAGTTCGAAATGAATGAAAATAGAACTTCACCATGAGGTGCTGGGTTCGATTCCCGCGTCGGGCAAAGTGTTATTGGGTTTTTCCATCTGGAAGTTCTCAGTAGCAGCCCGGGCTGTGCATTACATGGGACTTAAAACATAACTGGTGAAATGTTGATGTACTGATATAGGTACACCTCTGTCTAACCTTTCGGGGAATATAGGCGTGATCTTACGAGTTATGTTCATTCTAATCGCGGTCTCAATCTGTCAAGAAAAACCTCTAATTTCCCTACATTTTTGGCAAGTTTTGACATTGATTGTCGCTGAGATGGGATTGCTAATAGATTTTGAACGTTTTAATTACAAATATTGTCTTCTCCTCTGATTTTCCCTTGGTTTTTCATACATTCTCACTGTTGGGGAGTATACTTTTGGTGTGAACGCGGCCACAAAGCTGTGTCAAAACAAATGCCAAAGAGAAGCTAATGACAACCTCTCTAGGAACAATTGCTGCATGATGCAAAGTGGCGTTAAATGTGCTGTTATATTATAATATGTAATATTGTGTATGTATTTGAATACTATGCAACACAAACTTCTGCTTTCTGAAAGCCCGATTAAGTCCCTGATCAGTTAATCTAACGTTAGCTGAATCATGATTTTATAGGCTTTCAAAAAACAGGTAACGATAAGATCGTATTATACCGGGCCGTCACTAGCCCAGACGATATTCAATGCTCTATAATTCACACGTCGATATGATGCAGATGTAATGTCCCGGTATTCTGCGTGCTTGCCATTAATAAAATCAAAAATATTATTATTTTAATGTCAATATTTATGACTGTTTGTTTATTTAGTTCTGTGTCAACTTTTTCTGTGTGTATTCTTGGCTTTGTGTTTATTTAAATAATTATTCCTATTTCTCCTAAAAGCAAACTAAGTATTTTTTGCAATGTGACATTCTGTTCTTCGACTTTTAATATTATTTTAGATGTTTTGTCCGCCTCGTTTTCTTTGATGACATCAATGCAGTTCACATAAATTGACCACTTCGAAAGTGGAACTGTGTTAGTCAGTAGGTATTTATTCAGAGATTGATAATATATTATACATAATTATGTATTTATTTATGTAGGTATGTTATGAAGTGATCGTGTTAGAAGTCCCTAAGTATTAACTTATATTAACTGCAACAACGATTAAATAGTTAAATAAATAAAACTAATTCATACTTGACTTGTAAATATTCTAAACTAGCAAAATATTTAATTTCTTGCTAAGAGAGGGTATTAAAAATGTTTATTATTTTATTCTGGCTCCGTTTGTAATATTTTTTGAGATTTGTATTACATCGATGTTAAAAATATAAATATTGTTGAATAGAATAAAATTATGTCAAAACCAGCTTTTAATTATTATAATTTTATTATATTATAGTGACTGAAATAAAATTCTCTTCCCTAGTCGTTATATTTATTATTACTTGTGCTGTTACATGGTGAAATTGAAATGATAATAATATGCTCAATATAACTGTGCTTCAGTAAAAGGTCTTCCGTTCAAGACAGTTGCACGACAGCGCAATGGCCAAATGGAATATTATAATTTGTTTATGTTCTACAAAGTTTATAATATATTAATTGCAATTTTACAGTGAACGCTTTATAATACTAAGCATGTTTCACCACTGTCATAAAATCTCAGTACCTACTATTCAACCGCTACTATTTGCTTAGAAATACTTACTTAATTTAAAAATATATTTATTTATTATAACATGCAGGTATAGTATCTTTACTTTCGTACATGCTTCCTTTAAATATAAAAGATTTTCAAAAGAAGGAAAAAAACGTAAGAAAAGTTTTGCTACCGAAAATCAAAACGATAAACAAGCTCTCTTTTGAAACAAAAAGCTTCAAGCTACTCATGAAATATCTACTTATAATATGATACAAAAAGTGTTAATAACAATAAAGCAAACAAGGAAATTAATTAAAATTAAGCAAAAGTGGTGAAACAGGCCCCGAATGTGATGGTTGATTTGTAAAAATGGTGCTTTTTGGAGTATACTAGGTGTTATCTCGAAACGAGTCTCCGTTTGCAATAAGTTTTGTAAGGCCTTATACAGGGTAAGGGCCCTAATTTTATTATAACGCTAAACCTGTTTATAATACGCGTTTTCTATTAATTAGGTCTCAAATTTTTGTATATTTTGTATGTTTTTAATGTTAGCAGCAGTGTTTTGTTGGTTGGGTGGTATTTACTCATGCTATTTAAACGCCTGGACGGTCAGATAACTTAAATTTATACAATATGAGGGTAGCTATAATTTTGTCGTAAGCACTGTTAGACATTCATACGTTTTCTAATAAAGAACTCGTAGAAATACGGTATTGAACTTCAATACTTCAATCAAGGCGCGGTTCATTACAAAATAAAAATCCCATTTTGTCTCAACAAAAGTTTTCCATCCTAGACATCCATTGTATATGAATCCAGTCTTAAAAGCCAGTGTTAAAAAACTTAATGATATTATTACTCTATTGATCTCCACTGAAATTCTAGCTACCCATATCAACTTTTATTATAAATCTATAAACTATACTACAGACTATAATTATAAATATAAAAAGTAATAGTTGTAAAGTATTAATACTTAAAGGAATATCAGCAAAGCCCTTACCAGTTCGTGAAGAATCGTCCAAAGATTAATTTAGTTAGATGCATCATTGTACTATATTGTATTGCAGGTATTTATAATTAGTTTGTAATTACCGCACGCATATTCGCATTGTTAACTAAAAACTTATATTATAATATATTAATTTGCTTTTTTAATAAGTCTTTTATTTAATATACCTAATACACCTGTCCTGGTCTTACATAACCGAATTTTATGCTAAAAAACATGAGTAATATAAGGGCCTTGGAAACTACGCCTTATTAACTAAACTATCGGCCCGAAGCACCGCGTTGTTTCATATTTTATTTGACTAAAATCAGCCTTTGGCTAAAGTGACTAACGTTGAATTTCAAAAGTTATGCACATGGGTCGCTTCGCTGCCAAACATTTTTAATTTTGTAACAATTATGCAAAACAAAATGAATAAAACAACGTAAAAACACTTTCCTTATATTATGTATTTGGATTAGGTACTACTTACTACTACTTGATAATGAGTTTTTAATGTGCAAAAGGTGGTGGTTCTTGTTACTGCTGATCAGTTGTAGTAATACTGGGCGTTGATTGACTTCTGTAAAACTTGTATTGGCACGTGTTTTGTACATACGAATTTAATGACGCTTTGTGGTTCTGTTACAATGACTCCATTTTCTTCGAATCGACCTTCAATGTCAGTTTCCAGCCATAAAAACATCACTACGGTATCAACTCGGATATTTATAGTATATTCTAGATTTTCATACTGCCTTCTCATAACTACATTTGACACTGTTATCTGCAAAAAAAGAGAGATAAACAGTTCACTTAATCTCCACAAAAACACAAATTAAGTAAGAAAAGCATTTTCGTCTTTAGACAACAAACAAGTGCTTTTGCGGGATGAAATTACCAAGGGGGTACCCATCACAAAGCAAATGACATGGGACATTACAATTCGCTGTTCCGTGCTTTGCTGTGTGCTGTGCTGTTGGGTGTGTGTTAGGTAAGTGCCTCTGCTACTCAATAAAACTGACCTGAATATTCGGTTTCCTCAAACCCACCGCTGACTTCAAAGGCACCGGAAATATATAATTTGGGGGCGACTTAATACCACCTGCTGGCAAGGAGAACTTAATAAATATTTGTTCTTTTCTATAGTCCAAAAAGCTAATTTTAATATTCTTTTGTAATTTCGAGCTCAATGGTTCTGCGTCCGCAGAAAATTGTTTGGTACTGATTGGTGCGGGGCTGCTCCAATTATAAAAGTCTACGGTAATCATAGCGTCGATTATCGGCTCAAATCTGTCGTTTATGAGGTATACATCTATGTTATCGGATGGGAGTAGGCGAGGTGACACAAGAACTGGCGCGAAGAATGATTTTGCGAAGTAGTGCAGCATTTTCCATTTGCCACCATATTCTGAAAAAGTATACAAGTTGAGATTTCTGTAGCTTGTGTGTGTATAAATAAGAGTCAACAGCAAGGAACTTTATTATTGTGGTTGGTTAAATTCTTTGTATTGTATGAAATCACAAATGGTTGTAGTTCTAACTCACCAATCCCAGACCACGAGGGCGCTTGCCACACATCGTTTAGTTGCCAGTATAGAGCGCCCATTGTGTACCAATTAGCTTGATCTTGTCGATACACCTCGGTCTCAGCCTTCATCGCCATCGCTTGGGATATCTAGAAATTATTTTGAGGATATAGCGAACAAACAAATAATCTGGGCTGTCAGCCAAAAGCTCCCTGTGACAGTTACATATCTACTCACTGTTTTCCTCCCTTCAGATAACTATGCAATTTTAAAGTTAAATAGTTACCCAAGTAAACGTTGAGAGCAAAAATAATTACCTGGCTATAAAACACGAACTTCTCAAAATACTTCGGATCGTCCGCATCCAATTTCAAGCGACTTTCCATTTGCGTCTGTATGAAACTGTAGCCGCTTGGGCTATGCTGTCTATGTTTAGAATATTCACTCCGCAAACTAAAATCTTCGTCATTTTTCGTCGCAGTTTTCATGGTTTTGAGCGATGGTAGTGATTGGAAGCCGTATTCAGACGCGAACCTCGTTTTGGGGTACGTCATCATGTTCCAGTTGTCGGCTAAGTAGTTGTAGTAGTGCGTGTCACCGTAATGAGGATCGTATGGATTCGTAGCTATGTAGTCCTCTGCTTCCGATTCTACGCCATTTGATGGACTGGAAACTAAGTAACGCCTCCCCGGATCCAAGTCCTCAACAATGGGTTTTATTGTTTCCACGTACAGTTTGATATATTCAGATTTGTATTTTTCAAAAGAGTGCTTTGTGTCGTACCAGTTGCCTCTTAGCGCGACTTCGTTTTCGTTGTTACCAGCCCAGACAGCTATGGAGGGATGATGCTGGAGACGTAATACATTTTGCTCTATTTCGTCCTGAACGGTGCTGGAATTAGAAAATAATTATTATTGTAATTAATTATTGATAATAGACTCTGTTTTGCGTTAATCTATCGCTAAGTACATCTCCACAAATAGCGTACTTTACCTACCTACGAGTATAAGGGTCTTTCGTAGCTTCTGGACAATTTGGTATTCTAAAATCAAGGGAGAGTTAGCTCACCTAATAAATTCACTATCAGTAGGATACATAGAGCACGCGAAGAGAAAATCTTGCCAGATGAGAATACCGAGTTGATCACACTTCTCGTAAAAGTAGTCAGACTCGTAGACGCCTCCCCCCCACACGCGCAGCATCCCCATGTGGGTGTCACGAGCAGCCGTCAACAGGTTGTCAACTAGAACAAACAATACGTTTATAATAATATCTTGGCTTCCCCGCTAAGAAACCTATTTTTGTCAACGTCGCGTGTCGTTTCAATAATATTTACTTTTGCCCAACGGGTCCCAATCCTGTATTACATCGTGTCTTGCACAAAAAACATAGTTCCATTTGATACTAGCTTTTTCCCGCGGCTTCGCTCGCGTTCCGGTCGAAAATTATCCCACGGGATCGTACTAGGTACCGGGATAAAAAAGTATCCCAGGTCATGCTCTACCCGTGTGCCAAATTTCATCCAAATCCGTGTGGCCGTTTTAGCGTGAAAACGTAACAAACAAACGTTACTTTCGCATTTACTCGTATAATATTACTAGCTCCGCCACGCGGTTTTACCCGAGTAAGTTTCGCTCCCGCGGGAATATCGGGATAAAAAGTATCCTATGTCCTATTCCAGGTCTGCACCTATACCACGACGTATTAATGCCACCATTTTTCCAGTGTGAGAGAGAGACGGAGCTAGACAAGGCCGCTAGCATCCTTTTTTCGCAGTGGAATAATGATGGCATTAATACTTCATAGTCAGCCCCCAGGTCTACCCAAGTGCCAAATATCCTCCAAATCCGTTCAGCCGTTTTAGCGTGAAAGCGTAACAAACTTACATTCACATATTAGTTAGGATAAAAAGAAAATGTTATTGATCTTGTTACATACCAACATCTTTCTGACTTTCGCCCAGTTCCGGGAGAATATTGGATGGTATCCAGTTTGAGCCCTTCATGAAGAGAGGGTAGCCGTTGATCTTAAAATAAAATGTGAGACCTTTTCCTGCTGTCTCGTTACCTGCAAGCAACTTTGATTAATGCTACCAGTTAGTAAGTTTTTAACTATGTTAGAGCAAGGCCGACAAAATCTCCTATACGGCTTCGGAATTCGGGGAAAGCATTGCTATTTGTCTGTTTGTTTGAGTAGTACATAGCTAAATAAACAAATGCAAAGCCATCAAATACTCGTTCTCACCAAAAATCTCTGCGGCATCAGATTCAATCAGCTGCACAGTTCGAAATCCCACCATGAGGGTTTTATGTGAGAGCTCATCCTGGTGTTCGTCCGGAGTCAAGAGTACATTCAACTCGTACAGAGGCTGCTCTCCATAACCATTCGGCCACCAAAGTCTGATTTTATTCTGGCGAATAAACAAAGGATGAACAAGGTGGAACTAGCCCGAATCTCAGACCAAATAAAAAACCAAGACAGAGTGTTGTCAACATTGACGTGAGGAATGGAACGTGAAGAATTAGTAAGGTGTAGTTTGATTGCAAATGGTTGAAAATATGTGCGTGTGAGCGTGTATGCACAGAGCGGAGGTGTAGTGTGGCATTCTTCACTGTATTGTTCGCAGCGCTCTGTCTTGGTTTTTTATTTGGTCTGAGGCCCGAATATTAAAATATTAGAGTAATAACTACGAAAATATTTAAATATTAGTATCCCACAATGAGATAAATAGGTATTGTATTTATTTGTGAATGTTATTCGCAGCAACTTCTGATGTGTGTACGTGTGTGATGCTTACCGAAGCCGAAAGTCACTTGTGATTTTTTTTTTGTTCTACGGAGATATTGTAGGTCCGACTTCTATGTTCATATCATAGGTCCGACTTTTTCAGACGTTTTTTTTTAAAGAAAGCAAGTTTTAATTGTTACCTTAGTTTTAAATACCCCCACAAACCCTGAACCGTTGCATGCATATAAACACAATGTTTTGCATGCGTTACGTTGCGCACTACCGTAAATAGCGATTTTTCACACCAAAACTAAAAGTCGTTTCCCGGCAATTATTTTTGTGCAATGTTACTTATGTACAATGCGTAGTTGACGGCTATGTGACAGGCCTTTTTACACCCTGTATAGTCACATAATTTCAGTAGGTATCATCATCAGAAATCTGGTCTGTCCCTTATATATAAGAAAAAAATCTGTTCCAGGATTTCTTTGGTTACGCATAACCAAAGAAATCCTGGAACAGATTTTTTTCTTTATTTCCAAGAAGGGGGGTGAGGTACCTACATTTAAATGATAAAATGATTTGAGTTCAACTTGTGTATTGATAGTTATATAGACGACATACGTCCAAAACTGATAAATGATCGACCCGTGGCGAATGAGTCCTTTTGCTATTACCCAACCGATGATATGCAACTACACATTGCTAACTTAAACATGTTATTTTTATTCATTGGCTGCGCGTCGATGTCAGCATAAAATTGAAACAATTGATATGTACGGGTTTGCTCGTACAAGTATCGTTGCAGTTTGCCGGGTGTAGGAATACCTTACGTTATTACCTTACCTCACTGACAATCATGCTGATCTCTGCGACAAGAGTTCCGTCACTTTCGCTGGTTCCATTGACATGCGTCCACGTCTTCAGGGTCTGTTTCCCTTCCACTTGTAGCGAAGCACTCAACACCCCAGTAATTTTTGTTTTTTTCTGGTTCGTCTCTAAGTATACTTTTATGTCTAACTGCCAATCGGTTCCCACTTTGCTAGTGTGTGTTGTCACTGATCTTATAATTGCTCCATTGTACAGTTCGATGTAGACTGGCTTCCTGAAACACATCGAACGTCATTTTTTCAAAGTAAAATCAAACATATTATTTGTATAATTATCCTTTTTTTTTTTTTTTTTTTTTTGGGTGGGAAATCATCCAATGACTTCTCCCGCTCTGGGTGGAGCGGAAGGGCGTGTCAGACTTCTACTGACTAAAACCCACCCGTGTACCTTCAGTTGCCTGTTGCCAAGGTCCCGGTATCCCTTTCGGACTAACCCGCAACCCTGGCAGGCATCGGTCCTAGCGGACCCCGCCAATTGTGCTGACATCTCTTTGAGGCGCGCGTGGAACACGACGCGCCATCGACCCGGGCCTGGTCCTGATCGGACGGCGAGCTACCCATTGCTAGCCGTCCGCAAGCCCGCGCCTATGGTGGCCGGGAATCCGCCTGGGATTCCCGACGCCCAGGGTGTCTCCAGCGGCGGCGGTTAGGGGCGTGAGGGCGCAGGCCTTGCCTCTCCCTCACGCGTTCCGCCTCCTCCTTCGCGAGCATCACTAATTATCCTAACTTTATTATTTGTATAATTATCTTAACTTTAATATTATAAATGCGAAAGTGAGTTTGTTTGCTTTCACGCTGAATCGGCTGAATGGATTTGGATGAAATTTAGAACATGTGTAGACCATGACTTGGGACAGGACCTAGGATACTTTTTTTGCACTGAAAGGCACTACTGGAAAAAAATATCAAAATCCACGTGGGCGAAACCGCGTGAAAAAGCTATATTAGTAACTAGCACTTTGCCCGCGACTTCGTCCGCGTGGATTTCGTACTTTCCTCCAAAAACTTCAACAACCCCTCCACCCCCTTTCAAGAATAGTTCTATAATTAATATTTGCGATCTTTAACATTTATTTATTCACGATCTTTAACCCTTAAACTTTATTAACCTTTTACACCCCGTTAGGAGCTGATTTTTGCAAAACCCCGGAACACGTAATTTTTGTTTTAAGTATTAAGTACCCGTTAGGGGTAGAATTTTGAAAAACCCTGATACATAATTATTATTCTTTATTTTTGGTTTTAAGTATAAATACTGAGTTTCAAGTTAATCGGACAGCGCGTTAAAATTCTTCTATCCAAACTTTGACACCCCCCAATCCCCGTTTAGCGGGTAGTATATAAAAACTGAAAATTACAAACTTTATAATTTATTTAGATAATCAATCATGCCAAGTTTCAAGTCTATTAACTCAAGGAATAAGATTTTTCATACAAACGTAATCCCCCCATTTCACCCTCTTAGGGGTGGAATTTTGAAAAATCGTTTCTTTGTAGAAATTTACTCTTCATAAAGAACACCCCCTCCAAATTTCATGTCAAAACCGCTGTTCCTAGGGTTTAGGCTGTGCGTTGATATCTCAGTCACCCTTGCCTTTTATATATAGATAGATAGATAGTAGTCTTATACGAGTACTATTATGTGTTCAAAGATTCTAAGAATTTGCACTATTGGTAGGTATTGCTTTCACCCTAAGGTTGAATTTCACATGCAAGTCAAAAACAACAAGGACTATTAGTCCATGTTACAGAATAGTTTCAACCTTATAGGTGTGATGTTTTAATTTGCTGTGATTGCTGTTTTGCAACTCGCAGTCTCACCAAAAGGCCGACCCACATGAGGGTAGTCCCGGTATATTGGCTTATCCCCGCTATTGAAAATAACCCGCAACCTGTATTATTCCACGCCCTTAACATTGTGTGATAAAAAGCTTAACATCACACGTAACAAAATTATCACAAGTTGCTAAAAATGCAGTGACAGAAAGGTCCGATTATTTGTGTAACACTTACCTAGATCACAGATATTATAATACTACGTACTAGATAATATTGATAACTTAATGTTGTGCCAAAAAAAGACGTCCTCAAGTGGTAACGGCGGGCTTATCATGTTTGTGTAACTATACAACTAGATGTTTACAAACAACTTATTCGGTCTTACATAACCCTTCACGTGTGATTTCACCAGTTATGTTTAAGTTCCATGTAATAGGGGGTGAGCCCATTGCCATCAACCGGGCACCAAAACCAAAACAGACCCATGGTTGCTACTGCAAAATTCCAGATGGTAGAACTAAATTTCCCAACCCGAGAATCGAACCCAGGACCTCATGATTACTACTTCTTGATTACCACTAGACCAACGAGGCAGTCTAGTCTAGTCGAGGGAGACAACTTATTCTTAGCATATTCTATCATAAAGATTGAAGCAAAAGTCGTACCAAATGCCAACTGATGGGAATGCGGGTCCCCAGTCCCAGCTGAAGGAAGCCTGCATCTTCCTTATCTGGTTCACGTGGCACTCTCCGTTGTACTCCTCGGGCACACACATGGGCGCCGCGAACACCTTGTCAGAGCGGATTTGCGCTGTTACCACCGGCGATAAGAAAGACACTTTCAATTCGTTCTCTCCTGCCTGCAACGTGACAGGAAGCTGTGTAGTAACTGGCAACACAGATCATCATCTGCCTAGCCTTTTCCCAACTATGTTGGGCTCGGCTTCCAATCTAACCGGATGCAGCTGAATACCAGTACTTTACATGGAGCGACTGCCTATCGGACCTCCACAACCCAGTAACTGGGTAATACGATACCCCTTGGTAAGACTGTTTGTCAGACTTTCGGGCTTCTGACGACCCGTAACGACTGTCAAAGATCCACAAATGACAGCCGGGACCAACGGCTTAACGTGCTGTCCGAGGCACGGAGGAGTCTCGATATGTAAAGATGTTCACCCATCCATAGACCAACCCCGGCAAGCGTAGCTTAACCTGACGAATCGATCCGTGCGGCTGTTATTACTTAGCCACGAGCTCCTCTGCAACACAGATATATTACAGAAAACCTGTATTTTATTTAATGTTTACTTGACTTGAAAGGCAAACTAACAAGCTCTAACACTCATGCCTGATACGTGTTGAGGGAACATTTTAATCATTTGTATAAACTTTACGCAACATAAAAAGGTACAAAGCTGGACGTGAGCTATCCCAAGTATGTCCAAGTAGGTATACCTCGAGCTCGATGGTCATGGGTGTGGGGTGTTATAAGGAGTAGGACGTATTTTGATAAATACTGTCCTTCTGAATTTACCTTCTACTAAACCAACATGAAATTCCAACCCGAACTCTGTGGTTCTTGAAAAATCACAGGAAAGTAAGTTTTAGATAGACACCTAAATCTTACCTGAAGTTTATCTTTGACATTGTAAACGTATCGCACGAACATATTGTTGCCTGCTCCTATAGGTTGGTGGTCGTTCAGCATTATGTACGCTGCTGTGTCCAACCCCTCGAACACCAAGTGTATTACTCTGGCCTCCAAGTCTTCACGTGACACTGAAAATTATGTTTATTTATGTATCTCATCTCACTCACCCCACGTGACTGAATCCTTATGAAGCACTACATTCGGTACCAGAACAGATACTCTAGGTAACTACTTATTTTTGTAGATAGGTTCATTACTAAATAATAATATTCGAACTAGCTCAGACAAAAAAAAAACGGTTTATTATAATACCGGCTGTATTTCCTGAAGGAACTAGGTAGGATCGTAGGAACAACGGTTTTTGGATTATCTCTGGCAGACTAGTTCATTAAGAGCGTTTACGCTGAAAGTTGGCATCGTCGCAAATTGACATCTAAGTATTTGCGACGTTGCCCACTTTCAGCGTAAACGCTCTTAAGGGCACGGCAGCTTCAATTTGAGTTCTCGTGGTAAAAGACTGCCACACTTACGCGATGATTCCAGGGTAAAGATCGTACAAATCAATGTATTGGTCTAAGCGGGTAGGAAATGTATCGGTCAATTAGAGGCACAACATTAAGGCACACAAGAGGGTTGGATACCAACGACCAGTCGGAGGTTCGACTTATACAGATGTAGACATTAAACTTTTGCAGTACCCGGGGGTACAGGGTTCATAATGATCTCATAACATTTTAAACCACCTTACTTTGGTAGTAACTAAAAATTTGAGAAATGCAATAAATGATTGACTATTGAGTATATTTTATGCTGCGCCGACCAAATAAATCGGGATAGGTCAAGAGGACCTTGAAATCACAGACTGGATGCATAAGCCTCTGACCCGGATGTGCTGGGTGATGCATCTTGGCGGAGAGGTGTGTGTATGTCCAACAGTGGACTATGAAGGTGATCAGGGTAGTAAAAGATAATAAAAGAGAAAGATAGTAAAAGATGGATAAAAATATCATCAGTTACCATTAAACTTGGCTCTGTACGCCCATGTGTCGTAAGCCACCCACCGCGTGCGCACGTCATTGTCTTCTGACAGGATGTCTCCAATAACGCCGTTCGCCAGCAAGTCCGAGTACACACCGCCTGGTACTGTCGCGTTGCCCGCTACAGCTGTAAAACAACAACATTGGTATTTTTGTGGTTATAAATTGTGGCTTTCCTGTTATTTTGCGACAGCAAACTATAGAGAAAGGTTCGTGATTAGAGCAACGGTTGAGTTTATAACAAGTTTTTCATCTTTTCATTACGCGGAAGGAAGGAGGAATATGAGAAAGGTGGTCTCTCAATACATATATGAAGACTACACAAAAAAAAAAGTATGTTCAGATATAACACAAGTTCGTACACAACAAAACAAGTTGAATATTGTATTTATCAATTATTATTAGTGTTTCTAAACTTGATTTTACTTTGATACAAATTAAATAATATCTACCCAGTATTATGTTTTACAGTTTCCTTATCACACCGGTTACATATTTAAATAAATGAATGACCCGTTTTGGTCAGACTTTGAATGAAAACATTTGTGTTAAATAATACTAACAGGCAACGTTATAATTCGTTATAAATCAACAAAACCGTGGATGAATAATGTAACTTACTTTTATTCCTGTTCACATATGTCCACGAGACATTTTCACTGGACGATAAACAAATATTTTTAGCGTTTACTATCGATAACACGGAGCACAACAAAAGAAACGTCTTCATGATTCAAATAAATGGTTATACTGTTTGTGGACGACACTGCGAGATAAATATTAGGTAAGTTCAGCGCTAATCGCTATCGATCGCTTGTCGCTGTCTCCATCGTCTAATGATGTGTGTTTGCTGAACGGTTACTATCGACAATAACAATAAACTATACGTAGTACTTAGGTAATGTAGTTGAGTGACGCGGTACACACAGCGGTATGAGTTTTCCTCTAATAGCTTGTTGATAGGTATGCAAGCGTAACAAAACATATTATTTTCACTTAGTTAGTTTACCTTTGATGAATAGGTTTGTTTTAATCAGCGTGAACATTTTACTCACATTTTCATTATTATTTAATAGATTTACTAGGGTTCCGTACCCGAAGGGTGGTATTACTAAGCGTCTGATGTCCGTCCGTCAGTCCGTCTGTCTGTCTGTCAGCGACCTGTATCTCATGAACCATAATAGGCAAACAGTTAACTTTTTCAAATATTGTTTATTTCTATTTTATAACACCAAACAATAAAAATAAAATAAAGTAAAAAATTAAATGCGGTCCCCATACAAGAAACGTTTTTTTTGTAGTTTTTTGCAATATTGTACGGTGGTAGTGTTACGGGTTCCGTCACTTGGACGGCTGGAGACTGGCCGTGCTAGGTAGATTAGGTACCTACCCAGTGATCTGCTTACGCGTAAACGTGTAAGCGAATTTGGGTGAAATTTGTTACCTACCTATATGGGATAATCCGGATATTACAAATAATATTTTTTGGCCTGCAGGGTAATTGCGTAACACAATTACAGTCGCAACGCCATACATTTTGACAGTCCAACAACATTCATTGTGTTATTTAAATAGTCGAGCAGACGAATTTTTCAAACATAATTATTTTATGAAGTATGGGTTAGAATTTTTTTTCAAAATCCTTCGTTTTGTGATTGAAAATAGGATGCAATAATTAAGTACCTAATTGGAACTATACTTAAAATCCTTCCTTACATACTATAAAAAAAGTCCTCCGCCGCGTCAGTCTGTCGTCCTGTTCGCTATAAACTCAAAAACTACTGCACCGGTTTTCATGCTGTTTTCACCAATGGATAGAGTGGTTCTCAAGGAACGTTTTAGTATATAACCGACATCCACGCGGGCGAAGCCGCGGGCATCAACTAGTAATAAATATAACAGCGCAGGACATCACTAAAAGCGAGCGATTATAATCAATGAAGACGTGATGGCATCGGTTGCCCCGTTGTTTGTGCATCAATAATCTCGAGTTTCATCACATGACATGCCTTACCTGCTGTAAACACACGCTATCATCTTTGATATGAATGACACAGACCACACAGTGCGTATTTCGCAGTTTTACGGATAAGGTGGGTTTCGTGGATGAAGCAGTAGAAAAATGCTAAGATGAAGAAATGCACGTGCCTTTTTGAAGAAACCACATTAACGATCCTGCCTGCTCCCCTATGAAAGGAGCATAAAATTTATGGTCAATGCTACTTACCTTCAAAGGGGACTAAGACGCTATAATATAGAAAGTGCCATCGACGAAGACGCGCCCCAGTCTTTTTCCTAAACGCGATTACTGTAAGCGTGGTGCGTGTAAGTGGTAAGTATATTACCTACTGAGTAATGACGGTGCCAGGCCCCTCTTAAAATTAATTTTAGATAATTATCCATGAATATTCAGAAAAATACCTACGGGTGGTCATATGCCCACGGGCAACATTGTATGTATTTGTAATCACGTTCTCGAAAACGATTTCGATGAAAGATGCAATAAGGATAGATAGGGGTTTACGGGCGCGAAAAATCGATCTTGCTAGGTCTCATTTCTGGGTAAATTCGTTTTTTCTATTTTCACCCGAGCAGAGCTCGGTCGCCCGTGCTTCTGCTTTGATATGGCCATGTGGAAGATGTTCAGAGGCCCTAGACAAAGTGACATTCTATCAGCGGTAACGATGATGGAAAAAGCAAATATGTATAGGACTGACAAAAGCTATCGAAAAGCTTATGTCACAAAGTCGTTGTAGAAATAGGTACGAAACGCTTTCGAAGCGATTGTCACTTGTCTAGGCCCTCAGAGCGCCTCTAAAGAATGACTGGGCAATATGACCTCCTGTCCTACGCTGCCTTTCAAATACATCGTCTAACAATCCCAATTCGCAAGTCTTCCAACTTAAGTAGTGGAGACCGCGGGCCGGTTGACTAACTTTTCACTTTATGGTCTATATTTCTTGTTTTAATATTTACATGTAAAAAATTACTAACATCTATCAGTATCATACTGGTTTTTGCAAAACAACGTCAGACTACCCTAGGAACCGTCGCGCACGTGCTCTTTGAATGCACGGGCGTCACCCAGATTAGAACTGAAACCCTCGGGTCACCCAGATTTTACACGAAGGTTCTGTACAAACCAGGAGACTTAATTAACTTCTAGAGGGAGGTGGGCTGGTTGGAATAACCCCCAACGGCCGCCATGGCCCACGCACAATGGTCAACCTTAGGGACCAAACCCGTAACATAGAACATAGAACCCTTGGACCCCGCTCCTGGAGTAGGCTGGTGGGATATTGTTTCCGATAACTCCTTCAAAACCACGTAAAAACATAGATGATTAGCAGTCTAATTTGTGTGATCTTTCAATTGCTTTGGCAATGCTTTGAGCATTGTCAAACGTGTTTTTCTTAGTTGTGAAACGCAATTGATTTTGCATGAAATAGGCACGCTATCTATCCAATTCGAGTAACTAACTTAAATTCAAATTCTCAAAGTTTGATTCAACTCGAAGAAAACTGTATATAAAAATTAAAAAAATACGATCATAATGAAATTCAGCTTTCAACAATGAGTATCAATATAACCTTTTCGTTGCTTTTTTTAACCTTTGTGCTGGTACTTATATAAAAAAAATTACTCTGTGGTACTTATTCTACTCTTTGGCTGTCATTCGTCATGGCAGAATAATATCTAGGAAAACATAAAGTACACTACACGGCTTATTACGATATATCTGTATATTATAATAGAGAAAAACGAGGGGGTTTTTATACTTAGAGAAATTATGCCTAGAGAAGTTTTACTGAAAAGAGTCCCATTGTTTGAAGAATACCGATTGATTGAGAGATGTGAAACCGAAATCAATGAAGCATGGAAGGGTACCGATTTTTATTCAAAAACAATAGTGCCGAGGCCAAGATCAAAGATGAGGTTAGGCACCTGTCCCACCGCAGACGATAAGCGAGAAACGAGTTTGCGAGCAACAAGCGGCGAGTATGTAGATCGGATACCTAGTTTTGTCGCTGGGCTATGAGTGTGCGCAAGTACGACCAATAGAATGACTGCCCAGTCACTTGACATTCCAGTGCCTTTCTGGTATGCGTAGCTAAGTAATTAGTAAGCGAAAGTCTCAACGAGCTTTCTGCCCGCCAAGTGAGCGCCTCTGAGCGAGTATTTTATTTGATAGCTCTTGTCGCTACGACAAATTCCTGCCGGCAGTGTGAATAGTCAGCGATCTACTGTTACTGACACGGGACCTACATCTGTTGTACATTTCTTGAGCGAGATAATAGTCAAAAGCTAGTCGCTTCCTCGTCGCGGTGGGACAGGTGCCTTACGCAGTGTCCCAGTTATAAAGCCCATGCCCCTCATTGAAATACTTTGGCCATGAGCACCATGGCATCATCATCGCTGCAACTGAAAGACGTGCATAGCTGGACATACGCGTCCCCCAAGCGTTACCTACCATGATGTGGGAGTGGGACCAGCTAAATGGATCGATGACCTCAAAAAGGTGGCAGACTGAGGGGTTTATTTATAAACGATGATTAAAGTTAAGTGACGTTCAAACGTCAAAAATGTATGTTTAACAGTCGCTAATCATTACTTAACTTTAATCATCGTTTATGAATAAACCCCTTAATGCGGTGCGCGGAGAATCGGGTTTTATGGTGCAACTTGGGAGAGACTTATATCCACGACTGCGATTGGCTAAGATGAGTTGGTTGCCAGAGTTGCGCACCATGGGCTAACGCGAAGAAAACACTACTTATATTTGTTCAGGTGCCCACCTGCTTCTTTTCTTCCTGGCGTTCGTGTTTGGTTCGTTCTGCACATTTTGCTTCCACATGCTGATGTACTTGTTTGACGAGAAATGTGTGCTGTTCCCGAAGCTCCTGTCCTTCACGTCGCTAAAACACAGCGTCATCTATGAGTTCGTAGCTTCCAACAAGGAAATTGGAGATAGTAAGTGTTAATTGTAAGTAGGTATTACTTAGTCTGTAGGTATTTTATCCAGTGCATGGTGAAGATGGTTGTCTGTCTGTTTGACAGATTATGCTTGTGCGGGTAATACGTTAGGTTGTTGTATCATAATTGTTTGTATCACTGAAAATACAAATGTGAAAGGCATGATTACAAAAAAGGTGGCATTACGAATGGATTTTAAGAAACTTGCAGTTATGTGCAACAGCTAGGTATGTACATTTTTTTGATAGGATAGAAAGTTACCGATTCGGACTTTTTTCAGTGCCAGTTGACTTCCTCAGCACTCAGTGGGTTGAGAAGAGCACGTGTTCTCTCCCGACATATGTGCCGCTGGTGTCCGGCATCTTCGGCCTCGTATGGACCACCATGTTCCTCATGTGTTCCACCGGGAGCAGGACTCTCACCGGGTAATGTATTACTTCTATTTTTAGCCGACTACGGCGAAGAAAAAAGGAGGGTTATGATTTTGACCAGTATGTATGTATGTATGTTCATGTACGTGTTCCCTCATAACTTCAACTTCTAAACTCTTCATCATAATTTGACAAATGAGATGTCGTTGGAAGCGTCTTGATCGTCCGCTGGTTCTAGTCTCTCCGCGCTGGTTATAATAAAAGTTGTACTTTTATTTTTTCACGTATGCAGAAGTTTTCACTCACATTTCGCCACTTGTGTCTAATCATGGAATAGGGGGCGAGTAAGGGAGAGGCCTTCGTCCGGCACTGGAACAATAACGGCTTTTAATCACTAAGTACAGTCACGGACTTTAATTGATGAGCCACCTGGCACTGTTCGTATTTTAGCCGTGTAATGCAAATCGGGTTTATTCGGTTCCCGACACGCAAAGTCATATGTCTTCGTATTAGAAGAAGAAAATTGTATTTCATACCGGTTGGCTAACCTGAGAGTCACCTTGACAGCAGAGTGACTACTCAAAGTCAACCAATTGCAGGTCTAGCAACAGTAACCTAACAACGATAAATAATTGTTGCTAGGTTACTGTTGCGATAGTAACGTTAGCGTACGGAGAAATTCTCTGACATCGATATTTCAACTGTCACTGTCTTCAGTTAAGTTTTCAGAATTAATGAGCTATGATTCAAAGGAGGTCAGTATCAAATAGATTGGATAAACTTAATGCAACATTGTATTTATTTTTATCATTAAGAACTTATTAGTCAACCTGTAAGGATAAGACTATTTCCGATTAAAAGTAATTTATTTGTCATCTTGATATTTCAACTGTCACTGTCTTCAGTTATGTTTTCATAATTCTTATTAGTCAACCTCTATGGATAAGACTATTTCCGATTAAAAGTAATTTATTTGTCATCTTGATATTTCAACTGTCACTGTCTTCAGATATGTTTCATAATTATCGAGTTAATGAGCTATGATTCAAAGGAGGTTGGTATCAAATAGATTGGATAAACTTAATGCAACATTGTATTTATTTTTATCATTGAGAACTTATTAGTCAACCTCTATGGATATTTCCGATTAAAAGTAATTTATTTGTCATCTTGATATTTCAACTGTCACTGTCTTCAGTTATGTTTTCATAACTATCGAGTTAATGAGCTATGATGCAAAGGAAGTCGGTATCAAATAGATTGGATAAACTTAATGCAACATTGTATTTATTTTTATCATTGAGAACTTATTAGTCAACCTCTATGGATATTTCCGATTAAAAGTAATTTATTTGTCATCTTGATATTTCAACTGTCACTGTCTTCAGTTATGTTTTCATAATTATCGAGTTAATGAGCTATGATGCAAAGGAGGTCGGTATCAAATAGATTGGATAAACTTAATGCAACATTGTATTTATTTTTATCATTGAGAACTTATTAGTCAACCTCTATGGATATTTCCGATTAAAAGTAATTTATTTGTCATCTTGTTTACGAGCTTGCGATTTGAGTTCGTGTTTAATCGTGTAATCTCGTGAATGTATGAAACTGCAAAATTGAAAAGTTTGAAGGTGGCTCATCAATTAAAGTCCGTGACTGTACATCACTTCATATTATAAAACAAAGTCCTCCGCCGTGTCTGTCTATCTGTACGCGATAAACTCAAAAACTACTGCACCGATTTTCATGCTGTTTTCACCAAACTTACACCTATTCTATTCATTATTTTTTTTTTGTGAATTGGCTGAAATATAACATGTGAGGAGACCGGCATGTCTTAGAACCAAAAAATTCGGAGACATGTGACATCTACCAACCCGTACTGAGCCCGCGTGGTGGATTACGGCCCACTACCTCTCGAAGAGAGGAGGCCTGTGTCCCAGCAGTGAGAACATTATATGCTGATTATTTTAGGTGATGCGTTGTTTCAAATTTTCGAATCCATGCCAAGCCGTGCTCATTTTGAAAGTAACCGCTATGATAGCCTTAACAAATTCAATGTTATAGAAGTGTATTTTTTTTATATTTTAGTTACGCTGTCTGTACCTGATCAATAATACGACATACTCAGCTCAATTCAAATTGCACCTATGCTACCTAATTAATCATTTATGTGTCTCTCCAGTTTGCAACGTCCTTGGCGAATTCTGCCGCCGGTATTCGTGTTCTCACTAGCGATGGGTAGTCTCTGCATCTACTCATCCGTGGTCACACACGCCGGCTTGCAGGATCTCTGCCGCAAACTTGGCGAAATCACTGGCAGTCCCACGTATGTACAGTAACCAGTATCAATGAAATATGATCGATGTCTGCGCTACAGATCGATGCCTGTCTTGAGAGCATAACAGCATCTACAAACGATAAATGGTGGGTCACAATTTTTCGACAGTTTATAATCTAACGGAAATAATACCGTAAGGGCGATTGTGCACTACAAGGAATTTTACCGTCCGGCAGTAAAAATGTGAACGCAGCAGTATTACTTGAAATACGAAAACAGACCTTACTGCTTCAAAATAAAGGTGCTATCAACATCGGACCGTAAAAAATCGGACTGCCGGACAGTAAAATTCCTTGTAGTGCACAATCGCCCATAGATTATAAACTAAGTACGTAACGAAGTTCATAACTATACGGTGACAGTTATATTTTGACACGTGAAATCTACATAGCGTAAACAATACTTTTCCATGAGTGTCTACTATAAAAAAAAATCCACAGCTGCACATATACGGTGAACGTGGCAACCCTGACGTACGAGCGTCGCATCCGCGGCGTGTACCAAGCCACGCGGCTGACCATCCTCTCCGCCTGGCTGCACACGGCCTGTTGGCTACTGTCAGCGTTGTTGGCTCTGGTGCGCGTGCTTCTGGCCGTAGATTTCCTACTAGTTCGGGTTTCGGTCGAACTGCATGGAGACATCGATAAAATTATGGTTGGTATAGTATTCCATTCATTTGACAATACAAAGGCATGTCAGCCCTGGACTGGCACTAAAAAGCATCTACACCGGGAAACATCTAGCTGCGACATTAAACAGGGTGTTAGTGTAAACACCGTTATCCTTGAAACCAGTGATACAACTTTTTTTTTTAAAGAAAATCTACGTTTTTCCACAATAATATTTTACCCTACACGCAAGGGCAACGAACTTGCGTCTGAACACGGCGGCCGGCGGTTGGCGGGGCGCGCGGGGCGTTGCATGACCGGCCGTCAGCTGTTTCGCAACTCTCTCGAACGCGTATCCATGAGTATCGGGACAGTGACGGATATTTACTTTTTAAAATCTTTTAATGAAAATAAGGTTTTTTTTTTGTTGTTACTGGGTCATTTATTTTTATATTTAAGTCAACTACCCATGGTTTGAGTGACAACGGTGTTTACCCTTGTTTACTGTATACGAGTACTTTAGCGAAATATTCATGTTGACAATTCACACAGTATTTTGGTATGTTCGTTTAGGTTGTTATGATTAATTAAAGATACTTGCGACCTGTCCCTGGTCGCACGGGTGCAATAGCGTCATGTCAAAATATCTCAAAAATGCCTCATTGGCCATGCTTTGCGAAATATTAACAGATATTATTGTCACTAAGAAGTAACACATTTTTTTTCGCAATTCAGGAGAAAAACGAGGTCCAAATTAGAAATTTCGTGCCTGAGACATGGATAAACGTTGCAGGCGAATGTCCAAGCGACGAAATGAGCACGAGTAGCTTACGAAAAACAGATGATTTTGAAGACGCATTCACTGAATTAATGGAACAGGGAGCTGATGTACTTTATTCGGGTAACCGTACAATGGATCCTTCTGAACTATCGTTAATCCCTGAAGAGAGCAGAAGAATAGCCCGAATAGAGGCAATTAACCGTGTCTCTAAAGATAAGGCATTTATTGTATGTTGGCTATATGACTTACTCGACAATTTATATTTGCGTGATCTTCCCGAACAAGCGTTGGCAGAACATGCCACTTCGCCTTCCTCAATTGTTATGGATAGCCATGCAGAAAGACTACCTATTAGGCAATTGGGACAACCAAACATTTCATTCCAACCCGAAGACGACGACGAAGTTAAACCAGCACCCACTAAGCTTGACAGCATTCAATTTCATCAGGCCAGGAGAACCGGTACCTCAATTAAAGTATGGGATGAAACAAGTCCTAAAGCTTCAACTTCGCAACCAAGGGGTGATCATGAACTAACTTCATCAGAATTACCAAGGAAATCCATTTTGAAGACGGTCGGTGTCCAGACGGACAAAGATAAAAAAAGTGTCCAAATAACAGAAACTGTCGTCCGAATTAAATCAGATGACGACACTGAAACTCCAGCTTCATCGAATAAGAAAGACGTTGATAAAGAGACACAGACAAAGCAAAAGGAAAAACAAGATTGAACTTGTAATTTTTCTTATTTCGTTGTCTACGTACTAGGTTACCTACTTGGACCAAACAAAAAAAAAACCAAGACAGAGCGCCGTCAATAAAGACGTGAGGGCGGTTTCATAAACATGTGTGAACTTATAAGAGGTGCAGTTTGATTGATTGTAGCTTGATTGGTTATGGGTGTAACTGTGTGCGTGTGACTATGGCGTGTATGCACAGAACGGAGGTGTAATTTTGGTATGCTTCACTGTATTGTTCGCAGCGCTGTCTTGGTTTGAGGTAACATAATATAATAATAATAAATTCTTTATTTCTAAAAACTATGAATCATAATAGCATCCTACCTGTGTTGTGTATGTATTTTCATAACAGAATTTAATTATGTAAGTACTTACAGGGTTACGACATATAACTTTTGAGTAGGTATAAGGCTTGAATTCCTCTTACGCCGATATCGGTCGCGTACGTCTGCCGCGCTTGCGTATATACATCGTTGCGTGTATACGTCCGCGGCGAGTACTACGTTGCTACGCGTACGCGACCAACATCAGCGTAAGAGGAATTCAGGCCTACGACCTGTTGTATTGTAGGCACACGTTTTTTTGCCGTGAAAAACTACGGTTGATTGGCCGTGGCACGTGTTATATGGATCACTACGGAAGTTTCTTGACGGCCACGGCGGTGCTGCGGCTCGTCGTAGCCGTTTGCCGTCTGCGGTTCGGCTAGCGCGCCGTACCGTACAAATACAAAGAAACCATGCCGGGTACAAAGGGCCTAGAGGTTACATAGGTAAGTACTGCTTATTTCTGGAAAAAAATCTTCTAGCGTTGAAATAATTAAGTATAATAATTAATTTTACCTACTATTTTTATCCGGGCTTATTTATGATTCATGCATGCAAACCTAGCCGAGTCACGTAAAAATTCGAAAATCATAAAACTCATGAAAATACCAATTTTCAAAACTTCCGCACAACATTCCCCTTTTTGAAAGGTTTAACACCAAAAGTTGGACACCCCTGTCTCGTCCCTTACCCTACTAATACATGAAAATACTACGTATAGCGACAAGACCCCCTGAAAACACTATTTTACGTTTTACAGTGTTTAACTCGGTCTCAAACCTGATACTGTTGACCGTCCGCGATGGTTAACTTTAGCACAAACGTAATGTCGGGGACCCTTCCGAAGGGTTCACTTCCAATATGTTTATAAATCAAGATTAAACACAAAATAAAAATACGAGCAAAACACTGGTTTGATAATATTGTGCACGATGTTTTAAATTACGTGCTGGGTCTAAACAAAACACTGTCGTAAAATAACTTAAAAAATTTGAAATGAAAACAAATCACGTATATTTCATAATGTTTTAATAGCAATTTCTTTCATAATTGATATACTTACAAAAAAAAAACAACTACTTACGCTACTAAATAAAATTCGAATAAAATACCTACTGCTAAAAGGATAATCGAAATCCCCAATCAGTCAATAAGAGAATAATACATTATTATGCTATACACTGGAACGCTCTAAATATACACAGGTACATATACGGGTATCAACATGTTTATTTCATCCATTCTCATATCACTAAAATAATAATAATAATATGTACAAGTATATAAAGGGGGGGGGGGGGGGGATAATCATAATGCACCAAAAAATTCGTCCGCATCGCTGTCAACAGGAAAGTGCCCAAAAGCCTGGCAGCATTGCCACGTTGTATGGATTCTTTGGGTTTCGACAACAGCCACGTGACGAGTCGAACAACCGCCTGGCGATATCTTGAACGACTAAGTGAGCACTCGGACCTCATGGCCCTAGTGTTTCAACCCCAAACGGCTCAAACATATAAGTCTACCTACATAATATTCATTCAGCAATACCATCAACTTATATCTTCCTATATCCTAATATTTTGGTACTTTCTGTTTCTGAGAACAGAGCCGTAATAATGCATTCTGCGTATATAATACACACGCGACCTAGATGGCGCACAAACGGAATTACCACTTTGTGGCTTCAGGGCCAGTCGTTCACTCAAAACCTGCATGGTGCACAGCCGGTATGTACTTCTATTCACGGTAATTTAAGGTCGAGTTTGTAGAAAATTTTATTATTGGTGGTCACAGTGGTCAAGTGGTCCTAATAGTGACGCCACAATTTTATTTTTTTATTTTTCGTGCCCTAGTATATCCGAAAATACCCCATGTATGTGACACAATTCTTGATAGTTTCCTCTCTATTTGGACAACCCTGCTTATAGGTATTCCGGGAAATCTTCAACAAACGCAATGTACAATTGACAGAAATTCTACACTGCCAAGGTTCTGCCCTACCAAATTGCATGTGGACCGTTCTTTAAGGTCTTCTTCGTCCCATTAATCAATGGGCACAGGGCTGGTCTGGTATTACTGGCTCCACACATCGTATCTTCGTCACCGTCGATGCCCATACAAGTACCTGTGCATAAAACGGTTTCTTTTAAATTATGACGCGAATAAAAGACATTGGGCAAAAGTAGTCCAGATTTCCATGGCCTCCACCAACGGGACCTAAATATGTAATTGAATAGTCTATTAACTAAGGAGTAATTTTTATAACACTCATAAAAATCTTATCGCTAAAGCTAAATTATGACTTCTTCAGAGTTTAAAATACTTTAGCACAAACATCTCGATTGATTAAAAAAAGATTTGTCTTGACACCACGAGTGACTACGATCCAAAAATATTTAAAAAAATACTTTGTTAAAAAGTTTCCTACAGATTTTTTTCTAAACTGTACTCAAATATAATTAAGAAAACTTACAAACCGTACGTTACCTACGTTTCCTACGTATCCAGTCGTCTCAGCTTGAGCCACACTCCCCCTTGTGCTGCATAGACGAGTGAAGAGTTCTTTATCCTCATCGGCACTTCTGTTCTCTCATCTAGTATCAGTTCGTACTTGTGAAGCACTTTAATCAACGCCATCTTCGACTGGATATACCCTTGCCTTACACCTAGAATCAAAAGTGTTGTCGAACATTATAAATAAAAAAATAAAAATAAATAGTCTTTTATTGCAGGCAAAATACCCATATACAAAAATTGAAATAGAAAATAGTAAAAACAGCATAAAACATAAAAATTAAAAATTGATACCCTCCATGTATATATATATGTATAGGTACCCCTAGTCTTCAATGAACAATAGTCCTTCGTAATTTTTTGTTCTCGCTTAGGTGAACAGAAATCCAGTGCACAAATATTGGGCTTGCTAGGTTGCACGAGACAACCCTCAAAAAGCTGTTACTGGAGCGTCTCAAACTCAAAAAAAAACGGAACCCATATATGATCACTTCGTTGCCCGTCTATCTGTCTGTCGGTCTGTCAAGACCCTTTTCCTCAGGAAAGCGTATCAAGTTAAAATTAATATAAATTACGTAGCTCCAAGGTCCCATGGAGCTCTAAAAATCAAGCTTCGAACTCAATGCAAAAAAAATACGGCCATTTATGAGACATAATTATTTTGATACTCGCAAATTAATCTAAACCTGAAGGTACATCCTGTTGACAAGAAGCATGAAATTTGGCAAGAAGCAAGTTCTCACAACAAAATTAAAGGAAAAAGTCTGAAAATCGTTATTTTGTAGTTTTTCCACATTTTATGTTTTTTTTTTCGATTACAAACTTATATTTGCTGTTGGAGAATTGCCCGTTACCTATATCGATGAATATATTCTTGGAATAAATTTATCCCAACTTTGGAACTTTTCGTTGTGCGTGGTCCGACACGCACTCGGCCGCTTTTCAGTAGTCAAAGTTATTAATAAGTTATGCATAGCGTGGTGTGTGGTGTGCCCGGTTGATGGCAATAGGCTCGCCCCTGTTACATTGGACTTAAAAACATAACAGCCACTTTGACAGAATCATATTAAAGGAAAATCTTGAGGAACACCATCACTAAGCCATTATCGAGAGAATAAGCCATTAGCGAGAGAAAAGGTAGCAACTGCTTTTGAACTCGTCTTTCTTTTTAATTAACCGACTCCAAAAAGGAGGAGGTTATTTTAATTTGTTTTTTTTTTTTCAAATTAATAATTAAAAAGAAAACATATCATTTCTTCTTCACCATATTTTGTCATGTTCTGTACATATTCCTATCAGAATCTAATATACAATACTGCTACTGATTTGAATAGCTCAGTCAAAATGTCCACGTGAGAGGATGTAATGTTCAATAGCGCGAAGTAGTGTCGATGACACGCTCGCTATGCAGCCGGTACACTACCAGGTCAAGAACAACGCCAATAAGTGCACACCACTATTTATTTTAATATAATATTTGTTACAAAATCAGTAAATCTGTAGGTACTACTCAGATATTTTGTTTAGATGTGTCAAATAATCTCAGAAACAACTGCCCCTGTTCTGAAAATGATATTAGTATAAGGGATTGATATAGGGCTATTCATTTTATGGCTATTCAGTAGTATTTAAAAATAGATTGGAGCGAGGATGAGCATCTCGTTTGCCACAAACATCTAAAATAAACACATAAACATAACAGCACGCCATCCCCGAACAGTTGGGCAGGTGTACCAAGTAGATCTAAAACAATAAGCAAAATAATATCAATATAGAAAATATGAAAATTACGGAGCAGTCTAAACTGTACTACTGTATACTAAGTCTGAACAACTAGCTAATCAAATTCCTTAAACACCTTATTTAAGCGTAAATGAGGATGAAGAGGGAGAAGCAATAGAACTCCTCATGAACTCAATAAAAGATTACGATAACAACTCATGAGTTGTCTTGTCTATGAATATAAATATTTAGCCACATCATTTGAGACGGACTAGACCCTTACACTTGCGTCATACGTATGATAGCCGTCTATACTCTATACCTTATACCTATTGATATTTGTTTGAGCAATCGTATCTAATAGATAATAGATACCTACGACCTTAAAGCCAAAGTTATATATTATGTGCCCAAAGCTAATAACCGCTCTATGTTACGTCAGTCCAGGGTTACGTCTGAGGGAGTTTCCAACGTATAATATAACAAAACTAGCTGCGCCCCGTGGTTTCAACCGCATAAGTCTGGATTCTGTAAGAATAACGGGATAAAAAGTATCCTTTGTCCTAACCCAGGTCATGGGCTACCCATGTGCCAAATTTCATTCAAATCCGTTCAGCCGTTTTAGCGTGAAACTCACTTTCGCATTTATAATATTAGTTAGGATTCTTACCTAAACATTTCTTTGGTCCTTCCCCAAATGGCATCCAGTGACACGGGTGCATCTTTGCCTTATTCTCCAGTGAAAATCTTTCGGGGTCGAATGTCTCAGGCTCAGGGAATATATCGGGGTCCATGTGTATAGCGTGTATGGGTATGAACACCATAGTGCCTTTTTCTATGACCAGGTCACTGTTGGGCAGTTTATAGTGCTTGTTGCATCTTCTGAATAGAGCTCGCATCGATGGATGCATCCGCATCGTTTCTGGATTGTGTACATTAAAATATTTCGATTAAAATGTCAGTGTCAAATCTGGGTGCGTCGGAGGCAAATGGCCTAAACTAGACTTTTTAAACGAAACGGCTATTAATTACATTGGTGCCGTCTCGCTCAGAAACACAATAATAATATTATTATTTTATTCCAAGAATGTGTTGCAGCAATAATAGCTTAACCTTAACCTAGTCATAAATGTTGTGTGCAAATGAGTCTTTTGGCAAATTTAACTCTAAACACCTTCGGTTTCTGAAAGCCTTATCAACACATCAGCTATTGAATCAGTTGTCAAATCACTTAAACAAAGGGGGTCTACTCTCAAACCACGAAATCCGTCATTTCGTCCGAAGTTCGGGCACTTCTAACTCTGTATCACTTACGGATTTAAGATTAGTTCGAAGACGGACTAAAAATGAATTACATCATAATTTGACAGTTGTGTGTTTTTACCCATCAATTCTTTCGGACGGGCCCGTATCTTCGTTGACAGACAAGGGTAGTGCTTTAATTGCGTTGTTACATGTACCCAACCAAACACAACACCTTAAACACACGAGAGTTCAACAGATTTACTAATTAGACTTGATCAGGCTTTTAGGGTTTAAACCATATTTCGTCAAAGGGGTAGCTCGATTAATTGTCAAATTATATGGTAGACACGCTTACCGTCCAACACCATATTTAAATACACCATCTCGTTCTGTGCTTCATACGTGCACTCGCCTCCATGCTTGGCAAGTACCGCATCTACCTCCTGCCTCGCCCTGGCCTGGATGTGAGGGTTCAGAGCCAGCTGATAAGCCGCAAACTGGCCGGTAGTGGCCGATGTCTCGTAGCCAGCAATCATGTACAACATCGTGTTTGCGGCCACATCAGTCATCGTGAAAGGGAAATTAGTTTTTGTATATTTCACTTCACCTGAAATGTTGAATTGTTTGGTCTTCATAAAGTTGTTTACTATTTTTATTGAGTTTTGTTATTAATGTTTGACTACTATTCCAGTGACGTTAGCAGCACACAATACATGGTTACATGATCGCAGTGTAGGTGCCAAAATAATTGCCTAAGTGAAGTAAATGGTGTTAATCGGTTTTTTCATCATGTTGTTTATATTTAACTAGGCCCTGGCATACTAACTAGGTTACTCTTACAAAATAGATGTTTAACACATAAATGAATGTGCAATGCAGCTGTCTCACCTACGTACCTTGTTCATCGAGTACATGCCCATTCTTTAATTCAATAAGCGTCTGCAAGAAGTCGTTCCGTGTCAAAGAATGTTTCTGCCGGTGTTCGACTGTCTTTTTAACAATGCCACAGAAAAAGTTTTCTATTTTGGAGCTGATTCGTCTGATCTTTAAGCTATCAAACGTGTCTGGAGCGAAAAACGCAAAGGCTCGGATGACTCTCCTAAAAAGTTAAACAGCGTTAATGAACTGAGTATTTATAAGCACAAACAAGAGATAGTTATCTCTTTTGTGCCTTCTGCTTAGTTTAGGCCTATAAAATGCTTTCGTATTCGTTGCATTCGACCTTGAGTGAATTTGATCGAGTGCAGAAATCATTTTAATCGTGAGGAAATGATGTCTTTAGTCAGTATGCCCGTTCTTAAACCTCGTATGCTAAAATATGCCATTTAAAGTTATTACTAAAATAATGTGCTGAGGTTTAATTTATTAGCTTAATGAGTTTCTTAAAAAATATGAGACAATAAATAAATAAAAAACTTATAAACGAATCGTACTTACCAGTAATGAGATTGATGATCAAAGTATTCATGTCCTCTTATATAAAATTCCGATTTTGGATTTATAAAACCGTTACATTCAACTCCAAAACCAACATTTCCAATAATCTCCATCGCGTATTTTGAATAAAATTCGGTGAAATTAATAGATTTTTCATTAGATCGTAACACATCTACATAATTCAAAGCTTGTTCCGCTATATCCTCAACAATCGGATACATAGTCTTCAGTTTTCCAGGAGTGAAAGTCGGAGTCATCTTCAGTCGCAGGCTTTTCCATCGCTTCCCGAATATATTGAACAGATTCGCTGCCAACGGGTCACCGACTCCACCGGCATATGTGCCTCGCGATTGGAAGCTATCGAAGTCTTTGATCAACATGAGCTTCGCTATGTCCGGGTCATGTATAGACAGCACCGGTTGGTGG
This sequence comes from Lithophane socia, assembly GCA_947522985.1. Classification (NCBI taxonomy): domain Eukaryota; kingdom Metazoa; phylum Arthropoda; class Insecta; order Lepidoptera; family Noctuidae; genus Lithophane; species Lithophane socia. The sequence continues at coordinate 9,647,909 of OX383270.1, read as the reverse complement.
AACGAGTACATGCCGATGTAAGGTAAATGTTTATATTTGAAGTAATTATCGTAGTACGGCTGGAAAAACTGCTCCTTCCTTTTGATCACTTTTTTAATGTTCCCAAAAATGAACTCTGGTTTCGGCCCGGTAACACCTCGTTTTGACCAATATGTAAACTTGTATCGGAACCACAGAAATGTGTAAATAATAGCGACAACCACAAATATTATTGTTTGGGGATTAAACACTTGGGTTATTAAAAAAGACATTTTGTAAAAGAATTTAACAAATCACTACTATTCTGTGAAGTCACACAACACAACTGAATCAACTTTATTATTGTGTTATTTTTATATATTTGGAAATTAGCTAAATGTTCGTAGTTTCCCTAGTATTTACTTAAATCTCTCTGCTGACGTTATTCACTTGCGCTCACGCATTATCAATGACCAGTGTGGCTCTCATAGCTAAGGCTTTACTGTGGACTTGACTATTTCATAATGTTGTATACTATTTTACGACAGGGCCACAGATCTTTCGATTGCAATGAACTTGAATTTGGCTAAACATCGGTCAGTCGTTACTTGTTGCAACTTGCCTAGCTGTGTCAAATGAAATTGTTATGAGAAACTGTTATGTGAGTTGAATAACTCAATTAACATAAGAGTAAATTCATAACGTGCAGATGTAATGTAATTTTGTTTTAATTAAGTAAGACAATACGCATTAATGAATACTTTTACTATCAAATAATTTTATTACAAAAATGCATAAACGATAACAGCTAAGTACTGAAGTATTTTATACTTATTTCTTTACGGACGAAATTCTTGACATTACTTATGAGCTAAATCTAAAGAACTATCCGTATTCTCGCTCTCTGCTTTCACAACCTCTCTTCTTAACTGTACTAAATGCTGTAGATACTCCTTGGGTTTTCGTGTTGTTGTTTCAACACAATCATTTTTCATACCTCCTTTGTAATTTGTTACATAATTTTCATATTTATTAACCGCCTCCTCCAGGTTACCACAAGAGTCCAGTAATTTCCTTTCTATACTTTGAAATTCGCTTATATCATCGTTATCATAATCAGTATTACGATCGTAATATAGATTGTTATCATAATAGGGCTTGCGTCGTCTACTTTTGCATTCAGCATTGTCCGTATCTCTACTATCAGTGGAACTTAAATCCCTTATACTTTGACGTGTTTTTTCATACGAAAATCCTATTTTGTTTCCTTCAGGTTCTAATCCCAAAAAATCTTGAACAACCCTCGCTTTCGTTGTTTTGTATTTAGTGCTCTTATATACAGGAACATAATTCGATCTCTTTAAACTTCCCATTGTTCTGCTACCACCTTTTTTCCAAATAAAAGAATCTGTTTCCACTTTACTTGATTCTGTAGAATCAGAATATATACTCTCATAGTCTTTGTCTACTGGAAAATCTTTCTCAGATATTGTCATATCGGAAGCAGTTTCAGTTTCATTCTTTGTATTATCATTATCTTCACTCTCCTTGCTTATTTCAGAAGCAATTGCAATGGTTTGATCTACGTTCGTGTCTTTAAATGTAACGATCCTTTTAGTATCTCTTTCTTTTGACGGTGATAGTATAATATTGTAAGGATAAATATTTTCATTCCGTCCCAATATCATATTTTTTATCTCAGAAGAATTAACTTTTCTTACAGAATTGGGACTCACTCTTGGTAGTGTAAAATCATCTGTATCTGGGAATTCCTCAATATGTTTAATATAATCGGTAGATTTTTTATCGTTAACACTTTGAATATTAAAAGGAACGTTTGCGTCTTTTGCTACATTAACTATAACACTAATCTCGTCTTCTCTTATACCAATAATATTTTGTGGGTCGATTGTACTATGATTTGTCAACAAATCAGGAGTAGCAGTTGCAACGCTCGACTTACTGTTTGTTGTGTTTAAATTTTCTGAATTATCATCAGAACTTTGAGATTCTGCATCTACAGGGTACACCTGTGATATATTTATGCTTATAACTGGTGAAGCAGAACATTCTTCAGTAAAATGACGATTTTCTTTACTGCAGACGCGTTTTGATAATGATGCGCGTTTTCTTCTAGGCGGGGGTACAACCAGCGTTTGAGTGCATCGTTCGTTTTTTGTTACTACATCAGTCATAACAAAGGAATTTTTATATAGCACTCTTTTAGTTTCTGTGGAAATGTCAATAGAATCTAGTGATCCCGTAGGCCCTACGGCTATTTCTTTACAACGTGGTGTCAGTGGAACTGTTTCAGTAGCTACATCTCGGTAGAAGGTATGAGAAAGTCTATTTCTGGAAATATATGAGTAAAGATCTGTTTGTACATCAATAGCTTGATCTTTTACTCGAGTTGCGGTAGTTCTTGTTTGTGTATGCGCTGGTATGCCAATTCTTCTTTTATTACGAATAGCTTTCTGACTTAACTCCATTAGTCTTTGGCGTGCATTTGTGCAAATTTTTAGCTCACTAAGTGGCTCTATTATTTTCCTGTCAACCATTGACTCCACTTTAGAAACTGCAGCTTCTTCTTTCTTTTTCAGTTTTGTGTATAGTCTTTCAGTAACAGATGCTACAATTTCTGCTCTCTGGTTCTCGTGAAGAATGGTTACTGGAGGAACTTTAAGTTTATCCGTACTTGGTACATCATTTATCCGCGCTTCACTTTGAGTTGGTAGAGTATTTGCCAAATTGTTACTTTGGCCTGGCATAGATGTCTCATTATTGACTAAAACCTCTTGTGATCTGAATTGTCTTTTTTTGTGTCTAAGAGGAGCTATCACTTTAAGATCATCTCCGCTGCTAGCTCTTTCCAGAGCAGGTCCAAATAATTTGTCCATTTCTTTATTAATTTCACTTGCAATTGTTGAGTTCTTGTCTATCGTGTTGATGACATCCGAACTCCCGCTAGCTACTGATGAAGCGGTTGACTCTGAATTGTTCGCGTCTGGTTTAGGACGCGTTAAATTCATAATGTTGCCTATGTTTGCTGCTTTACTTAAATCACTAGATTTTAAATCATGCAATGCCCAATGTTCGTCATCAAATAATATTTTTCCAGTTTCGGGCACCTGCAAGTGTTAAAATAACATTATTATACTTAATTGAAGTTTGTAGACTATTGATATTATATTTGAATTTGATAGTCTTACTGACATATCGGATATAGTTCCTAGTGAGTTCAGAAATGAGTTGATTGAGCTGTGCCTGTAATACAGCTCGTGAGGCAACGTGGGAGCTGCAGCTGGCGGCGCGCGGTGTAGGCAGCTGGCGAGCTCGGGCAGCCCAGCGGAGCGTCGAGGCTGACTCGCCGTAGCAGACAACACTAGGTGAAACAGCTGTATAGGATTTAAAATGAAAAACATGCCATTAAGAGATATTCTTTTCATTGTCATTGATATTTAATTCAAATTGAATTATTGATAGATGCTCGTAAAATAAACACTTTACAGACATTCCATTTAAATAGAAGCATTGGTCAAGGTCAGGACAGCTTTCAACACTAAATCTCTGCTTGAACTGACATAATCACACATACTAATTTACATTATATGTGTGTCAAGGCTTTATCTCATAAGCGCTAGTCATAGACCTCGAAGCTTACCTAACATTCTAATTAAACAAAACTGTGTTGCAATTCGTTTAATAATATTAGTTGTACTTACTAGCTATGATAAACGTACTGGCGCCGCCCGTGAAACAATCTTTTAGTAGCCAAGTGAGAGCTGAATCACGATAGGGGACGAACCTCCCGCGTGTAGCACCCCCACCAACTAGCAAATACAAATTAATTCAATATTATGAATATTAAATTTAATATAAAATCACTTATTACTTAACAGATGAAAAAAAAATACCCTCCATCCTTCTCTACTAAGTACTCTTCTTTTGACATCGTCGCAATCATAGACATTGCAAATTACTACGTGTCTACAATTTGTGTAGAAACGTAGTAGAAAAGTATCTTTTTCCCTCCTTCGCACTTTTTCTCATTGCACATCTGACATTGGCAGAATTGTCGACATCGGCACCATTGCCATAGATAAAAATAGAATATAATAGAAAAGTATCTACCTATTAAGAATTGCTCTATAATTTGTGTGAGTTAGTAATAGGATGATTACCATCCTACTACTAACTCACACAAATTGTACAGCACTTCCTAATAGGTAGGTACTTTTTACCAAAAAAAACATTAAGATTATTATTTTCAATGCAAACACAGACTTACCAAGTGCAGAGATGACGTTGCTAAGTGCAACCAATGACTTATTTATATTAGCGCCTTCTTTCTGCCGGCCACCGCCACAGCCCTCCCAACTGGCTTTCTCACTAGATAGAAAATATAGAAATTACATCGATTGAGCTATCCTAACATTCTCTTCACAGTACCGAGTCACTTCGGACTGGGAGTATAAAAGAATGTGGGAGCAATTTTCACTCATTAAAAGCCTTTGGAGGAATACAATAGAGTTTATTCAGTACGTTTCCCTCAAAGTCCAAAATCTTCCCGGAATAGATCCCAAAGCAGATAAGCCCATAAAAAGAGTTCGGAACTTGGAGTTCGGCTGCGCGAGCATGCCCCACACCCTTAGCGTAAGGTCAGAATACCTAGGGTAGTCGGTAAGAGTTCGACATGGTTCGTGTCGGGTTCATCGCCTCAACCGAATCATGAGAAAATCCTCACTATAAAAATGGTTGAACACTTCGCACATGCATATTAACTTAACCACAACTTGAAAACATTAAAAAAAAAGCAGACGAATTGATAAACTCCTCCTTTTTTTGAAGTCGGTTAAAAATTAACTATTTGAAGGCATGAATAGAATCAATAAATTAAGACGCTGACATCAGATAAACCGCGATCACTGTCGGATTGCGTAGAAAACAAAGAAAAGCGCGATGACATAACACTTGTAATTGATTGCAAAATATCGATTTATTAAAAAATTAGTTAAATAAAATGAGTTATTAATTAAAATACCAATGTACGTTGATATTTACAGATATTTTGGATTAGAACTTAAAAGGGACGTGTTTCGGTAACAACCAAGTTCTGAGAAATATGTTCAAGATTGACATACCTAGGTATATTTTTTCCGCTACCACAAACTACATAGATTTGGCAATTGTTTTGTTTAAGTCAAGCCTACTTTTTCCGTCTGCCTGTTGTAAGCGCCTTAATGAAACGAATACTAACATCATTCATAATCTTTTCGTTAGTAACTTAGCTATGACTAATAAATTGAATAAGTACATTTATTTAGTTAGAATATTTTTGTAGGGCTTCTTCAATCTACAGGTAGGCACGTCGAAGCTTACCTCAGTACTCGATGGACATTTGTCTGCAATTCTTTGATCTTGTAAAACGTGATGTTTACCTCCTCGTTTACGTATACTTTGTACCTCTTTAAACATGAGTGGTAAGTAGATCATTGGATAAACTGCACTGACAATAGATGTCTTTATCCGTTTATTACCCGTGGTCCCTTCGTGAAGTATAATGCTGTCAAATTAACTAGCAAATCAGTATTTATACTTCTTCTATCTATAATTGCTGTGGCGATCCCATTTCTATCAGATGGCAGTTACAAAATCTAGACGAAGGCTTGACCTAGTTTGTAAAAACATCTATTATAGAATAACTGTTTTCAGAACAATTTGACCAAACCAGAATCGATATACGTACAGTCACGAGTATTTGTATATTATTTATGAACGGCTCTGCATTAATAATATCCAATTTCACGATTCATACATTAATATCTATCGTCAAGATGATAGAAAATTATGTGATTATTTGTGGAACCACAAATATGTAACATCGAAGGAACACCAAAACTCTCTCTGACGAGGCAGGTGACGCCAAAATATAGGGTAAGTATTATTATTGCCGAGATAGATAAGTAGATATTATTGCCGAGCGGTCCATATTAATAATATTTATGCTCGTGACTGTACCTAAGTGTGCTTGTATTATAAAAAGATGTTCTTCAATTAATTCAATGAGAAAAAGACGTCGCTGCCTAACAACATTTTTTACGTCAACGTAACATCATCTGCCTAGCCTTTTCCCAACTATGTTGGGGTCGGCTTCCAGTCTAACCGGATGCACCTGAATACCAGTATTTTACATGGAGCGACTGCCTATCTGACCTCCGCAACCCAGTAACTGGGTAATACGATACCCCTTGGTTAGACTAGTTGTCAGACTTTCGTGCTTCTGACGACTCGTAACGACTGTCAAAGATCCACAAATGACAGCCGGGACCAACGGCTTAACGTGCTTTCCGAGGCACGGAGGAGTCTCGATATGTGAAAATGGTCACCCATCCACGGACCAACCCCGGCAAGCGTAGCTTAACCTGATGGATCGGCCCTAGCGGCTGTTATTACTTAGCCACGAGCTCCTCGTCAACGTAACATAATTTATTATTTATTGTTACTCTCACACTCTTACGTAATCTTTTGATAAAGTCAGTAGGTACCTAATTTTTAATTGCTATCTGTTACCTACATACAAAATACCAGCAGGTACTTATGTAATATTGCGTGTATAATAATGACTTACTATGAATATTGGAAATATTGCTTAACATACTAATACCTATGTGATATGTTCTATATAGTTACCCTTTATGAATGATAGGTAGGTACGGATGGTTTTAGATACTAATAACAAGCTGTTTTTTTAAGAAAACCTTATCCAGAATATAGGTACCTACATATTGAAATTATTATCATTAATCTCGATCCGGGTGTCGGGGCGTATACCTACAATATTTTGTGAGCTGTGAGATTTGTGTCAGCTGTAAGAGTGTAAGCGTGTCTTCGATACTTACACCAGAGAAATGGGAGGGGCAGTTTCAAAAGAATGACAAATGAGATGATTCTAATGTGCGAGTACCTTCCAGCTAAATCAGCAAGGTGCAGTGTAGCATGAGGTGTGGCGATTTCTAGCAGTGCGTGCGATCGTGATGAGGTAGCGTTGCGTCGAGTGGCGGCCGTGCGGCGCCTTCGAGCTCCTTCGGCGACCAGCGTCAGAAGAGCTTCGGCGTCCTGGACCAACACGCGGCGAAGATCTGCTCGCGTACAATGTGATGATGTGGCTTTATGTACAAAGCTTACGCACGAGCTTTTTTACAACCTTTTATTTAACTTGCTATGTTGTTATGTTAGTAAGATCGTTTGTTTGTTTAGGCCGAAATTAAAGTCACTTGGCGTTGACATATTACATGTTGGTTCAGTTCCAAAGACAACGCATTTTTTTGTAGACATTAACAGGTGGCACATTGGGCACCCCTATCCTGAGAAATCACTCTAAGCATCCATCCAAGCAAACAAGTTATTAAAAGTGGGCACTGTTACCCGTGTGTGACTGATTAATAAAACAAAACACGTGTGACGTCCAAGCTCTGCCAGAATAATCGCGACTTCGTTCCAATGGAACACAAGGTGGATTGCTAACCTAGGCTTAAAATTATACCTCATCTTCATCTTTTTTAGATGAAGATGAGGTACAATTTTAAGCCTATTTTAACCTACTTCGCTAGACGCAGTCATTGTAGCTAGAAAGGGGTTTTTAGGAAGCATTTAATTAGTACATATATATTTCTAAACTTACTCTGCACGTAGGGTCCTCTAGAAGGATGTTCGCGCACACGCAAGTCCTTGCGTGCGTTGCCTCTGCGCCGGGGCAGAGAGTGACAGGGCGGGAGCGGAACCTCGCCAGACAACAAGTCGTGCACCCGCTCGTTGTATATCTCCAGGAAACTGCAACACAAACAGAGTCAAAATAAATTAGCTAGAGAATCAAAGAATATTTTGGTAAACAATAGTAAGACAAATGTCCACCTGATAACAAGATAACTGAAGTTTTGTGCGAGTTAACGTGAGTTAGTCACGACCAAACTAATTGCCTGCTAATAAATCATCCCGCAATTTACAAAGTGGAACTATGTTTTGAACTTAGTTTTAAGTTTAACTATGTGGAAATTACTTGAACGGAATAGCGTGATTTTCTATTGTAGGTAAATGAGGTATACAAAGGTACATAACGCCTATGTGAATAAGTAAAATTAAGTTTCTTGGTGTTTAAATAATGGTAAAGGTAGGCCCATAAGTTTGAATACCTAAACAGTTTTAAGATAAAAGAGTCTTCTAATCAAATCCACATAGTTTCCATTCGATTTTCAAATACAAAACAACAAAACGCACAACGTTACCTGAATACATTTTTCTGATTTTCCAAGAAATAATTCTCAGATAATTTATTCTTCAAAAGTTAATCTAAAGTTTTTAAGTGGTAGGTTCGGTGTTTCCATTATTTTGTAAACTACTTGTGTGTAATAATCCATTATTACGGTGGGAATGAAACAGTTCAAAGTACGGAGATACCGTACCTACATGGGGCGGCGCCAGACCATCAGACACCTCGCACGGTGTGATACTGGCGTCATAAAACAACTCGCCACCGCGAAACTTTCATAGAAAGTGTAGAAATACACGAATTATTATTAACCGCGGAAAGCAACGTATGTTTTAACATAATATCCTTCTTATTTTCGTGTGGTTAGTCGGAGTTTTAAAGCCGCGCAAGAGCTTGGCTTCACATGCCGTGGAGAATGAAATATCTCTCTGGTATGCTGGTTTCCTCACGATGTTTTCCTTCACCGTTTATAAAGCAAGTGATTCCGAAAATGATGAATGATTCCGAAAAACATGAATCCGAAAAGTCAGAGGTGCGTGGCTTGGGCCATAATATCCTGTCTGTCTCTGAGTCACCAGAGGGGTACCTAAGGGTTTTCGGTACTAAGTATTTCTAGGAACTGATGCTTTGTATTTTCTTGTCCTGGAAATAAGTACATTTATGTTCTATCGTGTATCTAGTATGAGTGTATCTAGAGTTCATCATATCATAATAAATAGTCAACAGTGTCAGCAAATTTCCATAATTTGATTAATCCAACAGGACCATAAACTTTTTTATCCTTACATATTATAAAAAAAGCCGACCCCAACATAGTTGGGAAAAGGCTAGGCAGATTGATTGACATATTATAAAACAAAGTCCTCCGCCGCGTCTATCTGTCTGTCCGCGATAAACTCAAATCTACTGCACTGATTTTCATGCTGTTTTCACCAATGGATAGAGTGGTTCTCGAGGAAGGTATTAGTATGTAATAACCGACATCCACGCGGGCGGAGCCGCGGTCATCAGCTAGTCTATATATAAATTGATTTTAATAACTGTCATTTAGTAACTACTTACCTATGTATTTGCTACTACCTCTACTCTTATATACATACCATCATACGATACTTTTATACATATACTAGCGACACGCTTCTGCTTCGCACCGTTTTTACGACTTGACAAAACATCGAGATTTCTTAGTTACATGTAACTTTAATATACACATAAACCTTCCGGAATAAATTCTCTAAACGGTGGTGAAAACCTCATCAAAATCTGTTGCGTGGTTTAGAAGAACAACGCGGACATACAGACAAATACGAAAAGCGACTTTAATTTAAAGGCGTTTATTTATAAACGTTGCTTAAAGTTAAGTGACGTTCAAGCGTCAAAAATGTATTGTTAAACAGTCGCTAATCATTACTTAACTTTAAGCAACGTTTATAAACAAACCCCATAATATGTATAGATACTTATATTTTATACATTTAGGTATACATGATTTGAATATATATTTTTACTATAATAATATGCTATATCAGTCTGAATTTATGAACGCCGTACCTATGTTTTCTGCCTAATAATGGTCAAGCCTAAAATTATTGAGTTTTCACAGAAAGAAACTCCAAAACCCACGTTCAAAAGCTCCTCGTCCGTCAGGAGAAGCCCATATCAACAATATTATTTATTAACAATTTTGTATAAGACGGTAATCGGCCGATTGCATTTGTATTATATTTTATGGAGACTTAATAAGTGCCTACATTTATAATAGTGTAGATTTTACGGAAAAGACACCGAAATAATCTTTTCTTGCGATCTAAAAACCTCTACATCATCAACATCTAAAAACCATTTAATCTTCACTGTTTAGATATTATTTTTACCTCACATATATTCCTAAACCGCTATACAGCGTTCGATGTCGAGTAGGGCGGGCGGTAGATACTCGACGCGACGGCGGACAGGGCGCGACTCACGACCATTCGGAGGACTGAAGCCATACTGACTACTGTCTCTGAAAATATTAGTTGCTACACCCATCCGCCTAGGTAGGTATAGACAACTTAGTAATAGTTATATCACGTTAATCGCAAAATAAACGCAAGTCTCACTGTTTATATTGTGTTCAAATCGCGAAGGTAATTATATGTTTAGGTATACATGAACACAAATCTTAATTTATATGAGTAGGAATTAGGTACCTACCTACTTATTTTTTGTCTTTTGTTTAACCGCGAACTCTTAAAACTTCGTCACAAAATAAAGTAAGTAATATCTACCTAATCCCAAAATAATAAAATCGTGCTAACATTGAAAATATAAAATGTGTCTTGTTCACAGCGTCTGTGACCGTTGAATATCAAAAAACCTTCTCTGTTACATAAAGAAGAATAGACAATCGTACAATGCTACTCAGGTCTGCTCGCAGACAGCTACTTACCTACACCGCGTATTAGCGACAGCTACGCCGAGGCTACGCAACTGCTACACCGAGCCTACGTGACTGCTACGCTGACGCTATGTGACTGCTACGCCGAGCCTCCGCGGCTGCTACGCCGAAGCTACGCGGCTGCTACGCCGAAGCTACGCGGCTGCTACGCCGAAGCTACGCGGGTACGACGCCAACGACGAGCCATATTCGCAGAGCCTACGCTAGCTGAGTCTATGCTGACCCTGTGTTGAGCTTACGCTGAGCCAACGCTGAGGCATATGAAGTACCTACGCAGCTTCAACAGTTACTATAGTGAACTTTGGTAACTAACACGCCAAATGAAACTTCTTTGTTTAATGCTTATAAGTTCATCGACTACCTATGACTGGTTTACTTTATAAATATAGGTCTGTATAATTGCTTTGTTTTCCAGGATAAACAACAAAGCCCGCGATAGTGACTGTTTTTCTTTAAAAAAGGATGTCTCAGAATGTTCAATACCTACAACACTGCAATCTTCGACACAAAAAAACAATACCTTTCCAATAACTCTTGTATATGTAACACGAACACATGTACAATCGTGTAGGGAGATATTGGCGCAGATAAAGCCATGATCGCAGGGTGTTAAAGGCTCGCGTGTCGTTTCAGCCTTGAGGTCAGGAAGCCATGGTGCCTCTCTTTATTATCATTCAAACTTAATCGAATACAACCAACAATATATTACACGAGTGTTGAAAAACAACCGTAAAAAAGTTTTCAACACGCGCAAAACTTACCAATTCAAAAGTTAATTCACACCTTAGCGTAAATGACCGCGGCAGATCTCTAGAAACCTTAGAGGGACTTAATTTTACAGATCTATCTTATTACCTAAAGGACTTCTAGGCAATTCAAAAGTCAAAAAAGTAAACTGTTTGAGTTATAAACTGTTTCTGATGAAAGGCACGTCGCTGCCTCGGAAAGGTTAGATTTTCTTTTGAGTATTGACAGAGAAATAGGAATTACTTTGTCAACCTATACAGAAAAGTTAGAAAACGTAAGAGCGAGGGAAGCGAACTCGAAAACTGGCCGCCCCCCCACCCCGGAAAGGTAAGGTTTTCTTTTAACTATTCGTACATAAATAGGAGTTACTATGTCGACTTACGCAGTTTTCTGAGAAAAAATAGAATGCAAGTTGCAAGAGCGAGCGTAGCGAGCTCGAAAATTCTAGCACAATTTTTTTTTTTTTTTTGAGGTTGTTAAATCATCCAATGACTTCTCCCGCTCTGGGCGGAGCGGAAGGGCGTGTCAGACTTTTACTGACTAAAACCCACCCGTGTTCCTTCAGTTGCCTGTTGCCAAGGTCCCGGTATCCCTTTCGGACTAACCCGCAACCCTATTTATGGTATGCCTCAGCTCTAAAAAAGCATTACAGTCTAATATGATAACACAGACACACAAGAGAATGAATGGTATGGATCTTAAAAATAACCACGATAATAGTAACGACCCATCCCCCATAATCATCCAAGCTGAAGACAGTCTCGGGCTGATCTCCCATCTCCTCCTTCCCACAAGCTTCGGCAGCGACCATACAAAATACTAAAATGGGCGGTAGTCTTATTGTTCACAAAATATAGCATGTGCATTCAATAGTTTTTCCAGCAGGCAGGCATCGGTCCTAGCGGACCCCGCCGATTCTGCTGACATCTCTTTGAGACGCGCGTGGAACACGACGCGCCATCGACCCGGGCCTGGTCCTTATCGGACGGCGAGCTACCCATTGCTCGCCGTCCGCAAGCCCGCGCCTATGGTGGCCGGGAATCCGCCTGGGATTCCCGACGCCCAGGGCGTCTCCAACGGCGGCGGTTAGGGGCGTGAGGGAGCAAACTTTGCCTCTCCCTCACGCGTTCCGCCTCCTCCTTCGCGAGCATTACTGCTTCGCAGGAGGTGACTGCTTAAATTCTAGCACCCTACGTTTATATTTAGCACATTTAGAGAGCCCCTCAACTACCAAAAGTGCTACCAAACTTTGCGATTGTAAAAGTTCCGTCAAAGTTGGGCCGAAAAAGCATCAGTACCTACATACTTATGGAAGAGCACACCTTACATTTTATTAAAAAGGAAACGCAGAAAATGCAAGTCATTGTAGAGGGGTACCTACTAGGTACCGACGCATTAATACCCGCAATAATTTGCCGTGAAAAAATTGGCGCCGATGAAATAATGACGCGACACCCATTTCATTTTGACAATCGCATCGCGTGCCTGCCACCTATGGCTTCTTCACACGAAATGCATAAACGATAGAAACAATTTACTTGCCGAAAACAAACTGCTTTTGGGAATAGACGTAAAAGCAACATAGATTACCTACGGTACACAATGGGTTTTGAAAATGGTAGCATAAAAACAACAAAAGATGTCAAATCTTTTGTCGTTTTCATGCTACCATTTTGTGGTATATACTTAGGATGGGACCCTGTCTGGCTCGAACACAGAATAACGTACGAAAACAATTAAAGCAACTGTTTCAAATCAAAACTACCTGTTACTAGATACATACTACTTCGACTAAAAATTCAACAGCTAATTCTCGTCACGCTTATCATAGATCCATTGGATTACGTCCACCAGGTGTGAGATTACCTCACACGACACGACACACCTGTCATTAGCATTCATAGAAGGTTCTTGCAGAGGCCGCTTTTCTAAGAATCTTATTTGAATAAGTGAACTATTGTGGAGGGACTATATGGACTATGAATAAGGATTTACGCAAACTTTCACATAAGGACCAGCCTGTACCTAAAGTGGGGTCTATACCAGTGCACGCTCACGAACCACCCCGCCGCGCCGTGCACGCTATGCGCTTCGAATGGCTACAGATGCGTCACATTCTACGCGCACGCGCATGCTGCGAACGGTTCGCGTGCAAGGATCCACACCTGCGCCATTGATGGTCACGCGCTCGAACCGTGAAGTGACTCTTCTTCACTTCACTTCACGGTTCCATACTATGCTCCTAAGATGTACGAGAACCGCAATGTTCGTGCGCGTGCATAGGTATAGGTCTACCCGCCTTTACATAATACATTTATCTAGCAGTGCAAGCTGGTATACTCAAGTGCTCAAGTTGCTCAACATGGTATACTTAATCTTCTTCTTTTCGTGTGGTTAATGTTGGTGTCAGAGTTTTAAAGCAGCCAATGGGCCTCTTATTTGACTTCACATGCCGTCGAAAAATATGTCTCACGCTCTCTCCTTCACTGTTTTTGAAGCAAGTGATAAATAGTAGTGGTAGTGATAGAATTATAACAATCAAGTAGATAAGTAGGTACTAAAACATACCTATATACAGTTACCTGATAGTAAAATCAACTGGTTGCTGTTCATACAATGCCTTGCAGAGCCGTGGGATCAGTCCAGGCTGCGCTTCTGTGCCCATCATGGTATGCGTCTTGCCCGTCGCACTCTGCCCATACGCCAGCACACATGCTGAACAACCTCTGGAGACGCTGGCTATGACTTCCTGGCCGATGGCTTCGAACACCTAGCATGGGTAAATATAATATTTCACTACCTATCTATTTGAATCAAGGGACCTACCCTTGATTCAAATAGATAGGTAAGTAGCGAAATTTGAATGAATGGATAAAGTGGACATACAGTACCGAGCCGAGGGGCTATTTAGCTGCATTTCATAGTTTTATTTTCTCAATATACGATAATTAAGAGAAATCCATTCTTTTGAAATTCAAACGCCGGGTCACTCCATGTGTAAAAACAATAAGTGGAACAGACCTACACCAGACCCCTAGATTTGTATAATTCGACGAAGATCTTTAGAATAGATCTCTATATGTAAATATACAAAAAGACACTGACCTTTTCCTGCGATGCGTAAGATGGCTGCGTGATAGGGCAGAAGCTATCGAAGGTGTAATCGGCATAATATTGACGAGTCCGCTCGCGACTGTCACCCGCGCCTGATAAGCTAACCTGAGCAAATAATTCGTTATGAGAAATAACCATAACACTCGTAACAGGAAACCGCTCGCTGTACCTACCTGCCTACCTACATAATGTAGAATGAAGATAAGTTAACTCGTGACAATCTAAGAAGTCCGTTTTGACACCTATAAAAATACATTCTGTACCGATGAAAAAAAAAATTGGTTTCTTATAAACTGATTCTCGAGACATATCGATTGATCATACTTAGAGAGTTTGTAATCGACGACTTATCTACATTGCTTCAAACTGATTCTCGAGGCATAACGTTTTATTACATGTACGAGAACGAAACGTCAAAACGGACTTCTTAGATTGTCGCGAGTGTAGGTACCTAATTTGAGAAAGTCATTTTGAATCTTTACGCGGTTGGTTTTCTTGGCACCTAACAACTGGGCAAATACAATATAGGTATCTGCTCACATTTTCTAGAGACAACTGTTAACAATCGACGGAAAAAAACGGGAAACATCTTCTGATTAATCAACACCTATGTTCCCGATAATCCTAACTCTCGATCAGCACAATGCGTTAAAAAAGAAACAAAGCAACGTATGCACCAAGGCTAGGTGGTATATTAATATAGGTACTTTACATACATTATTTTAAAAAGTTATTTTCGGATGGCAATGATCCATCTTTCTTTGCCCGGAAAAACTATTGAATGCACATGCTATATTTTGTGAACAATACGACTACCGCCCATTTAAGTATTTTGTATGGTCGCTGCCGAAGCTTGTGGGAAGGAGGAGATGGGAGATCAGCCCGAGACTGTCTTCAGCTTGGATGATTATGGGGGTCGTTTGTTATTTTTAAGATCCATCCATACCATTCATTCTCGTGTGTGTTATCATAATAGACTGTAATGCTTTTTTAGAGCTGAGGCATACCATAAATAGGGTTGCGGGAAAGTCCGGAAGGGATATCGGGACCTTGGCAATAGGCAACTGAAGGAACACGTGTGGGTTTTAGCCAGTAAAAGTCTGACACGCGCGCGGGAATAGTCATTTGAAGACATCCCACCCTCAAAAAAAAAAAGCCATACCATAAATTGAAAGTTAGTACGATTAATGTGAATGCAGGTAAATCTCACTTATTTACTTTGCGCGATATGCAAAAAAAACGTACTTTGTACCAGTTGTTTTTGTATTAGTTATATACCTACTTAAAATGAACAGTGTAAGTACCTATCTAAGTAAATAAGAAGTAGTTAGGTGAAATTATATTAAAAATTACTTACTTTGATATTGGTAATTGTAACTGTATTATTATCTACAACGTTCACAACCGGCACACAGTCCTTCTCTGACCTCAATTCCCTGTAAAAATGAAATAGTTCATCAATAAAAATAAAATTGCTTTTTAAAACCAAAAATTAAAATACTTAAAACAGAATATAAAAACTTACTTTTCGGTAAAGGGCCTAACGCGTACGGCTAGTTTTACATTAGACATCCCTAGTTTCTATTTAAAGGTTACAAATTATCTAACTAGTGAATCGATTTTCACGCACTTTGTGGTCAGTACTATTCGTTAAGTTTAAAAAACTTTTACGTACCAAACAACGACAAGACGATAGTGAAAACTAGAACTATAATGAACAGTCTTCGAAAGTCCCGTGTTGTTGGACAAAGTTATTTTAAGACCGACGCACCCTTCCTGTAGCTCATAAACACAAGGAAAGCATAATTAACTTAAAAATAGATCTCCTCCTCCTCTTAATACGTACTATAACTCCCGCTAAAGTAGGTAGGTACCTAACTACTTATAAATAAGGTTATAGATATAATACGTAGTATTGAACTTCGCACAGAGGACTGCGTCACTGCGCAATATTTAACATTTTTTGGGCACCCAATGGTGACATGGGGCGAGTTTGAGTGAGAGAACATGCGCGAAAGTTCTATCGGCCGTATTGTACTTGCTTGCAATATTCATTTAATCATACAAAAAATAATAAGCCAAATATCTTTAACAATAGTAGTACAAAGTAAGCACAGTTACACTTACAGGAAATATAATCTACCTACGTGAAAAGAATAAAGGTCAAACTCATCCATCATATTCATATCATAATCTTGTAGGTAATCTTTTCATATTCTGAATATGTTTACTTTATTATGTTTTTTTTTTGTATTTTTCATTAAAGAGCATAGCAACAATGTTTTGGAGAAAATATCGAAAAATCGCACTTAACCGTCAGTGTCAACATGAACAATGTCACAGATTCATTTTTTTCTGCGATGCCGGATGCTATTGGACATCACTAGCGCGAAGACATTTTGAAGAAAACCAGTCTGTCACTCACCAGCTGTCACACAAAGTCTGTGAAGAAAACTATCGCTGCTGGCGGATGAGACGTCTTTTGATTTCTGTTTGTTGATTTTAGTGCGCATCGCTGTAATATTAAATCTATGCAGAAAGGTACTCTTATTTTTTGTAATTAAACTCAATTAGGTACCTACTCTATACTTCGTAAACAAATCGTGCAAAACAAGTGTTACGCCGATTACTTGCAAGAAATATTTACGTCGGATTAGTGAGAGCACAGTATCAGATAAGTGCCCCTAATCAAGTTTTCTATTTTAATGCAATTTCTGAAAGAAATAAAATAATTCATCACTTTCCTACCTAAATGAAAATTATTGTTCAAAACTTCAACGTACAAGTACCTACACAAATTGTTTCTGTGTAAATAATGCCCTAATTGGGTCATCACTATGATTTGCTCACCATACCCTACTTTCTAAAAGTATCACCTTTTAATAGAGCCATGCAACTTACAGATATCTTATCACTTGTCAAATAAATGCATGTTTGATGAACCCAGCTGACTGCCAGAGGTTATCTAAAGATTGGAAAAAGGAATACTAAGATATAATTCAATTTTCGCATCAGTTTTAGAATCTTCATTGCTATCTTTTATTTCATATGTAAATACCTACCTGTTTAAAAAACTACACATATGAATATTGTATTGTGTTCTAAGATTATCATCTCTTGAATTTACATAAAAATACCATGTCACATTGAGTTGAACGTTCAACATTCTAATAATCATTCTTTGTTTGGCTGCTCAAGATGCTGGTACGTAGGCTAACCAGGTCGTTATGGAATACAGTGCGCGTGGAGAAGAGGCTACTTGCTTCAGAGCCTTTGAAACCACAACCTGAAGAAAAGGAGGGGATTGATCCCATTCAGGTGAGACTTTAATTGTATCATTGAAATTAATAGAGATTTCTGTAGGTACTCACATTATATTAATATGTAACCATAGCTTTTACTTCTATTATTTACGAAGATACAAAGAATATAAAACAGTGTGTTTGTAACACTTTCACTGCCCCATGAACCACATAAGGTTCTGGACAATTGTTTAACGATCATGTCTGCTCTCCATACAGCGAAAGTGTTTAGTTTACTACACATTATAAGTAAGTAGGCAATCCATTCCCATTTGAAGCAGTTACTTTGTTGTTATCTTCACACTTACATATATTGCTAAAAACAATAAATTGTAAAAAAAAAAACTGTTTACATTTTAACTTTAACTTATAATCACAATGTTATCTGTAATATTACACAAAAGACAAAAAAAAGACTTGTAAACTAACAATTAAAGGCCAATGTAGACCGATATTCATTCAGAACGAATTCTATATCAATATGTTTGAATGTCCATTGGTGTAAATTTAAATCCCTTGCCATGCGGTCCTGGTCTGCGTAGGCCTTAAATGATCTATTACTACATTTGTTTATTTATTGACCAATCAACACATTTGTTTACTTTCAGTTGGAGGCTCTAGACAAGGACATATGTCTATTAGTTGATGAGAAAGACAACTTCCTCGGAACAGCCAC
The DNA here is from genome assembly GCA_947522985.1 of Lithophane socia. Lineage (NCBI taxonomy): Eukaryota > Metazoa > Arthropoda > Insecta > Lepidoptera > Noctuidae > Lithophane > Lithophane socia. The sequence goes on along the minus strand of OX383270.1, from coordinate 9,629,406 downwards.
TAAAAGACAATGCCATAAAGTAGACGATGATGGCAAAGTACTGCTGCACCGTGCCTTCAGTGTATTTCTGTTCAACAAGAGAGGAGATATGCTCCTGCAGAGAAGAGCTAGCCAAAAAGTAAATCCGACTTACTATAATGGAATTATATAAATTAATAAGTGTTATAAATACCTTAACGGCTGAACAGCTGATTTAAATGAAATTTGGGACACAGGTAGACTTGGGTTGGGTCATAGAATACTTTTTATCCCAGTAGTATGTTCCGGTGGGATAATTTTAAAAGAGCTTCAAAGAATAGCTGTTATTGTTTTATACGTTATTAAAAGAGCTTCAAAGAATAGCTGTTATTGTTTTATACGTTATGTACTTGGGGAAAGTAGCTTTGGTAAAAGTTTGAGTCCCAGTCTAGTTCAATTGGACACCAATGTCTTTCCCTTCAAAATATTTTCCGTTGTTAATAGTTGTCCTCAAACAACACTTTGTCTAAGTGGACTTTAACCGTGTCCAATCGTCATCGTCGGTTTTACTGTGTTTAATTGCTGCTCGCGGTTCATTTGCATCCCACGGATAATTAAGATGAAAAATTTTTTTCCGTTTCTGGGTTGTAGTGTGTTGATGAATTTTCTTCATTGGTTGAGGTGTGAACTGTCAATAGTAAAAAACATAACGACACACTTTCGGATTTTTAATCATAGTTACCTAAATACAATAAAGCATACTTTACATCAAAATTTTAGAATATACATAGATATAATAAGTTCTATATGAAATGTTTCAGGTAACATACCCAGATTACTACACAAACGCGTGCTGCAGCCATCCACTGTACATAGACGAGAAAGCTGAAGACGTCGTCACGGCAGCAAGACGCAGGCTCAACCACGAGCTAGGCATTCCTTTAGACCAGGTATTTGCTTAGGCATTGTCTATATCAACACCGAGATAAATACACTTGAAGACTACTCAAAGTACGTCCCGAAACTTTATCGGAAACGCGTTCAGCGCAGGAGTTACGCTTCTATACGATGTTTTTTTCGAATTGAAGGTGACAAAACAGTTAAATATGAAACAGCGTTCAGTGTTCTATGAAATGGAACACAATTGATTATTGAAACATTGTTGAACTTAATAAACACCACCACTAAAAACTCAAACCATTTATTTCGTTTAAACCAATTTTGAATTGCCAAGGGATCTATCAGTCAGAAAGATGAAGCTAGTTGTCCATTCCAAAGCGTAGTAGGTTTCTATGGAGAAGAGTGGGCAGGAAACTCCACAGACAATATTTTAAATCAAAATATTGTTTCAGTGTACACTATTTCTAAATGAACCGCTAATTCCTCAGATGGACCCGGAGCTGTTCACGTTCATGACACGCGTGCACTACCACGACCCCGGCGACGGCGTGTGGGGCGAGCACGAGATCGACCACATCCTCTTCTTCCAGAGCGATGTCAAAGTCAAGCCCAACTCCAACGAGATCTCTGAGTACTGCTTCGTGCCTAAGGCTGAGTTTAACGCGTAAGTCTTTTTTTTCGAACAATATTACTTATTACAAGCAGCGCCCCGCGGTTTCACCCGCATAAGTCCCGATCCCGTGGAAATATCAGGATAAAAAGTATTATAACTGTTAATCCAGGTTATAAACTTTCTCGTGTGCCAAATTTCATCCAAATCCGTTTAGTAGTTTTTGCGTGAAACAGTAACAAACATCCATCCATCCATCCATCCTCACAAACTTTCGCGTTTATAATATTAGTAAGAAGATTGCCATTAGACATGACTTCAGATCCAAAGAAGCGAGGTAGACCCCTTCTCACTTGGGTGTCTGTAGTCGACAAAGACCTGAGGCCTTAGTGCGAGTGCCTTTTAACTATCTTCACTTTACGCATCGACCGCGTTCGCCGCTCCGATTGGCCCTTCACTGGCCTTCACTGGTGAAGGGCCAAACGCGGACGATGCGTAAAGTGAAAATAATTAAAAGAAACTCGCACTAAGGCCTCCGAAGCAAGCCCAAGTGAATGACTCGACGACCCAGAACCGAAACATGCGAAGAATCATCAGTAACCGACTTACACGGAGTATCTCTTAACGAGTTTAGAAGATCAGTCTCTGAGGTGCGGGATCGCATAAAAATAACCTATAAATAATATTAGTTATCTCTCACTCTCTCCTTCGACCTTTTCTGGCAAAATTTTATATGATTTTTTAGTACATAGGTAATCTATTTATTTTGTTTACTTATTGTATTTTATGTTTCTTTCAAGTTTTATTTTTATTTTATTACTATGTTGTTTTGTGGCAAATGCTGTGTATACCTATAATAGGCATTCATACCAGTATATTTTTATCTTACTGTTCCCATTTAATTGTTTTTTTATGTATTGCTGTTGGTGTACCAAATAAATAAATAAATAAGAATGACGAGGAGAGCAGACCCCAAATGAAATGGGATAAGGCTAGGCACAGGGAGATAGAGAATATTATTTATTGTGTACCTACAATGTTGCACATTTTTAGGGTTCCGTACCCAAAGGGTAAAACGGGACCCTATTACTAAGGCTCAGCTGTCTGTCTATCCGTCTGTCACCAGGCTGTATCTGAACCGTGATAGTTACAGTTGAAATTTTCACAGATGATATATTTATGTTGCCGCTATAACAACAAATACTAGAAAACAGAATAAAATAAATATTTAAGGGGGCTCCCATGCAACAAACGTGATTTTATTGGTCGTTTTTGCTCGATATTGATAACGGCAACAGTTTTTTTTTTCCCATACAACAGACATGACATTTTTTTAGTACGGAACCCTTCGTGCGCGAGTCCGACTCGCACTTGACCGGTTTTTATTTTATTTATTCAAGCAACCAACATTGATACCTACCTGTAGTATATTACAGAGTATGTGTAATACAGTATTGTATGGCTAATAATAGGTTTTGCATATATAACTACTATAAGAGTAAAAACATGCGAACAAAACGAAACAACAAAAGGTGCTTTTTTAGGTATATTACATAATATAGATAAGTTTACAAAGTTACACATAACATTGCGCCAGCATTCGCTGAAGGTATGGACAGACGAACTAGTCTTAGAAAGAAAACTTTCTGATGATAACAGTGATACACGACACGCTAGGAGTGCCATACTGACCACCCACCACTGATTTTCTCTCGCCCGGAGGACACGGTTCGCCCGGAGGACACGGTGGAGCATACGGTGGAGGTCTGCCCTGCTTGGGCGGAGCCCCGCCGTGTCCTCTTTGAGGCGATTGGCGGCGGTGACCTCTCTCGTCCGGCTCTGGTCCAGGCCATGGTACGGAGCGAGAGGGCATGGGTAGCAGGCACCTCCTTCTGCGAAGCAGTAATGCTCGCGAAGGAGGAGGCGGAACGCGTGAGGGAGAGGCAAAGTTTGCGCCCTCACCGCCCCTAACCGCCGCCGTTGGAGACGCCCTGGGCGTCGGGAATCCCAGGCGGATTCCCGGCCACCATAGGCACGGTACCATAGGCTAGGAACACGGGTGGGTTTTAGTCAGTAAAAGTCTGACACGCCCTTCCGCTCCGCTCAGAGCGAGAGAAGTCATTGGATGATTTCCCACCATCAAAAAAAAAAAAAAAGTGGTTTACAGCCAGATTTCGTCAGTTATGTTCAAGTCCTTTGTAATAATGGGCGACACTTTTACTAACGCGTATAGTACCGATTCAAAACTACTGTTACCACGAATATTTTTGACGACATTCATGAATTTATTTATATATAGATTCTGTATGTTATCTAACGAAAAAAAAGTTTACTTATTTAATTTTTATAGTAAAAAAACTAGCTTCCACCCGCGGCGTCGCCCACGTGGTATGTCGATAAAAAGTAGCCTATGTCCTTCCCGGGGATGCCATCTATCTTCATGCCAAATTTTATCGAAATCCGTTCAGTGGTTTAGGCGTGAAATGTAACATACAGACAGACAGAGTTACTTTCGAATTTATAATATTAGTATGGAGTATGGATATTCACTTCCCATTATCATGAGACAGCCTGGTTTACGGCTAAAACCTATCCATACAAGATAGTTTAACAATTTTTTGTCTTCAGGTTCTTACCCACTCTGGAAGGTCCCATCACGCCCTGGTTCAACATGATTCGCAGACACCGGCTGAAGCTCTGGTGGGACAACCTACACCGCCTCAAGGAACTGACGGAACCCGACAAGATACAGAAGTTCATGAATGATACTAAATAAGTCAATACGCCGCCTTCGAGTAGCTATAGGCAATCAATTATCGGTTTAATTTATACCAGAGGAGAATGAAAAATAATGATTTTCTTTCTTTTTATTTCATTATTGCCGTTTTATAAATATGGCATACATTATACTGTAGGTAAGTTCTAGTGTTATATGTATATACTTATGTATGTTTTATGTTATTGCTTAGTTCGGTAACTACCTCTTATGCATCAATAATTACACTATACTTTTACGTTATGTTAATTTTGCGAGAAGATTTAAATAAAATAAATAATTACTCGCTCTCCTTTTATTATTCAAAATACCATAAAGCTGTAGATTAATATTAATAAAGAAGGGTGCTTGCAAAAAAAAAAAAAATCTGAGAAAAATCCTAGAAACCACATTATTGCTCTGTACAATTTCTATAAATGCAACAATTAATATTATATTTATTATTGAAATTGAAATGAATCCATGTTTTATTTTACCATAATCACCTTTTTAGGGTTCCGTACCCAAAGGGTAAAACGGCTAAGGCTCCGCTGTCCGTCCATCCGTCCGTCTGTCACCGGGCTGAATCTCATGAACCGTGATAGTTAGACAGTTGAAATTTTCACAGATGATGTATTTCTGTTACCGCTCTAACAAAAAGTACTAAAAAACAGAATAAAATAAATATTAGGGGCTCCCATACAACAAACCCGCTTTTTTCGCCCTTTTTAATAGATAATGGTACGGAACCCTTCGTGCGCGAGTACGACTCGCACTTGGCCGCTTTTTTTTTTCAAATGAGTTTTTAAGACACTTGTCTGTGCCAAACAAATATGAGACATTATTTTCCATAAAATAAAGTCGATAATAAATATTCCAACCAAAAATTTTATTGTAGTTAGGTATAAATACGTTGGCTTGCATCATGCGACAATCAATGGTAATTAATTCTCAAGGTGAACAACAAAAATTCTATAAATTGTAAAGATTTATCATAATAATGTGAAAATAAGTCATTTTTTTGCCGAGAAAACTACCTACTTAAATACATTTTCCGAGAAAAATTTCGGCATTTTACTCGGCTATCTTTTAAAATATGTTGGGTTTTAAAACAACTTGTAACAATGGTCGAAAACTGTGGAATACTTCGAACGTGGACAGAAAGTTTGTTTGTATTAACGCTGCAATGAACCAATCTACGGACACCACAGACATAACGGATGTGCAGGTAGGTCCTATATTTTATTGATTAGTCGGGTTCGTCATTGTGGGCCCCGCTCGCAGGTACCTGCACGTAGCGGAGGGCCACGCGGGTTACTTTCACAGAACCCGAGCTTGTTAATTCACAGAGAATTTTTATTATCATAGACATAATTATTTGTTATGCAAAGTTGTTTTTTGGCGCGAGTACTTGTATTGGTTCAAATATAGAATCCTGAGCGTAGCGAGGGTTTCAAAGGTACGAGTCGCAGAATAACTTTGCTTAGCGAAACACACAACTTTTCACCTCACTACAGCGAGGAAAATGCTAGGTGTCTCCATGCATGGAACAAATTACGCTTTACGCAGCCACGGCGAAATGTGAATATTCAACCAAACCTATTCACTTTCAGTTTTAAAGCTGTTAGGAAAATGGCACCATTTCGGTATACTTACCTATCACATAAGTAAGAACCTACTGTAGAGCTACGCACTCTTGCAGTACCTACCGCCGTTACTGTACTGGGAAGGATACGGCGTAGGCGCTGCCGCTAAATAAGACGCAATACTGAATTGTACATAACTTTATTTCAAAAGGACGTGTTCACTTTTACGCGCCTATCACAAAACTGTTTTATTTTAAAACATTCACCATTTTGTAACTAATTGTACCAGCATCATTTTTTTGCCAGCCTGCATGATATAAGGTTACCTTTTGCAGGCAATCTTTACAGTAGTACCTTACTTATTTATTTTTAGGCCGCATCATTAGACAACGACATGTGCTTGCTAGTGGACGAGGAAGACAACATAGTCGGAACCGCCTCGAAAAGGGAGTGCCACAGAGTCGGTCCTAACGGCAAGACGCCACTGCACAGAGCCTTCAGTGTGCTGATGTTCAACTCGGCCGGAGAACTACTCGTTCAGAAGAGAGCTGCTCAAAAAGTAACACTTCTTACTCCTACTGATATTTGATACAAAATAATAGTTAACCCTGGAGAACTGTTCTAATTCAAGCAAGGCACTGTGCAAACTTTCAAAGTCACTTACCTACTGCCTACCTCGCCTACTTAATTAAAGCAAGAAAGCAGGTACCGAGATTGTAAATGACCCTAGATGTACCTATCTATTTCTCTAAACTCTGATGTTTCAGGTAACGTATCCGTGTGCCTTCACAAACACATGCTGCAGTCATCCATTGCTTATCAACGGTGTGCCAGAAGACATCACGACAGCCGCTATACGCAGACTTAACGAAGAACTGGGGATACCTGAACATGAGGTAAGAAATTCAAAATAATTATGATGATCCCAAAAGCGAAAATATTCTGAACTCATAATGTAAGGCCCACCTTACATTAAACTGCGTTGCGGGTTTCTACTGGATGTGGGCACCGCAGAACTCAGTCCTTGTGGTGATTCTTTAGTGAGACTCCTGCAGTAGACTGAATGACGAATAACCGACTAGCTATGTTGATGCGAAAAATGTTTTCCAAAAGACGACAAGGAATCATTTTGAGAGGAATTGTTCAAAATGCGTAAGTAGGTAACCCGTGCACGGAACTTCTGTCAGAAGCCTTATAAGTGAACTTTTTTCCAGCTAAACCGTGAGGATTTCACATTCATATCTCGGTTCCTATACGACGATCCTGGTGACGGCGTGTGGGGAGAATACGAACTGGACCATGTGCTCATCCTGAGAAGCGACGCGCCAGTGAATCCCAACCCTAACGAAATCGATCACGTTAAATATATCCCTAGGAACAAGATAGACAGGTACGAACAGTTCACTTAATCAGTTTATTTTCATTAGGCTAGGAGCCCAGGGGGCCAAGTCTACTAATTTACAAACGTATAGTCAGTGGTCTCACAATGATCAGTTTTTGACAGATATGCCATACAAAATCTGTCAAAAACTCATCATTGTGATTGTGAGAGAACTGACACGTTTGTAAATTATTAGACTTGGCCCCCAGTAAGCCAGTAGCTACCTACCTAACTATCCCATTTGCCTGTCCATTTTACTAAGTAGATAGGTACTTACTGGGGACCTACCTATAGTGAAAACTTCCCTGGGAAGTGCTAAGTCCATTAAGTATTGTTCCTATGCAAACAACGGTCTCACGAACTATTTAGTCGCATTCGCAAGCTCCTGAAAACCGTTTACACCACGACTAAGGAGTGGGTTTTGATCAGTTTCATAGAAACCCTCAAAGACCCTGTGACGCCATGGTTCAAGCTGATACACCATCACATGCTGCCGTACTGGTGGGACAACCTTCACCGGCTCAAGGAGATCGCCGAGCCTGAGCTGATACAATCATTTGTTATTCAAGAGTAACTTTGTATCAATTTTTTTAATGATTTAAGTAAGTAAGTTAAGTTATAGTTAGGTACCTAGGTAGAAAGATATTTTAAAATATTATTTAAATGTAAGTAGGTAGGTACTTAGGTAATTGAGAAGGAATAATAAATCCATTAGCTATAGAAAAACAGTCATTTGATTTAAAGAGTTTCAAATTCCTCACCTATCACTAGTCACCACTCTCATCTTCGAAATATTCTCCAAGTTTAGGTAGGTATATAACACATAATCAAACCTCATGTCACCTGGGAACAAATCAATAGGTAGTAATTTCTGTGTTCTTCATACCAGCGGCTATGCACCCTGTGCAGTCAGCTCGATTCCCACATCTGAGTAGCTACTATTTTTACTCCATGAGTGGTGTTTGATGTGTTATTAAATATGTTTCGACTCGCTCACCTCAGCGTGTCACTGACTCTGGCAGGGCCACCATCAGAGATTTTAATTTTGATTACACAAAAAATTTGTCGCTAATTAGTCGAAATTTGTCGCCAAATATCAGAATTTGTCGGTCACTGGTTCAAAAGATATAAGCGTTTATAGGTGGCCGATCTGGAGAGAGTCTAACCACCAGGGCCACATTTATATCTCAAAAACTAGGGCACCTAGCGAAGTTCTGTTTTCTCCCATAATTTGTCGACAATTTGTCGCCCAATATCAGAATTTGTCGACTTTAAATTAGCGACAATTTTTTTGTGTAATCATAATTAAAATCCCTAATAGTGGCTCTGCCAGAGTCAGTGACACCACCTCAGCGACATATCAAGACACTCCCATTAAACTTATTCATAAATTGGCTTCAGCAACTCATCTGTGCTGTTGCCATCCGACGCTGATGACGTCACATATCGTTTCTTCCCGCGTCTGTACGACACAGAGACCCAATGCAAGGTTCGCGCCTGACGGAACTTCCTCTTCTTGAACACTTTCTTTCTAATTGGGTTCTTCAGTGGTTCAGTGTCGGTTATGGAGCGAAGGAGGTAAGCTTTGCAAGTGATCTGGTTATCAACGTGCAGGCCGCCCCTGTAGGCTGTGTGGAGATATCGCCCTGCTATTACTTGTATTATCTGTCCGAAATTAAGTCAATTTAGTCTGGAAGCAGTTATGCCAGACAATCAAATAATCGTGATAATTATTGCAGACAAACACCTACCTTATACATGCAGTACTTTCTCACATTTCATAGCGTGATTATAATTTAAGCAATACCTAACATATTATTTCCTCATGAATTTTAATGGTATATGTTTAGAGATAACCCAACAATACTTAACCATTGCTATTATTATGAGAGCCATCACGGCATTGAACCGCCAAGACACTGACATCATTTCACTGATCAGTTTTTCCTCACAGCCAGTGTTCCATATCGTCAGTTGCGTCTGCAAATAAAAAAAGTGCTTATAGAATCCCACTGCTGGGTAAAGGCCTTCTCTTTTTGCCAAACACTTTGGGCAACAATAATGGCATTTTGATCTGAACTACAACTGCAAACACGCCTACATCTACATCGTCACACCATCTGAGAAGCAGCATAAATTAACACTAACCCCAGGATTATACTTGTAAATAGTGCCCTTTTGAGTAACTCCGTGGTGTATGCAAGGATACAGTTCATCTGTGGAGCAGCAGCTGTACGGGACGTTGTCTGATACGAACTTGTGGTTTGAACTGTTGGAATGATCGTACTATGTATTAGGTAGGTACTAAGGTGCAAGTTCAGGTTCCATCGAAAATTTAACTGATATAAGAGTGCATGGTAGGCCCCTGTTCCAAGTAGCATCGCCCGTTGGACTGAACTGTACGGAAATTACTATCAACTCTATCTCCCTGCCATTTGCCAGGCTAGACCACAAGCCACCACAGACCATTCCGATCATATAGTTTAGTTTATCGCTCGTTGAGGTTAAATATCTAGGTACTGATTATCTCAGCCGCGTTTTTGTATCTAAAAGTGCACAAAACATTTAAACGCGCCTCACACAAAATTCAAAAGTCGCGCTAAATTTAACAGCAAAAAAGATGGACGCTAACGTACGCACGACCTAATTGTATATCAAGCTATACATTTCCAGTATAAGGTGACTTCTCATTGTACGAAAAGCTTACAATGCGTTAACTAAAACTGGAAATGTATAGCTTGATAATGTCGTGTGTAGGTACTTACGAGGAGTGTTCAATAAATAGTGAGAATGAGTATGACGCAATTATCTGTTATATGTCTAAAAAAATCTTTCCGATCCCATAAAAAATCGTGTACGGCGGCGACTACTGCGTCATCATCTTCAAATTTCTGGCCCCTGTGATGTTCTTTTAACCGCAAAAATCGGTAAACATCACTGGAGCAAGGTCCGGTGATTATGGAGGATGTGCCATCAATTCGAAGCCAGCTTCTTGAATGGCAGCCATCGCAACTCTGGATTTGTACGCGGTGGGGGGTTATCTTGGTGAAAAAAATTAACTACAGAACACGTTCCGAAACGGCGCAAACAAAAGGCTTCTATTTTTTACCCGAGTACGGCGAAGAAGGAGGGTTATGATTTTGACCGGTATGTATGTATGTATGTATGTACGTATGTTCATCTGTTCCCTCCTATCTTCCAAACCACTTACCACAATTTGACAAATGAGGTATCGTTAGAAGCGTCTTGATTGTCCGCTGGTTATAGGCTATGTGACGTCACATTAAATTAAAAATGGCGCCCTCTAGAGGAAATAAAGTCAGGAACTAAATAAAAAAAATTGTTTAATCGTACTATGTTGGGTATCAAATGAAAGGGCTTAATGAGCACATTTCAAAAATATATATATTAAAACCTCACTATTTATTGAACACCCCTCGTACATCTTTTGTCGGTAGATTTGGATTTATCAGATTACAAAGCTAAAACGCAATCGCAATAAGTCAAGCCGCGCTTAATATAAATCTTTCTTTTGAATAACAGCGAAAACTCGACGATTAGCGCCGGATTTCAAAAATTGCAATAAAATCCTGGCAGACCAAATAAAAAACCAAGACAGAGCGCTGTGCACTTAGTGAGCTGTGAGTGTGTATGCATAGAACGGAGGAGTAGTTTTGGCATGGTTGGTACACTGTATTGTTCGCAACGCTGTCGTGTTTTTATTATTTGGTCTGAGGGGTACCTACCTTTACTCAAGAAAGAAAATGTATTGCATTGCATAGCACATACTACTAACAAAGTTTTTGAGTCCATATGTTCCCCATTCATATACCAGGGGATGTAGAACCACTCCTGGAAATTGACTCGACCGCAACAATGGAACCTAGTCTGCAGTCTGTCTATAGCCACCTTCGATGGCAGATGGCTTGAGTATCTGAGCATGGCTTTTGTTATGCCGCCTTTTATTTTAGCTACGGCAAAATTGTCTTATTAAAAATAGACAAACTTAATCCTGCTTATTTACGACTGTCGAGGGATTTTTACGGTACCTACTTTATATAATTTCATAAGTTTCATCATCTAAATTGTCTTCAGAAACCAAATGTTATTTTTTAGATTTGTTACCAATAATATATATCTAACATACATAATCATGAGCAGTGGTGGCCCAGTGGTAACGGCCACGACTTACGAGTTGTAGGTCGTAGGTTCGAACCCTGAGAGGCGCTTTACTTTGTGTAAATTATTTCATCGCCACTGCTCTCAAAACGGTGAAGGAAAACATCGTGAGGAAACCGGCATGTCCTAGAACCAAAAATTCGAAGACATGTGACATCTACCGACCCGCACTGGGCCCGCGTGGTGGATTACGGCCCACTCCCTCCCACAGAGAGGAGGCCTGTGTCCCAGCAGTGGGAACATTATAGGCTGATTATGCTTATGCTATACATAATCAGCCTATAACTTTCCAACTGCTGGGACACAAGCCTCCTCTCGGTGAGAGGGAGTGATGGGCCGTAATCCACCACGCCGCCGCGGTAATTTGGTTTGGTTCTAGGACATGCCGGTTTCCTCAAGACGTTTTCCTTCACCGTTTTTGAGAGTTAAAATGTTGAAATAATTTACACAAAGTAAAGCGCCTGCATGTCTGGATTCGAACCTACGACCTACAACTCGTAAGTCGCGACCTTTACAACTGGGCCACCACTGCTCTCAATAACCAATAATAATGAACATAAATGACATACCTCGTATTATAGTAGACTGAAGTCCAGAATAAAACATGATTGCGAGGAAAATGATGATCATTATTATAAGGGCCCAAACGTAGTAAAAGAGGCCGTTCGTGACGTCATATTCTCTCTTTGGTAAACCAGCTTTGAATAACTGATACAAACCGTACAGCTGGTGAACAAATCATATATGTAAGTATTGAATAGAAACGAAATCGGTGTACCTATTCTAAAATTCACATACATCGTCAACATAAAACCTTTAGAAATTCAGTCAGTTTCAGCTTGCTACCTCTCGCCCGTTCACCACCTCATAGCGATTACGGTCGCCTCTTTCTGCGAGGAGGTGATGCATGCAATGGAGGCGGCGGAGAGGGAGAGATAATGATCTCCGGCCACCATAAAGAGGGGCCTGCGGGCGGCGAAATTGGGGGCTATGTCGTCGCCCGAACAGTCAACAGTCAGGTCCAAAGAGGTGGCACGCAGCACATCATGCGTGCCTTTATAGGAGGGCATGCGGTGGAGGGATCGGCCGCACTTTGTGATGAGTCTGATGAGGCCCGCAAGGCATGGCGGGCTGATACCAGTCGGGGGTGTGGCGCATGTAACAAGTATCTCCCGGGCCCCCGACTCATGGTAGAAGTAGGAACAGTGGGGTTTTAGTCAGTAGAAGTCCGACATAACATCCATGAGGATCGGGATCAGGAGTCAATCCATTTAATATAAGTAAAGCCAATTTGTATCTTACTTCACTTTGTGGTAAAGCTGTATCTAAATAGCAATGGCAAAATTCGTAAAACCGATGACCATACGAACTGAGTGCGCCTTCAACATCTCCAATCTTTATTACTGCTTTAGGTGAAAATTATCTTTACGGAAACGCATTATCTTGTAAAGTCATTACATTAACCAAATACATTCGTAAAATTGACATAATAAAATATATGAATGCAAATTTTCAAATTTATGCTACATCTAAGTTGTGTCGTACTGTACCTAGTAATGGAATACTTTTTCTTTGGGACAGATGTTCATTATGAGTCAATGATTCAATCGAGTGTATGTACAAAACTACAACATAAAAATAAAGTGAGGGAGGGATATGAAAACTTTACTCTAAACATACTTAAAAGAAGAAAGAAGATACCTCTATAACTACTGCAATTATAGATCCACAAGCTATAATAACAGGTATAGCATTGCCATCGGGCCAACACACGAGATCCAACAAAGTTCCCTCTTCACTACGAATTCCTTCTGATGTGTTGACTAACCATATCAGATAGAATATAACTACAGGCATGCATGCCATCATAAGCATCCTTATGTTGTTGAAAGAAGCCCACGTTAAATACATCTTTGTTTGATTCTTAGATCGTTAATTTTTAAACAATGTGAACAGTGGCCGTTGGTGATTATACCAATTATACTACTGTTCCTTGCAGTGGACTTGGCACGTTGCACGTAAAGTTATGTTATTACCTATTACTAAATAGTTTTGATTTTTACGTCAATATTGACATTCTATTGCCAACGATAGTTTTCAGAGTTACATTCAAGGAACCTCAGACTAAATAAAAAACCGTTTTTTATTTGTCTGAGCAAGGAACATACATAAGGCGAAGTTATAATCTACCTAATTTCTCTCTTTAACAGTTTAATCCTAGTTTTAACAGGCGCCCGAGGCGCGTGTACTGGATGCTGCGTTTTGGGCGCTCAATAAAATTTTATGAATTTCTAATTAACGAATACATCAAACGCTGCCGTTCAAGAACGCGCGTCATGTAATTTATTACTTATTTATTTCCGAAAGTAAGAAAGACTTCTATGAGATACTAACACAGAGTACATTACTATTTAAAATAATAAAATCATCCGTGCTGCTAGCACCAATAGTGTTAAATACTGGTAACACTTGGCACAGAGCACTATAATAATGACACTTGGTACTCTTGGTAAAAGGGAAATAATTGAACGCACCCCAGACAGTGACATCGACATTTGCAATTTTTTTTTGTTTCTGTGCTTGTCACTGTCACTGTCAATGAATCGGAATAATCAGCAATTGATTCAACGAAAAATGTGTGAAAAATAAATTTATAATCGGAAAAACGTCTATTTATGTTAAATTTTTCTTTTTTTTTCTTTTTAGTGACACAAAACGATTACATAAAAGTGGTCTAACTTACTATGAATGAACAAACTTATAGTAAACTATGGGTGATAAAGTTTTGTTTAAAAGTTATCTATCCAAAGTACAACTACTACTGCTTCCTCGTTTTCCTCTCGATAAAGTATAGAATTTGGTGCCAAAGGAGGAATTCTAATCGAAAAGCCATGGATTGTTTTGAAGTAAAAACTATTCCATTACATCTAGTAAAATCACTCATAAAAGAAAGATTGGATGATAACTTGCCAGTTCTTATGAATAAATGCATAATAATATCCAAAGAACAATTTATCCAGCTGGGTAGTGAAAACTTATTCTACCTAGACAATGGAGTACTTTGGGTAGCATTAAAATTAACTCCAGATGAGAGAAGAAAGCACCAAGACAAGAAAAATAGCAACAAAGAAGTACAATTTAATCTTCACTTTATGACTTCAGAGTTACACAAAAAGCTTTGGACTGACACAGCACAAAATGGTGTTGATAACATAAGAGTAGTGCCAATAGTTGGATCTAAATATGTCTCAGAAAATATAGCATTTACTAATGAAAATGAGTTTTATAACATTACTTCAGGTTTTGGTTTGAATATTTGTAAAGACATCAGTGTGACGTTCCACCCTGTGCCCAGTTTAGATAGCTCACCCAAAATAGCTGCAGTAGCTGAAGTGAGCCTCATAGTAAATGATTATGACTTAGCAAATGATTTCATAAAAGAGGTTTTAAATAATCATTTTGAAACACCTAAGTTAGTGAGCACTAATGATATATTTAGCATAGAGCTCACACCAGATATGACTGCAAAGTATCATTATAAGTATTTAGATTTAGTGCAATCAACCGGAAGACTATATTTCAAATGTAAGAAGCTGTTTAGTGATGTTGCTGAAATGAGTAATGAGTCTAAAGACAAGGTAGTACACACATTCTTTATAGTAAAAGGTGTGACTCAGCTAACTCTAGGAGAAAATATACACAGTCTAAAACCAAAGGATGAATTCTTCAAGCCACAGCTAAACAAAAACTTAAATAATATGCTGCATCTGTGCCCTACAGGGCTGAAACACAAATTTAATCAGATACAAGAGACAATCCACCCATTTTTGACTGGTGAAATGAGTAAAGTATCTATTGAATAATCTACTTTAGCTTCGCTTTTATCATAATATTTAATAATGGCCTCAATATCATTCACTTGGAACATTTCAGATGAGCTCTCGTCCTCAATGTCAACCCCTATTATTCCGATGCTGCTGCTCACTGGCTCAACTGGATCTGGTAGACATCTACTTATCAAAATATTAGCTAAATACAATGGTGAGTTTGTAGACATGAAAACTATATTATAACTCAAAAGACATCAATTTCAAATGATAAAATATCTTCCTGTAAATATTAAAACTAGCTTCTGCCAGTGGCTTGGCCCATTTGATAACTTTATTAATTATAGCTGCGCCCCGCGGTTCACCCGCGTAAGTCTCCATCCTGTGGGAATATCGGGATAAAAAGTATCCTATGTGTTAATCTAGGTTATAAACGATCTGTGTGCCAAATCGAAATCCATTCAGCCGTTTTTGCGTGATTGAGTAACACACATACAAACTTTATGTTATTAGTAGGATGTTACTCAGCGACAATATAACATTTTACTGATGAAATAATTTTTTTAATTAGTTCAGCAGTTTTTGAGTTTATTCATTTCAAACAAAAATACAAATCTTTTCTCTTTATAATATTAGTATAGATAAACAAAGGCCAACCTTTACCAACATCCATACTTAATAAATTTAATTTTACTATAAATACTAATTCTGTCTGTCTGCTACTTTTTTATGCCTTAACGGTTGAATGGATTACAGTGAAATTGGCCATACAAGTAGACTATGACATGGGTTAGGATATAGGATACATTTTATCCCGGTGGTAAGTTTTGTAGGATAATTTCCTACCTCCACACAAAAACTAGTGTTATTATAAAAAAGCACAATGATTGTTTCCAGGAATGAACTCCCTCCCAGTAGACTGCAATGCTCTCCAGAGTTCTACAGCGAAACAAACTGAGAGCAAGATCAACTCCACAGTACAGAAGGCGAAAGCAGCTGCCCCCGTTATTGTGGTGCTAGATAACTTCGAGGTATGGGAGTATAGGGGTTTATTTATAAACTAGCTTCCGCTCGCGGCTTCGCCCGCGTGGTATGTCGATAAAAAGTAGCCTATGTCCTTTCTCAGGCTCTAGACTATCTGTGTACCAAAATTCATTTAAATCGATTCAGTAGTTTTGGCGTGAAAGCGCGGCAGACAGACAGAGTTACTTTCGCATTTATAATATTATTAAATAAGGATGTTGATTCAAGTTAAGTGATGTTCAAAAATGTATGGTTAAACAGTATCTAATCATTACTTCACTGTATGCAGCATTTATAAATAAACCCCATATTGTTTAAGTCATAGTATAAGCATCTGTACATACATATATTATTATATTGTATACTTAATATTTGCACCAACGACAGCCCCATTTTATGTCCAACCACTGTCCATTCCAATGTTGCCTGGAAGATCGCGGAAAGCGATAAGGCCGCCCATTGTATATTTTATAGTTGATTTATTTTTTGTAATGTATTTTTATGGTGTACAATAAACTTATAAAAATAAATAAATATATCTGTTTATTGTAGTTATATTTATTAAAAGAAAAATATTTAACATTTATTAAGGCAAGGTTACATAGCTTTCCACATCTCTCTCTATGTTGCCTGAGCTGGCCAATTTTTCTGAGCTCATCCTGTTCATCAGGACGGTTGTCCATACCTGTCACGGCGATGCCGCTTGAATTTGGTCACACATTTTGTTTTCGCCATCCTTCGTCATGTTCTTCGTAAACCTTTTATCTTCTAGGTATTTGCAGTGGACCCAGAAAACAACGAAGACTGTAGAATTTTAGAATACTTTATTAATACCATCACAGATTTGTACCAAAATTATACCAAATACCCAATCATATTCATAGCAATAACAGAGAGACAGGACTTGAAGCCAAATATGTTACGAATGTTTCTAGAGAAGATCCACATACCTAGACTAAATGTTCAGCAAAGATACGAAATGCTGGAATGGTTCGCGACTGTGATGCAGCTAAATATAGATGGGGAAGAACAGCTGTCGCCCAACCAGTTGAGCACTGATAAAGAACTAGTGTGCCTAAATAAATCATCAAGAGACGTCCTGCAGAGGGTAGCCGCGAAAACTGAGACTTTTCTATACGGAGACTTGGATACTCTATTTCATTTTGCAATAAGAGAGTCATATCTGAAACAGCACAATAGTTACAACCAGCTACCGCCAGTGCCTGACTTACATTTGGTTCAAGAGGAAGATTTCAATTCTGCTCTTGGTGAGCTCTTTAGCTTTTTAAGTCTCTCAATAATTAGCTATTTTTGGGCTTAGATTAACTAAACATAGATTTAAAATGTCATTTATTCCTAAACAGAGTCCATTCGAGGCCTTCAAAGTCAACACTTGGATGCTCCTAAAATACCGAAGGTTTACTGGGAAGACATCGGCGGTCTAGAAAAGCTGAAGAAAGAGCTATTGAAGACTATAGAATTCCCTATAAAATATCCACATTTATTCAAAAATTCCAGCTTGAAAAGATCAGGTCAGAAATTCATTTTAAGTAGTTTTTAAAGATATTTTTTTTACAGCCTCCGTTTTTATCTTTCAAATTCTGTTGAAGGTATACTGCTGTATGGCCCTCCAGGCTGCGGCAAGACCCTCGTAGCTAAAGCAGTGAGCACAGAACTCAATGTCAGCTTCCTGAGCGTCAAGGGGCCAGAGCTACTCAACATGTATATTGGACAGTCTGAAGAAAATGTTCGGAAAGGTGAGTAAAAGAGGTGAGTAAAAACTCACGTGACATACAACCTATTTAAAGTCGATTGACATTGTCGTTTCATTATTTATTTATTTAATATTTAATAATTCAAGCACAGAAAATCAGAAATGTACAGAGGCTGAGTTAATGCCATAGACATTTTCAAAAAAATGACTACACACCATAACATAAAGTAAACCTTAATATTTCAGTATTCGAGGCGGCGCGCGCTTCATCGCCTTGCATAGTGTTTCTGGACGAGTTGGACGCGCTAGCCCCGCGGCGAGGCGCGGCCGGCGACTCCGGCGGGGCCAGCGACCGCGTCGTCAGCCAACTGTTGGCCGAGCTCGACGGCGTCAGCAGCGGGGAAGGTAGATGAATCATTGGGCTCAATTATTGACTGAACATTGGAGACTAATATTACGCAGAGGTATAACAGTGTTCCGATTTTCGGCGGAGTACCGGGTTCTAAAGTTTTGTTCAATTTTTAGACACTATACAGGGTGTTAGGGTAAACACCGTTATCCTTGAAACCACTGGTTTGGTTTAATTTATATAACGTAAAAGCAATGGAAAATTAGAACTTTTTTTTAAAGAAAGTCTACATTTTAACACATATTTCACCCGCGCTAGGGCAACGAATTAACGTCTCAACACGGCCGGGGGGCGTGGATCGTGACCTGACCGGTCGCGAGCGCGACCCCTATTGTGTATTTATTCATGTGTTGTGTAGGTAGGTAGGAGGGGCGGCGACCTCGGGCGCATATCCATGAATTTGCGGACAGTGTCGGCTTTTTAAAATCTTTTAATGAAAATAATGTAATTTTGTTGTTTATATTCAGGTTTATTACTTGCAATACAGTAATTACGGCAGACCAGCGACCGTTACATAGACTGCTCAGAGTAGTTTGGTTCGGAACCTTAATTTTGTGTGAGACTTATTTGCTCTTGGCCGGTTTTTTTAAAAATATATCTTACAAAACCGTATTTTTGTTATAGTTTCTTGGGCATGGTAACTATGTAATTACGATATTTCCTCATGGGATACTTACTTTGCAAGTCAAAATAGCATTTTTTTGGTTCGGTCCATACAATACAGTATCGATTGCTATGCATCACCCAAGATGTGCGACAGAACCAAGAGTTCGTAGGTCAAGGACAGATCTCGGTATTCTGATGTCATTTTACATACATAAACTCACGCTTCCTGCTTTATTCTTTAATCTATCTTTATATTGCATCTTATTGTGGTCCATTATTATGTACAGTATTACAATTTACATCTGTAATGGCTCTCTGGCTGTTTTACCCAAATCTGAATTTAAATGATTCTAGATGCAGATACGTCGAGTTTCGTTTTCATAATGGGTGCGACAAATCGCCCCGACTTATTGGAGCAATCGTTGCTGCGCCCTGGTCGCCTCGACAAGCTCATATACGTGGGGCCCTACTGCGGCTTGCGAGAAAAAACCTGCGTGCTCCAAGCACTTTGTAGAAAGTCAGTATTCGTGCTACGCTAATTTAGTTCTTATAACACCAAAAGATGCATTTATATTTGCCATACGGCAAGAATGACAGGTGTTGTGTCAGATTTTCCTGATCCCTGGTTTTACCACCAAGTTCAAAACAGTCAAAGTCTACAGATAATGCCAACCACGAAAACGCCACTCCGTGATTACTGTACTGAAAGCTGTTCCTTAGCACGGAGCGGAGTCGAGTGGGGCGCGTCTTCGTAGATGGCACTATCTATAATGTGGATTCTAAAATGATCCACGTATACCCTCAGTTGAAACTTGAGCTTCTAAATAACACTGTCTCTGAGATTCGTTTCCAGTCGCCATGCAAAAAAGGCTTTCAGCTTTCGTCACATACAAAACAGACTATATTACTGAAAATTTCGTATTCAGTTACAAGTTACGTGAGGAGGTGGATCTGGAGTCTGTAGCGGCTGCCTTACCGGACAGTTGCACGGGAGCTGACCTGCTGCAAGTCGTGTCAACCGCGAGGTCTGCTGCCGTCCGCGCGCTTGTCGCCAAACTGCATGCTGGTAACTTATTTCATACTTTTCTTGATAATCTTACTGGTGGGTCTTCGAGTTCGCAACTTCGCACTGAGCGTATTGGAATATGAACAGTGACGATATTAACAGGTCGAACAATTTTCAAACACATTAGATTGCCCCATCGCGGCAACATGTTGTAAAACTGTTAAACAAGTAACGATGTCATTGTATTGCAGTAAGCCCAGCCTAGCTTGATGGCGGCGCTGTCAGTGAGCAAAATTATGTTAGACCTTGTCAATCAATTTTCATAGTGATTTCGTTAGTTCCAATCGTAGTCACCGGGTCTGATAAGTTTGCTGCACTACAATATTATTCATTCTGTAAAGTTTGTATCAAACTGTACAGTCGTTTCATAATTATTTTATCTTTGACTAGCGACCCTCGCTCCTACTTCGCACGGTTTTTACTATTTGACAAAACATTTAGATTTCTTGGTTTGATGTAACTTTAATATTAACGTATTATACACATAAACCTTCCGGAATAAATTCTCTAAAAGATGGTGAAAACCTCATCAAAATCTGTTGCGTGGTTTAGAATAACAACGCGGACATACAGACAAACACGAAAAGCGACTTTAATTTATAATTTTGACTTTGATTATACATTACTGTTAAAGTCAAAATGATCTTTATTCTTGTAACAATAACGTTGCTGTTAGCTTGCTCCCACTGACAAGTCTGTCAAAATCACAGTGATCTTTATTCTCGTTTAAATAAGGTTGCTGTTGGGTTGCTGCTGTCAGAGGTAAAATAATTATGAATGGACTGTAAAACCTTCTCATTCTTAATGATGGCAAAGCGTACTTTGCAATAAGTGCAAGGAAATATAGCACGTAAAGTCCTCGACCTTCTAATTCTTTGACTGAACATACGCTATAGACGTGTCTGCGCATCACCTATGCGCGTGATTCACCACGGGGCAAGCGCGGGGTCTCGGGGTACCGAAACCCGCTACGAACGACCGCTGCGCGCCCGCCACACCACTCAGCTCACAGACGCGCTCCACTACGGGCATTTCTTTGTACTTTCTTCCATACACGTTGTTAATGTAAATTGTGGTATTACACCTATTTTAATACAGTCCACTAATCTTTTATTATAAAGTCCACTTGAGCCTATTTAATGGTCCTTCGAGCCGGATCATTGAATAGGCTCAAGGCCGGTGTGGGGCGCGCAGCGGTCGTTCGTAGCGGGTTCGGTACCCCGAGACCCCGCGCTTGCCCCGTGGTGAATCACGCGCATAAGTGATGCGCAGACAGACGTTCACCACAAAACCCCGTGTTCATTGAAAAAAATGTTGAGCACCAATCACATTGCATGAAAACGGAATAATTAGCAGGTTGCCAGCACCATTTCAACATTCCTTGTTGCCAGCATCATATTTCCCGCAACACAAAAGCATGTTGCCGAAACATTGTTGCGCAACTTTGTTCGAAAATAAATACGTGGCTTTAGGGTAAATAATTATGCTTTTAACTATCAACCCACACTGGGCCCGAGTGGTGGATTATGGCCCACTCCCTCTCACAGAGATAAAGCCAGTGTGTCCGCAGTGAGAACATTATAAGTTGATTTTGCTATGCTTAATCTTCACTACTTTGTTCAATAATTCGTTCTTTCTCTTTCTCGGCCTTCGGAACAAGGCCGAAAGATACCTTAGTCGTAAATATATATGTTTGTTCTAGGTGCAGTGAAAGAGAGTGAATTAAGTCCTGATTCGGTTATCCTCGGGGTTTCCGAACTGCTACATGGAGTAGAAACATTCCGGTCGTCAGTCACTGAAGAAGAATTATCGTACTACGAATCATTGAAGTCACAAATGTAGCACCAGTTATAAATCTAGTCTCACATTATTTATAATTACGCCTGTATTTCTGGTAGGGGTAGGCAGAGGAACATAGTACACCTACATTTCGTCTTTTATATAAATAAATAATTGACTAATGTAACTAAAAGTAGAAATATTTTACATATTTATTATTATTGCAATAGGTGAACCATGGACTGAGATAAAGAAATGGAAGCTTCTATAAAGCCTAATTGTTTTTTCTTTTTTTTGTACTCGCCCCCGTGTCCTTGCTTCGAGCGGTTTTTACGATATTTATTTTATCATGTTTGTTAGAGAGATTTGATCCTTATGATTGACCCTATCGATTGATGCTATAACACAGGGTGTAATTTTTTCGGATATTGGCCGTTGGCCACAGCTGTACCAAACTATAACGACTCATTACATGAGCACAGGTAACTTGGCGGAGCAATCGTAAAGTCATGTATTCACTGAGCAACAGTCTTTCGGATACATAGTTTCTGACACATCACGTAGATGTTTCCAGGAACAATGTTTCGGATACTCTGCCGTCCACACAGTTCAGTTGCTTAGGTCATGGCGCCCTAGGAAGCGAAGTCGAGAAATCCCATAATATTCGTTTTTTCTCAAACAGTTCTATTAATTTAAAAACAGTTTCGTCGTCCCAAACTACAGCCATGTTTATAAACAAATGTACGACGCGTCCACACTCGCATGCATCTGTTGCGCAACCACAGAACATTAATACTCAACAGTGCGCAACTGACTTGTTTCTGTGCTCCCCGTCGCAACATCCGATTAACACGTAGTGCTTACAAAAATAAAATTAAAAATATATATATTTATTAGAATTTTAAGAACTAACAAAGACTTATAATATCTATAATAATAATTATGTACAAGGGAAAATTATCAAAGGGCATCAAAAAATTCGTCCGCATCGCTGTCGACAGGAAAAGTGCCCAAAAGGCTGGCAGCATTGCCACGTTGTATGGCAATGCTGATTCTTTGCCCAAAAAATAGGCCAGCCCTCTGGTCACGTGAAGAGTCGACTAAGCGTTTGGCGATGTCTTGAAAAACCAAGTGGGCACTCGGACCCCATGGCCCTAGGGTTTCAACCCCAAACGGCTCGAACAAATACGTCCCGATAAGATTGGAGTATTTGCGCCGTTTGAGGTTTTCTGCACCTGCAGCAGCAGCTCCAGCACAGCCCGCCGTGCTGGGAAGATGGGATGGCGCAAGGGTGTCGACACACGTTGCATCCCACACCAAAGGCCTACCTACCTTCCAAAAATATATATATGTATTATGTATATAATATACGTGGATTTTGTTTCTGAAACAGAGTTTATAAACAATTGTTTCTCAGTGAATAAATGGCTTAACGCACACTATTATTTTTGTTTTGTTTTTTTGGTACCTACTTATCATCAGTGTCTGGTGCCATAAGGTCAATCGTTTCAAGATAATTAATAATAAATGGTTACTATATTATTTAAATAATAGTTAGGTAATATTATGTATCTTATCATAACATCACGCCTGTAATCCCCGAAGGTGAAAAAAAAGTCAACAACAATAGCGGATTTTAGACGGTGAACAGTGCTGCCAACTATAATGAGCTTTCAATTTTAACCTAGAGTTCCTCACACTATAATAAGCCTATGGTTCTAAGCAAGTCTATGGTTATAATTAACGCAGTAGAACACTCCAAATCGAAAAACAAAATTAGTTATAAGAAAAGCTATTTTATTAAAAGCCGATATGAATATAATAAATAAATAATAACTATGCGTTTGCAATGGGTGAAACATTCACAAACGTGTATGTGTCTCTATTTCCTTTCAAACATTGACTGAAAATAGATATTTTAACATGTTTCTAAGTGAATGTTTCGCAAGTGCAAACGCACAGTTAGCTAACCGTGCGAGTTCCTGTCAAAAATTGTATGGAACATTGACAGAAGATAGAGATTTCAACATGTTTTGTCGCAAATGTTTCGCCAGTGCAAACGCACGGTAAAGCTAACCAGCAATGGCTTGCACTACAAAAACCTACACTACACTACACATTTTCGTCAAAATCTGTGTTGATGTGAGATTTTGGAATCGATGCGTGTGTGTCTAGCATTATGAAATTATAGTTTTAGTTTCTGAACGTAAATGTCAGAACAGTTCTATTCATAGACAATATTCTCCAACCTTCTTTCCGGTTTCAAGATGGTGAGTGAATAAGCTGTCGCTTTATTATTTTAGATTTTCACTCATAAAATCGTGATTATTACGTCTCTATCAACGATTATTATAAAAAACTTAACGCTTATATATCAAGAGACAAAATTACAATTCATTTTTGTGTAACGAGTAAATTATTGTTGAAGAGTTGGGATGATGGGACCTCGTGGCGAAGCTTGTCAACAATGTTTTTGTAATTTCAGCCGCCCAAAAAGGACACCAAAGCTTCGGCTAAGCAGCCTCAGAAAACACAGAAGAAGAAGGAAGGATCCGGTGGCGGTAAAGCCAAGAAGAAGGTAAACAATTTGCGAACATCAAAAAGATAGGTTATGTGTGCGTGTGACAGACGTATGCCTGAACTCCGGTAAAGTGAATATTGTGAGGATTAATCTCAAACTATATGACAAAGACACATGATCTGTGATTATAATCGACACCTGATTACACCTGAATTAACAAGGAATTCGTTTTGATTGTGTTACTAGAATCCAGAACATAACTAAGTAAATTATTGTAGTTATCCATAAATCACGAGTGGAAGCTTAAGTTGCATTGCAAGTGTATCGCCAGATGATTATACATCTAAACTTGAACTCTGTGAGAGTAAATTTACTGATATATTGAGGCTGATGGCAACACTTTGTACCCTGCACCATGTTCATAAGAATGAAACTCCTGACATTAGGAACTACTAACATATTTATTCACCTTGCAGAAGTGGTCCAAAGGAAAGGTCCGTGACAAGTTGAACAACCAGGTGTTGTTTGACAAGCCCACATATGAGAAACTGTACAAGGAAGTGCCCCAGTACAAGCTGATCACACCTGCCGTTGTCTCTGAAAGGTTGAAGGTCAGAGGCTCGCTCGCAAGAAGGGCACTCATCGAGCTTAGAGAAAAAGGTATGATTTTTATCTTAATAACTTTATTACTATTTGGGAATTTGAGCTTGTCAAATTATTTATAGACAAAGTAACATGCTTTTTAAGCTAACATAACTTACATATTTTCCAAGCACAAGCCAGTAGCACAAACTTGTATAATATTATTAACATAATTGTTTATTTGAGCACTCAATGTTATTATATTGCCTTCTTTATACCAATTCAATTCTTGATTTGATCTGGCAAAAGAAAGTGCTGGTCCAGACACTGAATCAGAATAAAAATTGAGAAATTGATATTTATTTAGGAAAAATATTTTTTTTAAGATGTCACCTCTGTCAAAATATGCTGAATGAAGAATAAAATTATTCTTCATTTTTCTGGTATTCATTTGTTCAACTAATATGAAATTATTACGATATTTTCACTATAAACCCAGACTTCTTAGCAATTGTAAAATATATTGAAATCAATCCGGTTTTTTTTTTAAATTTATGATGCTAATTTTGATGAAATTAAAATGTTATGATGAACCTTATTACTGGATAAACTATGACAGTTACAAACTGATATATTGAGTCTGAACTTCTATTGCAAATCACAAAATACTTGAGGTGTATGCAATATGTACTTGATACTTTTAATTTTTTTGTTTCAGGTTTAATCAAACAGGTTGTCCAGCATCATGGTCAGGTGATCTACACGAGGGCTACCAAGGGTGATGACCCCGTCGCATAAGATTATGTATAAGTAAAAAAACAAATAAAAAAAACAACAAAACATTTTCGTTTCATACATTTATAATCCTTCTCTTATAAATTTACACACAACAGAAGATAAATTCAGCTGGCATAGAGAACTCATTAAAATAAAATATTTTATAAACAATATTATAACTTGTATAGTTAGTATTTCATTGTAGAGTCATTTTATGTTTCTCATCAGCGTCGATGACGGCAAACCTAGCGGTAGGATACTGATCGCGCACGCGGTCCTTAAAACTAGCCGCATGCTCCTCATTCGCTGTCTCTACCACCACATTGGCCTGAAATCAGCACAAGTTATCATCGTGCATGCTGATAGCTAGTATCAAGTCAATCATTGTTGTGTTAGCTGACAGATCAACACTGCTGAACAAAACTTATCTAATATTATAAATGTGCATGTTTGTTCCCGACGTGGTATGAACGGATTTGGAGGAAATTTGGCACATTAGACCAGTGTTAGAACCTAGGATTCTTTTTAACCCAACACTCCCACGGGATCGAGACTTATGCGGGTGAAACCGCGCAGTTCATAATAAACCTTGGGAATGTCTTCTAATCATCACGCTTGGCGATCGACCCCTCCTATACCTGAGTGTCACTGCGATGATCAGCCCAGTTGCCAAGTGTAGTTATACTGGAAATATTTGAAAACGATCTAAAGCCGCAGCTGAATTATTTTAACACAGGAGAACGAAAAAAAGGAAATCTTGGTTTATTGCCACAAAAACACACCAGCTTGTTCGCCTTTTTACTGGATTGCCCCAGCAATGTTTATAGAATTTAAAATAGGGTGGCCTATTTGCCTGACACCACAGCCCAATAAATAAGACGATGGAAGTCGGGTGCCTGAATCCTGTTTCGATATTCAAGGCCAGTTTAATGGCGATTGGCACCAATGTACATAACAAATTGACTTGTTACATATAAACATTTCAACAGGATCTTCCAAAAGTACATCATTAACATAAATACCCAAGTGGTTCCGACATCGCTGTGCACCCACATCTGCTCTGTGACCAAGCTCTTGAGCACGGCGCTCTCATCGGATATGATCTTGGCGAGTTGTTCGAGCCCGCCATGGTGGTCAGGGACGGGCACTGCGAACCTCATCAGCCGCCCACTAGAGCCAAGGCCACGTTGTATAATACGCGCGAGCCGCCCGGAGTCGACGTTACCACTGCTTACAATGCACACAGCCCTGTACAAAATGAATTGTTATCATCATCAGTTCAGATGGTACTATGTAGTACCGTGGTATCAACTGCGGTCCTTATTGTCTGCTGGATGCCAGCCAAAATGTAGGCCCATTTACCTATTACCACATTTATGTATTAACTTACAGGATTACCTAATACAATAGTGTAGTTATATTTAAAGATTAGACTTACAATTATTTATTACTAGCGACCCGCTCCACACATAGGTAATTTATAAGACCTAGGTACACTGGAGTTGCTATGGCCACCTTCCGGCTCCACCATCAGACCCTGGCCTCCATTTTTGGGCTATACTTAGCACTTGTCGAGACAAAACCAACGAGTTCAAGACAGTAATCTTGAGGAGTTCCTATGCCCACCTTCTAGCTCCATGATCAGACCAGCTTCATGGTATATACCATATTTTTGCGTTGTCACCGAAGTATGTAAGTATCCAAATGTCAGCTCAATCGGAAGCAAGGAAGTGCTTGAAAAATGGATGACAAAGCGAGTAACCGGAAGCATACGATCAAAGTAAGTTTAGTAATAAAAGCTTGAAAAAAAAACAATTATTATTTCATTATAAATTTGCATACCGTTTTCCTCTCAGCTCGGGCACTAGCCCTTGCATGACGGCAGCGATGGCGCACACGCCGGCTCCGTCCGCCACGAGTCGCTCGCGCTCCAGCATCGATATCAATGCTCGAGCTATATACAGCTCGTCTACTACTAACTGCAATATCGAAAATAGCCTGCTAAGTATAAAAAGCACCGCGTTTGCTTAGCTCTAAAATAATGTTACATTGCAAGTAATAGGAGACCGTACTTGCAGTGTAGGTACCTTATTTTTGGAACAGTTCTTACGAATGAAACTAAAAAGCGTAGTTAAACTGAGGTAAGAAAACTCAATGTAGATAAAGCCTGTACGTTATAGGCAGATACGGAAGAAAGTATGGCCTCACCATCCTGTCCAGCCTGCCTTTAATGGTTGAGAATGCGTTGACCCCGACAGTGGAGGCGCTCATGCCGTCCGCCAGGTTGGGCACTACGTTCACTGAGACTGGTCGCCCCGCTTGAAGCGCCTTCATCATCTTCGGCACCTTTGAACACTCAGCTCCCTGAAATTTTGGTAAAGGTTTCAATATGCAAAGAAGCATTTAGATAAAAAACGAGACGTCCACTGCTGGGCATGACCTCCCTTAATAATCGTGTACAGTGAACACAGTTCTGTGCCTCTCTTATTCGGCGAATGTCCAAGACCGTCATCGCGTCATCAGATCTACGTCTACGTTCCACCTTGTGGAGGCCTACTCACACTGCAGCAGTAGGTACCTATTCATCTTTGAGTCATATCGTATCGAGTGAAATTCTCTCAAGTTGTGGTTACTATAAGAAACTAGCAGTGGACTGATATGAATGGATACTATAAAGCTAACATAAACGAGGCAGGAACACTTGAGTTTCTTGCAGGCAACGAGCACGCTGGCCAGCAGTCCGCCGCCGCTCACCGGCACGATCACAGCGTCTGCTTCGGGCAGCTGCGTGATGATCTCGATGCCCACCGTGCCCAGACCCGCCATTACCAATGGATTGTCCGTACTGAAAGGACATTAGTGGGTATGCAAAGTAATAATTGATTAAAAAAAACCCTATAAATAAATCTATAACTAGGTACAGAGTGAAATTTAAGGCTTGTGCAGACTAGCGCGACTTGTCGCGCGACGCCACACCGATAAGTATTATTGTTCTATCGTGAAGTTTTCTCAGAAATTGTTTTGTTCTGGCGCGACTTGTCGCGCGACGCGATGCCGCCCGCCGGTATTGTTCTGCCGTGAAGTTTCTCAGAAATTGTTCGCGCCAGTATGTCAGAGCCTAAAGTCGCGCTAGTCTGCACTATCTTTTAATTCATGGGCATCCTCTTGCCTTATGGGGTCATTGTAGGTACTTATCATTACGACCAAATTTAACAATCTTTAAAATTTGTGTCTGTTTGTTCCGGTTAATCTCTGAAACGGCTGGACCGATTTTGTTGGGACTTTCATTGGCAGATAGCTGATATTATAAGGAATAGGTAACTTAGGCTACTTTTATTTTAGAAAAAGAATTAGGGCCTTCGTGGGCTAAGCCGCCGGCAGAAACTAGTAAATAAATAAAAATGACTAATACCTACCTTTAACATATGAAACTAATGGATGGTCTCTACGGTGGAGAAAGTAGTTATTTGAAAAAAAAATCAGCTTAATAGTTTCCAATTCTTTAAAAACATGTTGTGCGTCTGCTCGCCGTAAATAAACCACATCGAGTTTTAGAAAAGAACGTGCTCTTCGACACTCCCACCTATGCGCCAGTCCAGGCCGTAGCCAGGAATTTGTTTCGGAGGGGGTTGGCATAGCCAAATATTTTTTTTAAGAATTTTTTTTTCTCATTTCTGACATGGTAAATAAAGAGTAGGTACAGATTTATTAAATAGAGACACACAGACCGGCTCGGAGAGCATCGGCGCGCATTTTTCTTTTCACACAAACCGGATCGTATACGCTTGGAGTTGGTCGGAGCGGAGCCGCCAACGAGAAAAAGAACGCGATCGGAGCCGGTCAGCTCCTCTTATTATTTCACACCAAGCGCGTTCAAGCATTCTTAATGACAAAAGCAGTGCACATGCAAAAATAAACCTTACTAAAAATACTAAAAACTCTGTTTTCAACGTGATAAGAATCTGCTCTCCTCTCCGAGCCGGTCTGTGTAAACGGACCCTTAGAGTACGAAGGTAGCGGAGGTCGATTTCTGGATTGAGATACTGGTTTCTCAGATTTCGGGAGGGTTTTGAACCCCCAAAAACCCCTCCCTGCCTACGGCCCTGCGCCAGTCCATTTCTAAAGCTCGATATCATAATATAACGCGCGGGTACTAAAAGCTGCTTACTCGAGTAATAACTGGTGGCTGTCCTGCTGCACTTTGCGCGCGTACTTAATGGCGTCGTCGAGCGTGTCTCCGCACAGCACCACGTCGGCGCCGAGCTCGGAGCAGCGCTGCGCATAGGCGGGCGGCGTGCGCTCCGGCATCACCACCGTCACCTGCGCATGTGCAGGGAACAGTCACAGACTCACAGCGGATGGAATAAACTAAAACCCTTATTTATAAACGTTGCGTAAAGTTAAGTAGGTAATTATAGCGCCTGCTTAAAAAAAACTTTTTACAAAAACAAAAAAACAAACCGTCTTCCAAAACAAACACAAAAATGTGAAAAATTAATTTCGGAAGTCGGTATCTTTGGTTTTAAGTAATGTTTCACTTTTTGGGTTCCGTAGTCAACAAGGAACCCTTATAGTTTCGCCATGTCCGTCTGTCTCTGTCTGTCCGTGGCTTAGCTCAGAGACTCTTAGTATTAGAAAGTTGTAATTTGGTATGGGTATACGCCGACAAAGAGGTAAACTAAAATCAAGAAAAAAAAAAAAATTGAGTACCTCCCCTACACGTAACGAGGTGACGTTGGATTATTCTGTTAAGGTGTTATAATTGTGATTTAAATAAATAATAATAAATAAATGGTGTTTTTTTGTTAAAGTCAAGTGTGTGCCCCCCCCGCCAGCTAAATGATTGGTTTTGGATATTTGAAAAAAATCACGGCAGTAGAATATCGAAATTAAAAGGAAAACTATCGCAGCTAAGTAGGCTCTACAAGTTAACGAGTAATCATCGACCAACTTACATTTGTAGTTGCAAAAACATTTTCTCCCATACAGAATGTACCTATTTCAATTGCAATGCTAAGTTCGTTCTTGGAATAAATTCATCCCAACTACCGAACCCTTCATTGTGCGTGGTTCGACAAGTACTTGGCCGGTTTAACCGACTTCTAAAAGGAGGAGGTTGTTAGTGTTTTTTTTAGAAGTCAGTTGTTGTAAAAAGTTTTTACTTTTCACTTTTTAGTTGTAGTAGGTACCTGCCCCACATAAATTCGAATACCACTACCTGCTATGGAAATAACAGTGGCGGAGTAACTTAAAATATCGTCCATAAAGATTAAGTGGGATAAATACGTAATATTGGAGCTAACTCAAAACCTCTGAAGCATGACCTACAAAACAAAAAAAGAATTATCAAAATCAATTCATAATTGGCGGAGTAATCGGGTAACAAACATATTTAAAAAAAACATATAGACGAATTGAGAACCACCTCCTTTTTGAAGTGGGTTAAAAAAAATAAAAAACCCGACTGCAAAAAAACGTAAGTACTTGACTGAAAAGAGAAAAACAAGCAATCTATAGAATATTGGTATCGCAGGCCGACAATCAAAAGTTACATCATATTTCAGGTATAATGCTTGTTTATACACTATTGATTTAGGAGTCCGGGAGTGTATTAAGGTTCCACATACGTACCGGCACGCCGATACAACTGCCGTGGTACGCCGCGCCCAGCGCCATGTTGGCTCGGGACGGCACTATCACGCCGCGCTCGATGCACTCCGCGCCGTACGACAGCAACGCATTGCGAACGCCACGCTCTGTGCAACTTCGGTTCAATGACAAAATAATAATTAACAGACATTATATTAAACTAACTAACATTCACTAACTATTCAATACCGCTACGACCGACCCGCGTAACTTCTCATAGGCTACGCCAGCTGCGCTGTAGCGGTGAAACTGTTTCGTTACGAGCCAGTGTTGGCAGGCTACGCCAGCTACGCTGCGCTGCAGAGCTGTAGCAGATAGATCAAACTACGCTACGCTACGACCTACCCACGTGTGTAGGTACGTTCTCATAGGCTACGTCAGCTACGCCGTAGCAAAGAAACTGTTCGGCTACGACGTTCACCTGCCATCATTGTAGGCAGGCTACGCCAGTTACGCTGTAGCAAACTCCGCTACCACCAAACAGCTACGCTGAAGCAATGAAACCGACCCGCTACGTCCGCCAGGCGCCGCCCGCGCCGCGGCGTCATGAATCGAAATCTACGCTATAACAGAAAACCACCCGCTCCTCGGACCATTTCCCCTGCTTTCTGCTTGAAATCATTTGCAGTTCTGACACTGCGCTGCATTTAACGTTATAATAATACAAGCCCATCATTATAAGTTGGTTGAAAATTGTCTAATTTTAAACGAACATCGTTTGTGAAGATATTATTTGCCCAAAATAAGCCCATGCTTACCTGCCCGTATACTGTAAATTCTCACATTTCAAATATATATTGTAGTCCATATATTTACTGATTTTTGCCTCCTGAAAACATAAGCTTGGTAATTAAGCATGTTAAACTTAACACTAATTTTAATGAGTTATTTGGTTTCATTAGGTTATTAACCGAGTTCATAGTATGTAAATTGGATTCGGTATAGGGTTTTTTTTTTTTGTAATGTCCCTACTCATACCAAATAATATTTGGTCTGAGGTTCCCGATAGTAGTTTAGGTACTAACACAAAGTGGTGTGTGTATGATGCCTCCTTCGATCTTTTCCGCAGCTAGTTTGATATCATTGAATGATAGAATGTGGGGTTGTTCATCCTTGTCGGGCAATTCATTCTGAAATCAAACTCTCATCAAAATACTTTTGCCTTTGACACATTTATTGGTTTACGCATTGTCCAATAATCACCATTTTCTTTAATGTCTTCGACATGTAACTGGAATTTAGAAATTATATACTGAACTATACGTCTGTATTATTTGCTCATACTTTCAGTAGAAATGTGGTAGAAATAGGTAGACATATTCATGTTGACATAATCCTATATGAAAGTCTTTTGACGCTTTGACGTGACACAACTACTGGCAGTAGATGACAGATTTTACGACTGTAGGTAATAATAGGCAAGTGCTAAGAAGGATTGATACAATATGTAGGTAGCCATTCTATTCTACATCCCTTTTTATGAGAAAGAAGACGCATTATCTTAAGTAGATTTAAAAAAAAAAAAGCAGGACGAAGAAACGAAATGAAATATTTGAAAGAATATTAATAATTTATTGTTATTTGTTTAAGAAAGTAATTAGTTTGAATGGTTACAGGCACGGCTACGAAACTGAACCGAAACAGGTCAAACTATAACATAATAAAGTGGGAATGTGGATAGTCCTTCACCAACTTCTTCTCCAAGTCCTTGGCGTGGTGTAAGTCACTTGTTTCAATCAGCATGTTCACCTGGAAGTATAATAAACCTACATTCAATGATAATTTTATTATAAGTAAAAAGAGCTTCTGTTAACCCAACCTTCGATTGTCAAAAACGGTACAATGTTACTATTCTGCGCGGGATATATACAAGTGGCGAGAGGCGCGGGCGCGGGCGGCGGCGCGGCGCGGGTGCGGCGCGGGCTTACCGCTCCTTTCACATTTTGCCTGTGCCGAGCCCGCCGAAACGTCGCTCCTACATTTTGTAGGTATTTATTTATTACATTTGGGAAAATAAACAGTAGTTTAATATTAAACAGTATTGTCTTACAATTAAACGTACCAAATATCTTAGGGCCCTTTTCCTGTCATGCGTATTTTCGCCCGCGCGGGGATCTGGTCCGTATGCGGGTGATAGTACGCTCCTGGCCACACGCAAGACAAAGATTTCGTTTGCCGCTGCAATGTCGTGCGTGTCGCCAGTATAATTTAGTCAAAATTATACTATGACTTCCGAAATTGAAAGTAATTTTTCACTTTTTTAGTGTTTTTTTTTGGAAGTCGGTTGTTTTTTTTTTGTAAAAAATTTATAATTTTTTTTCTTTATGAAATTTGAAAGGAGCCACCACGCCCGCGCCACTCGCCACTTGTATATGTCTTAATAATCGG
This sequence comes from Lithophane socia, assembly GCA_947522985.1. Classification (NCBI taxonomy): domain Eukaryota; kingdom Metazoa; phylum Arthropoda; class Insecta; order Lepidoptera; family Noctuidae; genus Lithophane; species Lithophane socia. The sequence goes on along the minus strand of OX383270.1, from coordinate 9,595,696 downwards.
GAGCGAAAAAAAACGAAGAAAATGTGGCTAATTAGCCAAAGGACGATTACACCTATATTTCGCCAGATAAGTTTAAGTCGCATGTAATAGGGGGCGAACCATCCACCAGTCAAACCACCAGGACCCGGACCACGTGCCGGTTTGTTAGTTTATGTTACCGCATATTAACTTTTGTTCGTCATATTATTCTGAATCCAATTAATAATGCATGAATTTGGCCGACAAACATTTTTTTTGTTAATTTTCTTTTACGTTCCACTGCGAGCGCCTATAGAACTCTTTTTTAATTCAGTATAATATCATTGCGTACATTAGTAAAGTCATAGGTAGGTACTTTGATTAGAGTGTCGTAAATGGCATGGCAAATTAATTGTTACCTTGGGGCCAAGCCGGCCAAGTCTACTAATTTACAAACGTGTCAGTGGACTCACAATGATTAGTTTTTGACAGATATGCTATACAAAATCTGTGAAAAACTCATCATTGCGATTACGTTTGTTAATTAGTAGACTTGGCCCCCTGGTCCGCAAATTGACCACTTACAAAAGAAATTGTCCGTTTATTCATATCTATACTGTTATCCTTTGACAGTTGTATGAAATGGCAATAACACGACAAATTGACGTAGGGTATCCACAATTAATTTCTCTGATTGTACGGTACCTATAGTCAGTCAAAGCACATATATATATATATATACTCTAAGCTAGAATACTGTATACCTACAACTCTTTCCACAAATTAGCAAAATAACTGAAAGTTCATACAGAAACAGTAAAAATATCTCGTCTCATCCAAGCGCGTTCGGGCACGAAGCTCTTGACGTCAGCGCCGATGTCCATGACCTTGGCCAGCAGCTTGGCCATGGCGCCGGGCACGTCCTGCAGCGTCACACTGAACTTGACCAGCCGCCCCTCGGCCGCCATGCCGCGGTCGATCACCCGCGACATTCGGCTGCTGTTGATGTTGCCGCCCGACAACACACACACAATGCTGCAACAAACATCTAACAATCAAAAACCGCATCGGATTTAGTTAAATTGTCATCCCACTATTTATTACTTTTTGGATAGTGATCTCGAAATTAATAAATATAAATCGCATTTCTAGATGCATTGAAGGGAGACTTTTTCCGTAGAATATGGATGCGTGATTGACACCGCACTGCTTACTTCTTGCCGCGTAGCTCTGGTACTTTTCCTGCCATGACCGCGGCGACAGGACACGCCGCCGCCCCTTCCACCACCATCTTCTCTCGCTCCAGAATGTTGATCATAGCACGCGAAATCCAAGCTTCATCAACTGTTATCTATAAATATATGAGATGTTTGTTTGATACTTAGGTACTATTGTTTGATAAATGTCCGCCAACTAGGTAATAGATATATTATCACAGCATTAGCCAAACAACGTCTATGTCCTGTTGGATATAATAGGCATCCCCCAGTCCGCTGTTAAGTATGCCAATTGGTAGGTTTTTTTAACGATCCATGTTTCTACTTTACGTAGGTAGCTACACCACAAAGATCATGCCATAATTTACACCCGTGCAAGTATTTCGAACTCTTGAATATGATGGTATTCAGACAAACCATTCTATCCAGGTATCCCCTGATAATGTTGAAAGCGTTTTGACTTGCGATGCCACTGCAGAGGCTGTCAGCAATGGTCGGTTTTTGCTGGATCATGACTGGCTTCTTTTCTTGGAGCGCTCTAGTCATTGTAGGAACAGCCGAACATTCCACGCCCTAATAAAAAAGCTGCGTGAATAACTGAATCATCAAATTTTAATATTACTTTTTTGGTAACGCTTACCATGGCTTCCTGCCTTGTAACCGGAGCAGCACCGGCGGCGACGCCGGACCGCATGTTTGTGTACCTATACGAATGAACATCGCCCATTCGCACCGGCGCGCGGCGGCGCGGCGCCGCGTATGTAGGTATATTAAGCATAAGAAGCCATGATTAAACAGTTTTTTTTTAATTTTTTTGGATTCATGCAGCCTTACAGCTTCTTATATAATCTAGGAATAGGAATCTCTCTCCGGATTTGGTATTCTCAAGAACACATATCAAGAAAAATATTATTTACTTGGGTACCAAAAAAATTCCAACAAGAACACAACTCTAAACAAAGAACATAGGGCTTGTACACAAAACTACGTTGCGACGTCTCATCGCAAAAATTGGCGACGGTACCTACCCTAAGATTTTCTTAAGAGTGCTTGCGATTCGCAGTGTTGTGTACAAGCCCATAGCCTATTGTCGATGACACCCTAACTCCACCGAAAGTAATGATCAGCTTGGCTGACTCGGTCTTTTTGCAACTGAATAGTCGACTAGACGGCCCATCTCTATGTATAAGCCACTGAACGCGTTTTTATTTGATACCTAACTGGATTGTATAAAATTGAGCTAAGTATTCTCTTTTAGCAGAAGTCTAGAGATTGCAATTATAAAGAAATAGTATATCTATAGTATTAACAATAATATCATACGTATATCAAACAATTTGGCTTAAGGCTCTTGACAGCTAGCAGGAGGCCCGCCACGAGCCCGCCGCTGCCGACAGGACACAATATGGCGTCCATGTTCTCCATTTGTGTCAGCAATTCCAGTCCCAACGTGCCGTAACCCGCAATCAAGTCCAATCGGTCTGACCTACGCATTACCGAATCAAAATAGAAACTTATGTTATACCTGCCTACCTAACGCTGTAAATGGAGGTAGGTACACTGACGTTGGTCGTGCGTAAATATGCTCACGATTTCATGGCAGGTCAGTGAGAGCGAGTCCATATTATGAATCGAGAGCACACAATATTGACTTTGGCTAGCGTACGCGATCGATGTCGCCGTAACAATCCACTTCCGGCCTAACATAGGTATCTTAAAATACATAATTATGTAAACCCATAAGTATATTACCCATAGGTACCTACATTGCTACATGCGAACTACGCATCAAAGACCTGACGTTATACAAAAATCCTGACATCACAAAAATCCTACATCGCGCACTTTTAACGTGCGATGTACATATATGCAAGAAACCAACATCAATCGTTGGGCAGTTGCCCGCCAGACACAACACCCGTCTGGTTGTAGGAGAAGAGGGAGGCCTCTTCTATGGTGGATGAGTGAACTTTACACCCTGTTCTTCATACCCCTAAAAATAGAAGTGCATGCATCTAAGTTAGATCGCGTGACTTCGACCGACCAAGTCTTGTCTACTTCAGTTTGCATGAATCTCCGCTCAACTGTCGACTGGCCTTTAGAAGGCGGATAACGTTTCTCGTTAGTAACAATTGGAGGTATATGTACTCAATTCTATCACAAAAGGATAGAAAGACATCAACATGTCACAGAGACTTAGGTACTTAACTATAAAATATGAGAATATAATTTACCCGTGCACGTAAGAGGAGCCGATTTCATCACAATAAGTGAGGGCATGCAGGCTGGCATCATTGCGGTCATTGCCGTGAACCTTCACGATTGCAAAGTCCTCCTTGAATCGATGTTTATCAACGAGAGGACAATCCTTAGGGACGATCACGTTGATGGGCACTGATTGTCGAAATCCATAGTATGTCATAGCGCTGACGAAGTTTCGGCCCCCCGACACCGTGCACCCTTTGCTCTTATCTGAAGGCGACAAGCTGGATAGCACGTTACAAGCTCCGCGCGCTTTAAAACTACAATATAAAGACAAGTTGAATTAATAAGGCATATTTGGCGTTAGTCCTTTTTGGTTAATTATTAACTATTTTTATACGTACCTTCCTGTGTTTTGTAAATTTTCGCATTTCAAGATAACATTGCAAAAGGATCTTCCCACATGTTTTGCTTCCTAAAAATATGATTCTATATTATTTGTAATGCAAAGGTATCTATTATCATTAGGTACCTAGGTATAAGTATTCAACATTATACATATTTCAGTGGAATCGGCGGATTCACCATCTAGTCATTCGGTTCACATTGCTGACTTGACTCTGACGATTGCATAGTAATAGTAACCTGGTTATCATTAATTAAGAGTCTATAATAGGTACCTCAAATTGTTTAGCATGATCCACCGTTTAACTCCGTTATATCGAAAATACTGCTGGATTTGGAAATAAATATAAAATACGGTTAAATTGGGATTAATCTTGCGACCACTAGACCAACGAGGCAGATTCTTTTTTTATTACCATTATTTTCACCGTTGAAAGAAAATAGCCTTTTCCCCGCCGCTCAGTCCGCTAACAGTATCTTAGTAGTGTGCGAGCGAGATATCGAGTGAATTTGAGCTGAGGTACTAAGGACTTCTAAGCTACGAGGAGAGTTACCGGTAGATACGAGGAGGTTTGCCCAACAAAACAAGATTATGTACTATGGAATTAATTACCTTTGGATGTTCTTATGTGCGGCAGTGGACTGTAGGTACCTACCTACTAGGCCGATAATACTAACGATATAACTCACAATGATTGGTGTGAAGACAACGTATTTCTTGATCCGATTTTGTGCATCTTGTATGTCTTGTAGTTTTAATTTAATTTTGCTCGGGGTATGCGTTATTGGTTTTTTATCAAATTCCTGTAGAACAGTTAACATTTAGGTACGAACAGGCGTGTGGTTTCTGATAAAATAGATTAATCTCTTTCTAGAATACCTATCTAACAGGCGAAACGATTCTGGCTCTATACAATATCTATGTATAGGTACACTAGCAGTTCTCTATTAACGCTAAATATGTACCTAGAGAGCTCAGAACTAGGTAGGGACCTAGTTCTGAGCCAAAGAAAGTCATTATCCGTAGGTAGTTAGTTATTAGTTACCTCTGCCAGTAGTATTTGGGTCTATGCTGGACCAGAAGGAAACTGCCGAGCGGTATCGTGAAAGGGCTGATCCCGCTCGGAGAAAAAGGCGTCGCCTCACGGGTCGGGCAGCTCGTAAACATGTGTGCACATATTTTGGTGTAGTTTGATTGTAAATGGTTGTAAATGAGAACGTGTGAGCGTGTACGCACAGAGCAGTGGTGTAGTTTTGGCATGCTTCACTGTATTGTTCGCAGCGCTCTGTCTTGGTTTTTTATTTGGTTTGAGTATCCTCGAAGATAGGTAGGGCTTGTCCACTCTGAAATGACGCGTCCCACTACAGCATTTTACGTAGGTAGGTACTCAGCCTCGGCGACGCGGGCGCCGTGTAGGCATGTAGGTACGTAAAATGCGGTAGTGGGGGGGACAGGACAAGCTATACCTACTTACCTCAGGCTCTTCGATACGAGGCTCATATTCTTTCGGAAAACTATCGCCGGGGATATTGCATGATAGAGACGATGCAGTTGGTTCAGATTCAGCTACTTCAGACATGTTTTATTGAGGACTCTCTCCAGTACTATTGAAAAATATAATATAAAAATGATTTGTCGTTTTTTAACTAAATACATTCATTTAGTTATGTTTCTTTTTAATTTTGCATATTTTTAGAATTTATGTACTGAACTATTGTATTATTTGCTCATACTTTCAGGTAGAAATGTGGTAGAAATATTCATGTTGACTTATTTATTGCTTTAAAAAAATGTAGGTACTCTGTGGCTACATGAAATTCTTAGACGCTTGTTGACGTTTTGACGTGACACAAATTCTCGCAGTAGATGACAGATTTTACGACTGTAGTTATTAGTAGGCAAGTGCTAACCGTGTGTTTGCACTGGCGAAACATTCACGACAAAACATGTTGAAATCTCTATTTTCTGTCAGTGCCCCATACAATTTTTGACAGGAACTAGAGATTAAAACATGTTTTGTTGTAATGTTTCGCCAGTGCAAACGCACGCTATGAAGGATTGATGCAATATGTAGGTAGCCATTCTATTGGCTAACCTTTCTATGAGAAAGTAGACGCAGTATCTTAAGTAGATGTTTGAAAAAGCGGGAGCAAGAAACGAAAATAAATACCTAATTGAAAGCATTTTAATAATTTATTGTTATTTGTATAAAAAAGTAATTAGTTTGAATGGTTACAGGCACGGCTACGAAACTGAACCGAAACAGGTCAAACTATAACATAATAAAGTGGGAATGTGGATAGTCCTTCACCAACTTCTTCTCCAAGTCCTTGGCGTGGTGCAAGTCACTTGTTTCAATCAGCATGTTCACCTGGAAGTATAATAAACCTACATTCGATGATAATTAATTATAACTTCGACACACACGCCCGTGATTTGCCCATTAGTTGGAGCTTAAGTAGGTCTTTACCTACACGCCTAAGTTGACCTTTCGCTGCTGAGGAAAGAGAATAAGATGACAGAAATGACATAAAAAGGTAGGTAGGTAGGTCTCTAGAATATTTATATACCTACTCTAAGCTAGAATACTGTATACCTACAACTCTTTCCACAAATTAGCAAAATAACTGAAAGTTCATACAGAAACAGTAAAAATATCTCGTCTCATCCAAGCGCGTTCGGGCACGAAGCTCTTGACGTCAGCGCCGATGTCCATGACCTTGGCCAGCAGCTTGGCCATGGCGCCGGGCACGTCCTGCAGCGTCACACTGAACTTGACCAGCCGCCCCTCGGCCGCCATGCCGCGGTCGATCACCCGCGACATTCGGCTGCTGTTGATGTTGCCGCCCGACAACACACACACAATGCTGCAACAAACATCTAACAATCAAAAACCGCATCGGGTTTAGTTAAATTGTCATCCCACTATTTATTACTTTTAGGATAGTGATCCCAAAATTAATAAAAGGAAATCGCACACGCATTTCAAGATGCATTGAAAGAAGACTTTTTCCGTACACTACAGATGCGTGATTGACACCGCACTGCTTACTTCTTGCCGCGTAGCTCTGGTACTTTTCCTGCCATGACCGCGGCGACAGGACACGCCGCCGCCCCTTCCACCACCATCTTCTCTCGCTCCAGAATGTTGATCATAGCACGCGAAATCCAAGCTTCATCAACTGTTATCTATAAATATATGAGATGTTTGTTTGATACTTACTATTGTTTGATAAATGTCCGCTAACTAGGTAATAGATATGACGGCGCGTCTAAAGATATTACGACGCTAAACTTACGGAGTTGATTTTCGAACGATTGTGACAGCTGTCAACTTGACGTAACCCCGGGTACTGAGGAGGCGGCCCCCCGCCAAAATATTGGAAGATCGCGAAGATGGATCGAAACCGGGAAACCAGCAAGGATTCATGGCGACTGTGGTATTGGTGATCATGGTGACTACCCTGGCAGGGCAGTGATTGATCTACGCTCGCGCCTCACGTACTCGGTGGAACGTCGTTTACATTATTGTTCATTCCCATTTACGACCCACGCATAATAGAGACAATAAGACCTCTTCTGATAAAGACCACGTATTGCCTTTAGATATATATTATTATCACAGCATTAGCCAAACAACGTCTATGTCCTGTTGGATATAATAGGCATCCCCCAGTCCGCTGTTAAGTATGCCAATTGGTAGGTTTTTTTAACGATCCATGTTTCTACTTTACGTAGGTAGCTACACCACAAAGATCATGCCATAATTTACACCCGTGCAAGTGTTTCGAACTCTTGAATATGATGGTATTCAGACAAACCATTCTATCCAGGTATCCCCTGATAATGTTGAAAGCGTTTTGACTTGCGATGCCACTGCAGAGGCTGTCAGCAATGGTCGGTTTTTGCTGGATCATGACTGGCTTCTTTTCTTGGAGCGCTCTAGTCATTGTAGGAACAGCCGAACATTCCACGCCCTAATAAAAAAGCTGCGTGAATAACTGAATCATCAAATTTTAATATTACTTTTTTGGTAACGCTTACCATGGTTTCCTGGCATGCCGCCGGAGCAGCACCGGCGGCGACGCCGAATCGCATGTTTGTGTACCTATACGAATGAACATCGTCCATTCGCACCGGCGCGCGGCGGCGCCGCGTAAGTGTATTAGCATATGAAGCTATATTTTTAAACAGTTTTTTTTTTTACTTTTTGGATTCAGGCAGAATTTTGTTCTTGTTGGATATTAAAAACTGTATTTTTAATATCCAACAAGAACACAATTCTAAACAAAGAACATAAGGCTTGTACACAAAACTACGTTGCGACGTCGCATCGCAAAAATTGGCGACGGTACCTACCCTAACAGAAGTCTAGAGAATGCAAGTATAAAGAAATAGTATATCTATAGTATTAACAATAATATCATACGTATATCAAACAATTTGGCTTAAGGCTCTTGACAGCTAGCAGGAGGCCCGCCACGAGCCCGCCGCTGCCGACAGGACACAATATGGCGTCCATGTTCTCCATTTGTGTCAGCAATTCCAGTCCCAACGTGCCGTAACCCGCAATCAAGTCCAATCGGTCTGACCTACGCATTAACGAATCAAAATAGAAACTTATGTTATACCTGCCTACCCAAGGCTGGAAATGGAGGTAACTACCTACACCGACGTTGGTTGTGCGTAAATATGCTCAAGATTTCATGGCAGGTCAGTGAGAGCGAGTCCATATTATGAATCGAGAGCACATAATATTGACTTTGGCTAGCGTAGGTACGCGATCGATGTCGGCGTAATAGTCCACTTCCGGCTTAGCTTAACCTAAGTATCTTAAATTACATATGCAAACCCATACATATATTACCTACAGCTATGATTAATCGCACCTCCCTTTTTTTATTCTCACATGAACACGGACCTACCGTGTTCATGTGAGAATAAAAAAAGGGAGGTGCATGAATGAATAGAAATGCAGGAATGAATAGAAATAGGCACCTTGGCATGTTAGTTATATCGCGTGACTTCGACCGACCAAGTCTTATCTACTTCAGTTTGCTTGAATCTCCGCTCAACTGTCGTCTGGCCTTTGGAAGGCGGATAACAATTTGAATTCTATTGTGTCTCGTTAGTGACAATTGGAGGTTCATGTAGTCAACTCTATCACAAAAGGATAGAAAGACATCAAACTGTCACAGAGACTTGACTTAGGTACTTAACTATAAAGTAGGAGAATATAATTTACCCGTGCACGTAAGAGGAGCCGATTTCATCACAATAAGTAAGGGCATGCAGGCTGGCATCATTGCGGTCATTGCCGTGAACCTTCACGATTGCAAAGTTCTCCTTGAATCGATGTTTATCAACGAGAGGACAATCCTTAGGGACAATCACGTTGATGGGCACTGATTGTCGAAATCCATAGTATGTCATAGCGCTGACGAAGTTTCGGCCCCCCGACACCGTGCACCCTTTGCTCTTGTCTGAAGGCGACAAGCTGGATAGCACGTTACAAGCTCCGCGCGCTTTAAAACTACAATATAAAGACAAGTTGAATTAATAAGGCATATTTGGCGTTAGTCCTTTTTGGTTAATTATTAACTATTTTTATACGTACCTTCCTGTGTTTTGTAAATTTTCGCATTTCAAGATAACATTGCAAAAGGACCTTCCTACATGTTTTGCTTCCTAAAAATATGATTCTATATTATTTATAATGCATCGGCATAGGTATCTATTATTATCAGGCACCCAGGTATAAGTATCCAGCATATACATATACATATTTCAGTGGAATCAGCGGAATCACGATCAAGTTATTCGGTTCACATTGCTGACGTGACTGACGATTGCATAGTAATAGTAACCTGGTTATCATTAAGAGAGTCTATGATAGGTACCTCAAATTGCTTAGCAAGATCCTCCGTTATATCGCAAATACTGCAGGATTGGAAAATAAATATAAAATATGGTTAAATTGGGATTAAACTTGCGACCACTAGACCGAGGCAGTTTTTTTTTATTACTTACCATTATTTTCACCGATGAAAGAAATAGCCTTTTCCCGGCGGTCAGTCCGCGAACAGTAAGTAGTGTGCGAGCGAGATAACGAGTGAATTCGAGCTGAGATAATATCTACGAGCTATCGATCTATCTCCTAAGCTACGAGCAGAGTTACCGTATATACGAGGAGGTTTGCCCAACAAATTACCTTTGGATGTTCCTATGTGCGGCAGTGGACTGTAGGTACCTACAGTCCACTGCCGCACATATGTACCTACCTACTAGGCCGATAATACTAACGATATAACTCACAATGACTGGTGTGAAGACAACGTATTTCTTGATCCGATTTTGTGCATCTTGTATGTCTTGTAGTTTTAATTTAATTTTGCTCTGTGTATCCGTTATTGGTTTTTTATCAAATTCCTGTAGAAAAGTTAACAATTAGGTACGAACAGGCGTGTGGTTTCTGATAAAATAGTCTAATCTCTTTCTAGAATACCAATCTAACAACCGAATCGATTATGGCTCTATACAATACGTATGTATATACTAGCAGTTCTCTAATAACGCCAAATATGTACCTACCTAGTTCTTACAACTGACTGACAAAGAAAGTCATTATACGTAGTTAATAGTTATTACCTCTGCCAGCCAGTACCTAGTTGGGTCTATGCGGGCCTAGAATGAAACTGCCGAGCGGTATCGTGATCCCGCTCGGAGAAAAATGCTTTGCCTCACGAGTCGGGTCGCTCAGAGGGGGACTCTGTCCGCCCACCGAGTGACCTCAGAAAAGACGGCGCACAGTGGTCACTTGCTGTCTTGCCCACTTGCATAGGTAGGTTTCGGGGAGACAGTCTCCCCAGGGAATGTGCTCTAACAGGCGTTGCACAGAGGGGGTTTCGGATCGGTCTTAGAGAGGTATCGATCCTTCTATGTGTAGGTGGTGACCACCGGGGGTTTAGTGATGTCAAAATGCCACACTCCCCGGTCTTATGCCCAAATACGTACCGAGCGGCTTTTAAAGTTTTACAAATCTCGTTGGGCTACAAAACAACTCTGCTACTCGAGATATTCTCACCTCGACAGTCTGAAAAGACGCGGCTCAGGGCTCACTACAGCATTTTCCGTAATTAGTACTCGGCGACGCGAGCACCGCGGCCGTGTAGTAGGTAGGTACGTAAAATGCGGTAGTGGGGACAGGACAAGCTATACCTACTTACCTCAGGCTCTTCGATACGAGGCTCATATTCTTTCGGAAAACTATCGCCGGGGATATTGCATGATAGAGACGATGCAGTTGGTTCAGATTCAGCTACTTCAGACATGTTTTATTGAGGACTCTCTCCAGTACTATTGAAAAATATAATATAAAAATGATTTGTCGTTTTTTAACTAAATACGTTCATTTAGTAATGTTTCTTTTTAATTTTGCATATTTTTTTATTTCGCATATTTTTTATCAGTCTAAACCTCAGACTAAGTTTTGAACAATGCAGTTTATTGTCAATTTGACATTCAAGACATTTTAATTTTTTCTGACAAATCGATTTCCCACTCAATTTCACACTCCCACTCAGGTTCTCACTTTGTTGGTTTTTTTTGTTTGGCATTTTTTGTTGGTCTGAGATTTCCCACTAGAATATGCTCATCTCAACAAAAACCGGACCTGTTAAGTAGCGCCATAAGTGCGTATTCGTATTGGCCCTACAACAGTGGCGCCAGCATTACGGCATCGGAACTATTTGATAAAACGACGCTCTAGCCCTACTTTTTAAATTATTTTACCTCGTGTCTGGCAGTAGCAACCTTATTGTAACCAAACTCGTATACCTACACTAGTTTCAACCCAGTCCAGTGCTGACTTCGTCAAGGCAGGTTTATATTATAAGAGCCCAGTAATGTGACAGAGGGTAGTTAGGTAGAAACCTACCTACTGCTGTGGACAGTTAAGTCAGTCCAGCGCTGACTTGCAACTGGGCTCGTGTAGACACTAGTTTCAAGAGTTTCAACCCAGTCCATTGCTGACTTCGCGCCCTCAAGTCAGTCCAGGACTAACCTACCCGTCTATTATCGGGCCCTATAGCTTCCCTCGCCCGATTTACTATCAATCTCGTCTACATGAACTCACTGACCGGGTCCGAAAATCCGAGTCACTGGGTCCAGTCACTGCCGTCGTTGTATAAACGAGGCATTAAGTCAGTCTAGTTAACTAACCTAACCGTCTATTTTCGGGTCTTAGGTAGGTACCTAACTAACTTTGGCAAAAAAAAAATCTAGTTATCTTCATCTGCCAGTGTTTTTTTCAACTTTGTTGAAACAGCTGAATACTATTAGATATACTTTGGGTTGGAGATTATTGGGTTGTGGTCGAGATGACAAAAAACCTAAAAAAAAACATCCCCACTTTACGTGTACGTTTAAGGGTGGTACCCTAAAAAAAAAAAATGTTTTTCCACTTTTTCGGCGTAGCACTTAACGAGTCTCTGAGCTAAGCCGGGACAGACAGATAGATACAGACACAGACAGACATGGCGAAACTATAAGGGTTCCTTGTTGACTATGGAAACCTAAAATCTGTATTTACCACTGGCTTCTGCCCGCGGCTTCGCCTGCGTGGTATGTCGATAAAAAGTAGCCTATGTCGGCTATGTTCTTCACCGGGATGCCATCTATCTCCTTGCCAAATATTATCGAAATCCGTTCAGTGGTTTAGGCGTGAAAAGGAAAACAGACAGACAGAAAGACGGACAGAGTTACTTTCGAATTTATAATATTAGTATGGATAGTACACAAAACCGTGTTTATAATTATGCGGGTAAAACCACGGGGCGCAGCAAGTAAATAAATAATCATTATTAAGGCCAAGAAATAAATCTCGTTTGCGTGAGAATCCAGCCGTTTTGGCGTGAAAGCATAATAAACAAACTCAATTTCACATTTAAAATAATTATTAGTTAGGATTTTATTCAGTAGTGCACAGTCATAATTTTAAGTTGGTGCCACCATAAACTCATTGGAGTTTTACCGTGCACCGAGAAAAGAGGAGGTAACTAAAGATTATTTGGTGTGAAACATTATTACCCAGTTATGAACTAACTGTAACAATATCCAATGTCACTGTATCATTGCATTATGTAATGCAATTTAACTTGCTATTAAAGATTTATGTTGCAAAGAACAGGATTAAAGGAATTACCTCACTAAACGAGTTTTGATTGCAATCATGTTTTACAATCTCTTGAACATTCAACATAATTACACTTCATGATGCAAGTATTAGTGATTGATCTAGTTACATGCAGTTGGTTTATATCAGTGACGGCAGCAACACTAGTACTTTAAAGCTGACTTAAAAATGGAGAAGTATCTACGAAATCCATCGGTATTTATTAATTATACACAGGCTTTATGCTTAAGTGATTACTGCAAAATAACAACACATTTATAAAGTTAAATGATCAAACTTTTAATAGTATTAATTTATATACTAATTGATAGCTAATGCGTCATTCTGAGCTTCCTGTGCTAACTGTACTTGTAAGTTGAGCAGTTTATTCTTCAACACCACTATACCCATAAGGACAATGTTTTCCGGTTTGAGTGCACCTGATGATTCCACATTATAAAAGAATTTGTTTGGTTTTGCCTCCCAATTAAAGTCTGCTTCATACTGATCTTCATCCAGCTCGGTATGTTCACTTTTTGGCCACTCATCAGGTTTAGGAAACAATGTATGTCGCATAATATTGTCAGGGTCATACTCAAAAGAAACACCGGCAGTTGGGTTCCATTTTGCATGTTCCTTGCCAAATCCTTTCTTTGCATATGCTCTCAACTTCAACTCTTGTCCTTTACGTAGTTTTATAATTAAAATCTCATCAGTCTCCCCATAGTCGGCCTGGTCCTCGTCCCTGTGTCGTGACGTCACTGGCACCACTCTCGGATCACTTGATTTTAGATCTGCCGTAGTGACGTGTCTTGTTTGATCTCCTGTACATTTTACGTCCAGTGTAAACTCTACGCTGCATTCTGAACAGAAATCAGCACACATACAATCTCGCGAGTAACGAATTTTATCAACCACATCATCTGATATAAGTGGAATGAGACCGATGCGATGAGCCAGGAATTCGTCGCTAAGCACGGTGGAATTAGCCTCTAATTGTACCCAATCAATAGCCATCGTCGGGGTTTCTGCTATAAACACACGTCTCATACTATTAGCGACGCTAAGCTCGGTGTCTTCAACGACGAACTTAACATTGTCGTCTGTTAGTTCTGTAATGTGGACAGAAGGCTGATTGGCATAAGGCATCTTCGTTTGTAAACTTTAACGTGGGCCTGAGAATGTTATACAATGCAAGTGCTTTATTATTGTTTTCAATATATTTAATAAAAAACAACCAGGTAACAACAAGTTATCCTCACAAGATCTCAACACTGACAACACAACGCCGTGAACGCCGTATTGACATTTGACATTGACTTGACAAATGACAGACGATTCACATTTTGACATAAAGCGAGTCCCACAGCCACAGACTAGCGAGTCCACAGATCAACAGCGGCACTAATTTTATTGCTATATAGAAAAATTGGATAGAAATAACAAGAAGAAACGTTTCGACTTGGTTTATTTTATGTAGAAATAAAATCAAGGAAGATAAACACGTAAACTGTGGCTAAAGCGCCAGAGTTGCGTAAATTCCAGTTTTACCGACTTCTAAGAGGAGGAGGTTATCATACGTTTGTTTTAATTTGACCAAAATTGAAAATTGATCATTGTAAAATGTTGACCAAAATATGATTAGCAACCGTAACGAAAATGTATTAGAAATATCATTCTTTATTCTTTATTTCATTTTTCATACATATAAATTATATTTTTAAATATTAGAATAAAAAAATATATAAAACATTTAAAAATATAAAAAATAGTAGCCCACCGGTATCGAGAACAGGGTCCAAGCTACAGGGCTCAGGGCTCCAGAGAGAGGAACCTCCTAACAATGCGAGCCGCGTCCAGGAGTACAGCTTTCTGAATCAAGCCCTTAATCCAGCTGCCCAACGAGAGCCTCCTTAGGTGTTGGTCGAGGCCCTTGGCAATTAAGCCATTGGCTGATACGACTATCGGCACAATGATCGCAGAGTCCACATCCCACATGTCGACAACCTCGTGAGCCAAGTCAAGATACTTGATTTGTTTATCTTTCTCGGCCTTCACGAGGTTCCCGTCATGCGGGACCGTTATGTCAAGTAGTATCATCATTATTACTCTTGTTAACTTTGATACTAATATTATGAGTTTATAGCATAACATTTATATTTTGCGCAATTTGTGGCAATTTATAAACAAACAATTTACAGTTATTTCAATTTTGTATTGAAAACAAGAATTTCGCAATTTATTGGTACACCGTAAGAGCACCGTTATAGCCGTCAAGAAATGCACCGAAAACTGTTTGACTGCGTGTTTTATACTTTACGGCAGAAATAATGCACCACATTCCGCTAGCCGTAGGTAACCTGCATTCTGTTTTGATAAGCAAAGGTTGTATTTTTGAAGACAAGTATTATTTTTAACAGACTTCAAAAAGGAGGGAGGAACTGTACTTATGTTTTTTTTGTGTGTTTACGCGATTACTCCGCCAATTATGAATAGATTTTGACGATTCTTTTTTGTTTGGGTCATGCAGTCATGCTTCAGAGGTGGTCCCATATATGTATTTTTTTTTTAACATTGCTTGCGCAGTTTTTGATTTGGCTTCAATAATACGTATTTTACTTTCGGAAGTTGGTGGCAAAACATAAAATTCAAAACCAAAGACCGACTTCCGAAATTAAAGTTATTTTTCAATTTTTTGTGTTTTTTCTTGGAAGTCGGTTGTTTTTTTTTTTGTAAGTACCCAAGTAAGTAAAAAGGTTTTTTATTTCACCTGTTTGTAAAAATAATTAGATAATGTTATCTAATGATTACTTACAATATAAATGAACTTCATTTTGGTTATAGTCTCATTTCGGTAACAATTTTTTTTTTAGTCCATCGTGACCTTTGTTCTCTTGTTTCAAATGTTTTGATTTGACGACAGGGTTACGTTATTGAGAACAAAATCAAGTAAATAAGTTAGTATTTCGCGAATTACAACAACAAAAGTCTTATCAAACCTACTTGAACAAAATTAAACAAAAGATAACCCACTCATTTTCGAAGAGTGCGTCTTCGTAGTCGGTCGAAATTGGACCAATTAATTGTGAATAGCTTGATTATAACAATTATTATACAGATAAATGGAGCATTATAAGTTTGAACCCGCAGTAAGTGCCTACTTACTTGATACATGGCCTAATACATGTGCTAATACGTCGATAGACAAGGCATATTCCATCGCGAGCATAGTTTCACCTTTAACCCTTATCTTATAATAATTAGTGCTTTTATAAGCGATAACGTCTCGAAACACTCATTTCTCTGTAAGAAGCCAAGGGGAATCGATGCCTCGCGGGGGATTATATTTAATTATGTTATAGTGATGTATTCGAATATTATGTTGCTCCAGACGGTTGAGTATGATCCGATGTGCGATAAGGAGAAGCCACAAAAAATTTCATTTGAAGATGTATCGGCGGCAGCCTTCAGAATTCAGAGTGAGATCGTGAAAACGCCTTGCGTGGTGAGTGATGAATTTTGATAGCTTACGTATCAACCTACCTGCTTCTACTTGTTAACATTTGTGTAGTAATTATAAGTAATTATCAAAACCCGGTAGTATGTCCACTCTAAGTGAAAAGTGGAAAATCAATGAAGAAATAAGTGTTTTTGGTTTAGATTATTAAGTTATGAGGTTTTTTACTAAACGATCAGTCGTGTAGGAGATTGTGTTTATTAGAATAATATAAATAAATAACGGATTAAGCAAAAAAATCCGGTTAAAGTATCTATGGACATACCGGTGTTTGATGTAAACTGACGCTTTCGTCAGTTTACATCAAACACCGGTATGTCCATATATGTACCGGTATGTATATATATGTACCGGAGTTTGAAAAAAAAATACTTTGAACTTGCCGACTGCAGCCATCCTAGATCTCAGACATTACGCTGATTGGTCGTCGCGGACGTGCTTGACTTTGACAAACACAAATGGCAATGGATAAACCGGGTTACGAGAGAAACGATCGATTTTAACAGTTATTTTTTTAGTGTTTTAGTTACAAACCTTGATTTGAAAAACACAAACTTAAACATTTTTAAATTTCATATTTGACCCCATTCACAGTTTAATTTCGAGTAGGGGTGTGACTTACCGGGTTTTGATAACGCATGGCTATGATAGTACTTACCTATTTAAATAGACATTACCGCATAACACACGATCAATTACAATCAGAGGAGCTCGTGGCTACGTAATAACAGCCGCGCGGGTCGATCCATCAGGTTAAGCTACGCTTGCCGCGGTTGGTCCGTTGATGGGTGACCATCTTAACATACCAAGACTCCTCCGTGCCTCGGAAAGCACGTTAAGCCGTTGGTACCGGCTGTCATTTGTGGATCTTTGACAGTCGTTACGGCTCGTTAGAAGCCCGAAAGTCTCACAACCAGTCTTACCAAGGGGTATCGTATTACCCAGTTACTGGGTTGTGGAGGTCAGATAGGCAGTCGCTTCATGTAAAATACTGGTATTCAGCTGCATCCGGTTAGACTGGAAGTCGACCCCTACATAGTTGGGAAAAGGCTAGGCAGATGATGACGCGATCAATTTCAATCTGAATCATTTTGAAGGATATTGCTAATCCATTGCTTCTTACTTATATTCGAAAAATTTGTCTGGTCAACAACGTAAATGATCGTGTGTTACGCAATTAAGCTGGCCGTAGAAAAATATTTCACATTTTCATTCGCACAATAATAAGAAATCTCCTAATCTTTCTTCATTTAATTTTGTGACTGTACCTACCTTTGCGATATTTTTAAACCTACACCCATATAGGTATTCCTCTTACAGAATTAATAGGTACCTGCCTACTGACCTATCTGTGAATTTCAGAAATCTCACATGTCTACGACTTTTGGGATGGATATTTATTTAAAAAATGATTTTCTTCAACACACTGGGAGGTAAGGCCATTTAATTAGTATATTAATTACTAATACATAAAAGTAGGTACGTTTATATCAAGCACGAAGCATCATTGATATTAGAGATGGGTTGTAACAGGTTAAACACGATATCATCTGTTATCACTTATCACTGTTACTGTGACAAAAAAATAACTAGGAGAGGTAGGTGCCTCGGCCAAGAGGTCCTGTCGCAGTCTTGAGCTTACGCACCGACGTTGCTTCGTGAGATAAGAAATAAAGGAAGAATAACGTTTATAATCGATAAACGTACAGTCAACCGCACATCAGTAGTAGATACACTAGACTTGCCCTACGAAAATCGCCCTCGCGACCACGGCTATTGTGAATTTAAGAAATAAATTAATTTACTCAGTTATAAACCTAGTACTATACCAGCTAACACCTAACACTATAAATAATAAACGATAATAAGTCTTACAAAAAGTTTGTAGGTACCTACTTATCAATTTCAGATGAGAATATTTTCTTGTTTCATACTTTTTAGGGCGTTCTATAAACCAAAACTATGTAGACATTAGAGATGAGTTATTAAACTATACCTTGAATAGAAAAGGCATCTAAATAATGCGACACCTAACCCTAACTGTTTTTGTCGCACTTTGTAACTTACCTAAATGCATGAAATAACGGTTTTAATTTATCTACAGTTTCAAAGAACGCGGTGCGCGAAACGCCCTGTTGTTGCTTTCAAAGGATAATAAAGCCCGCGGCGTAATTTCCGCATCTCTCGGTAACCACTCGCAGGCCTTGAGTTACCATGCGAACAAACTGAACATTCCTGCTACCGTCGTGATGCCGAACGTGGCTCCGATCATGAAGATAGAGAAATGCCGCTCCTTCGGAGCCAATGTTATCATACATGGACACGACATGAAGGAGGCTAAGTATCACGCCATGAGTATGGCCCAAGATCACTCGCTTACGTATATCAACGGGTGAGTTCAGTTATTTATTTTTTAATTTAAAAAGCTGTGTGGATCATGATCTTTGGAATTATTAGATACCTACCTATGTAATTTGTGAAATCGTAGTGTGTTTTATAATCAATGCATGGCTTACAACGCGGATGCGTCGATCGAGTTTCCCGACACTTTATTTGTCAGGTTTATTTTACCCGCAAATCTTGGTTACACATTTTTTACCAAAAGTCGCCTACGAAACAGACCTTGCTAATTTTCTAACCTGGAACACTTGTTGAGGTAGGTACGACCACCCTCACATCATGGCGGGACAGGGCACGGTGGGGCTAGAGATCATCGAGCAGGTGCCGGAGGTGGACGCCGTTCTGGTGCCGGTGGGCGGCGGCGGGCTGCTGGCCGGCGTCGCCACCGCCATCAAACACCTCAAGCCGCACGTCCTTATCTACGTAAGTGCTATTTTCCCGAAAGGGCAACAGTAGGTAAAGACAGGTTGTGTTTTTCACGAGTACCTATCTATGTACCTATGTGGGAGTTTCACTGCGAATGCGGCTCGCTGCACCGAATAACACATTACAAAAATTACAAACAAATGTTGCAAAGTCAGTCTCCGCCTTTAGTTTAAAAATTAAACACATACGTACACACGGCTACACATCAAGCTATACATTTCCAGTATAAGCTGAGCGCGCATTCTACGGAAATCCTGTATAATGCGAGATCAGCATAAACTGGAAATGTGTACCTACAGATCTAGCTACAGTTTGTACAAAGGTTATCAGAGGTCTGAGGCTAATTCCTATCTATTTCTAGATTAATGATCCAATGTTTTTGGTACAAAGGGGGTCTATCAAAATGCCTAGAATTTGATCATCTCGTTATGATCTTATCAGCGCCCAAATTGCGTAACAAACGATCGATCACAATGTATTTCATTTTGACAGTTGAACAACATTCATCGCGATATTACGTTGTTGAGCAGACACATTTTTGACCGACTTCTAAAAGGAGGAGGTTATCAATTCGGATGTCTATGTTCTATGTCTATGTTAGGGTTTGATTTCCGCACTTAGTGGACCATTGAAAGTGGGCCATGGCGGCCGTTTATGGTTAATTCGGATGTTTATACATAAATATATTTAAAAAAAAATTAATGTTTGTCCGAGCATAACTCCGTCATATGACGGATTTGCAAAATTTTGTTTTTGTTTGAAAGTGTATACTTCCGAGATGGTTCCATTATTGTCATCAGGTCAGGATCTGACGACAATAACGACGTCCTGGAGAAATCGAGCGAACTCCTCAAATACACCTATGGCGATTTTGGTATTTTTAATTGTAACTCGTGCAGTTGCTCTCCGAAAGCACCATTCGGTGAAGTGGGATTGATGATTTAGACCGGAACTACTCGATAATAAGTATTTCACGGGTTGCGATTCGATTGTTTCAATAGGGTTGCCAAGCAATTTATGCTCGTCACATTGCATAATTATGGTGAAGCGGAGCCGATGGTGAAGTACCAGGAGAACTCCTCAACGATTAACGTCCCTTTTTTTTCGCGATTTCAAAGTTAGTCTCATATTAAAAGTTATTCATTTCGATGGTCTCTAAAGCACCTCTTAAAGTTTGTAAAGTTAGGTAATTTTAACACCTTATATGTGTATGTACTTATTTCACTTTAAATAAAAACTATTACGTACACTACATACGTCCTACTTAACAACTCTGAACTGGACTTAGGACTTGTTGTTTGTGTTAAGAAGATCATTGCTTAGTCCGAGTCTATCTCTATCTTTCCACTTATTTATTATTTCTAAGACTAAACACAAATCTCTGCTGTAGGTAAACCGTAATAATTTATCTCAACAGACTCCTTTCGTTGTGTACCTATAAACGAAGTCAAAGGTCACGCAGATAAACAAACATTGACACACACTTTTTCTTATCGTGTAGTTGGCTTAATAACTATTTCTTGCTTTGATTAGGAAAACCCGGAAACTCGGATCAATAAATCAATGATAGCTCACTATTGATCCGAGTTTCTGTGGTTCCCTGACTGATAACAAAGATAATTGGATAAATGAATAGCGAAAATAGATAATTGGATAAATGAATAGCGTATTATAGGTAAACATTTGTACTTACCTGATCGGATGATCTATAATACCGACCTAGGTACAAGTACCTAATTCCTATCTCTACTTCTTCGGTAGATTAATTCAAAACAAAAGTGTGGTGAAGCTTGGCGAATGGCGATGCTAATAAAACACGCATTAACATGATGTAATGCGGTATCTTTTTACTTGGCCTAAAACTATAAACAACAGATTATTCGCATTCTTGTTCACACCCGTCATAAGCAGTTTTCGCATATAACATAATAATATGATATGTTAGAATACCGAAATGACATTGATGATGATAGTTTGATAGCGCCCGAGGCGGCGGCGGCGGCGCCGCGGTTATGTCCTTTATGTAACTATAGAGTACGTCACAAAAAAAGAACTCACAACAACATACAAGCAATTTGCATATATGTATAAAGGCTCTTACATACTGGCGCGATTTGTCGCGCGACGCGACGCGTTGTTCGCCGTGAAGTTTTCTCAGAAATTGTTTTGTTAAGATTCGAGTGACGCGACGAATCGCGCCAGTATGTAAGAGCCAGTATGTATGTATTTACCATACCTAAGTCCTATTTCAGCATTAATCCTATTTCAGCATAACTGTGTTTGTAATTTTATAAATGATGTTATCCAGGGCGTGGAGACGGAAAAGTGTCCCAGCATGCAGTGCGCGATGAAGCACGACGAGCCGATGAGCGTAGAGATCAGGTCCACCCTGGCAGATGGCCTGGCTGTGCCCACCGTCGGGTACAACGCCTTTGCCACCGTCAAGTGTAATGTCGACAGAATGGTAAGTGCCTCCCTAGTCGTCGCTACAGAGTTCATGGTCACATTTAATGTATAACCCTGATTACCCTCAAAATTATCGGTATCATTGTTGTTTTTTGTCTGGTTGCCAGTTTTAGTTTTAACTAGCTGTGCCCCGCGCTTTCACCTGCATAGGTCTCGATCCCGTGGGAATATAGGAATAAAACGTACCCTATGTCCTATTCCAGGTCATGGTCTACCCATGTGCCCCATTTCATCCTCTCTAGAGTAGGAAACGTCGCGGCGGCGTCGAACGGTTCGCGTGTTGCATTTTATACTCGTGATAACTTCGAAATTAAATGTACAATCCGAATGAATTACAGACAGACAGACAGACGGAAATGGCGAAACTATAAGGGTTCCTTGTTGACTATGGAACCCTAAAAAAGTATTTCACTGCTATACCCTTGATGATAAAACTACATTAAATTTAATTGAATAAAAAATAATACTACGATACGAATGTAACCAACTTTTGTTTCTACCGGCGATATAATTAAAATAACACAAAAGCTGCTATTGTAAAATAACTATGATACGGCTTGTACACAAAACTGCGTTGCGACGTCGTCGCATCGTAAAAATCAGCGACGGCACCCTAAGATTTTCGTTGCAAATTCGCATCGCGCCGATTCGCAGTTTTGTGTACATTCGGTGAATTTTTGGTATGTAATTATTACGTATTATTTTACGTTATTACATATTTTTTATGTATCATCAATAGTTTTCCCAGCGCATGCCAGATAATGAATTTTATTGGCAAAATTTTGATACTTTGGGTTACATTATTGCCATTTTTTTTAAAGATCTTTAACTTTTTTGAAAATAAATTATAGCCTATATTACTTCCAGTTAATTTAGCTTTCCTTTGGTGAAAAAATGTTTAAAATCGGTACAGTAGTTTCGGAGCCTATTTCGTACAAACAAACAAAACAATCTTTCCTCTTTATAATTTTAGTATACTTACATGAATGGCCAAAAAATGGCCCTAGCTAAATATTTTTCATGATTTGAAGAAAGCCTTGCATACTTAGGTGGCGCGACTGCGCGAGGCGCCTCGGACCACGAGGCCCTAGATAGGTGATGGCATTGGTTTTCAGGTTTCATTTTTTTTAACAGAGTGGAACCAATCCGGATGTGTTAAGAATTATGATAAAGAATTTTATCGGTTAATGGCTATGAGTACATGAAGCCGATTGACGTATCGGCTACGTATTGTATTTTTGAATAAACGAGAAATCGAATCGTATTTAATTGCGTAACTTTATCGCGTTAGGTACCCATTGTATTGATAAAATATAATTATTTTTGGAAGTAGGCACCTATACCTAATGTTTTTCAAAGTATTCTTAACGTCCTATTTTACGGAGATTCTTTTCTCATGGTTTTTATATGTTTATAAGTTTATTCAAGCATGGCAGTGTTCCATGCGCGCCTACATGGGAGGACATGCCGCCGTAGATCGGCCGCATTTGGTGATGGGGCCCGCTAGTAGGGGGTGCGGGGAATGTACCCGGGCCCCCGACTCCTGGTAGTAGTAGGAACAGCATTGGGGTTTTAGTCGATAGAAGTCCGACATAACTCACTGTTCTCTCAAGACGGAGGATATCCATGAGGATTTCCTCACGGAAAAAATAATGCAAGGTTTAGGTACTCAAGCAGCACCGTGATCCATTTAATTTAATGCTCACCTATCAATTACCTGTTACCGATTGTGGTTGATTGTTTGACAGATCACTGTGAATGAGGACTGGATCGCTCGCGCCATCTTGCGCCTGATCGAGCAGGAGAAGTACGTGGTGGAGGGAGGGGGGGCTGTCGGAGTCGCCGCCATCATGGCTGGACTCGTCCCTGAGCTGGCCGGCAAGAAGTTAGTGCTTTTAATTATGAGCGTCTTTTATCAAACAAGAAAACCATTTGCAGAGTCAGCTTTTGTTATGTTTCAGGGTGGTGTGTATTCTGTCGGGCGGTAACATCGACACGACGATCCTGGGCCGGTGTCTGGAGCGAGGCCTGGCTGCTGAGCAGCGCCTCGTGAAGTTCAAGGTGACGGTGAGCGACCGGCCCGGTGGCATCGCGGAGCTCTGCAAGCTCATCTCTTCGACCGGAGTCTCCATCAAAGACATCATGCAAGAGCGGGCTTGGGTTCATGGCGATATCTTCAGTGTTCGGGTAAAGATCTAGTTCTTAGTTTGATTTCTTATAACATTTCCTTTTACTTTTACGTAGACTAAGCAGCTGAGGTTAATGATTTGAATTTTGTTTATAGGTGAAAGTGGTGTGCGAAACCCGTGGTCCTGAGCACTTGGAAGAGCTACGCGGAGTGATCTCCACCACGTACCGGGAATGGGACTTCGCGGGCGAGTACGACGCCTACCCGCGCCGGATTAGCACCGAGTCCCTGGACGAAGTGTCACACTAACTTACTGACATATGTACAATAACTAATCAATATTAATACCTATCTGGTGGCAGTGCCCTAGACCTGTGTAGAGGTGTATAGGTAACTAAATAGCCGTAGAGCCCGATTAGCCAGAAAATATTATCTTCATTAATCAGGACCAGTTCAAGTTCAAACTGTGAGTTTCAAACAAATAGAACTTAGTGGTTACGAGCAGTATAGACGAAAAGGTGGCTTGAATTACAAATAAAAATTATAGACGAAAAAGTTTTGTGGGAATCGGTTGTCATGATACTCGTAAGGGCATGTAATGCGAAGGAATGAGGAAAATGTAGAGGAATGTAGCTGCTAAGTTTGATGTGTCAAGTGTCTTTAGTGAACTGTTATTTGACATATTCTATTGAAAACCGAACAAAAGATATTTATTGAATACCAAAATATTTACACACAGTTACATTTACATATTATAATGTACATGTTTCAATATTTAGGAAATATGTTCATATTTACATGGTCAATTTTCTAATCTGTTTCCTTTGTTTTTTTTTTTTTATATATGAAGTTTTTAAGGTATTTATAAAGGTAGTTCACTTATCTGTGATAGGTAAGAAGATTAATAATCTGACATTATTAAATTACTTCAATAAGCTATTTTTATTTTAAAGTATTGTATAAACAGACCGACTGCAGGTTAGTTAACTTAAATAAAATATATTAATAATACCTACCAGCTTATTAATGTCCCACTGCAGGGCAAAGCCCTATTCTCAAACAGAGAAAGCACGAAAAAATAAATAAATCATTTATTTTGGTACTTATGTATATTACCTGAAGCGTAAGTATAAATAACATTATTGGTAATTCTAGTGCCGAGCAGTTTGGGGTTGAAATCGTCGGGTCAACTTTCTCTAACACTTCTAGTAGGAACTCTAAGTGTTTTGCACATGTCCTTTATTCGTGATTATAGAACTGCTGCAACTATAGAATGCTCCAGAACCCACTAAGTACATGCCTTCCCATGCACGGGAACGGGAAGCACCTTAAAGTAGGTACAAACAACAAAAAGGTTTTCATAGTTTTCTTTACTCCCGAGTTTTTGGCCAAACAAGGTACCTACTTATTTCATAAATCGAATTTTAAACTGTTCAGATATTTTATGTTTTAAATGTATTTGTTGGTCTGAGGGCCATAAGTACATATTTTTTTCAGTTTCATGTCAAGTTAGATGCTGCTAAACAAACAAGAGATGAGGACAATTGAATCACTGACAGCACAAATGACAGAGCGCTAGGTGGTCTTATTGAGACTCGGGAAGTGCTCGCCTCTACCTCAAAGGTGCAGCATAAATCGCAGTTAAGAGACGAGAACATAAGATGCAGGTACTGCTAAAAAAAGCCGCCGCATTAAGAAATTGCAAACAGTGGATAAATGATGGCAGACCGAAAAATCTACACAGTCTTCGTCCAAGCAGCATCAAGTGCAGAATATAACGTTGATAATTTACACTTGCTCTGAAGAAAGCGATACTTACAGAAAATTGGTCTGTAATGATGTGAAATAATGGTGCTACGACTCACGTCACTAATAGGGGAGACATATTCACATTTTTTGAGGACTTTGGATCGGACAACACAGGCATTACAACAGCAGATGGGACTGTAGTTCCTGCAAAAGGGAAAGAAAGGGTCTTAACTAGAGATGCGTCGAATGTAGGATCAACCGAATACGAATATTCGGCCGAATATTTGATCCAAAATGTACCGAACCGAATATTAGGCTGAATCATTCGGTTCAATTCTGCGCGGTGAACAGGTTTGTACACGTCGGTACGGGTGCTCTGCAAGAACCGGGCGGCGCGTTTGCCTCTGCCGTTTGTCGATGCATCGCTGTTTCGGTTACATATTGCAGTTCTCACATAGGTATTGTTTAAAAAAAAATCAAGTAATAAAAACTAAAACCCAACTACGACTTAAAAGGTATAAACAAGACACCACAGACAGACAAATTAAAAATCCGGAGTCACACGTGTTAGGGCATAAATCGAACAGATTACGTGTGACTCCGGATTTTTAATTTGTCTGTCTGTGGTGTCTTGTTTATACCTTTTAAGTCGTAGTTGGGTTTTAGTTTTTATTACTTGATTTTTTTTTTAATCTTTTGGGGTTATAATATATATATTTTTGAAATGTGCTCATTAAGCCCTTTCATTTGATACCCAACAAGGTACGATTAAACCATTTTTTTTTTTAAGTTCCTCACTATATGTCCTCTAGAGGGCGCCATTTTTAATTTAATGTGACTTCACATAGCCTATAACCAGCGGACAATCACGACGCTTCTAACGATACCTCATTTGTCAAATTGTGATAAGTGGTTTGGAAGATAGGAGGGAACAGATGAACATACATACATACATACATACATACATACATACATACATACATACCGGTCAAAATCATAACCCTCCTTTTTTCTTCGCCGTAGTCGGGTAATGAAATGTGCTCATTAAGCCCTTTCATTTGATACCCAACATGGTACGATTAAACCATTTTTTTTTTAAGTTCCTCACTATATGTCCTCTAGAGGGCGCCATTTTTAATTTAATGTGACTTCACATAGCCTATAACCAGCGGACAATCACGACGCTTCTAACGATACCTCATTTGTCAAATTGTGATAAGTGGTTTGGAAGATAGGAGGGAACAGATGAACATACATACATACATACATACATACATACATACATACATACATACATACATACCGGTTAAAATCATAACCCTCCTTTTTTCTTCGCCGTAGTCGGGTAAAAATTATCTCGGAACTGCATACTTTGATTGAAGTTTATTATACGAGTATTACGTCGATGAACGTTTTTGATTTCTGAAAAAAGTTGTTACTCAAAGCAGTGTTCTTATAATTGTTAATTTCATAGAAAATGTATATAGCTGTTTATAATTAGTAAAAAAAAAGCAGAAGTTTATTTGATTAAAATTTTATTTAAATTGATTGTAAAAGTTAATCTTTTTTATTTTATCAA
This sequence comes from Lithophane socia, assembly GCA_947522985.1. Lineage (NCBI taxonomy): Eukaryota > Metazoa > Arthropoda > Insecta > Lepidoptera > Noctuidae > Lithophane > Lithophane socia. The sequence goes on along the minus strand of OX383270.1, from coordinate 9,568,476 downwards.
TCAATAATTGGTACAAAAAGTAGTGTCTCTTTTATTTACAAAAAACTATATACACCTTTCGGAAAAAACACACTTATTCAATAATTACTTAACCTTAGAGCGGTAGCACACGGCGTATTTTAAACGCGCAGGCGACGCGCGTTTCATGAACGCCCCGTGTCCCGTGTGCTTAGGTTACAAGGTTGCGTTCAAATCTCGTTTTAAGCGCGTTTACGCGCGCGCGCGCGCTGCGTGCTGCGCTGTGCGCTGGGGCCCTTACTGTTTAATAAAATGTTATTTTTTTTAATATTAAAAATAATTTAAATATTCGGTAATTATTATATTATATTATATCCATGTTAGCTGCACAAGATAAACTGTAAAATAGCACATTTATTTCCACCACGAAAGAGTGCAGACTGGAATTAAATGGTCAGATTTTAGCAGTTGGGAACAGGAACCAGAGTGGAGGACTGAATAAGTAACAAATGAAGACAGTTCTACCTAGCAAACCTGTAGAGATTAATTGCTATTAATCCATCGAGCTTACTCCATAGTTATATCATGAAAGATTTGGTCACCAAAACAAGAAATACATCAAAGATCTTGTCAAGAGGGAACTAGGGATAAATCTAAATGATAAAGATGATATACAGCCTGCATTAAATGAAGGCTGCATTTATGGAAAGGCATGGCAAACGAGAAAGAGCTAGTATGCCTGGAGAGCTGGTTCACACCGATGTATATAGACTGGACATTCCTTGTGTGGACATTCCCTGAAAGTTACTCGAAATGTCACTACTTTGTTCTTTTAAAGGATGACTTCTCCGCGTTTCGTCATATTTATATTCAAAATGCTATTAAGTGACAATGGTAGGGAATTTGATAATAAAGCGGTTCGGGAGATACTTAACAGGCAGGGAATAATCCAGCGGTTCACGATACATACACGCCCGAACAAAATGGTGGAGAAAGAGAGAACAGGCCCCATGGAGAAAGTGGAAACAGCTCGTTCATACATGCACGCAGGAGACGAATTTTCACAGGCCCTGTGGGCAGAGCTTATCAATACAGCTGCATACGTCCTTAATTGCCCGAGACCCACAAGAGAAAAAGGGAAAGTACCATAAGTGCTGTGGCATAAGATCGCACACTTGCGTGTGATAGGGAGTGAATGTTCCTTTCATATTCCTAAACAAAAAGAAAGAAGTTAAATAAGAAGGCTATCAAAGGTAGACTTATTGGATACGATAACGACGACGGATATCGCACCTGGAATGGAAAACAGATCGAAACATCTAGAGATATCACCTTTTGTCCAAGCTCTAGCTTCTCCTGTAAGACAGTCAGTCCAATTATTGGGAGAACAAGAAAATGAGATCATAGAAAATGAAAAGGCTTTTTCAGATTGTGAAAATGAAGAGTTCGTAGATGCTATTCCACCTGATGTTGAGATGCCGATGAATTCAAAGAACAATGTTTCTATACCGGACGTTCCAAGGTAGGGTAATCTCAGAGACAAAAGTACTCTACGACCTCCACAACACGTGGATGACTTTAAATTATTCTCGACGATTCGATTCTAGAAAGAGAACCTTCAACGTATAAAGAAGCAGTATCAAGTAGTGCAAATAAAGATGGTTAGTAAGAAGCCATGAAGAATTATATCGATTCTATAGAGAAGTTTAAATTCTGGGACTTGCAAAATCTACCGAGAGATCGAAAAGCCCTGCCATATAAATTGGTTCATAAAGTTAAATCAAACCCTGACGGTACAGTCGAGAAATATAAAGCCAGCACCCTAATTGCGTAATGCACATTCGGTCAGAATTGGAATCGGTTTGAAACAAATGTCTAATGCATTGCTTCTTATGTACGAAAAAAATATCTGCTCAACAACGTAACTTACAAACTTATGAAGCAATGTATTAGACATGTGTATCGAACCGATTCCAATTCTGATTGATCATGTATTACGCAATTAGGGTGCCGATTAGTTGTGAAAGGGTTTAGGCAAAATAAGGGTTCTGACTGCAATGAACGGAGACACTGCGTTCTATTCAGTTTGATGTTGCATCAGCCTTCCTTTTAACGGTGTTTTGAGTGAAGATATGTATATGAATAGCCAGAAGGCTTTGAGGATGGGACATCAAGCGTATGTCACCTAAAAAAGAACCTCTACGGATTAAATCAGGCACCGCGCTGCTGGAATTATTGTTTTTCAGAAACTCTTAAATCTTTAGGTTTTAAGACCAGCGACGCTGATGCCTATATATGCAAACCATGGGTGATAAGAAAATCATAATAGCACTCAACGTCGATGATGGTTTAGTTGCACTTGACTTGAAAAAGATTTTGCTGATCACAACCAAACCAGCTTCATATTATGTCGGGTTAGAAATAGAGCAAATGGAAGATGGCTCGATTTTAATAAAGCAAAAGGCTTACGCAAGAAAGGTCTTGGAGAGATTCAATATGAGAGACTGCAATCCAGTGTCGACTCCCTTACAGAGAACCAGTAGGCTCGCTCGCTTACTTGATGGTGGGCACTCGCCCTGATTTGGCTTATGCTGTTGAAGTGGTTTCGAATAGCTTAGAAAACCGACTTACAGTGATTGGTGTATCAATGGTAAAGCGCATAATGCGATTTTAAAAGGAACATTGCTAAAAGAAATAAACTATGTTCATGATGCGGATTCTCCTAACCAAATCAAAGCTTACAGTGATGCTGATCATGCTTGATGTTTGAAAACAGGCCGCTCTACAAAAGGAGTATTGTGTTTATTTTCAAAAGGTGCAATCTCCTGGTTTAGTCAACGACAAGCTTCAGTTGCCATTAGCACCCCAGAAGCCGAGATTGTAGCAGTACGCGAGGCTGCAAGAGAATTATTTTAGCTAAAAAGACTATTTAAAAATATGAATGGTCAATAAGAAATTCCTGTTTTATTCGTGGATAACGAAGCTGCGGTGAAACTAGCGCATAATCCCGAATTTCGTCGAAGAAACAAACATGTTCGTGTAAAACATTTTTTCATTAAAGAACTTGTGGTTTAAAACAGCACTGTGGTCGAAAGGTGCTCTTTTCACAGGTGGCAGATCTGCTGACTAAGGGTCTCCGCACACGGACCAGCCCCAACCTGTAGTAAACGCCGCGGCGGTTGTGGCTGTCGCGTGTGGGCCGTTTGCGGCGAGTCCATATAAAATGTATGAAAACTTCAGGAAATATGCCGGTGGCGGCGTTTTGTGGTTGTGACCGGTGGCCCGTGCGCGGAGACCCTAAGGCCCAGACCCAGACTACAGGAACTTTGACAGAACTTAGTCTGAAGGATTAGAAGGCCGACTAGCAGCTGAGGGAAAGTATTAAAGCCCCTTTGGCATGTTACAGCTGCAGTGAAAAAGTGTCTTATTATCACGGTTCATGAGATACAGCCTGGTGACAGACGGACAGACAAACAGACAGACGGACGGACAGCGGAGTCTTAGTAATAGGGTCCCGTTTTACCCTTTGGGTACGGAACCCTAAAAAACATTGTGTCAGTGCTGTAAGTAGGTATGTCAAGCTGTCTACGATGTCAAGAGAAATCGTCAAGTTGCAAATTCAAATTTTTTTGTACTTACTCTCTTTACGACTTTCATACGTATTATATATTAATATCCATTTTAAAATTCTTTCAGTGAAAAAGGCACCTGCATTAGCAGTGCCGGCGATAGGGGGGGGCGTGATGGGGCGATGGCCCAGGGCGACAAATTCTGGGGGGCGCCAAGGTCTGAAGTTGGAGTCTCTTGCCTCTCCTGGTGCAAACCCTCAGAACTGTGCTCTACGCTCTGTGCATATGCATATTTAGCTCATAAGTCTGAAGCATTTTCTTCCCGGTGACAATATTTCGTGTATAACCGTACTCAATTTCATACGACAGCGCGAAATTCAGGAACTGTATCCAAATGTTTGGATTGCTTTCCGGATTTTTGCAACCATTCCGGTTACTGTTGCAAGTGGAGAACGCAGTTTTTCAAAACTAAAACTAATAAAAACGTATCTTCGATCAACAACCTCTCAATCGAGACTCTCTAACCTAGCTACTCTGTCGATTGAAAATGAAATCGCTGGACAATTAGATTTTTCTCAATTAATTCGATCATTTGCTGACAAAAAACGCCCGGAAGGTGAAATTTTACTGAAGAACATCATTCGAAAAAACAAACAATTTAAGAAAGTTATCAAAAATTAACAAAATGTTCAATCTAAATGAAAAGTAAAAAAAAAAATGTGCGAGAAATTCAAATTTGAAAAGAAATTTGTGAATGACAAAAAAAATCAAAAGGAATAAAAATATTTAAAAAAATAAAAAATAAATTAAAAAATATAAAATGTAAAAAAAATTAAAAAATATAAAATAAAATATAATTTATATAAAAAAGAGGAGCTACAAAACTTTCTACGTCCGCGTCGTTAGCTCTGGGTAACGCTAAAGGAAAGATGAAATTCTTAATATAATTTTACTTGGGATCAGCAAAAAACTAACACTTGATATTGCTTCCCTCAAGTGGGCGCCACAATATTTTCGCCCGGGGTATCAGTGGCCCTTACGCCGGCACTGTGCATTAGGAGTAACCCTTGATAACTTTTCTGGCTTTATACCTATCGACGGTATGTGTCGTACAAGAATAGCTTCAGCCTGTATCACCCAAGTGTCGTAGTTCTCTCTAGTTGGAGGATCAATTTTAGGCTCGACATTTCGGGTACTTCCTCAAAATGTATTATTTCGTACACGCTTTGCTACCATGTTACATAAAATACAATATTTCGGTTAATACTGAAAGTACCTGTATCCTGTATCCTAGCCACAGAGTATATTTTTATATAGCAACCATACTGATGTACCTTATATATTATTAGGTCTGCGCCTATACCATGAGATGTCATGTCATCGAAAAATTACTAGTTCTACCAGAAAATTACTAGTGCTACCAGAAAATTACTAGTGCTACTAGGCTACTGTGAGGTGTAGTTTGATTGTAAATGGTGTGTGTTATCGATTATGCCCAGAGCGGAGGTGTCGTTTTGGCATACTTCACTGTATTGTTCGCAGCGCTGTCTTGGTTTCTTATCCGGCAAAAAATCCGTTTATCCACTAGATAAACGGATTTTTTAGGCTTAGGATGGATTTTTTGGGGTGGATCAACGGAAAACCCCTTTTTAACCGACTACTTCAAAAAGGAGGAGGTTCTCAATTCGTCTGTATGTGTTTTTTTTTGTTTTTGTTACACGATTACTCCGCCAATTATTAATTGATTTTCATGATTCTTTTTTTGCTTGGTAGGTAGGTCATGCTTTAGAGGTGGTCCCATATAAATTTTATTAACATTGCTTGCGTTAGCTTCACGTATTTTCCCACTTAGTATGGACGATGTTTTAAGTAAGTTATTTACATAGCAGGTAGTGGTATTCCAATTTGTGTGGGGGTACCACAACGAAAAAGTGAAAAATAAAATTTTTTTACAAAAAAAAAAAACAACCGACTTCCAAAAAGACACTAAAAAGTGAAAAATACGTAACTTTAATTTCGGAATTTCGCGTCTTTGGTTTTCAATTTTCGTTTCTTGCCACAGACTTCCGAAATTAAAGTTATTTTTCACTTTTTGGTGTTTTTTTTTTTAAGACGGTTGTTTTTTTTTGTAAAAAGTTTTTTAGTTGTTCTTTTTACCTCACGTTTATTTTGGGTGTGTGTATGAAGTTCATAAGGGAAAGTACAAAAGTCGTGTGGACTAAGTCGCGGGCGAAGTGGTAGTGTGGCCCTAAAGTAGTAATGCATACAAGCGATCGCGTCGAACGCGTACCGCGTACCTACTCGCGATAGGGTTTTTCGGTAAGGACATAGGGGAAAATCTGCGTGATTTCAACCTAAGTAAATCAAAATGAACAGGCTTTTGTACGCGAAAGAGCAGTTGGTAACTTTTTTATTAGGTTTGAGTATGTAACCTACCAAAGGCAGGTGTCAAGTCAAACATGTTTAGAAAAAAAATGTCATCTCTTCAAATTAAATTTAAAAAGCCAACCTCCTTCATGCAGTCCTTCTGTCATCTCTAAAACACTCACTGAGCAACCTCTCAGAAATAAAAATAAAGTGAAAATTAAAGTGTCAAGCATAGCAAAATGTCAGCATTTTCAGTATAATTTGATTAATGATTTAAATAATCTGTTTATATTTCAGACACAATGCAAAATGAATAGTTTAAAAATGTAAATATACAAGCAAAAAAAAAACAATAACTCCAGAAAAACAGTAAAACCTCGAACATGAATCCAAAAGACGTTAGTAATTCACAAAGAAGTTTTATCTTAGTCAAACTGCGGATATAGTCGTTCTTGGGATAGATTCATCCCAATTACGGAACCCTTCATTGTGCGTGGTCCGACACGCACTTGCCTTGTTTTTATTGCCAAACTAGGCATATAAATCGATTCGTAAGCTAGTTTTACCTGTGATAGCTACTTCCATATGGTCTTCTATGCAAAGCTATGAGGTCTTTGTTTGGTTATTGTTACAGATACAAGACTCTTATTTTTAACCAATAACGATCCTTAAATTATAGGAATCGGCCATTAGTGTAGTCTGGTGCCACCACACCGGGGTGACAATATTAGTTGAAACATTTCAAAGGTTACTGTGCGTTTGCACTGGCGAAACATTTACAACAAAACATGTTGGAATCTTTATTTTCTGTCAATTTTCCATACAATTTTTGACAGGAACTAGAGACTTCAACATGTTTTGGTTATTAATGTTTCGCCAGTGCAAACGCGCAGTCAGGAAGGACTCATCAATATATTTAACTGGTGTAGGCCCCGCTCGCCCCCTTCGGGACCAACTCTGAGTAAGACCGGTAGTTATGGTTATCGAAAAAGAAATCTGTTACGGTTTAAAAATTAAAAAAATATCTTTACACTTTTTTTTTTTTTTTTCCTTGCCTACGCTGTCCCACTCCTGGGCAAAGGCCTCCCTCCACTCCGTCCATCTTTCGCGAGCCCGCGCGTCCTCTTCTATATCTTTATACTAAAATACTTTTTTTTTTTAAACCGGTTCAGATTTATTTTCTGAACAAGATTCTTGAAACTGATTTTTTTTTTCATAAAATTAACCAAATACAAAAAATAGTTTTAAAGCATCTTAACATGTCTAGGATCCAGAATATGATGAGTGGTGTGATCCAGACAATCCACGTAAAATAAAATATGAAGGTGTACTAGCTGCTTCAAAACGAATAGTAGGCCAGGTTGTTCGGACACCATTGCAGGTACTCATTTACTTACACGTAAAATATGTGGGCTGAATAGAACAGTACAAAATTACCTAAAATTGGAGGTGCAAAATAAATAATGTATTGCATTTTTATTTTTGTAGAAATCTCACATGTCGCAGAAACTGGGTTTGGAGTTATACTTGAAAGAGGAATTTTTACAGGTCACAGGAAGGTAAGCAATTATTTTAATAATAATACACTCTAAGTAAAGTAAGGTCGCTTGCCGGAGTTGGTCGCTTGCCGGCGTTGGTCACTTGCCAGGGTTGGTCGCTTGCCGGGGTTGGTCGCTTGCCGGGGTTGGTCGCTTGCCTGGGTTGGTCACTTGCCAGGGTTGGTCGCTTGCCGGGGTTGGTCGCTTGCCTGGGTTGGTCACTTGCCGGGGTTGGTCCGTGGATGGGTGACCATCTTTACATATCGAGACTCCTCCGTGCCTCGGAAAGCACGTTAAGCCGTTGGTCCCGGCTGTCATTCGTGGATCTTTGACAGTCGTTACGGGTCGTCAGAAGCCCGAAATTCCGACAACCCGTCTCACCAAGGGGTATTGTTACTGGGTTGTGGAGGTTATTATTAAACGTTATTATTACTAAGGACCGTAACCGAGTGAAAAACCGTAACTTTTTAGACCGTAGTCAACAAGGAACCCTTATCCCGTAAAGACCGTTCATCTGTCTGTCCACGGCTTAGCTCAGAGACTGTAGCACTAGAAAGCTATAATTTGGCATGGCTACGTGGCTATACATTATTATTCACGTCGACTAAGATTTTTTTAGAGTCCCTTCCTACGCGGGGGATATTTTTTTTTTAGTCTATCCCTTGCTTCCTATCCTCATCTGCCTAGCCTTTTCCCAACTATGTTGGGGTCGGCTTCCAGTCTAACCGGATGCAGCTGAATACCACTATTTTATATGGAGCGACTGCCTATCTGACCTCCACAACCCAGTTACTGGGTAATACGATACCCCTAGCTTTGAGAGATCGTTATAACTAAGGCCTTAAAAAGTAAAAAAATAACTTTAGTTTTGGAAGTTGATGGCAAAAAACTTAAATACAGAACCAAAGATTATTTTTCACTTTTGGGTTATTTTTTTATTAAAAAAAGTTTATAATTATTCACTTTTTAGTTGTAATACCTAATACCCCACACCAATTAGTACTACTTCCCATGTAAAAAAACAGTGACATGAAGTTTTAAAACAATTGAAACACTCTTTTGTTTATAGGATCACTCTGTCTGTCCCAATGGACCGATGTATTTCTGTGACCCAAATACGGACGTGTAACGAAAATAAATGAATTTTGAATATGGGGTCACTTTCGGGGGGGGGGGAAATTAGAAAATGAAAAAAAAAAGTTTTTCATACTGTATTGTGTGACATATCAAATGAAAGGGCTTGTTGCGAGGCCGAGGATCTCGAATACATTTCTTTATAATTTTAAAATAAATACTTTTACAGATATTTAAGACAGTAGATGAAAATTGACTATTCCCGTCATATCTCCGAAACTACTGAGCCTAAAATGTAGAAAAATATATTGAAAATAGTTCTATACTTTTAGATTACAGGAAAACCTATAACAACTCTATGATCTTAAAAAAAAACACGGTAAATCTCCCAATATTGTGCGTACAAACTTACATTTGTAGTTGGGACGTGTCTGGGAGAACATGTTTTTCAACTACAATGTTGTATGATCTTGGGATAAAGTCATCCCAACTACGGAAGGAACCCTTCATTGTTCTGTCCGGTTTTTTTTTCCCCATTTGTCGCAATTAACTATAATACGCAGCCACACTTACTTGCGGAGCAATTATTCTTATCCTGAACTGCTCAGAGAGAAAATTTCCTGCCTGCCAATAGGCGATTTGTTAAATAGCCTCTGCTTACACATTACAATAAACTCAGGAAGCAATTAAGAGTCATCCGACGCCCAAGCACTCTAGATCTCCCCCGCGGAAGGCATCTAGCGGCACACAGTGGCATAAACAAACATACAACATAAAACATAAAATTTAGTTAATTTCGTAAATAACACTATTACAGCTAAAATGTGCCAATGCGATGATATAACTTAAATAATAAAACAACATACCGATAACAAGAAACCTAAGAACTGATGATACATTTTCAATACACTTGCTGTGAAATATATACAAATCAGTACCTAGATTTGATGCAGATAGCATAGGTATTATACCAGCAATGTGACAGGCTATAGTAAGAGTATCGAAGCATCTACTATCTATCTAAACTCACCTGTACAATGTATTTTTTTATAGTTTCAAGGAACGCGGGGTATGCAACACTTTAGCATTGCTAAGCGACGAACAAAAGAAAAATGGTGTATCAGCTGCTAGTACTGGAAACCACGCCTGCGCTCTGTCTTACCACTCTACTCGGTTGGGTATACCCAGCGTGGTCTACATGCCTGTGCGTGCACCTATTAACAAAGTCAACAAGGCAGAAAGACTAGGCGGAAAAATAGTATTACATGGTGCAACGTTGGCTGAAACAAAACTTTTTGCTATGACCAAATCAAAAGAAAAAAAAATGATGTACGTTAATGGGTAAGGCTCAATCAATTAATTCTTGTGGATGCTAAGTTATTTTTCCAAATACTTAGTACCTATTGGTACAAGAATAATCCTTCATCATTAGTAAAGTTATTTATTTTCAGTTTCGATCACCCGAATATTATAGAGGGTCAGGGCACCATTGGTATTGAAATTGTAGAACAACTGCCTGCTGTGGATGCGGTGTTGGTACCGTGCGGGGGCGGTAGTCTCCTTTGTGGCATTGCATTAGCTGTGAAACATCTCAAACCCGACGCTGAGGTTTATGTGAGTTATCATCTGATCATTATTTATACTCATTTATTCATCTAATAAATACTGAATTGAATGTGAACATAACTTGAATCGTAACTCGTATTTTTCAGGGCGTTACAACAGATCATACAAACTGTATGGTAGAGTCACTTAGGAAGAATGAACGAGTCTTTCTGAACTTAGAGCCGTCAATTGCTGATGGATGTTCTGTTAATAAGGTCGGAGTCAACACGTTCCATACCCTTAAAGGACTTGTCGATAAAATGGTAAGCACATTCAATCATCGAAGAGCGAGCTTAGTATTTTTTCTGTCAAACTGCGCGAAGTTCTAAATGTTTTGCTTATAGGTTGTAGTAAGAGAAGATTGGGTGGCTCGTGCGATTATGCACGTTGTTGAAGAAGAAAAAGTCGTTGTAGAAGGAGCCGGGGCAGTTTGCGTGGCATCTGTTTTGGCTGGCTTGTTCCCTAACCTTAAAGGCAAAAAGTAAGTGCTGATAACTGAATTGAACAGACTCGCTAGCTCTCTGGACTAGGCCTGCTTTTAGAGGTAATTCCGTTATCACCGCAGATGCGGTAGTGCGGTACCGCTGTCTTGCCCCTAAAATATCTCGACCTCCGCGGCTATCTCAGATTTAACACTGAGATTGGCAATTTAATAGCATGTTGATAAGTTAAAACAACAATAAAAGTTGCACGTCTCTAAACTGTTTAATTTAACTGAATACAGGTGAGAAACTTTCATTGTGTTAAATCATTAATCATCGGTTTAAAACTAACACCGACTCAAACTCAAACTGAAAGCATTTATTTCAATTTATGCATTTACAGGCATTTTTGAATTGTCAAGGAGTCGGACACTCAGAAATATACAGGGTGTTAGGGTAAACACCGTTATCCTTGCAACCAGTGGTTTGGTTTCATTTATAAAACGTAAAATCAATGGAAAATTACAACTTTATTTTTTATTTTTTTTAATCTACATTTTACCACAAGAGACGTAGGTTTTTTGCCCTATGCGCTAGGGCAACGAACTTGCGCCAAAACACGGGCGCGGGGTGCGGGACGTGACCTGACCGGCCGCGAATGCGACCCCTCCTTCAGTCTCTCAGCTATTTCGCTAGCGAGCACGGTGTCGGATAGAAACTTTTTTAAATCTTTTAATGAAAATAACGTTTTTTTTTGTTGTGTTCGGTCATTTGTTCTTATATTTAATTCAACTACCCATGGTTTGAATGACAAGAGTGTTTACCCTTACATCCTGTATAAGCTAGTTAGCCCATTCCAAAGAGTAGTAGGTACCTAAGGAGAAAAACGGGCAAGAAACTCCATGGATACTCTTTTAAATTATATTGTTACAAAAAGAGGAGCTCGTGGCTGAGTAATAACAGCCGCACGGGTCGATCGAACGCTTGCCGGGGTTGGTCCGTGGATGGGTGACCATCTTTACATACTCAGACTCCTCCGTGTCCCGGAAAGCACGTTAAGCCGTTAGTCCCGGCTGTCATGTGTGGATCTTTGACAGTCGTTACGGGTACGACGAAAGTCTGTCTACCAGCCTTACCAAGGGGTATCGTATTATCCCGTTACTGGGTTGTGGAGGTCAGATAGGCAGTCGGTCTATGTAAAATACTGGTATTCAGCTGCATCCAGACTGGAAGCCGACCCCAACATAGGTGGGAAAAAGTCAGATTGATTGTTACAAATATATGAGTTACATAATTAATGTCGAATTTAAAACAAAAAAACATGCGGGGCAGTCTTTGGGGACTGCCGATGCCGATAGAAGTGAAAACTAAGTAACATTCATTCATTTTTTCAAGGGTGACGATGACGCGAGTTCCATGATTTTTGTTCACCCAAAAAGTGCTCAACGCGCCTTAAGACACTTTCACTTAAAAAAAAGACGTACACCTTAAAAGCGTCCAGAGTACAGCAAATAGAAACAAGAAAAAAAAATACAAAAATAAAATTCTTTAAATAAGCAGAAAGCAAATAGGCAGCTAAGTGATGACCAGTCCCAACTGACGGCGCCCGTTCACAAGTATGACGCATGGATCAGCGGTATTCAGCTCAACCATTTTGAAGGGAGCTGTGATCCAACACACGCGCCACCATCAGCGAGACATCTGACTCATTAGTTCGACTCTCTAACTTCTTTTTATCTGTTAGTTGTTATGCCAACCAAAAATCAAGACTTTGAACGACGTCCTGTGAATCCTAAAATCGCCTTGTTCTACTAAATAAGTATGTTTCAGAGTGGTTTGCGTCTGCTCTGGGGGTAATATCGACACTACTACCTTAGCGCGTGCTCTAGAGCGAGGTATGGCAGCAGAAGGTCGGCTCGTGAAGTTCAAAGTGACAGTGTCGGACCGGCCCGGCGGGCTGGCCGACCTGTGCACCATGCTGGCCAACATCGGCGTCACCATGCGGGACTGCGTGCCGGAGCGCGCCTGGGTCAAAGGAGATGTCTTCAGTGTTCAAGTAAAGTGTTTAAATTAATCATCATTCACCACTTTTTCTATTTCATATGGTTCTTCCTGACCTGCCTCTACTACTTAGATAAGTACTTATTTACAGAACCACCTTTGTTGCAGCTAAAAGTGATTGTTGAAACCAGAGGATGGGATCATACGAAAGAGTTGGTGGAGTTAATCAAGAAACATTACAAAGAATATTTCTTCCAAGAAATGGGCGAGAAGACCGATGCAAGCGCGGGAACTAAACGCGGCCCGTGCCTCGCGCCGAATCCTATGTGCATGCAGAAGTAGATATTACATACGACTTATTGTGTCGTGTCATTACCGTAAAATCAGAATTACACTTGTCATCTTATTGGATTTTGTTTTATTTCGTTAATGTAAGTTGTAAAGGGTTGCAAACCGTTTAATGAAGATATTGATTAGCCTACTCGAGGAACTCGTGGCTAAGTAATAACAGACGCACGGGTCGATCCGTCAGGTTAAGCTACGCTTGCCGGGGTTGGTCTGTGGATGGGTGACCATCTTTACATATCGAGACTCCTCCGTGCCTCGGAAAGCACGTTAAGCCGTTGGTCCCGGCTGTCATTCGTTGATCTTTGACAGTCGTTACGGGTCGTCAGAAGCTCGAAAGTCTGACAACTAGTCTTACCAAGGGGTATCGTATTACCCAGTTACCTACTGGGTTGTGGAGGTCAGATACTCAGATAGGCAGTCGCTCCATGTAAAATACTGGTATTCAGCTGCATCCGGTTAGACTGGAAGCCGACCCCAATATAGTACGGAAAAGGCTAGGCAGATTGATTGATTAGCCGACTAAAGTTTATTTGTTTTATTTAGTTTTTGTTTTTCTTCCATCTCGTTTTTGAATGCCACAAAGCCGCCTCAAGGCTGAACGCCGAGGTGTTGTAATTAATAAGGGCGATCTCAAACACTCAACTGCACCTCGAAGAAGGTGAGTTGCAGTTGTTTGTTGCAGTTTGTTTTTGCATCGAAGCGCAGATCCACCTTTGTAGGCGAGCATATAATCTCACCAAACGGAACTGGGCAAAAGGGGTCTATGAAATTTATAGCATTACGGCAAAGGAACTATTGAACTAGATGAAACGCACTCAGTTTCATCAAATAGGTCCTTATACAACTACATAGCTTTGAACTGAGGCTTTGATTAAGAATGCGGCGACCGATGAATTTTCCATACAAACGTAATACCTAAATCATTAATTCGATATTTTTTCTATAAGCCTTACTCTATTGCCGATCACAGAGTACATTTTTAAATTAGATGGTTCCGAGTGGAACGTGTTGGAGGGCGGACGCGTGCCAATTTTTGCGAACCCGCCGCACACGCTAAGTTCTATTACCTTACCGGCTAAGCCAAAAATTGATAGTAAATAATAATACCTGTACTTAGATAATTTAGTTTTACCTATAGTTCGTTTTGATTAGGTATGAAAATACATACCTACTTGCTTTCAGTATTATATGAGATGCGTCAATTTACCGTCTTTGCATATTCAAAGACAATCGTATTAAGGAGTAAACTCCATCCAGCCATGCGTCGGAGCTGACACACACACACACTTTTTAATTTTTTCCTTGTCGTTTTCTCTGCATCAGTAATAAACTTAAAAGAAACACACAGATACAAGTACCACAAACTCAAACTCAACGAATTTATTTTATTTAAACCATTTACAGGCACTTCCAATTGTCAAGAGTCGGTCAGTCAGAAATCGTAGAGTGCGTTTTATCGGGTCTCCCTTGTTTCATCGAAAATAAATTGCCAAATTATCACTTCCCAAACAATTTTCCGCATAATTTCATTTGCCAAAATATTACTTAGCAAAAAATCTCTTCACAAATAATTGTAACGCAAACCTAATGTTTGGCAAGTGAACGTTTAAACAATACCTTGTTTAACAAATAGTACTTTTACCAATTTTTATGTAGTCAAATATTTCAGTTGGCGCAAAATAAAATTTGCCAAATGTTTAGTATCGTCAGTTTCGGGTAGCCTGTTTTTTTTCTATATAATCTAGTCGTTTCTGGCACTCGCCGGCCGCTGCCGCGGCACCGCTCGCTTTGCTCGCTCGGCTCGCGCGTAGTAGGTCACAGTTTTAACCTAACCTAACCTAACAAATCATTTGACCAAACGTTTATTATCTAAAGATTGTTTGCTGTAATAAATGATTTGATTAAAGACCAAATGCCTAAATGACATTATCCTTGATAATATTCTGCCAAGTAAAAATTTGACCAAATGAAAATGTGCGTACTAAAATCATTCCATACATTGCATTGGTATAAAAAAGGTTGCTAAAATTTGTTTGGGTAGTCAAATTTGGGCAAAATCTTTTCGGCAAAACGGCAGGATCCCCGTTTTATCATATAGTTCCTATGTCGTAATGTTGGCACTTTAACAACGGACTTATTAGGTAGCGCCGTGACGTAACATGTTCGTCCTAAGCCGGTGCCAGACATAGCAACAATATTTGAACACTTGTTTGAACACATGTGAGGCACGGGTGTTTGGGTATTTGATCAAAGTTTGATCTCACATTTATTACCGTACCACACAAGTGTTAAAATATGTGACTGTGTCTGGCGCCGGCTCTACAATAGTGAAGCCAACATTACGGCATAGGAACTATTTGATGGAGAAGAACAGGCAAGAAACTCCGCGGACACTCTTTTAAATCAAAAAAATGTTAGTAAGTAAGTAAGTAAGTAAGTAAGGCATTTATTTGTCCAAAACACGAGTATACACACACAAGGCATGCAAGATGTTACAATAAATTATGTCACAGTCATGTTTTGCCTTTACGGCGTACAAATTTAGAGGTACAGTACATTAAGTTAAACAAGTGTCAATTAATAATTCAATTCAAAATATAGTGGTCTTAGAGATGTCAACATTAATATTAAATACAAACACAATAACAAATATTAAATAAAGAATACAATAAAATAAACATAAAAATAAAATGTGCAGATTAAATGTCATAGAAATCAAATTAACTTATCATTTAAAAACTCATCAATTCTGTAATACACTTTTTCTAACAAAAGGCTTTTTAGTCTATTTCGCAATTGTTTGGTAGTATATTCCCTCCAATGTTTTGGCAACGTATTATAAAGAATTGGTGCCATACAGAATATGCTTTTGCGCAATAAAGCCGTCTTGGATTGAGGGATACAAAGCTTGCTATTGTCACGTCTATTTCGAACAAACTTCTCTGACACTAAAGGGAATAAGTGCGAGTTCGATTTGGCAAACATAATCGTCTCCAAAATGTACATTGATGGAAGTGTTAATATTTTATACTTTTTAAATAACGGTTTGCAGCTCTCAGTAACCTGTAGTCTAAACATAGCTCTAAGGCATCTCTTTTGCGTTTTAAAAATGACTTCTTTATTTGTTGAGTTTCCCCAAAATAT
This sequence comes from Lithophane socia, assembly GCA_947522985.1. Classification (NCBI taxonomy): domain Eukaryota; kingdom Metazoa; phylum Arthropoda; class Insecta; order Lepidoptera; family Noctuidae; genus Lithophane; species Lithophane socia. The sequence continues at coordinate 9,552,450 of OX383270.1, read as the reverse complement.
AATTCCATATCTTAAGTTACATGACACTAGACCATGATAAGCAGTTAGCAGAGCATCATTATTTAACATCGGCGCTAGTTTATATAATGCATAAGCGGATCTACTAATTTTTTTGCATAAGGCTTCCGTATGCGCTTTCCAATCTAATTTGCTGTCTATAGTAACTCCTAGAAATTTTGCTGTGTCAACTCTATCTACAAGGTTATTACAGTAATGTACTCTCACATTCGGAATAGTTGACCTTTGTGCAAAATGCATAATATTAGTTTTCTCTAAATTTATTTTCAGGTTATTGTTTTCCAACCATTTTATCATTGATTCCAAAGTATTGTTAATATCAATTTCGTATTTGTCTATATTTTCGCATGGGATTGTAATGGTACTGTCATCGGCGAACAGTGTCATGGGGTGGGGAATACTTTTGGGTAGGTCATTAATATATAGTATAAAAAATAGTGGCCCAACGACAGTACCTTGCGGTACGCCAAATTTAACTGCTCGTTCTTTTGACCTATATATAATTTCCTGTTTATTGCTTTTATTTATTGCTGATATATCTGTGAATTGTCTTCTGTTACTTAAGTAAGACCGAATGAGGTTTGAGACGTTACCTCTAATGCCATATGCTTCTAACTTATCAATAAGTATGTCATGACGGACGTGATCGAAAGCCTGCGTCATGTCGCAGAATATCGTACATACCGGTATGTTCGCATCGACTTTTGGCATGACATTGTGTAAAAAATCATATATTGCCTGATCTATTGTGTTACCGTTTCTAAATCCCTTCTGTTCATTCGCCAAAATATTTTCTTTTTCCAAATAAATATACAATTTTTTATATAAATATTTTTCAAATATTTTCGAGATTATGCTGATAAGAGATATTGGTCTATAAAATTGCATTAGCTCTTTATTTTTCTTTTTGAACAGTGGTTTGATAATAGATATTTTTAGTGCGTCCGGAAAGACACCTGTCTCAATACAAAGATTAATTATATGGCTTAGATGCATTGATATTTCTTCCGCTACTGCTTTTAAAACTTTTGTTGACAGGCCATCGTATCCTACACTATTTGTGTTTTTTAAACCTTTTATAATTTTAATTACATCCATTATCGAGCATGGGGACAGAAAAAAAGAATCTTTACTTTTTGTAATTAAAGATGTGGCGTTTTTTCCAGATCTCATTATAGGATTAATTTTGTCAATAAAATAATTATTAAAAGCATCTGCAATATCTTTTGGGTCAGTGATAATGTCATTATTTACTTGAATTTTGTCAATATAGTTTTTGGGAACGTTACATTTGGAGTCATTTATTATTTTCCAAGTAGTTTTTGCTTTATTATCTGAGGTATTTATCGTATAGTTATTTTGCGCCTTTTGAGTGAGCTTTACAATTTTTTTAAATAGCCTAGAATAACAAGTTAGCTTTTGTTTATTCACCTCATTTGGTGTCAGTCTATACTGCCATAAAAGTTGTCTTTTCTTTCTACTACAGAGTTTAATACCCCGAGACACCCATTTTGGTTTTCTGATTGTGTTTATTCTAACATTCCTTTCTGGAAAACATAATTTATAAAATAATGAAAATATGTCAAGAAAGGATTGATACGCTACATTAGAATCATTGGTGTTATAAATGTCATGAAATGGTAGGTGTTTTAAGTAGTTTTTAAATTTTGTCATATTTTCATTGCAATAGTCACGTCTTATTATTTTCCAATATTTAATGTTACATTTTTTGTGAATTGGGAACGTCAAAAATTGTGCCGTGTGGTCTGAAAGACCCAATTCTAGTACTTCGACCTTACATGGTTTGCGTAAGTTGTGAGCAATATTATCAATACAAGTTTTACTTTTCAGGCGTGTAGGTTGATTCACTGCCAATTTAAAATTGTAGTTGAGGAAAAGGCACTCAAATTCAATTATTTGCACGTTCCTTTTTAAAATGTCAATATTAAAATCGCCTGCAATTACAACATTATAATTGTACTTCTTTGTTAACTGTTGTAGGAGAATTCGCAATTTATCCATACATACATTTAAATTGGTTACCTTTGGGACTCGATACACACATGCTAGGATAGTATTATAGTCAAGTAACTCTACAGCGCAGCATTCAAACACTCCGGGCTCTGATATGTTGGATATCTTCTTTAATTCGTTGAAACGGTGTCCGTTCTTTACCAAAATGCATGAGCCACCTCTTTTACTTTCTTTTCTACAGTACGACGCCGCTATTTGGTAATTTGGTATGGTTAAGAATGATTCGTAACCTCTCATAATAAAGTGTTCAGTAACACACAATACATCCACATGTATGCCCTTTTCTGATGATAATTCGTCCAAACAAACTGTGACGCTGTCGGATTTGTTAAGTAAACCGGCAATATTCTGATGCATAACACAAATATTATTAGTTACGAAAAAAGTCTGATAACTTCTCTTTATGTACTTCCGTGGTGTTTACCGTGTCATAGTTTTCAATGTCAAAATAGTTCTCTTCATCTTGGTCGTTGAATTGTCGAGTCAGGTTATTTACATTCTCTTGTGTCATGTCATTTGCTTTTGAGTCCAAGTGAAAACGATTGATTTGAAGTAAAAGAATATTAAGTTCTTGAAAAATTGATCGCATGCCAGTGTTATTGAGCTTTCCGCTATGTCTGTAGAACATTGTGTGATCATAGGACAAGTTCTTGTTTGAGTCCAGAAAATAAGCATGTTCATGGGTGAAAATATCACGGCACAGTAGACTATTGAAATATTCTATCCTTCCATTAAAAATATTCGTGTAATTGCCACATTTATATGTTGGTGCGCAGATGATAACATTTGTATGTTTTATTTTTTCTACAGACGCTCTTATGCCAAAAATCAAATTGGGGAAATCACTAGAATTGACATCTTCCTCTCCTATTAAAATTACACAGAAATCGTTCATTGTAAATGATTTCACCTTTGTTTCTAAGTTATGTATAATTTGGTCCACTGTACGATGAGGCATCAAGTAGTGGCATATCTCTGATTTGAGTTGCAGGGTCGTATTTGAAATCGGGAGTATTTTATTTATCTTATTATTGCTGAAAATATATATTTTACTGGTTGATGTAGTATCCAGCTCAGGTTTTGGTTGCCGTAAAGGTGCGGCTGTTTTCACAGGGTGCATATTTTGCTTGGCTTTTTTATCGTCATATTTCATACTTTCTACACAGTTTGTAAGATCTAGTGATATTAAATTGTCAGTTTGTGTCTCCTTCGTAATAGTTTGTCTGTTTATGGTTTTCTTTGGGGTGATTCTTCGTTTAGCGGGGCTGTTAATTCGTATAAGGAGATCGTTTTTTATACCTAGTTCGTTGGTTTTTTCCTTCAATTCACTATTCTCCAATGACAGCAACTCAATTTCCTTGTGCGCGCTGCTTAATTGCGATGTTAGTTTTTCGATTTCGTCTTTTAATGCCTTAAGTTGTGAGTCATCTTCGTCCTCAGACATATCAGGCATACTGTTAACAGTTTCATTCCGAGAAATATTACTGTCGTCTTCTGGTTCCGAGCGGGTGCGCGTGCGACGGAACGTGATATTCTCCAGAAAGTTCATTTTTGGTTTAATTAAATATTTCTTGCAAAAACAATCTCATGTGCCGAGATCCGAACCAGAGCCTCTATACGTCCAAGTCTGCTGCGCCGGTCAACTGGCTAGCTGTTAAGTTAATTAATGGTTCAAATATGCAGATCGGGTTCTTTTGATTTCAATAATCTTATCTTTAGACAATAGATGTCGCTAGTTGCAATGTAAAAGGTAAGTATAATTATATTTTTTACAATTGCAACACTTTTTTGCTAATTGGCATCATTTGGTGAGGTCGTTGACATGTCAGTTTGTAAGTTAACCAGAAGATGGCGGCATTGTTACGCGATTTCAAATAAAAAACGAATTTTGATTTTGCGAGGTTTTGCATAATAATTTCGTTTGTTTACTTCGGGGTCAATTTACATTTCTTTTATTACACTGGTTTGGAGTCTTCACACATCTTTGATCACTGTTTATTAGTACTAATTCACTGTTTATTGGTACTGATTCGCTAGTAATTTGTTCGTCTGTTGTAGCTATCACTTTTTATAGTTTGCACACTACGAATGTCGATGATAACACTGCTGTGGTATATTTTGGTGTCCTTTTTCACTTTTACGCACTATTTACAGTCTGTTGAGTACTTTTTATATTTTTACGAATATTATTTACGGGAGCACAATCAAATACTTTGTTTACCTCACAGCGCCCTCTAGCGGACTTTTGTTAGGTACAATATATTGGTTACATCATTCATGTTGAAGGGAGCTAATGATCCAACACTTTAACACAATATGTTATACTGAGCATGTGGGTTCAAAAGTTACAACAAAATGTGCGCCATTTAGTCTCATATACATACTAGAAAGCACTGTACAACCACAGTACGTACCACAGAGACCGTGATCTATACTGCCGTGCTAGCGATAAGTGCCGTAAGTATGTTCTGCATACGAACATACGGCACTTATCGTTAGCACGACACGTCTCGGCGGCCGGCGACCGCTGTGCACCGGCCGCAGCAGCGCAGGCGTGGGGGTTTCCAAGCTCTGTGGTACAGAGACAATAATGTCAAGTATTTAATTTTTATAAAATAATAATGACATTCAATATGTGTTAAAAATACGTTTGTCATTGTCAATCCCATATAATCAATATGTAAAATTACTAGTGTGCAATCGTAACAAAAAGCAGAAAAAATATATAAAAAAATATGGCCAATCCTAAAGATGCAAGTATATTTCGAAAACTCTTTCTCGTTACAGACGTAGTCAATCATTATTCTGCACCTGGCTCGGGGATTCGTGGAACCTAGCTTATTCAAGGGGATTTGACTAAGTGGCGAGCGTGCAGACTGTGAGAATACCTAAGTCGCGTAGGTCTTCATAAGCCATTCTGGCCCTCAACCTTTAGCTCTGGGTGGACTTAACAGAGAAATAACAGGAGCAGAAAATCCATGGTGTGCTTTAGTAGTCAAAACCACTTGCACAATAGTATTTATTTTGAAAATGTAAAATATTTTTCCAGGATCCAGAATACGATGAGTACTGTGATCCAGATAATCCAAGAAAAATCAAATTCGAAGGGATATTAGATGCATCACGACGTACTCTAGGCTTCATTAATCGGACACAATGCCCGGTAGGTACGTGATACCCTAATAGTTTATGTGCCACACGGGCGTAATCTCTGGACGCGAAGGTCAAGGAAGGTGTATGCCTATCCAGGTATGAAGGTAGGTCTGGTCCAGGCGGCACTGACGTCCTTCACCGATAGGTTCCGAGTATATTCGTGAATTCAGTTAGCGCCTATGTCCTGAAACCTTGACGGAATAGGGTTTTTTGACGTAGAAATAATAACAAAACTGCACTGTTAAGTCTTCGTAAAAATGAACAAAAGTTTTTCAACACAAACTCAAAATAGGTTTTCCTGAAGGACTAGATATCTAGAAGTTAGGTGTGACGTCGACACACAAAAAAAATGAGTTTAGTTGATGATTGAGTTTGTTTAATTGAGATTAGGTATTATTGGTTGTATTTAAGATTCTTACTCAAAATTATAACTTGAGTACAATTTGGATGATAACTAGTACCTACTATTAATGTCTATCATCATATGAATATATCTATAATTATATGATAATATTAAAACTCTATAAGTACAATTTAAAATGTTTGAAGTTGTGACGCATCGTCGGGAATAGTTTTTGGTAAAAGTAAGTATCGACTACACTAAAGCTGAATGTTAGCGTTCGTGGACGCCAGAGCTGGCTGAAACCCTGAGGGCTCAGGCCTATAAATATTCCGTGTTAGCTAATACTTTCCCTGACGAACTACAATTCTCTCAAAACTTTATGAGCCCCCCTACAACGTAGGCCCGAGTGCGAAACCGCGCATGAGACAGTTGAGTGCACAATCATTATTGTAAGATGTGAAAACTAATGTACTTACTTACTGAGCACCCGTGCAACTTCCGACAGCTCATAAAGTTTTGAGCGAACTGTACTGAGCGGCCCAGAATCTGGAAGGCCCTGACTTTAACTTAGGCCGCTGAAAAAAATCGAAAGTGTCCTGCAAAAAGAAGTAGCAAGCATTTGTAATCGTGGCGACCGACCGGACATTTGATGCAACATTTTTACATACCTAAGTACATTAATTATTTCTTTCACTAATTTGTTTGACCGCAGCGGGCTCACATGTCGGAGAAACTGGGAGTGGAATTATATATGAAACAAGAGTTTCTACAGTACACAGGATGGTAATAAACAAACTTATTTAGCTCAATTAGTCACTCACTTCATGTACTGAAAAACAATATTTCACTGAAAACACTGAACGTGTCTTGAATGTAGTAGGTATACCTACTACATTCCTACGCCGTAGCGCGATGCATGTGCTACTCTGCTACGAGAACACGCTGCGCGCCCTCCGGTCGTCCGGCTTTCGGTAGGGTCACCGACCATTTCATTCACATAGCTTCCAACGGTGACATTGTTAGAAACTCCAAAGCATAAAAACTCCATGAGATGTAAGCGATGGTAAAATTGAACGAAAAAAAACAATTATTAATATCTTATCGAGATAATTTAGTAGAAAAAGCCTGTAAAATATCTTGATATTCTTTAGTTGTATTGTAGTGCCTCTCCCTTTTCTACTTCATCATAATAACATTATAAAATCTTAAGTTTCAAGGAGCGCGGAGTACGTAACACTATGTTGATGCTAAGCGAAGATCAAAAAAGATTTGGCGTGGCAACTGCCAGTTCTGGCAACCACGGCACTGCTGTGATCTTTAATGCTTCCCAACTAGGCATACCGAGCATAGTCGTCATGCCGATAAAGGCCCCTTTTACTAAGAGAAACAATGCAGAAAGATGTGCAATGCAAGGTGGACAGATCATATTGCATGGTAACAACATGGCAGAGGCAAAACGACATGCTATGACTATAGCTAAAGAAAAGAAAATGATGTATATTAACGGGTAAGGTTGTCACAGAACAGGTTACCACTTCTTTTCAAAGATGTAAAACAAGAGAGGCTGAAATAAAAATTGGCTTTCAGTTACGATCACCCAAACGTAATAGAAGGTCAGGGCACCGTTGGTATTGAGATACTAGATCAAGTGCCTAATGTGGATGCGGTGTTGGTACCGTGCGGGGGCGGCAGTCTGCTAACTGGAGTAGCCATAGCTGTGAAACATCTCAAACCTGACACTGAAATTTATGTGAGTGTCTTTTTATAAACAACGGCCAGCATAATGCACTTTGAACACCATAAGTCCCTAACTAAACACGCTTGTAGTTGTAGTTTGCCAATGCGTTCTCAACCTTATAGAATTGATTGATTGATTGATACGTATAATATCATAACACTATAGTTTCGATACGTAATTACCTACGGAACTGGTCGTAGCGTAGTTGTAGTACTTGCCTGGTCCCCGCAGACGAATCCTTTCACAGGGAGCTCGAATTCTGCTACTGAGTTCAGATACTTGTGCAAAAAATCTTATCCATTTTATTTAATTTAGTTTTCGCAATTACAAGTTTACCTAATGTTCTTCTAAATAAAGGGAATCGAAACAGACAAAACCTGCAGTATGACGGAGGCATTCAAGAAAAACGAACGCGTCTTTTTTCCAATAGACTCAACAATTGCTGATGGATTAAATGTCAATAAAGTAGGAGTAAACACTTTCTTTAACCTCAAAGGGCTGCTCAGTCAAATGGTAAGTTCATCATATTAGTTATACCAGCGGGTTTCTGTCGGCCATTTCTCCATTTCTCGCAGAAATTATTTTGATACAATAGTAGATGGAACGTGGCTGCGGAAGTATTCTACAATCATTTCTTTCGTTTTGTACAGTTTGTATCGTGCCAACTTAAGTCACGTTAGGTAAGTACCTATATCTTTTCCAACATAACAATTGTTCAGTGTCCGGAACGCGAGAGTGCCCAACAGCACAAGGGTGAGCGTTCCTTTTATTACCACACCTAATGTGGATGCCCGTTCTGCTAATGACACATTATAATTAGTTTGCCCATGTATCAGGAAACATGAGCAGGGATCCTAAAACCGTGGCAAAGATTACCGCAGTTTTGGCTGGCTCGTCGGCGCTTACAATAAATTTTTGTTAGGTGGTTGTTCCAGAAGACTGGGTGGCGCGTGCGATTATGCACGTCATTGAAGAGGAAAAGTTTAATATAGAAGGCGCCGGGGCAGTAGGTATAGCTGCTCTTATGTGCGGCCTGTTACCTAAGCTAAAAGGCAAAACGTTAGTATCACTTTATTTTATTGTTTTCTATTTATATTAAACCATAACCAGACATTTGTGTGCATGCCTACTGTGCCCCAAGACTGAATCACTTCTATGTCCGAGTGATGTTCTCTTAAACTTCAATTCGATATTATGGGTTCGTACTTCGTTGGTTTTACCTTTTTTTAAGTTGACCTAAGTTTCTCGGAGGTAGGTAATTGTGTAATTACCTACCTCCGAGAAAGTTTAAATACCTACTTATTCTCAAAGCTAATGATTGAATCGATCGAATTTCAGATAATTATTTCATTTCAGAGTTGTAGCCATAATTAGTGGAGGCAATATCGACTCGACGACGTTAGGGCGCGCCCTTGATAGAGGTATGGCGGCGGAAGGTCGGCTAGTGAAGTTCAAAGTGTCGGTGTCGGACCAGCCCGGCGGGCTGTCCGAGCTGTGCAGCAAGCTCTCCAGCATCGGCGTCACGATACGGGACTGTGTGCCGGAGCGAGCCTGCGTTGGCCTAAGCGTTTTAAACATTCAGGTAAGGAATTTTGCAATGCTTTACAGTGCCAGAAGCATTGCAAGATGCAAGACTCAGGAGACTTCCCGACCTCAATCGTTGGACAGTTGCCCGCCAGACACGACACCCATCTGGTCGGTGGATCCTCCGCGAACTATGCAACACCCGGTTCCGACTCACTAGAAATCGAGTCGGAACCAGGTGTCGTATAGTTCGCGGTGAGGCGGGATAACGCTGCGTTATGATTCAGTGAATCGAATGTGGTTGTGGCTGACTGCTAGCGTCAACCAGGAGAGGGTTGAAAGCCCTGCTTTGTGACGGGCTGAAAGTGCAGTTAGTTGTGCCAAGGTTGCTGATGAGTTGCTCACATTCAGGTGTGGCGGTGACGTCACATTAAATTGTATACGGCGCCCTCTAGAGGATATAAAGCCATGAACTAAACACATATCCTATAACCAGCGGAGGATCAAGACGCTTCCAACGTTCCTCATTTCCTCATTTGTCACATTGTGACGAGAAGGATATGTAGTGACATACCGTTCAAAATCATGACCCTCCTTTTTGCTTCCCCGCAGTCGGGGAAACATAGCTTGGTAAGGTTAAGTTGACCAGGGGTTTTTTAAATTTGCAATTTAATAACTTGTTCGTGTTTGGATTCACCAATATTTTACACCAATATTTTTACTCAATACCCACTCAATATTTCACAATGTGACCTTACTTTTCCCGATGTGGACATTTGGGCGAAATTAAGTTTTTTTCCCAGAATCCACGGAGCCGATAATTGAATCTTCTTCAGTTTACACTATAATCTGAAATACGGTGAACGCATTGATGGTTTAGTTCGGCGTCATGCATACTCACGCCTTCTTCCCATGGGGGAACTACAGAACGCCACCTGCTACGATCCTCACATACTCTTTTTGCCTCGTTTACGTTCATATATCTGTTCATACACGCACACCTTTCACTAATCTTCTTCTTCATCTTCTTTATCGCACCGTTGCGTTACCACATTATTCGTCAGCCTATCATTCATAGTCACACCACACATGCTTGGCAAGGAACGCATTTCCACAGCATATCATCTACTTTTATGCTTCTTTTGCCACACCCAACATTCACTTCCTTATATAAGCATAGGCACCAGCACACCATTGTAAACACACTTGAATTGATTGGTCACAATAACATGTATAGCACCATTCACTTATTCCCGCATTTACTCTGTAAGTTCTATCATAAGGATATACTATTGCCCAGGATACACAAGGCTAGTTTTTCGAAGTTAAGAGAGAAAGCTAGACCCTCTGTATCCTGGTTTGCTGTCCTGACTTGGCACAAGCTAGTGGTGTTTACACGATACTAGTAAATAAGCCAGTAGCATTGCGGTGACTTATTCCGAAGAGTAAAATGATCCGATTGGGTAATACTATCTTCGCCGGCTACACGTGGCTAGTTCTTATACACAAGCCATGATAGTAAAATCGGTAGTGGGGGGCGCTATCGCTATATACTAAGTAAAAATGGAAAATACCTTCAAAAAGTAGCCTCGTGTCGTGTAGGTATCACGGGCTTATACAACATTATTTTTTGACTAAAATGTAGGCAACAGCTGATCTATTTTTCGCGATTTCTAGGTTGGTCCCATAGTGAAAGTAGTTCATAATGATGAGTACAATGACCCCTTAAGAGATTTCGTGTATGAAAAGATACACCTTACATACGCGGCTCGATTGGCGTGATGCGAAACGTAAAATAATGATTATAATCACAGCAGCAACAGTAAAAAAACTTTAATGTTTCAGTTCAAAATAATTTGTGAAACCAGAGGATGGGACCATACCAAGCAGATGGTGGATCTAATCAAGAAAAACTATAAAGACTATCTCTTCCAAGATTTGAATGGCATGGCTGATAAGCCGACAAGAAGGCGCCACCCGTGCATCGCACCGCACCCTGCGTGCATGGGTCAGTGACAACTCAGCCCGAGCCAACTGGACCCGCATGCAGTAGTGAAGACATAAAACGCCATTAAAAAAAATATGGTTGTCCCCATCCCCATAGTTATAAGGTTGTCCCAGTAGGTTTTAGGTAGGTATGCTTGTTTTTAACCCTGTATGTCAGACTTGGTCAGTAAATAGTTGAATGAGGGATTTTATGTATATTGATTGATCTTATAAGTAAATACATAAGTTGAACTAGCTCTAAGTATTGTCATTTATTTATTTTGAGTACAAAATAACCTTACAGCATTGACGTCGTAGTGGGGCTTGTGTGCCCCCATGAACTCTTGGTCTGTGCCGGTAGAGTTTACTTTGCTTATAAAGGTCTGGTGCCAGACCAAGAGAGATACTTACATAAACCCGCAGGGCAGCATGTGGCGAACTATTGGGCAGAAGCAACCGCTCCCAGACGAAATGTTATTCCTCATCTCTGGCAAGCCTTTCTTGACCGGCTGGAGTGAATACTGACGAGGAACAGAGCTCCCACCTCTTTCTTGCCTGTTTTGGCCGAATTGAGTGTAGATTCGCGAGGGCAAACGTGCTCGGAGAAAGGAAGTATTCCAGTAAGATGCTGCCGATGCTGGTAGGGATCTTGACCGTAGTCCCAAGATTATCCTGATAGCCGAGCCTAGCTGATAGCCAAGGAACGCCTCTTCACTCTTCAAGTACCTCAGGATATGTAGTGACAGTTTCTGGGGGCCCATTTATTTAATGTCTAAGTCAACCCCTGCAATTTTATCCGTGTAAAAGAAAAAAAAGATTTATGTTTTTCTAGGGTCAACGATCGCTGGCTAGTAGTGTAGTTACTTGAAGTATGAGTATGAGTTTAGAAAATCTGTTTTATTTTTATTTTATCGTGTTAATACCGATACCCATTACGTTTGAGAACTTTCGCTAGCTGATTTAATTTGATGCTGTATACTATTTATAATTTATCTGGCAGACATACTTAGTCCTTCCGTGTTTCTAGGTAACCAATCCAGGATAGCCTAATAATGTTTTGTTTCCGTGTTCTGCTTTATTCCTGCACCAACCAGGGGTTGTCCTCAGGCGCGGTCGCAGCCCTAGATTTTGGGGGGGGTCACCATTGGTGCCCAGGAATATTTTTAGGGAAATGGTTAATTGATAAGAAATAAATCATTCACTTTCTCGATAGCTAGAATGATTTTGGTCATGACCCCCAGAACCCCCCCCCCCCCGGACCGCGCCTGGCTTGTCCTTGGGTAAACTTGCGTAGTGCGTACAGTACAGGGATAATCGCTTCATTCCATTTCAGTTTATCTAAAGCTCCAATCTCCATTTACACGGTGTAAGAGCATGAACGTTCGAGAGCAATAATCGCATGCCATAAAGTACGTTCAATTATTGCCATTCAGACTTCGGTTTACTTGATAGATACTCTCATAAATAGCTATTGATTCAATACTTACAAATTTATTCAATACTACCTATTGAATAAATTAAAACCGACTTGGTTTTACATTATCTCACAACTTTTCCGGTAGAACAACTGCGTTGCGATACTTGGATTTTTGTACGTTATATTTTTGGTGGGGTCTCATTTCTTTTTGTAGGTACTACCTCAATAGTAGTAGGGGAGGCCATGATGCTAAATAGGGATTTACTCGAGCGTCGTGGGGACCTATTGGATTGTGAAGATTAGATGCTAAAAAGAAAAAAAGTTTATGTGAAGTATTACCCTTTCACTGGTGGGGGGAGCGTGTACATATTCTCAAAAATGTAAAAAAAAAACAGTCACACAGACATACTCGGACGCGTCAGATATTAAAAGCGTATACGCCCCACGTCTTTCTGATAGAGGAAATATATTAATCTGCCGGTTTGCATGGGGGTCGCACGAAGGGGAAGAAAATAGGGGAAAAAAAAAAATTACTAGCGCGTCTGACATTGGTAGGGGATTATGATATTCAAAAGACTGACGATTTGGACGCGACCAAGTCATGAGCGATGTATAAAAATGCAAAAAAAAAATCGTGACATTGAAATACTCGAGCGCGTCAGATTATATACAGAAGCTTCATCTTGATGTCCTTGTCGTACTGCAGGCGTAGCATGAGCACCGTTTTGTCGACGGAAGAGTAGACAAAAATGACGTACCCTGTAGACAGTAGACAGTACGAGACGGCAGCAAAATAGAAAGAGTCAACTGCACTTTTTACCCGACTACGGCGAAGAAAAAAGGAGGGTTATGATTTTGACCGGTATGTATGTATGTATGTATGTATGTATGTATGTATGTATGTATGTTCATCTGTTCCCTCCTATCTTCCAAACCACTTATCACAATTTGACAAATGAGGTATAGTTAGAAGCGTCGTGATTGTCCGCTGGTTATAGGCTATGTGAAGTCACATTAAATTAAAAATGGCGCCCTCTAGAGGACATAAAGGGAGGAACTTAAAAAAAAAAATGGTTTAATCGTACCATGTTGGGTATCAAATGAAAGGGCTTAATGAGCACACAAAAATATATATATTATAACCCCAAAAGTATTTAAAAAAAAATCAAGTATCAAAAACTAAAACCCAACTACGACTTAAAAGATATAAACAAGGCACCACAGACAGACAAATTAAAAATCCGGAGTCACACGTAATCTGTTCGATTTATGCCCTAACACGTGTGACTCCGGATTTTTAATTTGTCTGTCTGTGATAAGAATATGGATGAAACACATTATAGTTAATATCAACATAGGATATTTTTATCCAGGTTTGGGCAAGTATATCTCTCGGCAAGTGTGGCGCAATCGGTGGCTGAAAGTGAAAATTGCCTCGATAACAAGGGATGGTGGATGAACTTGTATCGTGCAGTGTGCTAGAATAATAGAATGCAAAGAGTTCGATGATGCTCTTGTACTAGACTGCTAGAGACTAAAGCCGAAGAACCGGAAGCGGGCTATAAAGCCCGCTGACTAAGTACCAGCAGTCAGTCAATTATTATTAATTGACTGACTGCTGGTACTTACCTATAACAAGCATCTATAAACAGTAACTTACGGGGCACCAAGGGGAAACAATATTCAATTCACGGTTAGCGAGCGCCGACGGTGATAAACCGAGAGTGTCTCTACAATTTGGGGGGGTTGGAGGTGGCAACGGTTCTCTGGGCATATTGGTAGGTAAATCTTATCAATTAATTATATGTAAACGGGGTCATTTTGAAGAATCCGGTCCAACTGCTACCGTTCAAATTCAAATGGTATTACACATTGTATTGGTTTTGTTTTTACATTATAGAGCAGCCGCTAGAGCAGCTGTTGGCGCAATACACAGCTATACACAGACTATGACTCACAGACTAATTAGTCTTCTATGACTACTGCCGTTATTGCAAGAAACATATATTTTTTTTACTTATTATTGCCACATGTCATCCTTAATGTTGTCACATTGTGTCACATTGTTAGCAAGGAACCGAGATTGGCACAGGAGATTGGTATATACACAGACTAATTAGGATAAATAGTTCTGTGGTCACAAATGGTCCTCCCACACATTTTTAAATACAGATAATGTAAGTTGTAAACATACAATAAATATGTACTATATTTAAGCTCTTCGGTTGTTAACTTCTATGAAATATGTACTAAACAAAGTATTTAAATCTCTGTGTTATAGAAAGAACTTGCTTTTGCCCTTGACTCACCCCTGTGGAGGTCGGAAATTATCCCACGAGAACGTACTACCGGGATAAAAAGTATCCTATGTCCTAACTAGGTATTATTTATCCGTATTTCCGTAAACCCAAATCCTTTTAACCGTTATGGTGCGAAAAGGTAATAGACAGTTTTAATCAACAATAAAAAATTGAGTCCGCGCCACCACTGAAGTCCGGCCGAAAATTGTGGAACTATATTTATATATTTTAATGCAATGACATAGACTCTAGCGCTTCGTCTATCGGACTTGCGTGGTTGCGCAGACTCTAGACGATAAGTTATGATGACATAAATGACATTAGAATTTTATAATAGAAAGATGCTCTATGAGCACTTACCTACCTAACTAAAGAGTTTGGTATACCTACTACATTCTTCTAGCTTATGCCACTATTCCCCATGCGAGCTGATAATCTTCAACCGATTTTCTTGAATCATAGCTAAGAATACTCTATCAAGTCACCTTTCAAACAAAATAAAAAATATCAGAATCGGTTCAGCCGTTTAGCAGCTACGATGTAACATACAGACACACAGATACACACGTTAAACTTATAACACCCCTCTTTTTCCGTCGGTGGGTTAAAAACGACCCATCCAGCTCCCGACAAGCACCCACCTTTTGTGTGTTTTGAGCATAAATGATGCACTATAAGTACCGAATCAAATTGAAACTACCAACAATATTTCGTATTCTAATCAGGTATGACTGTTAAATGATCGTTGATCAAATACACAACTTTACCACTCATAACTATTAACGTCCCTCTGCATCATGTCATGTATCAGTAGTACCTACTACTCACGGTACTACTCGCGCTCACGGTGCACAATGAGAAATGAAAGTGTGGCCGCTTCATTCAATGCAATAATTCTCGCGGTAAATCTCTTTGATTTGCCTAAAATGCCGCCACCAGAGTTATCAATCACCCAACGTCAAACGCCAATGTAAATGCCGTTGACAAATTCTCGAGGTAAGTCGTAGTGTAGTACACCAATGGTTAACGTCTATCGCGATAATCCGTTGGTGTGGCCCCAGCATATAAGAGATTTGTCATATTTAAAAAAAACTTTGTATCTCCGGCAGGGGGGAGTGGGGGGTTCCCTTCCCCCCTCTCCTCCCCCCCTATCCACTATCGAGGCGGCACGTTTCTAAATTTTAACCTGCTCAGGTCCTAGGGTAAAACGCGTTCTCAGAAATAATTTAATATCAATTAAAATATTAACTCTCTAATGATTTTTTTTAACTCTCTATCTCTCTCTAACGATATTCAAACAATAAAAAAAAATTACGTCTACGTCCATTTTTGCAGGAATGCCAATGTCACAAAAGTAATTAAAATCGTTGATAAATAAAACTAATTACTCTCTAACGATTTTTCTTTTCTTTCTAACTCTCTCTAACGATTAGCATTAACAAAAGTTGAGAATAATTATATTGGGGGCAAAATTCACAGAGGTGGGCTAACGTCACGCTCTTAGAAATTAATTTAATATCAAATAAAATATTAACTCTCTAACGATTTTGTGTAACTCTCAATCTCTCTATAACGATTCGCAAACGATATAAAAATAAAATTAAGTCCATTTTTGCGGGAACTTCACACGAAAAATTGAAATTGTTTTTACATATAAACTAATTACTCTCCAACGATTTTTCTTTTCTCTCTAACTCTCTCTAACGATTAGCACTAACAAAAGTTCATAATAATAAAATCGTGCGGCTAACTTCACCGGGGTAGCAAAACCTGCGTGTTTGAGGTGCTGAGGTGAAAAACACGTTTATTGAATTCAGTGCAGTAAGTGTCAGTACAACGTGCAGTATTATAATTTACCTGTAGACATAATTATATAGTTTGTATTGTATTTATTACATTAAATAAAATAAAAACTAAAAAAAATATGTGCTTCGAATATGAAGATGATTCCACTGACGATCAAGATTGAAAATATTCATTAAAAAAATTGTCTCCGTCAGGATGACTGGACCAAGGAAGATTTTGGAAGTTTGGGCAATACCAAGTTTTAGTACCTATTTGGTACTATTTGGTACCAGACATCAAATAATTGGTACCTCGCTAAAGAGCGAAAACTATTACGAGGAAAGTGGCCAGCCATTCTGACTTCAGAATGGCTGGACCAAGCAGGTTTCACCTAGTTGTAGGCATTATAAGTAGTTCATCTTTTCGTTAAAATTTAGTACCTTATTGGTACCTCAACATATGTTTTTCCTAGATTTTTTCGATAAGCCAAAAAAAAGTTCGACCTAGAAGAAATTTTGCATGTAATCTGGAGCACGTTGATTTCACCTAGTTGTAGGCGTTATAATTAGTTTATCTTTTCATTAAAATTTAGTACCTCGTTGGAACCTCCACATATGTTATTCTTGGATTTTTTCGATAAGCCAAAGATAAAGAGGTGATTGAAACTGTAAACTCGGCAGTTTTTCTGGGGATGACAGTAGATGCCAAACTTCAGTGGGGCCTACATATATCGAGCCTAGCGGGGAGACTCAGTTCGGCCGCTTACGCCGTCAGGAAAGTAAGACAATACACTGACGTTGATACTGCTCGGTTAGTCTATTTTAGTTATTTTCATAGTGTTATGTCCTACGGTATTCTGCTGTGGGGCAAAGCTGCTGACATTCAAAATATATTTGTCCTTCAAAAACGAGCTGTTCGAGCAATTTACCAGCTAGGTGCCAGAGTTTCTCTGAGAGACTTTTTTTAAAGATATTGGTATTCTCACGGTGGCATCACAATTCATCTTCGCCAACATCTTATATATTAGGCAAAATATAGACTTATACACTAAAAACAGTGATATCCACAATGTTAACACTAGGAATAAGGACAAACTACGAGTTCCCTTTCACCGGCTTCATAAGGTTCATAACTCATTTGTTGGGCTTGGTATAACATTTTATAACAAGCTACCCTCTTCTTTGCTAGATTGGCCTTATAATGCGTTTAAAGCTAAAGTAAAATGCGACCTTTGTTCAAAGGCGTATTACTCTATTAACGACTACTTAAATGATAAGAATAGTTGGTCGCTATGATTAACTCAAGACAATGTTTATGTTCTTTCTCCAGCATTAGCTTACCCACTGACAGGTTATATGAGTTCATATATTATTATGTATTTTTTTTATTTGACTGTATAATCAATTTATTTTTAATGTTTTTCTAATTTAATTTATTATGAACATAATCTACTCATTACAATGTTTACTATATGAGTTGTATTGCAATATGTGGTTAGCTAGCGAACTCGAAAATTGGTAAATATTATTTACGTTACTTCAATGGTCCTAGTTTATCATTTATAACTTCCAGTTACATCTAAAAATAACTATATGTAGGCGGGCACGCCCTTTGTGCCTGGAGGCTTTTATTTAGTTAATTTATGTTTACATTTACTTTTTATTTCTGCATTTTTATTTCATACCGGTCAAAATCATAACCCTCCTTTTTTCTTCGCCGTAGTCGGGTAAAAAATACAAAACAAACCGTCAGATTAAGGAAATTCCTCCATATAATTGTCAGATTATGGGTCAGCAGGCGTAGCATGGCGCTTTCTATCTCTACGAAGAATAGACATAGCTTTTTCTATACAAAGTGACAGTTCGTTTCTTCATTTTTGCCATCCACCGTAGAAATCTTTCTACAAACTGTCATTTTGTCTTTCATTTATTAAATAACGATCTTTGTCTAGGTCTTTTTGTAGGTAGACTATTTCGGAAGAAAGTTTTCTATCCTTACTGTCAAAATCACACTGACAACCGATAAATCCTATGATAAAACAAAGAATTCTGAGTCGAATTATGTAAAAGAGTGAATTTCGTAAAAAAAATCAAGTATCAAAAACTAAAACCCAACTACGACTTAAAAGATATAAACAAGGCACCACAGACAGACAAATTAAAAATCCGGAGTCACACGTAATCTGTTCGATTTATGCCCTAACACGTGTGACTCCGGATTTTTAATTTGTCTGTCTGTGGTGCCTTGTTTATATCTTTTAAGTCGTAGTTGGGTTTTAGTTTTTGATACTTGATTTTTTTTACGAAATTCACTCTTTTACATAATTCGACTCAGAATTCTTTGTTTTATCATAGGATTTATCGGTTGTCAGTGTGATTTTGACAGTAAGGATAGAAAACTTTCTTCCGAAATAGTCTACCTACAAAAAGACCTAGACAAAGATCGTTATTTAATAAATGAAAGACAAAATGACAGTTTGTAGAAAGATTTCTACGGTGGATGGCAAAAATGAAGAAACGAACTGTCACTTTGTATAGAAAAAGCTATGTCTATTCTTCGTAGAGATAGAAAGCGCCATGCTACGCCTGCTGACCCATAATCTGACAATTATATGGAGGAATTTCCTTAATCTGACGGTTTGTTTTGTATTTTTTACCCGACTACGGCGAAGAAAAAAGGAGGGTTATGATTTTGACCGGTATGAAATAAAAATGCAGAAATAAAAAGTAAATGTAAACATAAATTAACTAAATAAAAGCCTCCAGGCACAAAGGGCGTGCCCGCCTACATATAGTTATTTTTAGATGTAACTGGAAGTTATAAATGATAAACTAGGACCATTGAAGTAACGTAAATAATATTTACCAATTTTCGAGTTCGCTAGCTAACCACATATTGCAATACAACTCATATAGTAAACATTGTAATGAGTAGATTATGTTCATAATAAATTAAATTAGAAAAACATTAAAAATAAATTGATTATACAGTCAAATAAAAAAAATACATAATAATATATGAACTCATATAACCTGTCAGTGGGTAAGCTAATGCTGGAGAAAGAACATAAACATTGTCTTGAGTTAATCATAGCGACCAACTATTCTTATCATTTAAGTAGTCGTTAATAGAGTAATACGCCTTTGAACAAAGGTCGCATTTTACTTTAGCTTTAAACGCATTATAAGGCCAATCTAGCAAAGAAGAGGGTAGCTTGTTATAAAATGTTATACCAAGCCCAACAAATGAGTTATGAACCTTATGAAGCCGGTGAAAGGGAACTCGTAGTTTGTCCTTATTCCTAGTGTTAACATTGTGGATATCACTGTTTTTAGTGTATAAGTCTATATTTTGCCTAATATATAAGATGTTGGCGAAGATGAATTGTGATGCCACCGTGAGAATACCAATATCTTTAAAAAAAGTCTCTCAGAGAAACTCTGGCACCTAGCTGGTAAATTGCTCGAACAGCTCGTTTTTGAAGGACAAATATATTTTGAATGTCAGCAGCTTTGCCCCACAGCAGAATACCGTAGGACATAACACTATGAAAATAACTAAAATAGACTAACCGAGCAGTATCAACGTCAGTGTATTGTCTTACTTTCCTGACGGCGTAAGCGGCCGAACTGAGTCTCCCCGCTAGGCTCGATATATGTAGGCCCCACTGAAGTTTGGCATCTACTGTCATCCCCAGAAAAACTGCCGAGTTTACAGTTTCAATCACCTCTTTATCTTTGGCTTATCGAAAAAATCCAAGAATAACATATGTGGAGGTTCCAACGAGGTACTAAATTTTAATGAAAAGATAAACTAATTATAACGCCTACAACTAGGTGAAATCAACGTGCTCCTGATTACATGCAAAATTTCTTCTAGGTCGAACTTTTTTTTGGCTTATCGAAAAAATCTAGGAAAAACATATGTTGAGGTACCAATAAGGTACTAAATTTTAACGAAAAGATGAACTACTTATAATGCCTACAACTAGGTGAAACCTGCTTGGTCCAGCCATTCTGAAGTCAGAATGGCTGGCCACTTTCCTCGTAATAGTTTTCGCTCTTTAGCGAGGTACCAATTATTTGATGTCTGGTACCAAATAGTACCAAATAGGTACTAAAACTTGGTATTGCCCAAACTTCCAAAATCTTCCTTGGTCCAGTCATCCTGACGGAGACAATTTTTTTAATGAATATTTTCAATCTTGATCGTCAGTGGAATCATCTTCATATTCGAAGCACATATTTTTTTTAGTTTTTATTTTATTTAATGTAATAAATACAATACAAACTATATAATTATGTCTACAGGTAAATTATAATACTGCACGTTGTACTGACACTTACTGCACTGAATTCAATAAACGTGTTTTTCACCTCAGCACCTCAAACACGCAGGTTTTGCTACCCCGGTGAAGTTAGCCGCACGATTTTATTATTATGAACTTTTGTTAGTGCTAATCGTTAGAGAGAGTTAGAGAGAAAAGAAAAATCGTTGGAGAGTAATTAGTTTATATGTAAAAACAATTTCAATTTTTCGTGTGAAGTTCCCGCAAAAATGGACTTAATTTTATTTTTATATCGTTTGCGAATCGTTATAGAGAGATTGAGAGTTACACAAAATCGTTAGAGAGTTAATATTTTATTTGATATTAAATTAATTTCTAAGAGCGTGACGTTAGCCCACCTCTGTGAATTTTGCCCCCAATATAATTATTCTCAACTTTTGTTAATGCTAATCGTTAGAGAGAGTTAGAAAGAAAAGAAAAATCGTTAGAGAGTAATTAGTTTTATTTATCAACGATTTTAATTACTTTTGTGACATTGGCATTCCTGCAAAAATGGACGTAGACGTAATTTTTTTTTATTGTTTGAATATCGTTAGAGAGAGATAGAGAGTTAAAAAAAATCATTAGAGAGTTAATATTTTAATTGATATTAAATTATTTCTGAGAACGCGTTTTACCCTAGGACCTGAGCAGGTTAAAATTTAGAAACGTGCCGCCTCGATAGTGGATAGGGGGGGGAGGAGAGGGGGGAAGGGAACCCCCCACTCCCCCCTGCCGGAGATACAAAGTTTTTTTTAAATATGACAAATCTCTTATATGCTGGGGCCACACCAACGGATTATCGCGATAGACGTTAACCATTGGTGTACTACACTACGACTTACCTCGAGAATTTGTCAACGGCATTTACATTGGCGTTTGACGTTGGGTGATTGATAACTCTGGTGGCGGCATTTTAGGCAAATCAAAGAGATTTACCGCGAGAATTATTGCATTGAATGAAGCGGCCACACTTTCATTTCTCATTGTGCACCGTGAGCGCGAGTAGTACCGTGAGTAGTAGGTACTACTGATACATGACATGATGCAGAGGGACGTTAATAGTTATGAGTGGTAAAGTTGTGTATTTGATCAACGATCATTTAACAGTCATACCTGATTAGAATACGAAATATTGTTGGTAGTTTCAATTTGATTCGGTACTTATAGTGCATCATTTATGCTCAAAACACACAAAAGGTGGGTGCTTGTCGGGAGCTGGATGGGTCGTTTTTAACCCACCGACGGAAAAAGAGGGGTGTTATAAGTTTAACGTGTGTATCTGTGTGTCTGTATGTTACATCGTAGCTGCTAAACGGCTGAACCGATTCTGATATTTTTTATTTTGTTTGAAAGGTGACTTGATAGAGTATTCTTAGCTATGATTCAAGAAAATCGGTTGAAGATTATCAGCTCGCATGGGGAATAGTGGCATAAGCTAGAAGAATGTAGTAGGTATACCAAACTCTTTAGTTAGGTAGGTAAGTGCTCATAGAGCATCTTTCTATTATAAAATTCTAATGTCATTTATGTCATCATAACTTATCGTCTAGAGTCTGCGCAACCACGCAAGTCCGATAGACGAAGCGCTAGAGTCTATGTCATTGCATTAAAATATATAAATATAGTTCCACAATTTTCGGCCGGACTTCAGTGGTGGCGCGGACTCTATTTTTTATTGTTGATTAAAACTGTCTATTACCTTTTCGCACCATAACGGTTAAAAGGATTTGGGTTTACGGAAATACGGATAAATAATACCTAGTTAGGACATAGGATACTTTTTATCCCGGTAGTACGTTCTCGTGGGATAATTTCCGACCTCCACAGGGGTGAGTCAAGGGCAAAAGCAAGTTCTTTCTATAACACAGAGATTTAAATACTTTGTTTAGTACATATTTCATAGAAGTTAACAACCGAAGAGCTTAAATATAGTACATATTTATTGTATGTTTACAACTTACATTATCTGTATTTAAAAATGTGTGGGAGGACCATTTGTGACCACAGAACTATTTATCCTAATTAGTCTGTGTATATACCAATCTCCTGTGCCAATCTCGGTTCCTTTCTAACAATGTGACACAATGTGACAACATTAAGGATGACATGTGGCAATAATAAGTAAAAAAAATATATGTTTCTTGCAATAACGGCAGTAGTCATAGAAGACTAATTAGTCTGTGAGTCATAGTCTGTGTATAGCTGTGTATTGCGCCAACAGCTGCTCTAGCGGCTGCTCTATAATGTAAAAACAAAACCAATACAATGTGTAATACCATTTGAATTTGAACGGTAGCAGTTGGACCGGATTCTTCAAAATGACCCCGTTTACATATAATTAATTGATAAGATTTACCTACCAATATGCCCAGAGAACCGTTGCCACCTCCAACCCCCCCAAATTGTAGAGACACTCTCGGTTTATCACCGTCGGCGCTCGCTAACCGTGAATTGAATATTGTTTCCCCTTGGTGCCCCGTAAGTTACTGTTTATAGATGCTTGTTATAGGTAAGTACCAGCAGTCAGTCAATTAATAATAATTGACTGACTGCTGGTACTTAGTCAGCGGGCTTTATAGCCCGCTTCCAGTTCTTCGGCTTTAGTCTCTAGCAGTCTAGTACAAGAGCATCATCGAACTCTTTGCATTCTATTATTCTAGCACACTGCACGATACAAGTTCATCCACCATCCCTTGTTATCGAGGCAATTTTCACTTTCAGCCACCGATTGCGCCACACTTGCCGAGAGATATACTTGCCCAAACCTGGATAAAAATATCCTATGTTGATATTAACTATAATGTGTTTCATCCATATTCTATTTTAGTAGCATAATACTAATTATTGAAATCCTATTGTGAATTCATGCAAGCCTATAATAGGTACTACTTTTTGTAAGGTTAGGTACTGCTCAGAAACTGTGTCGTGAACAGAATACCATCTTGTAAGTATGTATGCAACGTTGGTACTATTACTGGGATAAAAAAAAAATAATTTGTGTGAAATCCATATAATTATATTTTGAATCTGCAAGTCGATTTTGATGAAATGAACCTTATTATCTATTAGTAATTCGATTTTGAATCCAATGAGTGGCTTTTACGTGATGCGAGCACGAACGAACAAACAAACCGACAAAAATACAATTTTTTTTAAAAACGCACAAACGAACAAAAAAACCGACAAACTGACAAAAATGGCAAAAAATGTTCTATTAGGACTTATTCCTCGCGTTAGATGACGCGAGGAATAAGTAAGTAGTAGTTTTTTTGCAAAAATCTATAACAGACACGGAAAGTTTTCGATTTTATTATATTAGACTATGATTATGTATAGATTATATAATGTATAATTACTTTTTCAGAAACCACATATCAACCTTGAATATGACCGATATAGCGATCCAAAAAACCTTAAAGCTATACACTATAACCATGTCATGAAAGCAAAGGAAGTATTAAGAAACATTGTTCCCGTTACTCCACTCTTGGTAATTATCTGTACTTATACCTCTTGCATTTGTTTGGTGTTCAGGGTTTTGTCTGCCAATGTACCAAAATCCCATACATATTGGGTCATTGGGATACTGTCTTCCTGACTTCCGTCTATAAACCAGGGACCATTTCGGTGAGTCGTCGTATAAAGGGTTTTCGATAGGCTTTTTGCAAAGGGTTTTTAAAAAGCCGTTACGATTAGTGGTAGGTACTGTGAACGGCTTATCTTCTTCTTAATTAAAATCTTAAGTTCATTAATTCACTGACAGACAACGCACCGCCGAAACCAGTGGGTATAGTAGCATGTTTAGTACCTACAAGAAGGATTTTAGAAAATTAGTCCCTAGGGTTTAACTAAAGTCTGGTTTTAGGGTTCCGTAGTCAACAAGGAACACTAAACTTATTCGCCATGTCCGTCTGTCCGCGGAATAGTTCAGAGACTCTTAGTACTAGAAAGCTATAATTTGGCATGGGTTTACATATTAATCACGCCGACAAAGTGGTACAATAAAACAATGAAAAGAAATTTTTACGGTACCTACCTCCCCACCTCGTAATGTGGGGATGTTTATTTTTTCTCGTTTATCCGATGGTGTGGGGTGTCGTTGGAAAGGTCGTTCAAAAATATTGAGAGTGTGTGAAAACCATGTTTGGATTCAGGGATCTGTTTGTGAAATAGGTACTCGTATTAAATAAAAGCTTTGAAGTGCTAATTTTTGTTGGAGTCAAATGCCCTACCAACTAAATGATTGGTTTTGGATATGTGAAAAAATTCACGGCAGTAGTATATTATGACGAAATTAAAAGGGAAACTATCACAGCTTAGTAGGCTCTACAAGTTAACGAGTAATAATCGACCAACTTAAATTTGCAGTTGCAAAAACATGTTTTTCAACTACAATTTTAAGTTTGTTAAATGCATAAATTCGTTCATGAAAATTTCAAATGTTTTTTTTTTTTTTTTGTATGTTACGCGATTACTCCGTCAATTATGAATCGATTTTGATGATTCTTTTTTCGTTTGGTAGGTCATGCTTCAGAGGTGGTCCCATATAGATTTTATTAATTTTACTTGCGTAGTTTTTGAAAAGCAAAGACACCGACTTCCGAAATTAAAGTTATTTTTCACTTTTTTAGTGTTTTTTTTTTGGAAGTCGGTGGTTTTTGTTTTTGTTTTATGTTTTTATTCATCTACTTACATCTACCGTTACAGGACACCCCAATGCGATCTACGTGGCTTGTCATTGTGCGTGTAATCTTAACATCTATAATTAATTATCAACAATGCATTCCTTGTGAATTCACTCAGAGAACAACAGAATAAGTTGGTCTCATTCGCTATGAGGTTGACCGTGCGCAGCGCACGCGTCAGCGGCGTCTCCCCTAACAACCCTGCCTCACATGTGTCAAACAAGTGTTCAAATATGTGTTCAAATATTATTGTTGCTATGTCTGGCGCCGGCATTGATGTGCGCTCAAACAAATGACACAGAATGGCAAACTTGAAATCTGTGTTCAAACTTTGATGAAATACCCAAACACCCCTGCCACACATGTGTTCAAATATTGTTGCTATGTCTGGCGCCGAGCGAGCGCGCGGCTCCACCAATAGTGGCGTCTGCCGTCGTCGCCACACGTACCTGTCCGTTTATCATTTCGTTATTCCATTATTCATAATTTTATCCCTTTCTGCCTATAGGTAACATAATAGATCATAATTAGGTATACAAGCACCCTAATTTCGTATTGGTAATACACGTTCAATCAGAATTGGAATCGATTCGAAACAAATGTCTAATCGAGCAGATTTTTTTCGAACTTATGAAGCAATGGATTCAGCATTTGTTTCAAACACATTCCAATTTTGACCGATCGAGCAAGGGTGCAGGCAGGTAATACTCGTACACCACATTAATTTATCTCAATTTATTTTCAGAAATCAAAAATTTGTGAAAAATTTGGCATGGTTGTTTATTTTAAAGTAGAAACTAGACATGCAACTGGAAGGTATTTTTTTTTGTGTATAAACATTGTATGACTTTGCATATAGGTACTATATTTTTAAATCTTAAACATATTTCATTATTCTCACAGTTTCCACGAACGATCGGCAATATATGTGTTACGTAAACTAACTCCAGAACAGCGCAAAGGTGGTGTTTTCACGGCGTCAGTAGGAAATTGGGCTATGGTAAGTAACGTAATATACCGATATAAGTAGGTACTTACATTTCAAAATTGATTCGCATTATGTCTATTGAAAATGGTTCTTTTTGTATGAAAATTCTTAGGCTAACATCAATTATTCTCCTTTCTGATGATCCAGGTTGGAGTTGGAGGAGTGTCTTGCTCGTTCTTCTCCTTAGGAACCTACTTGGCTTTGGAACTGGCAAACTAGCGTCATCTTTTTAACTGACGACTCTTTGACTCCTTGACAATTCAAAAGCGCCTGTAATTGGTTTTAATTGAAATAAATGCTTTGATTGACTTTTGAGTTTTGATCTTCATACAAAAGAGCTATTTTCAATAGCAGACATGTGATTTCACCATAATAATACTTTTGTAGATATTAAAGAAAGATTGCAGTCTAGTTAAAAAAAATCACCACACTTGCAAGTAAAATTGCGTTTTTTTCTGTGTACAGGCATTAGCACATCAAGGGCATCTACAGAAAATCCCAGTAACTGTGGTACTCCCCACGTGTACCCGTACAATGGTCGTGAGCCAGTGCCAAGATTATGGGGCCACTGTTGTGCTCTATGGGAAGAACATCGACGAGGCTAAGACATACGCTTTTAAACTAATAGCTGACCAAGGTCGCGTTGGTACTTACTTGAATGGGTAATGACGCATTAGCAATTACTTATTTATATTTTATTTTTGATTATTATTGCTCTGCACAACGCATGACCTTGTTATGCTTTAATAACAATTGATTTCTTATCTAGCCAGTATGGTTAAGTTCATTACAGGGCATAGAGAAAAATGCTGAAAGGAACCACGAGCTCAATTTTAAAGAAAATAAAAGTGACACTAAAATGTATTGAATAAAAATAATGTTTTTAGATGATATTTAACATACCTACTTATTTAAATATTCTTCACATTACAAACAACACGTAAAATTCGTAGCTCTAAAGCTAAAAGTTATCTAAAAACTCTCTTTGCGGAAATCCATTATAAAATACAATAGACGTATTATAGGTAGGTAGATATTTATTAATTTTTAGATAGGTAGGTATTTAGTAAGTAACCTGTTCCGCTTAACTATTCCTCAAGAGTCAAAAAACCCTGTAAAAAATCGACACGTATTTCACCTCTCAACGAAGCATCCTCAGGATGACGATTGCAGTCGCGAACCACCATGATCGATTACCTAAATACATAACTGTTCGAGGTCGCGATCCATTTTATATGTTTTGCACAGCTGAACACATTTAAAAACATGTCGTAACATTAAAAAAAACTCGATACTTGTGTCAATTAGGTACATAACTGCTATTTTTTACCATTAGCCCATGGTTCCTTTTACCGTTTTGTACCTACACTGGCAAAAAAAAACAATAAAGGTAGGTATAAAAGATAGAAACGGTACTTCAGCATATCTTTCAGATACGACCATCCTAAAGTGATAGCTGGAGCAGGGTGTATCGGCGTTGAAATATTAGATGAGTTGCCCGAGACAGACGCCATCCTTGTCCCTGTCGGCGGTGGGGGACTGATAGCAGGCATAGCCACAGCTGTCAAACACATTAAACCCACCATTCTGATATACGTAAAGTTATTTTCCTTTTCATATTTTAAAAAATACCATTAACATCACTACAATGATGTGGCTTTGCATTAAGAAATACATAGTACATTTTGATGCAAGCGTGTTGAAAACATTTGTGTACCTAATTGTCCCTATCACATCGAACACCGATAACCTCTTGATTTCTTAGTAGTTTTATCATTTCGTGCATGACTGGTACTAATGTATTAAATTTTAATTAAACTTGTTCTGTTGCTAGGGACTAGAAGCAGCCAAAAGCTGCAGTTTCGCTAAGGCCCTAGATAACGAGAGACCCTACAGGACTGCAGCTGAGATGAGTTTAGCGGCCTCACTTACTGTGCCGAAAGCCGGTGACAACGCATTCCACACAGCACGGTCACTTATCGACAAACTAGTGGGTCTAACCTCACGTACACACGGCTACACATCTAACTATATATTTCCAGTATAAGCTGACCTAGTATTGTACGGAAATCCTACACAATGCGAGATCAGCATAAACTGGAAATGTATAGCTTGATGTGTAGCCGTGTGTACCTACCTATTATACTAAATATGCCCGTTTCCACTGACACTACGCGACACCTAATAAAAAAAAAAAAAAAACTCGGAATTAGATAACTCTGAATGAATTCGTGTAAAACCTTCTGGATTGTGTTTTTACACGCATTTTTTTAGCGCTTCAAAAATTAATATTTGATACGGCCGCGAATCATATTTAGATCAACATACAACCTGACACTGACCTGCAAATTGCAAAAAACGAGAGAAAATTTGAATTTCGCGGGCTACCTTAGCGCATGCCCCTTAATATGGAACAAGACAGTTTGTGAGACCAGACTCTACAAAATCGATTTTTTTCTAATAATTAACGGCCGAGTACCTACTGTACACATACAATCCTGTTGAAAAGCTTCAAGTGTTGAAGATAGTCTCTAATACAACATAATGACCTAAGATATTGATCCACGACGACTGGACGGCACGAGCGATTTTGCATTTACTAGAAGAGGAAAACATAGTAGCAGAAGGCGCAGGCGCAATCAGTTTAGGCGCCCTCATGTGCATACCTAACATACTTCCAGAGTTACAAGGCAAAACGTAAGTTAAATAGTAATTTTACTTCAAACTAGCCGACTAGACAGGCGTTGTCCTGTGTCCTAGAACTCGATCGCAGCGCCACACACCGACTACTCAAACACACAAAAAATAATGAAAATCGGTCCAGCCGTTTAGGAGGAGTTCAGTGACATACACACGTACCTACAGAAGAATTATACAGTACTAGCTTCCGCCCGCGTGGTATGGCGATAAAAAGTAGCCAATGTCCTTCCCCGGGATGCTATCTATCTGTTAAGGCGTGAAAAGGTAACATACATACAGACAGACAGAGTTACTTTCGAATTTATCATATTAGTATGGAAGTATGGATGTATGTATCTAACGTAGGCCATTAACCTGCAATAGTATAGCGTCTATAAATGCAAAAAAAAAATACCACTAAAAAAAAAAAAAAAATGGTATTAAAATATTCACAAAAAATATTACATTGATAAGGAAAAGAAACATTCTGTACACGCACACTTGTCTTTATACCAAGTGTAGTGCGTATTCAGAGTGTTCCTTTTCCTTATTAATAATTGTAGGTAGGTACCATAGTCACCCTGCCAGGGTTGCGGGTTAGTCCGAAAGGGATATCGGGACCTTGGCAACAGGCAACTGAAGGAACACGGGTGGGTTTTAGTCAGTAAAAGTCTGACACGCCCTTCCGCTCCACCCCGAGCGGGAGAAGTCATTGGATGATTTCCCATCCCCAAAAAAAAAAAAAAGCGTACCATATTCATCAATGAACAACTTTCACTACGGGACCAACATTTATGTTCGCATAGCTCGACAAAATGTAGAGAACAGATGTTTTTTTTTTTCGCGATTTCAGGTTTGGTTCCATAGTGAAAGTTGTTCATAATGATGAGTAAAATGACCCCTATAAGATAATTAAAACGAATAAAATGTCACCCTGTATGAATCCTATTGCAACTGTGGGCGTGCGCGTGTTAGGTAGCAGTAGCAGTAGAAGACAAACTGAGTGAATTTTCATTTTCTACAGGGTGGTTTGTGTCGTGTCTGGAGGCAATATAGATTTATCTCATTTACAACGGACTATTTTACACGGGAAGGCAACTGAAGGTCGTATTTTCACAATGACTGTAAGAACCGATTCTTCAAACTAGTACTTAGAATAATAATTTTTGATCTATTACCTAAATATATACACTGGTTATAGATATGTATGGTGCCAGGAAAGGATGTAATACGAAACAACATTTTAAAAGTGATCAAATACATGCAATGTAACATATTATATTCTGGAGTGGAACGAAGTTGGCTTGAAGAAAATAAATTACTTGATACCTACGTAAGATACCTACTATTCAAATACATAATGCTATTACGTTAGGTAACTTGACAAGATGTACCTACCGTACCGTACTGTAGTGGGCGTCTGGCCTACATTAAGACTCCCACAAACAGGCGAGATATCGCGGGCGCGACAAGGCCCGCCTGCCTGTCGCGCCCGCTATATCGCGCCAGTTTGCACGAGGCTTTAGTAACAAAAAAATTGACATCCCATGACAATTTAGACGACACGGTTGGCGCAGTGGCTGAGCAATGAACTGCTGCGCAACGTGTCGCGGGTTCGATCCCCGCACGGAACAAATATTTGTATGATCTGCAAGTAGTTGTTCCGGGTCTGGGTGTTAGTGTATGTGAGTTTCTATGTTTGTAAACGCACCCACGATACAGGAAGAAATTCTTAGTGTGGGGCAACGTTTAAAAAAAAAAAAAAAAAAATTCGGCTAAGGTGAGTACCTACCTATTATCTACTATTTTTGACGACTACGTAGGCACACATTTCTGTATCCCTGGAGAGCTTTGAGCTCTCTCTCTATGACGGGGGTGAGTTTAGGATAACCTGGGTTCAGTGTTGCAGGAATAAGTGAAAATAAGCATTAAACTCCTGAAACACCAAACTTAAATTCATTAAGTATTAATAGTACCTATTGAAAGAGATTGTACAGAGAGGATGATAGTTTAAAAAAAGTCTTAAAACGATGACGTGGTCCCTTAACTAGAAAAAACCCATTTTGAACGGATCCCTTTAACCCTGTATGTTAGTATTATGTTACGTAAATATATTTTTTTTGTACAGATCACCATTATTTGTGAAGCCAAAAATTTCAAGCAAGCGAGTATGTTAAAAAATCTTATAGAAAAGTTTTTCCCCAATTCATGCGAATTTTCGGGCGACACCTTCAAGCCCAAAACATGCTGCGTATGCTTCCCAAACCTTTTATACTGATAAAAAACAATAACGTTTATTATTTTAGGTAGGTGGGGGCAACAACTAACAAGTAATTCATTTTTAGTTGTAAGGGGTTATCCGTACATTACGTCACACGTTAAGGGGGAGGGACGGGACGGGGTCAACAAAGTGTGACAAGACACCTCCCCTTGTCACACTTTGTTGACTAAGCTTCGTGACATCTCATGTATACATGGTAGAACTCTAAATTTCAAATAAATTTAATAATAATTCATTTAATTTGTTATGTTTACGTTAGAACGATAGATGTTTATTGTTGATTTTATGAAAAAAAGATGTTAAATACAAATATACATAAGTATAAATATTTAGAAGTGCTTTTTTAAAAAAATAATTTTTAAATTTGATTTTGCGAAATATTATATTGGTCTCTTATTAATTATTATTTTTACCCCTACCTTGCTTGAAGCCCCGGCCCCTTAAGTACCTAACGATGTTATTATTATATAATTGAAGATCCGTAAAATTGCAATTAAACTGCTATAGAGTGTTTAGTGAAACATTTTTTTAGATCAGACAAGAATTAATAAATTAAAACATAGTTTTACTACCAACTTGTTTTTTATTTGTTTTTAGCCCAATAAGAGCAAGGTTAGTAAAGGTATAGTTAATAGCATAGATACAAGATATTTCTACCTAAGGTTAATAGTCTTCACCGGGAATCATCGTGAACGACAGAGCGATCGTGCCGTATAGCCGTAGTACCAGTGAAAAGCATGTTGTGAAGTCCGAATGCATAGTAGGTAAGTTCCTGATTTCTCAAGAAAAGTATGCGCTTCGGGAATCATCGTCTATCTTCGGAAATACGAACGCGTGTAAGCTATTACAGTTACAACCATGGAAGAACTTACCTATTTTGTATGACCTTGATTAAAAAATTATACTTAGATTATCAACTCTATGCAATTCCAAAAAAAAACTCAGAACTTTTTAGTTACAATGACGGTCTTCGACCGGAGTAGTTAGCCAGCCAGAGAGAAAACTTCATACAACGCGCTTCATACAAATGATAGGATCACTTCGTTGCATCTTCGTTGTCTGTCAAGACCCTTTTTGGTCTTTGCTTTTCAATTTTCGTTTTTTGCCACCGACTTCCGAAATTAAAGTTATTTTTCAGTTTTTAAGTAGGTATTATTTTTTTTGCAAGACGTTTTTTTTTGGTTGTTACAAGTTTTTATACTTATTTCACTTTTTAGTTCTGGTACTTACCCCACACAAATCCGAATATTACTTCCTGATAGGTAAATAACAGTGAAGGAGTAAATAGATAAACTAAAGTGGGTGATAAACGTGAAAGAAAAGAAAGAAAGAAAGAAAAATAGGTTTATTTGTCACAGAAACACGTGCATACAAAAAGATAACATTAACCTGCTTAAACTACTTACTTAATTAAACTACTTAAACCTACATTAACTTAATTATAAATCATAAAAATTTGATAATTTATGAGTGAGTGAGGTACAGACGCCAGCAGGTCAAGCTACCCGAAACTGTCAAATTTTCCCAATCAACCTTGAACCTTATTCTGTAGGAATAAAGTTCAAAATCTAATAAAGAAATCTGACAGATTGTAGTAGCTTGATGTGCTGGCGTCTGTACATTGAATTTTTTTTTTAAAAGCAGTTGGCAGCTGCACGTCATTACTGTGACAAGAAGGCTTCCACTCAGCATGATGCTGTGCTATGGACCCACAGCACAGCGCTGATTTTCAGTGGTCACCCGAAAAGGACGTACGGAAATCAAGTCGGGTTCAATTAATTGCGGACAATCGGACGTGCGGTCTTAAGTTCGCGACCTTACTCTGCTCGCCGTCGGTCACACGCGTGAAGCTTTCTCAGAATTTCATTGTCAAATTGCGCGACTCGCGGCGATGACAGACGGGCGAGTAAGCTCGCCGAGCCATAAGTACGCGTACTTGCTCGCACGTCTATCACCCGTAAGTTAAGTGGGAAAAAATACGTAAAAACTACGCAACCAAAGTTAATAAAATGTAGATTGGACCACCTCGGAAGCATGACCTACCAAACAAAAAAAGAATCATGAAAATCGTTTTTTTTTTTTGAGGTTGGGAAGTCATCCAATGACTTCTCCCATTCAGATTTTTACTGACTAAAACCCACCCGCGTTCCTTCAGTTGCCTGTTGCCAAGGTCCCCGTATCCCTTTCGGACTTTCCCGCAACGCCCGAGCGGTCTGCATGTTTTTTGGATGAAATACTATCTACTTCTAAGTCGTCTGACGTTGAAATTGATATACTTACTGTAATAAAAATGCTTTGTAACTGTGATTTTTGCTTTCAATAACCGTTCAAAACGCCCAATATTCCTACTAAATATTAGTACCTAATTCTTTAGGTTATGGTCGTATGTCTCAGTATTCCCGTTAGAAGAAGTATAATTGTTACTACCACTGTAATCTAGAGACCATAGGAATCAAATCAACATGAGTTTCATTAATAGACGCCACAATTTTTGGTGGGCCTAATCGCCGAACAAAAAAAGCTATCTCCTTTGCACTATTTTGCAGTTGGAGAATTGCCCGTCGCGACGAATTTTCGTGTACAAAATTTTTTCTTCGGTGAATTTACACCCACAGCTTTCATCTCTTAACATCTTTGAGAAATACATGGACCCCGGTTTTTTTGTAATCAACAGCTGCGCACCAGGGCATATGAAATATTAATGCGTAAAAGAAGTCGCTTCATCATCTGCCTAGCTTTTTCCCAACTATCTTGGGGTCGGCTTCCAGTCTAACCGGGGATGCAGCTGAATATCAGTATTTTACATGGAGCGACTGCCTATCTGACCTCCACAACCCAGTAACTGGGTAATACCCCTTGGTAAGACTGGTTGTCAGACTTTCGGGCTTCTGACGACCCGTAACGACTGTCAAAGATCCACAAATGACAGCCGGGACCAACGGCTTAACGTGCTTTCCGAGGCTCGGAGGAGTCTCGGTATGTAAAGATGGTCACCCATTCACGGACCAACCCCGGCAAGCGTAGCTTAACCTGTTAGATCGACCCGTGCGGCTATTATTACTTAGCCACGAGCTCCTAAAAAAAAGAAGTCGCTTGTTCACAAAAAAATAATGAATAGTGTATGATTGCTGTCAAATCCTTGGACTAATAATGATAGTAGCGACATCTGAAGTATGCAAGTGTCCGTTTTTATTCCCATTGTTTTGACAAAACGTGGCATAATAAGATGGCGACGTTAGTTTTGATTTTGGCCGCACGACAAAATAACCTTGTATCGATAAAAAAAGTCTGACGTTTGTCAAAAACAACATCGAAAACACATTTTTGTAGAGAAGTAGAGAACAGACACATTTTATGTTTTTACTTTGATTTTTTTACGACATCACAACCATGCAATAAGCTACACTATGTCCTATGTATGACCCCAACTTCCAAAATCCACAAAAAAACTAAAAATACATCTAAATCAGCCTTCCTTTCCTACAAATCAATATGAGTCGAAAAAATGTAAGTGCAACCTATGTACTAAGACGTTATTTAAATATAATTGCTCAAATTATTTAATTGCTAGATCCTCATGCTGTATTTATCGTTCTTGGATGAAACCTGGCTCTGCTGAAATTTTGTTAATTTGTTTTTACATTAGGGACCTCTTGCCTGTTTTACCGGTCATGTAAGGCCCCCCTACTAATTACACCCCTAATTTATGTAACTAACTTTTAGGAAGACTTCGACGAATTTTGTGACCCGGACAGTCCCAATATAGTCAAGTATGATGATGTTTTACAAGCAGCACATAGAATACGGCCATTCATTATCAACACGCCTGTCATGGTAAGGTTAAAGATATGCAAGGGATGCAAGGTTTCGCCGATTGGAAAGATTTTCTAAATATACCAAAAACTGTTTAGGGTTCCGTAGGTACTTACCTCAAAAGGAATAAAAACTCAACAGAATCGGGGTAACATGAAAAAATAGATACCTATTAGTTTTTGCAATTACAAACTTACATTTTCAGTTGGAGCATCGACCGTGATATCCAATGATATTATATTATATATCATTGGTGATATCGAACGATTTATAGGAGAACATTTTTTTTCAATCTCAAAGTTTTCTAATTAGGTATGTTTGTCCTTCAATGCGGAATTGGAAATTCCAAAGCCGAACATTTACTCTTTACTTATTTAATTCAAATCGGTCTACTCTCCAGTCTACTTATCATAAGTACCTATTTTTTAACCGACTTCTTCAAAAAGGAGGAGGTTCTCAATTCGTCTGTATGTTTTTTTTCTTTTTTCTTTTTAAATGTGCAGTTAAGTTTGTCCTTAAATCCGGAATTGGAAATTCATAGGCCGTGTAACGTGGGTGAAGCCGTGGGCAACCGGGCAACTTTGAACCAACAGTGCACAAATCCTATCCTTTTACGAGGTAGGTACCTACCTACTGCCTACTGCCACACCTAATTGCAGAATTACATTTCAGGCAGCACAAACCCAGAAAGAATTGGGTATATATATTCATTATAAATTGGAATTCATGCAAAAATCTGGTAGGTACGTATCTAATAACTCTTTCTCATACCTAATTATAAATGTGAAAGCTTGTACGTTTGTAAGTTTGTTATTAAGGTAACCCGTGAAATTCAAATTGTCTTAGGTTTTTGAAATTTGCAGGTCTCGGTGTCAGGCGGTATGTTGATTAATATATGTATGATTCGGGACCGTGACAAATATGGTTTTACAGAATTATAATAATTTGAATTTCGCGGGCTACCTTAGGGCATCCCCCTTAACGTAATACGTTAGTCGATAGTAGCTCTTAAAACTAAAATTCATTACAGTTTCAAGGAAAGGGGGTGTTTGAATGCTCTTCAACTTTTGCCGGGTGACAAGAAGAAGCTAGGAGTAGTAATAGCTTCAACAGGTAATGAGGCCATAAGTATGTGCTATCACGCAGCAACAATGAGCATCCCGGTAATTGTGGTTATGCCCGCTGCATTGGCAATTGACAAGATGCAAAGATGTCATGGATATGGCGCGAAGGTTGTTGTGCACGGATCAAATTTGGTGGAAGCTCAAAAATATGCTCGAGCTCTGGCAAGAGACAAGGGACTTACTTATATTAATGGGTATGCATATACATTATTTTTACGTTCACGATAGCTCCATTTACATATACAATTTTATGAATATCAAAAATTAGTGCCTCCCCAGCCGGTGCTGGCACCCAAAATCAACCAAAACTGCATAAAAAGGCAATTTTCAAGAGCCTAGAATCCTACATCTCGCAAGCAGTAACTCTTCTCGCGTGACTAACACATATACAAAACCCCAACAATAACAGTTGGATTAGGTTAGCCACCCCACTAGCCACAAAACTCCTCTGGTCAGAGGATCCTGCGTTTTTAACTAGAACGCTAGCGCAGCCTTCGTGCAGCTACTTCTTTGTGACGTCAAGTTCAGTACCTGAAGCTCTCGAGCTGCGAGTATCAGCCAGCCAGCATCCACGCCTTCAACGGGTATCTTGACCGTAGGCATGCAACGGACGCGCAGGTTGCGTAGATCACAAGAAAACGGGTGGAGAAACTGAGGGAAGCCGAATGTCCGAATGTTTCACGGGAACTATGCGACTCATGCAATTGCATGCGGCTGAGATGAGAATGCTGAGAGGGATGTGTGGTGTTACGCGAATGGATAGATTAAGAAATGACCTATCCATTCAAGTAATATGATTTGGAGGAATGAAGAAAATGTCGTGAGGAAAGTTTTGGGTCTGTGAATGCTATAAGAGAAGGAGAAGAAACAATGTGGCTAGAAGGGGGTGACGACTAATAGAGTAGTATGGAAGAACATGTTGCTCTGACCCCAAATAAATAGGGAGACATTGACAGAAGTTACTTGCTAAAACTTTTGAAGAATATTTCCATTCTGTACCTATCCCCAGTCATGATAATATCTTTACTTAGGAACAACAGGGTGGTCTACCTCTTAGGTATGAAATGGTCGCTCCCTATAAACATGGGACTTTAGAGATATGAGGAACAGGCTGTAAAGTTCACTCACCTCTATAGAAAAGGGAGGATCCTCCTACCAGACGGTGTACCGTGTGTGGCGGGCACCTGCCCCGCTGCCCAACGATTGATGTCGGAAAGTTATTAAATACGGTGATCCCGCGGTAAAAATTGCGCGATGCAGGATTTATGTCACGTCAGGTCTTTGATGCGTAGTTCGCAAGAGGCGATATAGATGCCGCCTTATGACTGCCGACTTCCCAAATTACCCTCCATTGTTATGATTACTGTTACGGTCAGCTTACCCTGAATTTATTTATGTAGGTACGATGCGGTAAAAGAAAAATACACTCTTAACTCTGGCTCTCTGTTATCTTTATTAAAATTGGTTTATTTTTACTTTCCAAGTCGTGACCATCCACATGTACTCGCCGGGTATGGGAGTCTTGCAATAGAAATTTTGGAAACCACGCCGTTCCTGGATGCTTTAATTGTTCCAGTAGGCACTGGAGGATTAGCCGCTGCCATGGCTACCGTTATGAAACACCAGAAACCTTCAGTTCTTATTTATGTAAGTTATATATTGTAGCTTAAAGTTTACTTTACCAATAAACTTTCCCTTTACCAATACTCTCTATAAGTTACCATATGCCTCATCACCTGTCTAATTCCCATTTCCCAATTATGTTGGGGTCCAGCTTCCAGTCTAACCGGATGCAGCTGAATACCAGTATTGTAGGTACATGGAGCGACTGCCTTTCTGACCTCCGCAACCCAGCCCAACCCAACCTTGTGCCTACTAAACGTTAATTATTTTTCTCGCAGGGTGTCCAACCTGAGTTGACGCCGACGTTTTTCAGCTCTTTGGAACAAGATGAACAGGTCACACTACCAATACAAACAAACGTCGCCGATGCTGTTACTGTCAGTGCCGTCGGTTGTAATGCATTTGCCACCGCAAAGCCGCTTCTAGACAAAATGGTAAGCATAGTC
Organism: Lithophane socia; assembly: GCA_947522985.1. NCBI lineage: Eukaryota > Metazoa > Arthropoda > Insecta > Lepidoptera > Noctuidae > Lithophane > Lithophane socia. The sequence continues at coordinate 9,514,183 of OX383270.1, read as the reverse complement.
TTTTAAGTATTTCAAGTAGACACATTTTAAGCAAGGGATGCATCGATACGCATCTTGGCTGATACGATACTGATACCGATATTTATAGTAATAGTAATAGTAATAGTAATAGCTTTATTGGTTCTCACAGTATAAAACCTTACGACTAGAGTGTTACAGATTAACAGTGATCGTGAATTTATAGTCACAGTACGTATCGCAACTGGCATCTTAGCTAGATTACAGAGTAACCTGTGTTAAAGATACCAGTCCCATTCCCCTATAAAAACTAATAATTTCACACCAGACTCCAAGCATTTATACTTCTAGAATTACTTAACAATGTCAGAAAAACAAAAGTAAAATAAAAACAAAAATAATTAAAAACTAATGGAAAATTTTCTTTTATGCGTGCGCGAGTGTTAAAAGGGGTGCGTGTAAGTGTGGGTGTAATTGCGTTTAGATATGTGTATGTGTGTGTGTGTGTGTATATGTGTGTGTGTGTGTTTCGTGGGTGTGTGTGATATGTAGATGTATATTTTAGTATAATTATTTATACTACACCATTGTACATAAGAGGTTTTCCGTCTCTTGGTAGGTTAGCCCTTGAAGCCATTTTGTGATTCGATTTTTACAATCGCGGCTGGATAGTTGGTAAATAGGGAGTATTTTATTCAATTTGTTGTACAGTGTAGGTGCAAGAAAATAATTGAACCTACTCGAATGGGTAAGGTTACTTTTCCTAGTTATACAAACTAAATCTTTTCGCCTTTTGGAGATCTCTTTGTATGGTGTCGCAGAATGCTGAATTAGGAGAGTTCTTGCTATGAAGAGTTGTCTCACGGTCAACACTTGACAACTTTTATAAAGTTCGACAGTTGGAAACCTATAATTTTTAAAGTTGCTTACTTTTAAGATAGCTCTCTGAGCTCTTTCTAATTTTAACAACCTTGTTTTTGGCGCACCTCCCCAGGTCGATATGCAATAAGTCAGTAACGATTGGCAAAGCGCAAAATAGACCTGTTTTAGCAATCGTGTATCAGCTACGTGACGAAGAGTTTTAAAAACATAAATAAGTTTCCTAACTCTATTCTGCAATGACTCAATGTGAAGTCAGAAAGAGAGACCATTGTCTAGGGTTACGCCAAGATATTTGGTATTGGTCACTTGAGCTACTTTGGGACAGTCACAGAACTGGTTGTCGGGAATAGAGCACGAATGTGCGACAATGTATAGGGAGGGTGGAGGTTGGGTGGTTTGACGGAGTGAGAAAGTCATGTAGTTGGTTTTGTCAGTATTGAGTGTCAGTGAGTTTCTAGCCAACCATTCCCCAACCATGTTAAAACCATATTGAGCTTTGTCAAAGACTTCTGACCATGTGTCACCAATGAATGAAAGTGCAGTGTCGTCTGCGAACGCCATTATCTTGGTGTCATTTAACTTAATCTGGCAAAGATCGTTTAGGTATACGAGGAAAAGAGTCGGCCCGATCACACTCCCCTGCGGAACTCCGTATGTTATTGGCAGCTCATCACTCACAAAGTTATTAATTTTTACACATTGGGTTCGGTTATATAGATAGTCCCTTAGAATAGAGTCACCTCTCACGCCAATTTTCTCCAGCTTATGAAGTAGGAGGGGAGTAGAAACTGTGTCAAACGCCTTAGCCAGATCTAGGAAGATAGTGAGGACCTTTTTCTTTTCGTCTAGGTTTTTGACAATGTGGTTAGTAAGATCCAGGACTGCATTAGAGGTGAATCTATTTCGTCTAAAGCCATACTGAGCGGGTGACAATAAGTTCTTGTCTTCCAGGAATGTTATCAGTCGTTTATTAATTATTCGCTCAAGGATCTTGGATAGTATAGTCAGTACGGCGATCGGACGGTAATTGGCGACACAGTCTTTACTTTTTATTTAAGAATACATACTGGTCATACCGATGGTTTCAAGGACTGACTATCATTCGGAGTCAAGTTATGCGGAAAAAAGCGATTTCGCAAGTCGCGTTTGTATGAAGCCTACTGTAGAAAATAGTCTCTCGGATGCGACAGAAATTATTTAGAAACTAAAGTAAGCACTTTTGCGCCAATCTTTGTAAGTTGGGATACAAAACCTCATTGCGCCACAAATAGAGACGATCTGCTTCACTTAATAAAGTGTACTACGTGAGCTCGACAAATGGATGTGCGATTCACGCTTGTGCGACAAAACTACTGCAACTCACCATAGTTCGGATGCACGCTTGTGCGACACACTGAACCTCGACATCACGCTAGTGCGACCTTGACGACTCAACCTTTGTATTAATTATTTATATTAAGTATAAATCGCAGCCATATTGTATAACACGCCGTATTACAAATAGGCGCGCCCGATTGAAAAACGTCGCTGTTTTGAAATGCGGCTACCTTACGGTCAGCCGGATCGTGGTGGCGATACATTCTACAAAGCGGCGTTCAACGTTTTAAGCTTTATTGTCAACAAGAAGAAATGTAGGGTGACTATAAATTATGAATAACAAATTGTAAAAAAAGGCAACATTTTTGAAATCTCAAAATTTTTATAAAATTAAAAAAGTCTTATAGTATAATTTTCTTATATTTTTTTTAAACATTTCTTATATTAAAATGCTAACACGCATGCAATAATTTGTTAGAATATGTAGGTCTACTGGTCATTTAATACTATGCTAGCAAATATAAGTTCTGAATGTTTTTATCTTAATCTTTAAAACTTGTTTTTATCTTTCATTTAAAATTTTATTTATTTAACTTAACAAAATGGGAACAAAACAAAATTCTAAATTCAATATTATTTTCACTTTGTTGTGACACCGTTGTCGATTGCGACGCCATTTTTGTAGTTATGATCATGCGGCGCGTGTCAGATTTCAAAGCGGCGTATCGAAGATGCGCCCGTTTGTATATGGGCGCCACGTTACTAAGCCGCTTTGACGAACGCGAATTGCTCATATAATGCGGCGTACTTTATTTCAGCCGAATTGAAATCCGGCTGACCGAAAGGCGCGCCTATTTGTAATACGGCGTGTTATACGATAAGGCTGCGAAATATACACAAGGACAGATTCCTCTCCGTTGGCCGTTGGCACTGCCAGCGTAGCCGATACTTCTTACTAAAAAAAAAAGTTAAAAGTTAAAAGTTCGGACGGACGGACAGCGGGGCCTTAGTAATAGGGTCCCGTTTTATCCTTTGGGTACCTACCTACGGAACAAAAAAAATGCTTTTCGTTGGTAAGCCCATCACTTGAGCACGATTGGACCGAATTGGCTATTTTTGTTTTAAAATGTTCGTAATAATCCAAATTAGAATTATATAGACAAAAAGATGAAAAAGTTTCCCGAAAAATTGAAAAATATGGGACAACGGAAAGTGGTGTTTTGTATGGGAATTGAAATTTGGACAGCACAGCGTCTGTCGAAATAAAATATAGAAAGAAGTCATGAGTGTTGTTTAACATTTCATCTTTTATAGCTCCTAGTGAAAGAGGACTGGGTCACCCGCGCAATGCTACATTTATCAGAGAGAGAAAAGTTCATAGTGGAAGGAGCTGGAGCTTGTACACTGGCGGCTATCCTCGGAAACCTAGTTCCAGAACTGAAATCAAAGACGTATGTATCTGACGTCCTGAGTAGCAACGTTGGTCTATAACTATAATCTCTGTAATATAAGTACCTACGTACTATAGTAGCCGTGTTAGACCAGGCCGACAGCTTGCCTCTTCGCACTATACACGCATAATTCTTTTTATTTATAGTGTGGTCTGCATACTAACTGGAGGAAATGTCGATAATATCATGTTGGTTCGTTGTTTGGAAAGAGGATTAGCCGCCGAAGGGCGCTTAGTGAAGTTTAGGGTAAGAAACTATACCTACTTAATATTGTAAGGTAGGTAGGCAGGGTCGGTCTGGCCCCAGGGCATACTGGGACGTTTCCCGGTGGGCCGGTCCGGTCCATTTTCCCTTCATTTTATTTAGAGCAAAGCCATGATTAGTGAGATAATTATTATTTTATTTCGAACCTCAAAAAATCCCGGTAGTTTTTTGGGTCCCAGACCGACGTTGTAGGTAGGTATATAGAATCTAAAATACCGTGTTTTAAATGGGTAAGTAGGTACGTGTTTCATAAATTCTTACCTGATGATCTTGATAACAGGTTGGTATAAGGAACGACGCCGTAGCAAAATCTAATTTAGTGAGCCTGATCGCAGCCGGAGGCTACAATATTCATCGTCACTTTCAAGACAACTCGTGGACAGACGGTGCGGATTACTTTGTTGAGGTATGTTTATAGATAAGATCTTTAAACTATTATATTAAACTAGCTTTTGCCCGCGGCTTCGCCCACGTGGAGGTCGGAAATTATCCCACAGGAACGTACTAATCCAGGTTACAAACTATCTGTGTGCAAAATTTCATACAAATCCGTTCAGCCGTTTTTGCGTAATTGAGTAACAAACATCCAAATATAATTCCATGTAGGCGTAGTATTATAATATCTGTGATGTAGGTATAGTATCCCATTGACCTGCCCATGGGATTCCCTTTTGAGCATAGGTACCTACACAAAATGTGCTTTTTCATCCTTTTCAATACTTGGAACTAAATATTTTTTATGCGTCAATTCAGTCATTGTAGTGACTTTTTACCCGACTACGGCGAAAAAAAAGAAGGCTTATGATTTTGACCGGTATGTATGTTCATCTGTTCCCTCCTATCTTCTAAACCACTCATCACAATTGGACAAATGTATCGTTGGAAGCGTCTTGATCGTCCGCTGGGTATAAGCTATGTGACGTCACATTCAATTAAAAATGGCTCCCTCTAGAGGACAAAGTCAGGAACTAAAAAAAATTGTTTAAGCGTACCATGTTGGGTATCAAATGAAAGGGCTTAATGAGCACATTTCAAAAATATAATATTTAGTATAAACAGAAAAACAACTACGACTAAAAAGGTATAAACAAGACACCACAGACAGACAAATTAAAAATCCGGAGTCACACGTAATCTGTTCGATTTAACACGTGTGACTCCGGATTTTTAATTTACGGTACTGCCGTTTGTGGCACTCTTATACACTTCCATTAAATTATCCTCCCTTTTCAGATGAAAATTGTATGCGAGACGAAGGATTTGGGGCATGCTCTAGAATTAAAAAGGACCATAGAAAGAGCCTATCCACAAACTTCCGTATTCGAAAATGAACCATTTAACGACAAGCGGACATGTCCCTGTTATATAAAAAAAGTCGCGTAAAACATTATCTCGTATCTACCTACCTAACTAATTTAAAAGATATATTTACGACCCTTCCTTTCCTTCCTACTTCTTTATAGAATGAACAGTCAACACCTATTATTAATTTAAGTTTTAAAATTTAATTGCACATTATGATTGCGCGTTTTATTACACCTCGCTACCTGTCTACTACTAGGTACTTTCTACCTTGACTTTTTTTAAAGTGAAAGGATGTGAAGCAGTTTTCCTCGACAAAACCTTGCTATAGAATGCGTTATGAGCCCATGTTAAAAAGGACACGGGGGTCCCGCTGCCGCTGTTAATTTCGTTATACCTAATCATAGGTTCGACTTCTCATCTTTAGAATGTTATTTTACCTGCCTCCTAGGACCCGAGCCGAGAGCGTGACAAATCGCCCCGGCCTGTCAGCGCACTATAGGTACCTAAATCGTAACGGCATCGCCTCAACTTGGAATGAGCTAGTACACTGCTTATTAGGTAGGTACCTACGGGTGGTTCTCAACTCGCAGTCACCAAGCATATAGCTGGGCGACGGCGCGGCCGATAAAGTTATCGTGGTTGATTTAGAAAACCATGTTTTGGAATTGGTAATAAATTCCTCTCTTTTTTCTATGTTAGTAATTTTTTACTGATATAGGGATATCCCTAAACCGAACCCCTGGGCTCCACAAAGACTCTGTGGGGGGGGACTTCGCGAAATCACTGGTCACAATGAACCAGTATTTTCGCGGAGCCCCCACAGAAGCTTTGAGGAGCCCAGTTTCCTCAAGAACTAATTTTAGATTTGGCGGCATTCGCTTAATCACGTGTCTATGCATTCAGGATACAATGGAACTACAAGTAGGCGCTTTACCTTTTACACGCGATACTGCTCCTTATTCTAAAAATATAGTACAGCAGCTGAAGGAGACTTCTTATTTGAGGAGAGATTAAAAAAAAAACATTGTTTTGTTCTTAATGAATTTTTCTAATGCATACACCTGCACTTATACAACACTGAATATATTATTCAAAACATAGAGGCATAAATATTTTTTTATATTGTCTGCAATAACTTGTTTATACACTTACAAAGAAAGCAACTTAACTATAAGTCTTATCCATAAATGTAGCCATTCTGATATCCCTCTTGCTCAGTCCATTGACATCATGGGAAGATAATGTAACCTGTAATAAGAAGATAGTTTAATTTCTTAACATTAGGTACAGGTTTAAGCCTGCTACGGTTGCGGGAAAGGGATACCGGGACCTTGGCAACAGGCAACTGAAGGAACACGGGTGGGTTTTAGTCAGTAAAAGTCTGACATGCCCTTCCGCTCCGCCCAGAGCGGGAGAAGTCATTTGATGATTTCCCACACTCAACAATTTAAACAAGTACTTTTTTTTTTTTAAGTACCAGAATATTGGTAAGTACCTGATACATTCATAAAAAGATTGATTGACACTCACTCAAGATCATTCCACTGTTTATTTTATTTTACTAAAACATGAATATGCATAGTAAATATGTATACTACTAAAAAAATATTGTTGCTTCACAAAATAGAGGACCAAAACTAATTAATATTATGTACCTAGTTGCACAATGTTACATCAACAGTAATCAGTAAGTTACAAAAAATGACATTGAACTCAATATTTATTGGAAATTAAAATTGTAAATTATAATTTAATTGATTTAATCAAATGACTGCTTACTTGAAGTTTATTATAAACATTAAACCACTCAGGATGGTGATCCATTTTCTCAGCCAGCAGTGCCACTCTACTCATAAAGCCAAAGGCCTGGTTGAAGTCCTTGAATTGAAACTCTTTCTCAATAGCATCCCTGTTGCTTTGCACTTTCCAACCAGACTGTAACAGTGGCTGCAGCTGTGCGTCACGCTCTTCTTGAGACAATTTGTCTGCCTACAAAACAATACCCGCATGAGATAAAAGAAACAAGCGTCGATTTAGTACCTAAGTAATTATAGTATTTGACACACCATTTTCCTTGTATTGGGAGAGGTCGACGAAACACTAGCGTATCGCGCGGCGGACCGACTGGCATTGAGCGCAGGCTTCGTCCCTGCGGGGTGAAAGTGTATCGCTATATAGCGAATACTGTTCAAAATTTGATCTGTGAACATTGGTTTCAATAGATGCGGCAACCAACAATTATGAACGTTGCGTTCAGTATTTGCTAATCCTTATATTTGGTAAGTAGCCAGAATCGAGATTCAGTCAAGTTTTAGCTAACAAATGGTTTATTATTTTCAATATTTCATCAACAATCGCCGATCCCCGCTACGCAAGCTTGCACATCTGACATTCTGACACTGACATAGTGACATCCGTAAAACTGCTCGTATCCCATCTTTCAAAAATTAGTTTGTCTTTGATACAAGTCTGACGGCAGCAGCCATGGAATTAGTATATACTACATACTACAACATTATAAGGTAATTGCATACATACAGGTGAGATGAGAATGCTATGATGCTGGGGCTACAATTTCACGTTATCGCGAACTTAACTTCGCGCGCTCTCTCTCGCACACCGCTCGACGTCTCGCTGAGATAGATTCATGTTCTTCCTTTTATTTGTGACACTATGTTATCTAGCAAAAAATAATCCTGAATAATCCTTATGATGAAGCCTTTCGATCGGTATGATAAAGCTATAGGGGGATTATTTTTCTCTTGTAACGGGTTCGATTCCCGGTTCAAACATGTAATTATTTAAATATGAATATAGTCTATGAATGCAGTTTAAATTGTTTTTTAAATTCAAATAATGTCTTCATTCAGTAAAATGTTCCATCTACAATATTCAAGGTACTTTCCCTCCATGTGGCATATCCGTGGGACGCCCTGTATAACTTGACTTGACTACATATCCAGTATAAGCTGACCTCTCATTGTACAAAAATCCTATACAATGCGAGATCAGCATAAACTGGAAAAGTATAGCTTGATGTGTAGCCGTGTGTACAGCTTGGCAAAAAAGAGTTTGGAAAAAATGAGGGCGCCACTACCGCATATTACAATCACAATGTAATAATTAGTACCTACCACATTTTTGACAGATTGCGATTGCGACTTGAATGTGAACGTTTTTTAGAGATGAGATGATAGGTTGTATTGTTGTGCCTGCCAGGGTTGCGGGTTAATCCGAAAGGGACACCGGGACCTTGGCAACATGCAACTGAAGGAACACGGGTGGGTTTTAGTCAGTAAAAGTCTGACACGCCCTTCCACTCCGCACAGAGCGGGAGGTCATTGGATGATTTCCCACCCTCAAAAAAAAAAAAAAAATGTTGTATTGTTGTCACTTGCAGACAATTCACAAATCGCACTTTTGAGTTTTTGAAAATTCATCCCCTAGAGGGGTGAAAAGGGGGGGGATGGAATTTGTATAGAAGTTCGTCATTTTTGCCGATGGGAAATTCCAACGGGTGCACTGCTTGTCTTACAATAAAAATAACATAGTTTATTAACTTAGCGATTTAATTTGGAATGCTCTGAATACCATTTGGAGTAATAACAAGTTGTATCATGGTATTAGGTAAATACGGAGAAAATACTACAAGTAGTTCTCTAATAGATGTTTCATGTTTATAAGTAAGTAGCTGATTTCTGGTTTTTAGCAGCTGTTTTATATCACATGTTTTTAAAGTCTTCTTTAACATAAGCCTTGTGGTCACCATGTTAGACCATGCAAGACCCAGAGATGGCAATACGTCAGATGAATTTTCAAAGGATGCTGTAACTTGGTTTATACAGAGAATGGCTAAGTTGAATTCTTGTGCCAATGTTGTCAATACAGTAGCGATTTCTCTTAAGTCTTCTGCTCTCTTCACATAATTAGTATTTTCACACCTAAAAGGTGCTGCAATAGAATCAATTACTATAAGGGATAAGTCATGCTGTTCTAACAGCTTCGGTAACCGTACACTTACACAAGACAGTAAATCTTTTGCTTCGGTTATATGTTCCACAAAGACATTTTTTCCATAGTCAATTTTTGAGTTGAACTGTGGAAGATTCATTTTCATTTCCTCAAATCTTTTAGTTGGAAATATATCTTCAGTACAAATATAAACACACCCATGGGCCCAATTTTTTAAGGATATTTGTAAGGCTAATTGGGTCTTTCCACTTGCACTTTCGCCAAAAACCTCTGTTATTGTACCTTTTAGAAGACCACCATTCAATAGATTATCTATGCCAATACAGCCTGTTGTTATTCGGAGTTTATTGGTGTTAATTTTCTTCAAATCATTAGCCGTAGTACTAATTGGGCATATATTATCAGCCAAAATATTTTTTAATAGCAAGATATCATCAACACATAGTTTTGTAGACTTCTTGATATCCCAAATAGACAGAATCATTATTTGTTTAACCGTGGATATTCCAGCTCTGTCTATTACTTCATAAATGTTAGGAGGTAATAAATGTTTAAATGTCATAATGATAAAATATTAAATTACTTAGGTCATAAACTTTCACTTGGTTTTCACTTTTCAATAATATCTGTTTATTATCACAAAATGGCACAACCACAACAACAAACAAGTTTGACGTCACCATTGACTTATAATCCTATTAGTCATTGGACGTCACAGACTAATTTTATTAGTCTTTTTGACGTTATTTCCAGAATTCACAGAATTAAAATTCTGACATTTTAATGACAGTGACAGCCTGACAGCTGACTTGACCAAAGACTCCAAAGAGTCTATTTTATTTCATATTGATGCAACTGTGCGTTTGCACTGGCCAAACCTCTGACTTTTATTAGTTTTCCTATATCAATGGGCGAAGCATTCGCATAAACAACATATTAAAACCACTAGTACTGTGCGTTTGCACTGGCAAAACATTAATAAATAATAAAATAAATAAATAAAATCTTTATTACGTAAAAGGAGCTGTAGTAAATACAATAAAACAGTTACACTTATAAATATAAACACTGGTACACTACAATGGATGGTTTGGGTACTGTCCTCTTAGATAGGCTACATAATAGCCTGTAGTAAAGAGAAACAGTGCCGTGTCCCTCAAGAGTATAGAAATTAGCTAGTGTTTTTAAGTAACAATTTTAATAACTACATCAGAATGAAAATAGCAAAAATGCGTTAAAGTATATGTATCAGATGTGAGTAGGTGTGTTTATGAGTAGTGTGTTTGTGTGATGTGTGTTTATGTGTAGTGTGTGTGTATGATGGTGTGTGCATGTGATGGTGTGTGTGTGTGATGGTGTGCGTGTGTGTGATAGGGTGTGTGTGGGTAGTGAGGGTAAGTACGTGATGCGTGTATTTTATGATACTGTAAGAAGAAATGATTCTGTTTCATCATACGTCTTATCTTGTAGGAACGAGCGAACTGCTGATTTGCATTCATGATCTGATAAACAATATATTGAGATATTAGCGTTAATTTTGTTGTTCATGAAAGGGCCAAGGTAAAAGAAAAACTTTTTCGTAAAGGAATAACGGGCTTGCGGAAGGGAACAAATTAAGTCTTCACAACAAAGCATGTAGAAATCCGTACCTAAAGATTGTATGTACAACATAATGCCTTCTTAATCTTTATGACTATTACCATAATATTAACGAAAACAAAAAATGTTTCCAAAATAAAAATACGATTTAATAGATTGTATTCCAGTGAATTATTTATTTAAAACAAATAATAATATTAAATCTTCACAAAATCTCTATTTTCTGTCAATGTTTCATACAATTTTTGACAGGAACTAGAGCTTTCAACATACACTTCTCATCAGAAAAATCGAAACACTTCCGTTTTTATGGTTTCTGTCCTAATTTAACACAAAAAAGTTTCCATTCCATGAGAAAAATCACATGAGCTGGCAGTTTGGCCATTACAGTGATAAGCGAAAATTCTAAATTCAAAATTACAATTTCATTGATTTATCCTATAAATGAAATGATTCACTGTTTTGAGACAAATGTGTGTTTAGAGTTGGAGTACATTTCACCTTTGAAAACTAAAAATTAGCGCTTATCTGTTATAACTTTTTGTTCTGTGTTCTGTATACTGTGTGTGTACTGTGACTGGGGACGTCTTTTTCTAAAACATAAGGATCACAGACTAATTAGTCTATAAGGATACTTCGCCCGCAGAAGCCGCCCAAGTGGTGGCATTGCTGGATTCTGGACTTAGTGTGTTGTGGCTGAAAGATTGCATCTAAGCCTGTCGTCTGTTCATAGAGTCTACAAACGCTATCGGGAGACTGGTTTGTTTACGCGCCGGGCAGTTTATCACATCCGTGAATTTAGCCGAACGATTTCATTATTATGAAATTTTGTTAATGCTAATCGTTAGAGAATCGTTAGAGAGGGTTAGAGAGAAAAGAAAAATCATTAGAGAGTAATTAGTTTTTATGTAAAAACAATTTTAATTTTTCGTGTGAAGTTGGCCCCCCTTCCCGCAAAAATGGACTTAGACGTAATTTTATTTTTTAAATCGTTTGCGAATCGTTAGAGAGAGATTGAGAGTTACACAAAATCGTTAGAGAGTTAATATTTTATTTGATATTAAATAATTTCTAAGAGCGTGACGTTAGCCCACCTCTGTGAATTTTGCCCCCGATATAATTATTCTCAACTTTTGTTAATGCTAATCGTTAGAGGATCGTTAGAGAGAGTAAGAGAGAAAAGAAAAATCGTTAGAGAGTAATTAGTTTTATTTATCAACGATTTTAATTACTTTTGTGAAATTGGCCCCCATTCCCGCAAAAATTGACGTATATGTAATTTTTTTATTTTTATAATTTGAGAATCGTTAGAGAGAGATAGAGAGTTAAAAAAAAACATTGAGAGTAAATATTTTAATTGATATTAAATTATTGCTGAGAACGCGTTTTAGATTAAACAGGCTCGCTCTTATTATGGGCAACATATTCAGCCGAACGGTACTTTTACTGTACCTAGAAGTTAGTGAAGATACCAGGCAGTTCGTCATCACATGAGACAGCTTTGATCAGAGGACTCAACCACTATAGTTATAGAGTGTATTACATTATTGACTGGTATCTTGGATGGGCCGGATCAAAATTATATATCTCCACCTGCTCAGTTTCTCGACAGCATTTTAATAAGAGAAGACATTGAAAATGAAGAAAATCAATAAATCATTATTTAAAACTAAAAAAAAAGTTATATTTCATAAAAAATCTGTAAGACTTGCATTCAAAGCATATTATTCAGTTTTTAAATATCATAATTTTCGAAAGGCTTTTCTTTTCATCTACTTCCGATCTCGATTCTAAGTCATAAAACAGGAATTCTCTATCGTAATTAAAAAAATGTTCTTGATCAGTAGGTACTATTATCATTTTACTCCTGCTAAGCCTGTGGACTATGCTGAAACATGCACTTCTTGCACTTATAGATTCTTATTAGCTATAATCTAAAGAGAGGTCTAAAAGAATTATGCTACACATTTTTGACTGAAAATATCTCATTTCATCTTATTTCTGAATATAGTACATAAAGTAAATAACTTGATTAGAATTTTTGTTTGCATTGTCATATTCTTTACAACATAATATTTTTTTTTCTTTCTTTATGGCAATTGAAAAAGAATGATTGATTGACTGTAATGACAGTACCATGCGTCAATTTTGAAAAGTTTGTTATTTTCTGACCTCCGTGAATTTAGCCGAACGATTTCATTATTAAGAACTTTTGTTACTGCTAATCGTTAGAGAATCGTTAGAGAGGGTTAGAGAGAAAAGTAAAATCGTTAGAGAGTAATTAGTTTTTATGTAAAAACAATTTTAATTTTTCGTGTGAAGTTGGCCCCCCTTCCCGCAAAAATGGACTTAGACGTAATTTTATTTTTTTAATCGTTTGCGAATCATTAGAGAGAGATTGAGAGTTACAGAAAATCGTTAGAGAGTTAATATTTTATTGGATATTAAATAATTTCTGAGAGCGTGACATTAGCCCACCTCTGTGAATTTTGCCCCCGATATAATTATTCTCAACTTTTGTTAATGCTAATGGTTAGAGAATCGTTAGAGAGAGTTAGAGAGAAAAGAAAAATCGTTAGAGAGTAATTAGTTTTATTTATCAACGATTTTAATTACTTTTGTGAAATTGGCCCCCATTCCCGCAAAAATGGACGCAGATGTAATTTTTTTATTTTTATAATTTGAGAATCGTTAGAGAGAGATAGAGAGTTAAAAAAAAACATTAGAGAGTTAATATTTTAATTGATATTAAATTATTTCTGAGAACGCGTTTTAGATTAAACAGGCTCGCTCTTATTATGGGCAACATATTCAGCCGAACGGTACTTTTACTGTACCTAGAAGGTAGTGATACCAGGCATTTCGTCATCACTTGAGACAGCTTTGATCAGAGGACTCACACCACTATACTTATAGAGTGTATTATTACATTATTGTCTGGTATCTTGGAAGCCGGCATCAAAATTATATATCTCCACCTGCTCAGTTTCTCGACAGTATTTTATTAAGAGAAGACATTGAAAATGAAGAAAATCAATTTAAAAAAAAGTTTTATTTCATAAAAAATCTGTAACACTTGCATTCAAAGCATATTATTCAGTGTTAAATATCATAATTGTCGAAAGGCTTTGCATCCACTTCCGAACTCGATTCTAAGTCATAAAATAGGAATTCTCCATAGGAATTCATCGTAAATCTGCATTGTGACAGCGGGACCGCACTCTGTATCTCAAAGCAGGGTACAGGCTCAGTTTCGCATAGTCACAACAATTTTTTTTGGGAATACCTTCAAACCTACATAATTTGTAATAATACTGTAAACTGATATTATGTAAAAAAAATAAAATTAAAAAAAAACCATAGAGTGTTAGTACAGACGCCAGCACATCAAGCTACTACAATCTTTAAATTTCTTTAATAATTCAACTTTATCGCTAAAGCATTAAGGTTCAAGGTTGATTGGGAAAATCTGACAGTTTCGGGTAGCTTGACCTGCTGGCGTCTGTACATTAAAACTTATGAAACTAGTGTTAGTAGTTAAAATAGAAACATTAAAATTAAATACTTAATTCCTAATATGGGTATTAACCCAGTGCTGGACGTAACGCGTGTCTAGCCTATCCGCAATGACAGACAGGATGCTGTTGGTGCTGGCGCGCAGCCTGCCGAGCGCCGCAGCGCATCGCTTGCGGAGCACGGCGTGGAAGCCATCAACATGAGCGTCCGCGAACATGCCCGACGCACTGCACCAGCGCGGCAGCCCCAACAGCGCCCTGAACGCATTGTTATATTGGACGCGCAGTGCGCTGAAAGATTTTTGCGTATAATGAGCCCACAGGGAGCACGTGTATAGTGATTAACAGTGCTCTCTGAACAGTGTTATTTTCACTTGAGTATTACAACGTTTAAATCTGTGGGCTATCATATTAGCTCTGATCGACAGCAACCTGCGCTCCCTGTCCATGTCCTCATCGTCGCGTAGGCGATCAGTGACTATGTGCCCAAGATATTTAAAACAGGAAACAACTTTCATGGGTGTTCTATTCAAAGTCACGGGAGGAACTTGATCTGGTATAAGCGTTAAGTAGATTCATTGTGTGTCCGAGTGTTGAAGGACAATGATTAGTTTTTCTTTATATTAAAATTGTTCTCCTGCAAGTGAAATGTAATTTCTTTATGAGAAATAAATGTCTTTAACCAGAATTAAAAAAATGTTCTTGATCAGTAGGTAGGTACTATTATCATTTTACTCCTGCTAAGCCTGTGGACTATGCTGAGGCTGAAACATGCACTTCTTGCACTTATAGATTCCTAGTAGCTTTAATCTAAAGAGAGGTATAAAAGAATTATGCTACACATTTTTGACTGAAAATATCCCATTTCATCTTATTTTAGAATATGGTACATAAAGTAAATAACTTGATTAGAATTTTTGTTTGCATTGTCATATTCTTTACAACAAAATATTGATTGACTGTAATGACAGTACCATGTGTCAATTTTGAAAAGTTTGTTATTTTCTGGGGTGTGTTCACTTTATTAGCCTAGATAATTAGAAAAGTTTGTTCGTTGTAGGAGTAAACCAACACTAAATTAATTATTTCCTAAGAAATAAGCAGTACCTTTGTACTCATATTTTAACTATGTCGTATCTATTTTGTATTTTACTGTGTGTACATAAGAATAAAATAAATACATAAATTAAAAAACGATTTTTCTCAAAATTGGTAATCCTTAAAAATGCATGATACAGTTAGAGCTACTACTTTTTGGGATGTCTATCCAAATATATTTAACTTATCCTGGTTAGAATTATTGAATAATAAAAAACCATTTTTGGACATGTCCTTTCGAATCGATGTGAACTGTGGAAGATGCTCACATCCATTCATCAACCTGAAAAGAGCTGATTATCTTCAAACGGCTGAACCGATTTTCTTGAATCATAGGTAAGAACACTCTATCAAGTCACCTTTCAAACAAAATAAAAAATATCGGAATCGGTTCAGCCGTTGGGACCTACGATGTAACATACAGACACACACGTTAAACTTATAACACTCCTCTTTTTCCGTCGGTGGGTTAAAAAAGACCCGACAAGCACCCACCTTTTGTGTGTTTTGAGCATAAATGATGCACTATAAGTACCGAATCAAATTGAAACTACCAACAATATTTCGTATTCTTATCAGGTATCACTGTTAAATGATCGTTAATCAAATACAGAACTTTACCACTCATAACTATAACGTCCCTCTGCATCATGTCATGTATGTGTCATATCAGTAGTACCTACTATTCACGGTACTGCTCGTGCTCACGGTGCACAAAAAGAAACGTAAGTGTGGCTGCTTCATTCAATGCAATAATTCTCGCGGTAAATCTCTTTGATCTGCCTAAAATGCCGCCACCAGAGTTTTCAATCACCCAACACATTCTCGAGGTAAGTCGTAGTGTACACCAACGGTTAACGTCTATCGCGATAATCCGTTGGTGTGGCCCCAGCATATAAGAGATTTGTCATATTTAAAAAAAACTTTGTATCTCCGGCAGGGGGGAGTGGGGGGTTCCCTTCCCCCCTCTCCTCCCCCCCCTATCCACTATCGAGGCGGCACGTTTCTAAATTTTAACCTGCTCAGGTCCTAGGGTAAAACGCGTTCTCAGCAATAATTTAATATCAATTAAAATATTAACTATCTAATGATTTTTTTAACTCTCTATCCCTCTCTAACGATACTCAATCTATAAAAAAAAAAAATTACGTCTACGTCCATTTTTGCAGGAATGGAGGCCAATGTCACAAAAGTAATTAAAATCGTTGATAAATAAAACTAATTACTCTCTAACGATTTTTCTTTTCTCTCTAACTCTCTCTAACGATTCTCTAACCATTAGCATTAACAAAAGTTGAGAATAATTATATCGGGGGCAAAATTCACAGAGGTGGGCTAATGTCACGCTCTCAGAAATTATTTAATATCAAATAAAATATTAACTCTCTAACGATTTTCTGTAACTCTCAATTTCTCTCTAACGATTCGCAAACGATTAAAAAAATAAAATTACGTCTAAGTCCATTTTTGCGGGAAGGGGGGCCAACTTCACACGAAAAATTAAAATTGTTTTTACATAAAAACTAATTACTCTCTAACGATTTTTCTTTTCTCTCTAACCCTCTCTAACGATTAGCACTAACAAAAGTTCATAATAATGAAATCGTTCGGCTAACTTCACCGAGGTTATTTTCTGGGGTGTGTTCACTTTATTAGCCTAGATAATTAGAAAAGTTTGTTCGTTTTAGGAGTAAATTAACACTAAATTAATTATTTCTTAAGAAATAAGCAGTACCTTTGTACTCATATTTTAACTATGTCGTATCTATTTTGTATTTTACTGTGTGTACATAAGATTAGAATAAATAAATAAATAAAAAAAACGATTTTTCTCAAAATTGGTAATCCTTAAAAATGCATGATACAGTTAGAGCTACTACTTTTTGGGATGTCTATACAAATATATTTAACTTATCCTGGTTAGAATTATTGAATAATAAAAAACCATTTTTGGACATGTCCTTCGAATCGATGTGACCTATGGAAGATGCTCACATCCATTCATCAACTTGAAAAGAGCTGATAATCTTCAAACGGCTGAACCGATTTTCTTGAATCATAGCTAAGAACACTCTATCAAGTCACCTTTCAAACAAAATAAAAAATATCAGAATCGGTTCAGCCGTTTGGCAGCTACGATGTAACATACAGACACACACGTTAAACTTATAACACCCCTCTTTTTCCGTCGGTGGGTTAAAACGACCCGACCAGCTCCCGACAAGCACCCACCTTTTGTGTGTTTTGAGCATAAATGATGAACTATAAGTACCTACCGAATCAAATTGAAACTACCAACAATATTTCGTATTCTTATCAGGTATCACTGTTAAATGATCGTTGATCAAATACACAACTTTACCACTCATAACTATAACGTTCCTCTGCATCATGTCATGTATCAGTAGTACCTACTACTCACGGTACTACTCGCGCTCACGGAGCACAGTGAGAAATGTAAGTGTGGCCGCTTCATTCAATGCAATAATTCTCACGGTAAATCTCTTTGATCTGCCTAAAATGCCGCCACCAGAGTTATCAATCACCCAACGTCAAACGCCAATGTAAATGCCGTTGACAAATTCTCGAGGTAAGTCGTGGTGAAGTACACCCACGGTTAACGTCTACCGCGATAATCCGTTGGTGTGGCCCCAGCATATAAGAGATGTCATATATAAAAATCATTTAAAAAAAACTTTGTACCTCCAGGGGGGAGTAGGGGGATCTACTAACCCTTCCCCCCTCTCCTCCTTCCCCTATCCCCTATCGAGGCGGCACGTTTCTAAATTTTAACCTGCTCAGGTCCTAGGGTAAAACGCGTTCCCAGAAATAATTTAATTTTAATTAAAATATTAACACTAATGATTTTTTTAACTCTCTATCTCTCTCTAACGATACTCAAACTATAAAAATAAAAAAATTACGTCTTCGTCCATTTTTGCGGGAATGGGGGCCAATGTCACAAAAGTAATTAAAATCGTTGATAAATAAAACTAATTACTCTCTAACGATTTTTCTTTTCTATCTAACTCGCTCTAACGATTAGCCTTAACAAAAGTTGTGAATAATTATATCGGGGGCAAAATTCACAGAGGTGGGCTAACGTCACGCCCTTAGAAATTATTTAATATCAAATAAAATATTAACTCTCTAACGATTTTGTGTAACTCTCAATCTCTCTCTAACGATTCGCAAACGATTAAAAAAATAAAATTACGTCTAAGTCCATTTTTGCGGGAAGGGGGGCCAACTTCACACGAAAAATTAAAATTGTTTTTACATAAAAACTAATTACTCTCTAACGATTTTTCTTTCCTCTCTAACCCTCTAACGATTCTCTAACGATTAGCATTAACAAAAGTTCATAATAATGAAATCGTGCGGCTATCTTCACCGAGGTCAGTTTATCTGGCAGGAATCGGGTCACTTCTGATCGAGATGATCGATTTATTGCAACAACTTCTTTACGAAATCGACGCCTTAATGCTTTTCAACTGCAGCAGCAGCTTCATGTTGTACGTAGGGTGGCTCTAAGTAAGTGACTCTACAATTAGAAGAAGGTTGAAGGAACGTGGACTGGTACCGCACAAGCCAGCAAATGGGCCGAAATTAACTGCAGACCATCGAAGAGCGCGGCTTAACTTTGCACGTGAGCACCTAAATTGGTCATACCTCCAGTACAGGAACAAAGTCCTCTTTTCTGATGAGTGTAAAATTATGCTGTATGGTAACGACGGAAGGAACAAGATCTATAGAAGAGATGGAGAACGCTTCGCACAATGCTGCATTGAAGAAAGGGTCAGCTATGGTGGCGGTTCGTGGACGGTTTGGGGAGGAATCAGCGGCGACGGTAAGACAGAGCTTGTCTTTGTGTCTGGGCCACGTCTGCCTGCACTAAACAGTCATCGGTACATCGAACAGTGTCTTGAGCCTCACGTGATGCCCTATGCACATTTTATTGGGAACGGTTTCATATTCATGCACGACAATGCTAGGGCTCACACCGCGAAGGTCGTACGAGATTATGTTACCGAAGTCAGTATCTCTATTATGGAATGGCCAGCAAGAAGCCCGGACATGAATCCGATTGAACATCTATGGGATGAATTAAAGAGACGAATTCGTGCAAGAGATCCTGCCCCAGAAACTCTTAGCCAGCTGCAAAATGCAATCCAAGAGGAATGGAATGGAATTCCATAACATTTGATCGTGACTCTCATCCGATCGATGAAGAACCGTATGGAAGCAGTAATAAGAGCTCGGGGAGGGAATACAAGTTATTAAATAAACGCTTCTTAGCTTTTTTTTTTCATTTACTTGTGTTGTTTTATCAATTTCCTTCATACTCCATACAGGGTAAAAATAACTTGTTATAAAAAAAAACGAAACCTATGAAAATTTAATTTGAATTTAGAACATTAACATTAGGATTTGAAAACCTCATATTATTCACTATTATACGACATTTGACATATTATATTCCTATATATACACATTTTTCTGATAATCCTTACAAAACATAAACTTGCAAGGTGTTTCGATTTTTCTGATGAGAAGTGTATTTTGTTGTAAATGTTTCGGCAGTACAAACACAGTTACGTTGCGCACTATTTTTTAAATTACGATGGAGAATTCCTGTTTTATGACTTACAATCGAGATCGGAAGTGGATGAAAAGCCTTTCGACAATTATGATATTTAAAACTGAATAATATGCTTTGCATGCAAGTGTTACAGATTTTTTATGAAATAAAACCTTTTTTTTTAAGTTTTAAATAATGATTTATTGATTTTCTTCATTTTCAATGTCTTCTCTTAATTAAATACTGTCGAGAAACTGAGCAGGTGGAGATATATAATTTTGATGCCGGCCCATTCAAGATACCAGACAATAATGTAATACACTCTATAACAATAGTGGTGTGAGTCCTCTGATCAAAGCTGTCTCATGTGATGACGAAATGCCTGGTATCTTCACTAACTTTTAGGTACAGTAAAAGTACCGTTCGGCTGAATATGTTGCCCATAATAAGAGCGAGCCTGTTTAAGGTCAACCGGGGCAATTGCGTCATAAAAATTCCTTACAGGCTATTGAAAATTCGTATCACACTAATTATAAATTTATTAGAGAAATCCTTAATACAAATGTATATAGAAATTATCTGTGTGCATCCTTAATTTATTGTGTGTTCCATTAGTCACAGTAAATACGAGTAAATACGCATTTTTTTTTAAATTGGAATTTTAGACGCTTTTTCCCGTATTGGGGCAAACGCGTCTTCATTAAATAAGTTTTAAACCTGTGACGTTTGAAGGCTGAAATGAATATATTTTCCTTCAATTAAAGTTTTTTATATGAATCTTTTAGTAAATTACAAAAATATTAAATAATCATCACATCAGAAGCTATGTCATAAAAACTGGGTAAATGCGACTATTTTCTCTTAGACGCATTTACCCCGTGTCAAATCCAGACGTTAAGAACATTTTATTTGTGAAAGTAAAATTAGAATGAACTCTCGTAGAAAAACCTAAAATGGGTGCTAAATAAAAGTAACATATACATTTTTGAAGTTTAATCAAAATCAAGTTACAACAATTAGAACAAAAAAATAATCGCTAAAGTTCTCACAAAAAGTTAAAAAATAAAGAAAGATAAATTTAAATTCAAAGCTAAACAAAACTCTCTGAAACATTTAGGTAATTACGAAAATAAATTAACTATTAAATAAAAATAAAAAAAAACACGAAATAAAGGTTAACATTAAGTTTAAGGTTTAACATCTCTGGTTTTGGGGCAAATGCGTCATATACACGCAATAACCCCGAAACTGCAGATGCATTTACCCCATAAGCTCAGACCTAACCTAAAAAATTCAAATCATCATTTCTCCACAACCAAAACGATTTCAATAAAAATAACTATTGTTATAGACAGGCTATAATATATTATTTAAGTACATTTCAGAATAAAAACGGAAAACCGAGAAAAAATATGGATTTTTAAGGATTTTGATCACTCACCTCGTGCAGCACAACTTCACAAAAATCAAATGATTTTCAATATGGCCGATATTTTGAATCTATGCGTTTCAACGCCATCTATTGAAACTATAATTTTTAATTTTATTCAAAATAAACAAAACTAGATGGCAGGAGAGGTCGGTTTTAAAACAGATTTTAAATTATTTCAAATAATCGCAATTGCCCCAAAGACGCTAATGCCCCGGTTGACCTTAATCTAAAACGCGTTCTCAGCAATAATTTAATATCAATTAAAATATTTACTCTCTAATGTTTTTTTTTAACTCTCTATCTCTCTCTAACGATTCTCAAATTATAAAAATAAAAAAATGACATCTACGTCTATTTTTGCGGGAATGGGGGCCAATTTCACAAAAGTAATTAAAATCGTTGATAAATAAAACTAATTACTCTCTAACGATTTTTCTTTTTTCTCTAACTCAAACTCAAACTCAAAGCATTTATTTCAATTAAACCATTTACAGGCACTTTTGAATAGTCAAAGAATCGGTCAGTTAGTCAAAAAGTTGAAGCTAGTTGCCCATTCCAAATCGTAGATCTCTATGGAGAAGAACGGGCAAGAAACTCCAAGGACACTCTTTTAAAAATGGATATAGATATTACAAAATCCTGGGTACAGTATTCTTGGTGCTTCTATATGTGAGAACAATGTCAAATGAAAAATAATCAAAAACAATTCAAAATATAAGATTAAAAATAAGCCCTGGCAGATAAGAGATGACCAGTCTCAACTGACAGCGCCCGTTCACGAACATGACACGTGGGTCAGCACCATCCAGCTCAACCATTTTGTAGGGAACCGAATGATCCAACACACGCGCCACCATCAGCGAGACATTTAAGTGAGTATGACATACTCTCATCAGCCATGCTCTTTCAAGTCAATATAAAACATGATACCATATTAAACGGCTCCATGGTACTCACATTTACAAAATTGAAAAAATGCTTCTAATTTATACAAAACTATAATTTGCAATGTACATGAAAGATTAAAATAATAGAATTTAAAGAAAAAAATAAATAAACTTAAGTTTGTAAAGTCAGAAAAAAAAAGGGGAAGCAACTCTTCCAAATATTAAAAATTTTAACTAGTAAGCCCTAGTGCCTGTGGAGCAGGACCAGCATTAAGCCAAGCATTTTTATCTACAATATAATCATCCAACTTATAATATGCCTGTCTACATAGTGTGCGTTTAATGCATGTTTTAAATTTCTTCTCATTTAGTTGAAGAATAATGAGTGGTATTTTATTATAACATTTTACACAGTACCCCATAAAAGAAGTATGTACTTTAGACAATCTGAAACGTGGTTGATCTAATTTGTTCCTATTTCTAGTGTTAAAGTTATGCCTGTCACTTATCTTACTAAAAAGATGTAGATTTTTCCGAACATACATAATGTTTTCATATATGTACTGACAAGGAACCGTCATGATGTTAATTTTTTTAAACAGTTCCCTTAGAGATTCGCGTCTGTGGAGGTTGTAGATGGCTCGGACAGCCCTCTTTTGCAAAATAAAGATAGAATCAATATCTGCAGCCCGTCCCCACAGCAAAATACCGTAAGACATGATGCTATGAAAGTAACTAAAATAGACCAGTCTCGCGGTATCCACGTCTGTTAGTTGGCGGATTTTCCAAACAGCGTAAGCGGCTGAACTTAGTCGCCCTGCAAGTGATGTTATGTGAGGACCCCACTGTAGTTTTGAATCAAGCGTGATCCCCAGGAAAACTGTCTTTTCGACGAATTCTAGTATCTCCTCGTTCAGTACAACATGACATTCACTACTTCTTACATTCGGTAACGTGAATCTTATGCATTTAGTTTTCTTCTCATTTAATACCAAATTATTTATAGTAAACCAATTATGGACCTTGAACATAGCGTTATTTACGTCGTCAAGCTCCCGTGCATGTCTATTTACTTTAAAAATCAGTGATGTGTCATCAGCAAATAACACCATTTGTGGTCGATTTTTCAGTAGTTGAGGTAAATCATTTATATATACTAAGAAGAGGAATGGACCCAATATCGAGCCCTGTGGTACACCCATTCTAACTTTTAAACCCAATGAGTTCACACCGTTTATTTGAACTTGCTGCATTCTATCATTCAAATATGATTTTACTAAGCTAAGCGCAAGTTTACCCAGTCCGTAATGCTCAAGTTTCAAGAGCAGCGTTTCGTGATTCACGCAATCAAAAGCCTTAGATAGGTCGCAAAAGATGCCTATTGCATCTTGTGCCTCTTCCCATGCCTTAAAGATGTGTTTTAACAAGGTGACACCGGCGTCAGTTGCGCAACGTCCTTTGGTGAAACCATACTGTTGATCGTGTAGGATGTTATTACGATTAAAATGATTGAGCATTTGATTTAACATTACTTTTTCAAACACCTTGCTGAAAACCGGCAAAACTGATACGGGTCTATAATTATTAGTGTCTTTGCTGTCCCCGGATTTGAAAAGTGGAATAACTTTACTGTACTTCATTAAATCTGGGAATACCCCTTGATCCACACACAAATTAAATATTAAAGCTAAGTAGGGTGCAATTGTCTCAATAATGGATTGACAAACTTTAGTAGACATGCCCCACAGATCTTCGGTAATTTTGATCTTGAGTTGCTTAAAAGCTTTTACAACGACCACAGGGTTTATATGTTTAAAGTTAAATTCCACAGGACAGGCTGAAACATTCGCTCTTAATAAATCAATAGCAAGTGAGGGCGAGGAATTTAAAGTTTCCGTAGTTTTAATTGGAATATTGGTAAAAAAAGTTGCAAATTCCTGAGCAACATCGATGTTAGCGCTAATGAGACCGCGGGAAGTGTCCAGTGTGTAATCAGTATTATGCCTTTTGCTCTTATTAGTTTCATTGTTAATAATTTTCCAAACTGTCTTTATTTTATTGTCTGCTGATTTAACCTTGTTGCTAATGAAAGAAGCTTTAGCTACTTTGCACACTATTTTAAAAGTTTTAGAGTAAGTAGCAACATATTTATTAAAAGTTTCCGTGTTAATATACGGCTTAAGGCCATACAGTTCAAATAATCTTTCCCTACTTTTCCTGATGCCTTTAGTTGCCCAGTCACTGAATAAAAACTTAGGGCAAATAGTTTTCGTTTTTTTCTTAAAAGAGTTATTAAACTCTGTTTGCACTAATGAAAAGAATTCTTCATACAAGATATTACCATTGTTTATATTTAGGCCCTGAGTACTTAACTTACTAATTAAAGTGCTATTAAACCTATTTAAATTACCCGATGTTATCGGTCTAGTTTGTATTTGCACTTTTTGAAGTGGTGTGTTGGACTCAAAATTAACGGTTTGACCGCTGTGATCAGAAGGGAGATAATTTACAATGGCTTTATCTAAATAGCTGCAGCTACAAAAAACATTCATCAATACATGTAGCAGTAGTCGTAGTAATTCGCGTTGGTTCCAAAAACACATTTGACAGATTGAATGATTTGAAGAGACTTAATAATCTACTGCTATTTGAATTATTTTCCAAAATATTAATATTAAAGTCACCACAAATGATTACTGATTTATTACCCGTTGCAAGTTTTGCCAAAACATCTTCCATTACTGACTCAAATATAGAGTAGTTTTGATAATTAGGTGGTCGGTATACGCACACTATATAATGCTTATCTAGCTCAACACAGGACAGTTCAATGCTATGTTCCACCGATAGTTCAACTATGTCTTTACGAGTCTTAGATTTTATACAATTTTTAATTAAGATTAGTGAACCTCCACGCAGCATGGATTTTCGGTTAAAACAACTGCCCACTTTATAATTCTCAAAATTAATTAGCATTTCATAATCTTTCAACCAGTGTTCAGTTATGCAGATAATATCAAACATTGTTTTTTCTAAAAACAATTCAATTTCCAATTGTTTGGAAGAAAAACCCTGAATATTTTGATGAAACAATTTCAAGGTATTCTGCTTAGCCCCTTTTTTGCAATTAACTAATTGAATGCTAGAAGATACCATGTTGGTGGTGAGATTAACTACATTGTTACTGGTACCTTCTGTTGTCTTACTGACTAGTTTAAAATATTATTAGTATTATTACTAATTTTTGTGGTGCTAATTACATAAGACTTCGACATACTACTTATGTCTGAGTTTATATTAAAAGCTAATAGCCATGCTATTTGACGTCTAAAACTAATAGGCAGATACGCAGTATCCCTAGTCGATTTTAATTTCTCAACAAAAGTGTTGGTGTAAAAAAATATAAGTTTGTCACTATAGTGATTCGTTAGTAAATGCATATGGTTATTTAGCATATGTATATAATGATTTTGCCTACTTGACAAGTGCTCGAAGTATGGAAAAGCACACAATATTATTTTCTTACAATTAATCTTCAAGATTTCAGTGACACTGTCAGTGATGTCATCTATTTTTACATTAGTACTATTGCCCACAAATACAGAGATGATGGCTTTCGGATCATATTTATTCCCAGTTATTGATGACATTATCTCTTCGTAAGATTTTCCAGGCATACAATAATTAACAGCAGATTGACTTAAGTTGTTACTTAATAATTTACCTAACCCTCTCCCTAAACTATCTGAAAACATAACAGAACAATAACAAACTTTACTAGAACAAGCCTCTGTCTGTGCTACTTGAGATGAAGCTTGCACCACATGTGGTGTATCTTGATCGAGGATACAGTCCCGAGATCCCTCAGACTGGGACGGGTCCTCCGTTTGCTCTGGTTGAAGAGCCTCAAGGCTGGATTCCCTTTCACAAGAACATTGAGTGGTGCTGAGAGTCATAGGGACCACTCTGTCTGCCTCATCATTACACATTTCTACTAACTCGTTTGCAGCAAGGATGTGTTCCTTTATTTGTTTTTGAGAGCTCACATACTTAATATAAAGTGAATGTAGTGACTCTTCAAGGACCTCAATTTCACACTGTAATTGTTGGGTATCATTTTGATAAATGTTTTTACTGTCTTCTAATTTAATCTGATAGTTTTTTAATTTATTTATTAGAAAAACACGCTCTTTCCTTAGTTTAATATTGTTGGAATTGTGTCTTTGTTGTTTCCTGAATTTATTGCATTTATTTATGATTTTATTTAGTTTTGCATATTTTTTTATTTTATTTTGACTTACTTTATAACAACTATTATTATGTTTCAATAAAGAATCATCAGTAAGGTCTATTGTTACTAAAGAATGAGGGTTGCAATTAGTGTTAAATAATTCACCATATAAGTGATTAGTTTCCTTAGCCCGAGTACAATCTTTTTGTTTTTGTAACTTAGAAATTTGTACATTTGCATGAATTAGTTCTTCTTCTAGGTCCCTAACCTTACACAAAGCCTCCTCATATAAGTTACTGCAGTTACTAAAACCATCCGTAACCAGCTGCAGTTTGTCCCGTTCATCAATAACATCCAGGTATTGTTGGTGTAGGTTTACTAGCTCCTGCTTTAAGCTTGTATTTTTGTAAACGACCTTCTCGACTTCCTTCTCACTATCATCTATTTCTTGTAACAGCTGTTCACATTTACTGTTTGAAGCCTTAAGATCTTGAATGGTCGTTCTCAACTTAAGCTCCAACTCCTGAGCAGCAGCCTTACGGGTCATTACAGGCATGGTTTCAGGAATTAGTACTGAAAGTAGAATTAAAGGAACGGTGAGAACTAATTAAGACAGACAAACAACAAAAAAAAAAAAAAAAAAAGGAAAGCTAGAAAATGAAAAGAAAAAAGAAAATGGGAGAAATCAGTGTTGCTTTATAGAGAAATGAGGTAGGCTGTTGAATCTAATTGAAAAGCAACTAAAATAATTTGATCAAGTACAATATTACATTGATTCTATTGTCTTATAATTTAACTTTTGCATATGTGGGTAGGATGCATAGATAAGGAAAAAAAAAAATCTAGTATTGCATAAAGATTACAATTAAAATGTACATAGTTAATGTTGTTGTTGATGTGTACAATATAACAATTATAATAGAATTACAGTATTTAGATATTTCGCAATAGGTACTAAGTTTCGTTAGCTTTTAAACAAAGTGACTTAGACCCAGTGCAGGGTGCCAAATCAACCAGTAAATGTGTTAATAGGACTCAATTAATATTTTACAGGGTCTAAGGGACGATTTTATGCTAGTTATTGATTAAAAGTAAACAATACTCCCCTTTTAAATCCGCAGGTCGAACATCAGCTGTTCTTGATAGGTTACCGGTAACGGTGGGTAACCAAAAACTATGTTTTTCTTCGTAAATTTGCAGGAAAACAATAATCCTGAGTTTTGATACAGTTACTTTGCATTTAGTTATAATGTTACACCTTAATTACACTTAAAATTAAATAAAACTAATTTTAAAATACGGAACAAAATTTTGACATGTCACTGGGGCAGTGTTGCCAGGACTATCACTATCTAACTTTCTCTAACGATTCTCTAACCATTAGCATTAACAAAAGTTCAGAATAATTATATCGGGGGCAAAATTCACAGAGGTGGGCTAATGTCACGCTCTCAGAAATTATTTAATATCAAATTAAATATTAACTCTCTAACGATTTTGTGTAACTCTCAATCTCTCTCTAACGATTCGCAAACGATTAAAAAAATAAAATTACGTCTAAGTCCATTTTTGCGGGAAGGGGGGCCAACTTTACACGAAAAATTAAAATTGTTTTTACATAAAAACTAATTACTCTCTAACGATTTTTCTTTTCTTTCTAACCCTCTCTAACGATTCTCTAACGATTAGCATTAACAAAAGTTCATAATAATGAAATCGTGCGGCTAACTTCACCGAGGTCAAAAAACGTTCACATTCAAGTAGCAATCTGTCAGACTTGTCAAAAGTGTACAAATTGTACAATAAATTGATTGTATTTTTGACTTATTGCAAATGAGATGCTAATGCGAAGTTCCCGTAATAAACGTTCGTAATGCGAACGTTATTTTGTTTACGGGAATGGCCCCCTGGTTTGTGGCCTGTGGGCCTTGTATAAACAGTAAATCAATCATTGTACACACGGCTACACTTCATTTCCAGTTTATGTCTCGCATTGTATAGGATTTCCGTACAATACGAGGTCAGCTTATACTGGAAATGTATAACTTGATGTGTAGCCGTGTAACCCTGTAAAGGCCGAAAAATACGATGTTTCTTTTTGCCGCTTCGGTCGAGAGCACAGATTGGTTCTTTGGCGCGTGGCCACAAAAAACAAAGATGGCGGCGTTAGTCCAGATTTTGCCCACGCGCCAAAAGATCCTTGTAAATAGGTATAACTGTCTGTAACAACAAATAAAAACATATTTTTTTGGGTTCGACAACTGTTGCTAGTTTCGTTAGTTAATTAACTTGACGTGACGGCGTATCGCTTCGCTGTGGGTCAGCCTTTTGAGTAGATCACTCACTAAAAAATCAAGTAATAAAAACTAAAACCCAACTACGACTTAAAAGGTATAAACAAGACACCACAGACCCCTTGAGTATTAATGTTCTGTGCCACAGACAGACAAATTAAAAATCCGGAGTCACACGTGTTAGGGCATAAATCGAACAGATTACGTGTGACTCCGGATTTTTAATTTGTCTGTCTGTGCTGTCTTGTTTATACCTTTTAAGTCGTAGTTGGGTTTTAGTTTTTATTACTTGATTTTTTTTTAAATCTTTTGGGGTTATAATATATATTTTTTTGAAATGTGCTCATTAAGCCCTTTCATTTGATACCCAACATGGTACGATTAAAACATTTTTTTTTAAGTTCCTCACTATAATATGTCCTCTAGAGGGCGCCATTTTTAATTTAATGTGACTTCACATAGCCTATAACCAGCGGACAATCACGACGCTTCTAACGATACCTCATTTGTCAAATTGTGATAAGTGGTTTGGAAGATATGAGGGAACAGATGAACATACATACATACATACATACCGGTCAAAATCATAAACCTCCTTTTTTCTTCGCCGTAGTCGGGTAAAAAGGGTTAAAGACAAATGCAATTCATTTAATTATACGACACTTTTTATTTATGCGGAAATATACGAGGACAGATGAAAAATAATAATTAAACAACTATGTAAACTATTTATAGGTAAAGACCTTCGGGTGTGCCTTCCTTCTTGCGGTATAGGACACTTTCCTTTGATTTCTTGAAGTCTTCATTTGTTACTTTCATGCGGCGTTCTCGTAGTGCCATTAAACCCGCTTCGGTACAGATAGCCTAAAAAATAATAACCACTATGATCATAATTGTAAAATAGATAAACACTATGCTCCGTTTCATCCAGTTTCTAGTGTCACAAGGCCACTAGCACCATCGCGTTTTCGCAGTGGAATTATGATGGCATTCATACTTCATAATACTACCCCAAATCTAGATGAAATTTAAGAAAATATAATTGAATATTAAGGGTGTCGGCAGATTAAAGGCCAACGCAGACCGGGACGGGATGGAAAAGGATTTTGCCGTCAGTCAGCGCACACTAGCCGCTTAGATACCGCGGCATCCCGCCGCGAAGGCCCGTGGCGCGTCTTTCAATGCCGTGCAATAAAATCCCTTCGATGCCATGTCATCATTTTAAAGCATAGCAATTTATGTCGTATTTCTATATCAATACGTTTGAATGTCCATTGGTAAAAATTTAAATCCCTTACAATGCTGTCCTGGTCTGCGTAGGCTTTACAATTATAAGTTGGCTAAATCGCAGAGTATAGCAATAGGTATAGTAAAATATGCTAGCCCGCACATTGTCCAACTAAATCGTAATACTTATAGTAATTATTATATTGGTAGTTCGATAGTTGGCTAACTTACAATATTGTATGTCTCTGGGAGCTCTAAGATTTAAAACATCTAGGTTCTTCGTGTTAATTGTACTATTACTTTATCTACTACTAGAAACATTTACTTGTGTGTGACAGAGACAAAATAAGGAATAATTTCTACCTTAATATCAGCGCCAGAAAGATCATCTTTTGACATGATAAGTTCAGACAAATTGACATCATCAGCCAGAGTCATTCTTGATGTGTGAATGGTGAAGATCCTTCTCTTGGTCTTCTCATCAGGCAAAGGAAATTCGATTTTTCTGTCTATACGACCAGGGCGAATCAGAGCCGGATCTAAGGTTTCTATGCGATTTGTGGCCATGATAACCTGCAAATTGAACCTTATGTTAGTATAATTGTTCCGCATGCACAGCTTTTCAATTTCTTGTTTTTGGTCTATATTCAGAAAACGGAACCTTGACATTATACAAGAATTATGCACTTATTATAAAAAAAGTTGCCTTATGAAGTTCTGCATTAAATCCAACTTACTTTAACATCACCTCGTGAATCAAACCCATCAAGTTGGTTGAGCAACTCCAACATAGTTCTTTGGATTTCTCTCTCACCACCAGAGTTGGAATCATAACTGTAAAATGATAATTTGTTAGAAAAGTTCTTTGGACATAAATTAATCAGTAATTAAGAATATTTCAGGCTTTACCGTTTTGTGCCTACAGCATCGATTTCATCAATGAAAACAATTGATGGTGCATGTTCTTCAGCCACCCTAAACAGCTCGCGAACCAGTTTGGGGCCATCTCCCTGCATAAATCAATATTTTTTAATGGAGAACTTAATGAAGATAACTTAATACCAAATTTTTTATTATTATGCAAGAAATACATACCAAGTATTTCTGAATAAGCTCTGAGCCAACAACTCTCAGAAAAGTAGCAGAGGTCTGGTTGGCAACAGCTTTAGCTAACAACGTCTTGCCAGTTCCAGGTGGACCATAGAGGATCACACCCTTAGGAGGCTTGATACCCATCTCCTCATAGTACTCAGGATGAGTAAGTGGCAACTCCACAGATTCCTAAAATAATATAATCAGGTAAGTTGTATATACTGTTGTGTTCAATATGTTTTCTAAAAATGAGCTGCAGTTTTATAGTAGATTTCACAGGTGTTTTTGATCAACCAGGTGATAAATAAAGAAATAAGTGGCACAGTTTGAAACAACATTTTTTCCCACCTTTATTTCCTGTATCTGAGTGTCAAGTCCTCCAATATCAGCATATGTCTCCTGCGGAGCCTTCTCCAGCTTCATTACAGAAACCATGGGATCTGTATCATCACCTAGCACCCCTACCACGGCATGGACCTAAAGAAAACTTATTTAAACCAGTGGCACTGTATAAGGTCAAACAGCCAAATTTAGTAGTGTGACTGTTTTTTTGTGACAATGTAAACAAAATGGCGGTGCAGTTTGTCAATGAATAATGGAGAGAATTTTGTGCTAAATCGCACGTATTTCTTGACGTTCCTCGTACATCGCGACGGAGAAATTCCATTTGACTTGCTGTAGGCTGTAGTGTAAACAGTCATTGTCCAGGTGGTCGCCATTCGCCACTGTGCTTGACCAAAGTCGGGCTTTATGGGCCTTTGACAACTTACAAATTATGAAAATACAGCGTATCCATTCGATAAATTATAGTACCAGCAGAACGTTATAATTGTGGCCCTAACAACAATGAAAATAATATCAAGTATAGCTTCTGTAGAAGTTTTGTTGATAAATAGTTTTTTTCAACACTATTTTTCTGCTATGGACATTGAAAAACCAAACCTGTAAGTAGATCAAATAATAATGTTGAGGATATTATTTTAAATTCAAAATCAATAGTTTCTTGTAAATTAAAGAAGGTTGGCTACAATTTGGCTGAAACCTAAACTGCGGCCAAAATCTGATTTTTTCCCTAAAACTGGCTGAAATCTAGCCAAATTAAGTTGGTCTTTAATTAAATAAATAAGTCACACAAGCCCATAGATAAACAATCTTTGAACGGAGGAAAGCCAAATTCACTAGGTACCTTGTGGGACTTAAGCTGGGAATATAGATATAATAGGTTAGATATGGTGATTAATGACTGTTTGTCTACAACCAAAGACTATTCAATACAATAATGATGATTTTATATTCACAGGATTATTTCATGCTCAAGTTATGACATTTCTTTCAGCAGTGAGTGATTAACCTGTGACTGTGTTAAATAAGTATAATTTATTTGTTTTTTTACTAGTTTACCTTATGATTCAACAGCACTGAGCAGCCAGGCTCCAGTTGGTCCTTATCAACAAAGGAGAGGATGCTGACATAGTGCTCACTGCCCACAGATGTCGACACTATAGCATGATTGTCATCTATGATCTCCTCCAAGTTGCCCACGGACATTGGTGTCCCTCTAAGGTCATCCACCTGACACGATTATTGACAAATATTAGGAGCACCATTGGTATAAGTATTCACATTAAAAAAAAAAAAAAAATATAAGCAAATTATTCTTCAAAAAAATTCTCTGGAAACAATTTTATTGCTAAGAAAGAATAAAATAGCAACATAACTGTTTAAACATAACCCTTCATTGCAGTTGGGTCAAAATTTAGTATTTTTTTTGTTTTGGCTTCTGATTGCCTGAATAAATCCCCAATATAGAATTTCTTGGTGTTGGAAAGCATAACTTGTTAATGTTTTTTAATCGCACAGATGAATAACATGACTGTTTCATTATGTGGCTGAAAGAAAGAAAGAGAAATGGAGAGAGCAATTTGTGTAACCTCAAAGAAAATAAATATTATCACCTTCGACCTTTCTTCTTCAATCTTCTCTTCCTGTGGCTTCAATCTTTCCTGGTTACGAATGAATTCCTCCTCCATGAGAAGATAATCCTTTATTCTTTCTAATTTTAACAATTTCAGCCTACACCTAGTGTGTGGTGTCACTTGAGGCAGTTTCAAGGCGGCATCAGGTCCCTTTGCCTTGCGCTTCTTCTTACCTACCCTAGTTGGGATTGGAGGTTCGTATTTCTTCTTCTTATCCTTGTCATCTTTCTTGTCTCCGCCGCTTCCACCGCCAGATTGGTTCTGACCCTAAAAAAGAAACGGTTTGATGAACTCGATGAGGCCAAAATCTAACATTACTGGTTATTATTTAATCAAGACTACGGAAAGTTGTTCGTTACCATTTTATATTCCTATTGTAATTCCAATACACTAAATAGTAATCTTTTCAACTTCTACCAAATCAATGACTTCACAAACCGATGATTACAAAGCGGAATTTGAAGCACAGATAAAAATATGTGTTTGATTGACTACAGACTCCCTACAGGTGACAGATGCTAAAGCCGCGTCCCCATATGGGCCGCGCGGCTATAAAGTGAGTGATAGACATGCGTACTTAAACGGGTGATCGACGTGCGAGCAAGTCTGCGTACTTATGGCTCGGCGAGCTTACTCTCCCGTTTATCATGCACAGAGCACTATATAATATGGTGTCATGCTAAGTACGCGGACTTAAAAACCGCCGAGTAAGTTCGTCGGCGATCCAACAGGTTTATAATTTTGCTCGTAGCCCGCACACGGACAGATCGACAGGTCGGTGTCACCGCCGCGAGCCACGAGCCGCAAGCCGCGTTGACAATGAAATTCTGAGAAAGCTTCACGTGTGTCACCGGCGAGCCTAGTAAGGTCGCGAACTTCAAGACCGCGTACTTTAAGTACGCACGTCTGTCACCGACGTCGAGCCGAGTAAGGTCGCGAACTTAAAGAACGCGTACATTAATTACTCGGCTCACCGTCGGTAACACACCACACCATACCATTGTCAAATGGGCTCGCGGCGATGACAGACGGGCGAGTAAGTTCGCACGCGTAGTCGCACGTCTTATCACCCGTTTATTAGCTGAGATTTATACGTATTTGACCACAGACTACTTAGAGATACTGTATTTGACAATCTGTGCTGAGTTGCTGACATTGGTGACAATTTAACTTTTGACGTGTTTGCTCGTCGTGTACGCCTCATGTCATTTTACAGTTTTGTGGAATGGACTGCTAAATACTTACAAAGTGGTGTTGTGATTTTGAAATTAATTATTTGAAACGTGACTATAATTATTACATTTATAAACAATGATTTCTTAAAATGTATCTGAAGTATTTAATTTACAGTGTCCATTTTCGTTAAAAACAAACACTTTCTCTCAACAGCTGATGCCAAACGAATTTGGCAAAATTCTTTATATTGCAGCCGTGTTTGACCAGTTTTCAAGATGGTTTTAGCAGATTTAGGTCGTAAAATAACCACTGCTTTGCAGTCGTTAAGCAGGGCAACAATCATCAATGAAGATGTATGTAAATAAATATGTTAATCAATTTTTATGTCTGTAGGGTACTTAGTTTATGTTAATTACTCATACACTTACAGGTATTAAATTCTATGCTGAAACAAATATGCGCTGCTCTTTTGGAAGCTGATGTCAACATTCGTTTAGTAAAGAATCTTCGAGAGAATGTTAGGGCAGTCATTGATTTTGACGAGATGGCTGGTGGTCTCAACAAGCGACGGATGATACAGTCAGCTGTGTTCAAAGAACTTGTCAAGGTAGGATCAATATTTGTTGTTTGTTTTCTGCCCAAAATACTAATCATAACAAACCACAGAATGTACTTGCCCCTTGTTGTGTACTATTTAAATTTGACAGTCATTTGCAAGTAATAAATCTGTGGATTATTGATCATCTATTCCAATAAGTATCTCTGTTTGAATCATATTGTATTACCCAGTTACTGGGTTGTGGAGGTCAGATAGGCAGTCGCTCCATGTAAAATACTGGTATCCAGCTGCATCCGGTTACACTGGAAGCCGACTCGAAAATAGTTGGGAAAAGGCTAGGCAGATTGATCTCTGTTTGAATTGCAACTTGATAAAGTACTACTTAATATTGTAGTTTACTTTAAAAGCCATCAATTGTGTAATTATGACTAATAACCAGCTATCGGTAGTGTAGAGGCACCCATGCTTGTAAAAGAACAATGTCCTATTGTATGTTTGAAGACTCACACATTTTGTTTGCTTATAAACACACTAGCTGCCCATGCCTTTGCCCATATAGAAGGGGGAAATTAATTTAATGCAAAACCGTTCTGCCAATATGGCATGAAAAGGTGTCATTGTATACTCAATACTCAATATATTTATTTGCATTCCACAATGTTAACTTAGGTGGTAGGTACATTAAAAATTTTATACATAATTTTAGATCATTGTGGACCCTGTCGGGCACAGCAAGATAGGATAGAGGAAGAGGGCTAATATTATATTATTATTTGAAAAAAAAAAGTAAATTAATAAATGTTTTTCTACTACTCACTATAAAAAATATAAAAATGTATAAAATTTGTTTGTAAGTTTGTATGTAGGGGGTAAATTCTTTTTGCATTGGTTAGTTAGCCCAATTCTTGATGACGGTTTTAGGCTATCTAACTTCACGCCTTAACACTTAGGAGCCGAGCAAAAATAAAAAGGTAGAACAAAAAACTAAGCGAAAACGAAGCTATACCGTGAGTGGTTGATGGGATGCAAAGCGTTGGGTTGGTGGCAGAAGGGGACGAAGTCGCGGGCATAAGCTAGTATATAATATAAGTATGGAATTTTGGAGAAAATACATTATATTTATCTTATTTTGGACCTTATATGTATACTACAGTGTATAGTATAGTAAGATTATTAATCTTTTCCCCCTAATCCCATATTTTTATTATTCAAATCAAGTGTTTCATATTAATCTTTTACACAGTTATATCAGCACAAAGTATTCAATGTGTAAATTTTTTTGTAAATATTTCAGCTAGTAGACCCAGGTGTGAAACCATACCAACCTATCAAAGGCAAACCCAACATCATCATGTTTGTAGGTCTCCAGGGTTCTGGCAAGACCACAACATGTACAAAATTGGCATATCACTACTTGAGGAAAAACTGGAAGTCGTCTCTAGTGTGTGCTGACACTTTCAGAGCTGGTGCATACGATCAGGTCAAACAGAATTGTACTAAGGCCAGGATACCTTTTTACGGAAGGTTAGATTACTTTGTTATCTTTTATTTTATCAAATTAATTGTTTAAATTCCTTGAAGCCCAAGAGTAAATGAGCAACTGTTACCCCTTCGTGGCCACCTATTCCATACATGTGATTATGTTTAACAAAACTGGGGGCCAAGTCTACTAATTTACAAATGTGTCAGTGGTCTCACAATGATGAGTTTTCGACAGATTTTGTATGGCAAATCACAAACACGTAATTTATTTATGTTATGGAAATCTGTAATATGGTATGTTTTTGTTTACAGTTACACAGAAGTAGATCCAGTAGTTATAGCAACCACTGGTGTGGAAATGTTCAAGAAAGAAGGATTTGAGATGATTATAGTGGACACAAGTGGTCGTCACAAACAGGAAGAGTCATTGTTTGAGGAGATGTTGGCTGTTGCTAATGCTATTGTGAGTTCTTGAAGTACATTTTTAACATAAGTGACAGTTTTATTCTTATCAATAAATAATGACATGTCTCATTTATAAATTAAATAATTCTATGTAACTCTATACTATCTAGACAGACTAATAAATCAGTCTAATATTTAATACCTATTTAACTAATCGTGACTTTATACAGAAACCAGACAACATAATATTCGTGATGGACGCGACAATTGGTCAGGCTTGCGAGGCCCAAGCTAGAGCCTTCAAAGACAAAGTAGACATCGGTTCAGTCATCATCACCAAGTTGGATGGCCATGCTAAGGGTGGTGGTGCATTATCAGCGTGAGTATTATATCACCTTTTATGATTGGAACAATCTATAAATTGAAAGATGGCCTTTTTAGGGTGTCTGTCACAGCTAATTTGCTCCGAATCCAATGGACCGATTAAGTTAAAATTTGATACACTTATGTATTTCTATGACCCAAACACGGACGTGTAACGAAAATAAATAATTTTGAATATAGGGGTCAACTTTGGGAGGCAAATTAGAAAAGAAAAAAAAATGTTTGCATACTGTACCGTGTGACTATCAAATGAAAGGGATTGTTGCGAGGATTTTAAATACATATTAGATGTTTTTATAATTTTAAAATAAATACTTTAAAATAAAAGGTATTTAAGATAAAAACTTTTTATAAAAACAAAAAGAAAAAAAAAAGTGAAAAATAACTTTTATTTCGGATGTTGGTGTTTTTGCTTTTCAATTTTCGTTTCTTGCCACCGACTTCCGAAATTTAAGTTATTTTTCACTTTTGTAGTGTTTT
The DNA here is from genome assembly GCA_947522985.1 of Lithophane socia. NCBI lineage: Eukaryota > Metazoa > Arthropoda > Insecta > Lepidoptera > Noctuidae > Lithophane > Lithophane socia. The sequence goes on along the minus strand of OX383270.1, from coordinate 9,476,615 downwards.
TTTTGAAGTCGGTTGTTTTTTTTTTGTAAAAAGTTTTAATTTTTCACTTTTTTGCTGTGGTACCTACCCCACACAAATTCGTATACCGTTATCTGCTATGTAAATAACAGTGGCGGATTCAAATAATGATATCATCTACATACGCAAAGTGGGAAAAATACGTAATTATTGAAGCTAACTCAAAAACTACGCAAGCAAAATTAATAAAAATTTATATGGGACCACCTCTGAAGCATGACCTACCAAACAAAAAAAGAATCATCGAAATCGATTCATAATTGGCGGAGTAATCGCGTAAAATACATACAAAAAAAAAAGAAACAGACGAATTGAGAACCTCCTCCTTTTTGAAGAAGTCGGTTAAAAATTACTTCATATTTACTAGCTAGACTATTCAGTTACATAGGTCTCGTTAGTGGTAGACATTGGGACCACTTTTGCCCATTGTCATTTGAACTCGAAACTATTCCAGAAGTTGCCTTCGTTCGTTGCGTTCGTAATCGTAACGATTTCTCGTAGCGTGTGTGCCACCCATTATACTAATTCATTAATTCTTTTTCTCTATTTCAGTGTGGCTGCTACAGAAAGTCCTATCATCTTCATAGGTACTGGAGAACATATTGATGACTTGGAACCATTCAAAACCAAACCTTTTATCAACAAACTGCTGGGCATGGGAGATATTGAGGGTCTTTTGGATAAAGTAAATGAGCTCAAACTTGATGATAATGATGAATTACTAGAAAAACTTAAACATGGACAGTTCACATTGCGTGCCATGTATGAACAATTTCAAAACATCATGAAAATGGGACCCTTTTCACAAATTATGGTAAGCTAGTTTACAATTTGGATTCATCAATGTGAGTCATAGTTATTGCTGCAAAGGTAACATAACATCTTTTTACAGGGCATGATTCCAGGGTTTTCCCAGGATCTAATGTCAAAAGGTAGCGAACAAGAATCAATGGCTAAACTGAAACGTCTTATGACTATAATGGATTCAATGAATGAAGGAGAACTCGATCACCGCGATGGCGCCAAACTTTTTTCAAAACAACCCACCAGGATCACACGAGTGGCACAAGGCGCGGGCGTCACAGAAAGGGATGTAAAGGATTTAATTGCTCAGTACACTAAGTTTGCAGCAGTTGTGAAAAAGATGGGAGGTATCAAAGGATTATTCAAAGGAGGTGACATGGCAAAGAATGTAAACCAAACTCAAATGGTTAAGCTTAATCAACAAATGGCAAAGATGATGGATCCACGCATCTTACAGCAGATGGGTGGCATGACTGGGCTTCACAACATGATGAGACAGTTGCAGCAAGGCTCCAGTGGGATGAATAGTTTAATGGGTGGCAAATAACACTAGATTTAGCTATGCCATAAGTCAACTTTAATTATTGAACTGTATTTTAACCAATAAAGGTGGACACCTACTTCAGTTTTTATTTATTTTTAGTATATCAATGATTTAGTTAGATAGTTCTTTTATAAACGAGATGAGACACCGTTAAAGTCAAGATAGTTTAACAAGAAGATCAACAATTTTGAAAAATCAGTTAAGACAGTGGAGTTTCGCACGAGAGTTTCAATCAAAGAGTTAAAGTATAGCAAGTATAAAATATGTTTGAATCCCAGTACTTTTTGTTGGTTATAAACTATTTGTGTGCCAAATTTCATCCAAATCATATTAGGGAGATAATTACTAATGATTATAATACTATCTTAAATTCATGCTAATCTCGTTTTGGTTGGTTACTTATGTTGTCAACTGTTCAGTAATTCCGTTTTTTCATGAAAACGCGATCACGACGCTATTTACCGGGTCAAATTGTCTTTACAAAACCATCCAGCTACCCACTCAAAAATACACCCTTTCATCCAAATCTGTCTAGCCGTTTAGGAGAAGAGTTAGGTTACAAACACACGTATTATATTATACAAGAATTATATAAAAATATCATGAAAACAAAGTTAAATAAGTGCTAGAATTTCGCTTTGTTTTCGTGATAAACAAGTTAAATACACACATACATAACAACAAAACTCACGCCTTCTCCTTTCAATGGGGGTAGGCAGAAACTACAGAACGCCACCTGCTATGATCCTTACATAAACTATGTTCGTAACACTTCACTTAGAGCCAGCTTGTCCTTGTGCTGTCCGGTGGTAGGTACTTGCCCGCGGAAGCGACGGTACACCACGTCCTGCGGCCACAAGTCTTCTTCCGTGACGACGTCAGTTTAAAATCTCGCGCGAGAAGTAGTTCTCGAATCATGTAGCGCTAGTGAATCCTTAGAGAGAAAAGAAAAATTGTTAGTCATTAGTTTTTTTATGTTAAAAGGAATGGGGCCAAATCCACACAAAAAATTTAATCGTATTTACATAAAACCTCATTGCTAAAAAAATATTCTGTGGCACAGAATTTTTTTTCAAATGTTTGACTTCATGACATGACCAAACTCCATGGACTTATTTTATTCCATGCCAAACTCTTATTTCTAGATCCGTGTGCAGTGCACAGACCACAGAGTACTTTTATAGCACAGACTACAATTTTAATGGATCTGTGCCTATGAAATCTGAACTGAACACAGAACATTAATACTCAAGGAACTGAATCTCTGAATATTATGTCAATAAAATGTCAAATTGTCAATTCAATATTCGTAATTTCGTAAATATGAATAGGTAGTTTTTGATAACGTTATGCACACCATATGTTTAGAAATATTTAAGTTTGGTAGAAACATCTCGAATAAGGTACCTAATTAAATATTTACTTGAAATAATTTTTTATAGGTTATATTATCCAGAAGATATGTTTTGTTTGTAAGATATTTTTGGTGTATGTAGTGTTTAGCCCCTCGTAACTCTTTATACAGCCTCGTTGGTGTCTTTTCTTGGTCGAAACCGCGTCTTCTGAGGTGGGGCTGGGTTCGATTGCCAGTTGTGCAATGTTATTTTTCCGTGAGAATTTGCTCAGTAGCAGCCTGGAGTTCGGAAGTCGGTCATGTACCACCTCCGTGAGTCCGTGTCACGGAAAGCACAAAGCAGTTGGTCCCGCGACTGATCTGCACCCGATCGTGTCGGATTGCCGTCCCATCGGACTATGAGAATGAGGGAAGAGGAGTGCACCTGTGTTTGCACACATACACTTCAATATAATATCTCCTGTATATTTGTTGTGTACTTTCCCCATTGTGATTGGCCGCTGTGACCGAAATTCGGTCAGAATACTAGGGAGTATATATTATTATTTAGTAACTCTATATTCAACTTTTAGGCATACACAACACACAATACCATTACAGTTTCGAGACGCAAAATACGCTCCAAAATGGACCAAGAATTAAAATATCGAGAAAATCCAGTTGTGCTGAAGTTGGAATCAGCAGAATTCAAAAGCATATTCACTCCTGAAGTCACAGAGCTCAAGAATTTATTTGACAAATACAAATATGAAATAAGGGTAGCTGGTGGTGCAGTCAGGTAGTTAATCTTGGTATTCAAACATAGTATGAAAACATTGTAAAATAAGTATTCAAGCTAGGACAGTCCCGTCTTCCTGACAATCATTACTGTCCTAGATTGATTTGTTTGCTGCTGCATTGTTCCTGACAGTTAAACATATTGTTTATTGCAGTGATTATTGTGTGTAATGTTAGCAATTTAACTAGTATTACTGTCTGTTATATATAATAGTACATTATTTTTAAATAATGGATAAAACATTTACAGGGATCTTTTAATGGGTCAGAGTCCAAAAGACCTTGATTTTGCTACAACAGCAACACCAAAACAAATGAAAGATATGTTCACTGCTGAAAACATAAGAATGATCAATGCTAATGGTGAAAAGCATGGCACTATTACAGCCAGAATCAATGATAAAGAGAGCTTTGAAGTAACTACACTTAGGATAGACATAGTCACTGATGGACGCCATGCTGAAGTTGAGTTCACTACAGACTGGAAACTAGATGCCAACAGGAGGGACCTCACAATTAATTCCATGTTTTTAGGTGGAGATGTACTTAATAATATTATTCCTAATTTCACAAATACATGTTTTGTTCCATGTTTATTAATAATTTTTTTGTAGGTTTTGATGGCTCTGTGTATGACTATTTCTTTGGATATGAAGATTTACAAAAGTGCAGAATAGTCTTTGTTGGTGATCCTGATAGAAGGGTCAAAGAAGATTATCTGAGGATATTGAGATATTTTCGTTTCTACGGAAAGATAGCAGATAAACCTAATAATCATGATGAAAACACACTAAAAGTTTTGAAAGAAAATGTTATGGGGCTGCAAAATATATCAGGGGAAAGAATTTGGGTGGAACTTAAGAAAATGCTTCAAGGAAATTTTGCAGGATGCCTTTTGAAGACAATGATTGATGTGGGAGTTGGAGAATACATAGGTAAATGCTTTATATTATAATATATTGTAAATTCATTTTTATAACTACATTGTCAATGCTCTTGATTCTATTGGTTATGTTTTATTCCACAAAGAATTATTTTATGCAGGTTTACCAGCATCTCCTAATGTTGAAGAACTAGACAGAGTGTTAAAAAGAGCAGAACATCTTAAGTTGCATCCAATAAGTTACCTAGCAGCTCTTCTAACAGACCTGGATGAGGTTACAGTGTTGTACAGCAGACTCAAATTCTCAGGCTATGATAGAGACCTTGCATACTTCCTGGTAGAACACAGAGGAGACAAAGTAGCCACCAGGCCATTATTGTGAGTTGACATATTATTATACATACTCGGTCTGTCTGTTACCTTTCAATTTGACATACAAGTAGACCATAACCTAGATTGTGACAAACATCTGGTTAAAGGATTCTCACTTTTCAATGGAAGATGAGCTTGCCCCCCTGTTCCTCACATCTTTAAAATACGTCTATTGTCTTGTCATAGAATTTCTTTTTAAACATTGTATTGATATTTCAGACCATATGAAAAACTAGTTTTAAACACTAAGATAAAACAAAAGGATGCAATTGAATATGTTAAAGAAGTATTGAAGTACAGAGGAGATGTGCTTTTAAAGCAATTTAATGAATGGGTAGTGCCAAGGTTCCCCATTAGTGGTAAAATGCTGAAAGATGCTGGAGTCCCACCGGGCAGAATGTATGGTCCCATTATAAATAAGCTCAAAGACATTTGGATTGAAAATGAATACAAACAACCAGAAGAGGAGCTTATTAAACACATCCCCAACATTATAGAGGAATTTGAGAATAAGAAAATAAAACACACCTAAAAATAATTACAAAGCTTTATTTAATAAATTAAATATCATACATACTTAGCTTATCTCAGAGGTTCTGCTTGCGAGTTCGTCCACATGAGTCAACTATACCATAAAACATTATGCTTTGTACCTCTTACAAACAATATTACCTCTTTATATTATTAGTTTATAAATTATAATAGTCTTAAAATATAATCAAAGCATTTGATTGCTGAAGGAAATTAATTAAATAATTATTTCATCTACTGAACCTTTGGTGCTTCATAAGGTTCATATCTATTACAGCCATCGTCATCATCTCTGTGTTCTAAAAAGCATCTCTTACAAAACAGATATTTGCAGCCTAAGCACCTCATCCTTGCATCTTCATTGCATATTTCACAAAAAGGCAGTTCATCAGACGGAGTAATCAGGTCATCCTCTAAAGATGCCTCTGCCTTTATCTAAAATAAAAGAGGAAAATATTTTAGTCAAACTATGTAACTAGTTAAAATAATAATTATTTCAGTCCCTAAATAGCTCTATATTTGAACAGCAAAATAAAACTAAATATACCTTTTCAACAATTTTTTTGACAGCAGCCTCCTCATCATCTGAGTCGTCATTTTTTTTTATTGTTGTACCTTGTGAGCATGGACCTGGGTTAGATCCTTTAAGTTTTTGCATACGGGCCTCTATTTCACTGAGAAGACCATCAAACTCATCTGTGTATTTAGTATCAATGTTAGTTTGCTCCATGTATTGCTTTATCAGGTCATTTGCTTGCTCTTGTTCTGTCCTTGTGTCTGGTGGCGGTAATACTGGCTAGAACATAATGGTGACAAGAGCAATAAAGAAAATCACAGATTTAATGGACTTTATAAATAGAGATGTTGAACAAAAACATGTGCGGCAGTCTTTGGCGACTGCCGATAGAAGTGAAAACTAAGTAACATTCATTCATTTGTGACGATGACGCAAATTTCATGATTTTTGTTCACCCAAAAAGTGCTCAGTGCACCTAACAAAGTTTTCACTTCAAAAAACCAATTCACCTACCTTAATGGTAACAATTTCAATGGGCACTCCTTTTAATTTTGCCAGTCTTGAATATATCTCAGCATCTGAAGTAGAAGGAGTTTCACCTTTGATATTCTGAAGACGACTTTTGATATCTCCATCAGTTGTTAATGAAGAAGTTATATTTCTGCCTTCTTTTAACTTTTCTAGCCTTTCTACTATTACCTGATCTTTTGTCCCTGCATCACTGTCAGAATTAACAGGTTGTTTAAGGTCCATGGCACCTATTCTCCTAAAATACACAAGATATTTTAGGTACTGTATTATTTCAGCCAACATAATGTCAAGATATTTTAGGTACCTGTATTATTTCAGCCAACATAATGTCAATATTATGTTAATGAGGTAGGAAGGTATGTGATAAAATGGTTTTTTTATTCCAAAATTCAAATTTTATTTACCTACCTGTAGTATGCATCAGGTGCTTCAACATTTTTAGGCTCATTAGGTTTTGTATGATTATTTTTACATTTTGCACATACCTAAAACAATGAAGTATGTAATAAACCAGTTGTTGAATTTATTGACTCATGCATTATAAAATAGTGAATCCTCGCTTATCCAAATTTTAAACTGGATTCCTAGAATTCAATGTTAGTTTCTGAAAATAAACTAAATGTAATATAATTATTATTTGAAAAAAATACTGAAGTCTAATTCAGTCTCAGATAATGTGACAACGAAATGTTCTCCAAAGAAAGAATTTTATGAATCTGATCCTACAGATATGCCTGTTTATTGAGGTTCCACTGCACACATGTAGGTATTAATTTGGCCTGACCTTAGTTTCAGCGTTGAGTTTTAATAAAAACATTTTGTTGTCCAAACATTTGGAGCAATAACTGAAGCCGCAACTGGGACACCCTCTCTGAAAACATAACTTTATATTATATTCAGCTGGATATGCATAGATGATGTAAAAAGGTAAATAGAATGTAGTTATGGAATTCATTCATAGAATAAATATACCTCTTTACGAAGCAATGAAAACGGTTTTGTACAGGAATTACAAGACATTTTATGATACAAAGATTAGAACTCTTGCAAGCACAGACGTACTAGTACTAGTCTCACGAGATAACAAGGAATCTTTGCAAGGAATTGCACGACAATAAATATACAATCTATACAATTACTGAGCACAACAGAGTAATCACAGTTTACTAAACTGAACAGAGTAAACACAACACTGAAGTCATCACTGAACACAAGGACACAAGCACCTTCAATCAAGATGGAATGTCAATGTCAATCAATTGTCAAAACAAATTGAGGTTGTGCCCGGATAGTGACGTGAATCAAATGCTTCTTAGTCGAAAAAGCTTCCACGAGCAATAATTATCGCAGTCGAAACAAATCGACTAATGACTATTTCATGAAATCGATGAAATCGTCATTCAATTTATAACTGATTCTAATGTTTATAATATATTTTAAAAAATTGCAAAAAACGTAAGTTTGAATATTGCGGGCTACCTTGGCGCATCCCCACAGAGCACTATATACACTATATAATACTGGCGCATCCCTCTTCAAGTGAAATCGGACTCTACCAATTTTACAAATCTGTGGTCCAAAACGCAAAAGAAAGTGCATCACTATTCGTATTCGTATACTCTGTGATTTTCAATGCTTTTATATAATCTGTGCATTGCTTTCTTTGTTCTCTATAAAATATGTAGTCTGTGGTTTTTAGGGGCGGGTCGTTGTAAAATTTTTGACGGTGAAACGCAACCGTTTTCCCGACGACTAAAACGGTAGTCGTTGCAACTGGTTTGAAGACGTTCACGGTATATAATTTAATAATAATTATTCAAATGATAGATCATAATTTGATGTAAATATACATACAATAATAATAATAATATGACGTAAATATTTGCATTCTGAATGGCAAATTATGGCTGATCTTTGTGCTGACCGTGTGTTTGCTCTGGTGCAACATTTACAGCAAAACATGTTGAAATCTCAAGTTCCTGTCAAAAATTGTTTGGAACATTATTGACGGAAAATAGAGATTTCAACAGGTTTTGTCGTGAATGTTTCGCCTGTGCAAACGCAGGGTAACAACAATTGATGTATCATCTACCCATATTTGCAAAAATAAAATTATTATATTTTATTGCGTTCTTGATTTCATTTTCTTAGGCGTAAAATGAAAAATCGTACCAAGTAATTCGAAGACTGGTTGGTTGCAGCGAAAACTGTTTGTTTGAACCCATCCAGGACGTAAAACGGTTGCACCGTCGCAGAACAAAAAACGGTTTTTGAAAACGGTACGTCGTCGCAACGCCCACACCTAGTGTAGTTCTATAACTTCATAGTAGTGGCTTTGTTGCTTTCACAGATTTTATAAAATAATTGGTTGCTTTCGAACGAAACCATTGTGTTCGAAACGCGTAAGACGTAAGCAAAAAGCTGTTTTAGTGAATACTCGTATCCAACCTGCACTATAGCTATATTAGACAGTGTTCAACATAATGTTTGTGATCGAAAGATTATTTGAATGAGTGACAACGGCAGCGAAACAGAGGAGGCGACTGAGCACACGGCACTCATGGACGGCCACATCGCTGAAGCCCGCCCCGATCGGGTGATTGCGGAACGTATAGCTAAAAAACGAAAAACTAAATCCGATAATCAGCGTTCTTATGGCGTAAGTAAATGAAACTACACTTTATTTACATTCAAGCGACTGCTTCTGTAGGTATAAACTAAGCTAAGACTATACTATCATTCAACACCCTCTATTTAATCTGAATTAAAAAATATGTACAACAGTACTCTGTAGCCTTGTGGTTGTGGTTCCAATGATTCACTCTAATTGATTGCTTTGTAGTACCTACACTTACATATTATTCTTATGAATCATAAAGTTTGAATTCTACTTTTTTTTCTCTAAATGTTGCACCCACTGACCCACCACACATTTTAACTTTTTGTTGAGAAGACTTTCATGAATGGTTTTGTGTGTCTATTAAAATGCAGGAGAATTTAAGAACCATTTTGCAGAAGACAATACCACCATACAGCATGATATAAGAAGTATTATGCCTTAAGTTTTGGAAACCATATTGCTTCTAACCAAATGTAATGATATTGTATTGTGTTTTAATAGTCTCATGGTTGTTGGCATATATTACAAACAGCATTCATTCAAAATTATTTTATTATTATAAAATAAATAATTATTTGAAACTACTAGAATATAGTAGCCATCAGGAACAAGGACCAAGCTACAGGCAATCAGGACTCCAGAGAAATCATACTGCGTGCTATCAAAAGTGTTTTTTCAGTGTTTAATTGTTATGTTTTCTCGTTCAGAGTGTTGAGGGGCTTCCAAGCAGCGGGTCAGGGGCAGGCAGCAGTTCAGCACCCAACATGCCTCCCCAGCCACCGCCGGCAGAGCCACAATTAGAAGAGCTTGAACTTAAATATGGGGCCCGCCATGTCATCAAACTGTTTGTGCCTGTCACGCTGTGCATGCTCGTCGTTGTCGCTACTATATCTTCAATTAATTTTTATTCAGTTAAAGATGTATATTTGTAAGTATTAATCCACTTGAAACAAACATGAAGTTTATGAACAGTTAGTACACATTTTCCTCCAAGTGCAAATTATAAACTGATTTCTCATTGGGCAATAAATGTCTCCACATGGTCCAGGGAAGATATGATTTGAGGGTCTCAAATTGAGAAAGCGGTCTTTTTTCTGATGTGCATAGTAAATTAGACTAGTGCCATTTAGCTTTTAAAATATCTTAACTTTGTATATAAACATTTTCAGAGCCTACACACCATTTCATGAGGAAAGTCCATATGCAGTGACAAAAGTATGGAATGCTCTAGCCAACTCATTGATCCTGCTATGCGTCATTGCCTTAATGACCGTGTTGCTCATAGTACTGTACAAGAAGAGATGTTACAAAATCATCCACGGGTGGCTTATACTGTCATCACTCATGCTGCTGTTCTTGTTCTCATATTTATATATTGAGTGAGTATCAGTCTTTGTATTAATAGCATTTCCCTGAAAGTATTAAAAAGCATGCTAATATTAATATCTCCAATTCGGAAACTAAAATTGAGTCATTTTCCTTGTGGTATATTTTTATATTGTTGTTAAGAATGTTGTTTGTCATTGTTTCCTGGTAGTATAGTGTTTGTAAGCTTCAACCATCATTGGTAACTCTGCAGATGAAGTATACTACCTACCAATATAAGGATATTTATTTTAAATTTACATCATTTCATTTGTTGGCTATTGTCAATCCTTATACCCTGCCTAGTCTAGCTGGTAATAGGAAATAACAATAACTAAACAACCAAGTCAAGGGCCTTAAACTGGTTTTGTTGACGGAAGAATAGACAAAATGACAGATTGTGATCATTTATCTGGCATTTTGTCATACTCTTCCTACGCTAAGCGTGCTGGGCAAAGAACATCAATAACTATTACAATTTGGTTTTAATAATATTTGGTCATTTTTGTTACTCTCATGCCCGTTTTCATCGACATCCCCTAAGTTTAGGGAACTCCTAAGCAACAGTAAGTTAACGTTCAACTGACCCCTTACTGTTGGTAAGCCACCTGCCACCTAATCTCACAGTCCCCTAACCATGCTTAGGGGATCCCTTAAACTTAAGGTGTGTTGGTGAAAACGGGCATAAATGTTAAAAAGAATGTTTAAATGCCAATCATAATCAATAACATAAACATATGTTCAGGGAAGCACTGAGAGCATACAACATACCGATGGACTACATAACCCTGTTGTTCGGAATGTGGAACTTCGGCGTGGTCGGCATGATCGTGATCCATTGGAAGGGTCCGCTGCGGCTGCAGCAAGCCTACCTGATCTTCATTGCGGCGCTGATGGCGCTTGTCTTCATCAAGTACCTCCCCGAATGGACCACGTGGGCTGTTCTTGCTGTTATATCTATTTGGGGTAAGTAAATTCACATGAATATGTCATAGAAATTCATATGTGTACCTTTCAATTTAATCAGTTCATTAGATTCGGAGCAAATTGGCTGTGACAGACTGACAGACAGACACACAAGAGTGATCTTATAAGGGTTCTGTTGAACATTTTATCATTTGGTAGGAAGCTTGCGCGGTGTTCCTATATAAATTTAACTAACTTTGCTTGGGTAGTTTTTGAGTTACCTTCGATAATACAGATAATTTCCGAAATTTAAGTTATTTTTCACTTTGTAATGTTTTTTTGGAAGATGGTTGTTTTTTTTTGTAAAAAAGACCGAAGAGTGTTTTCTCAATATTTATCATAGTTCTATTTTAAAATTAATCTTTTTTTTCAGACTTAATAGCAGTGTTAACACCAAAGGGTCCCTTAAGAATACTTGTAGAAACAGCACAAGAACGAAACGAACCGATATTCCCAGCTTTAATTTATTCATGTGAGTATTGATCACAGTTCTGTTTATATATTTGCCAGCAGATTGCTTAACTGGTAGTCAGTAATGTGTCTAGCCAAAATCTGGGTCATTCAAGTTATTACTGACACTAGTAGGAGTTTCTCAAGAAAAGTAAGATCATATTATTATAATTCAATGGATCCAAATAATTATTTTGACCAGTCATCTATCTATACAGGGTGACACGTCGACGCCCAAACTGTAACCATGAATTCAGTACATACTCCTACACCTAGAACCCAGCACAAATTTTTCGTCGGTTATAAAAAAAAAAACTGCTTCTTACAAAAGCGCAGTCAAAATGTATGGAACAGCATTTTTTTTATAACTACCTAAATGTTTCAACGCATGGGGGACCAGAATCATTTACTGAATCCATGGTAACAGGTAGCGCGTCGATGTCACTGCCACCCTGTATATCTATACTAAAAATAAAGCTGAAGAGTTTGTTTCAACGCGCTAATGACTGGAACTACCAGTCGGATTTGAAAAAAATCCTTTTTGCATTGGCTATTTAATATCACGCTAGGGCCCTTAGGAGCCGAACAAATAGAAAAAAGTCTAGCTAAAAGGAACACTAAGCGAAAACGAAGTCATAGCGCAGGCAGGCAGTGGGATGCGACGAGGTGGGTCGGGGGAATAAGAAATATCACGCGGACGTAACGGATAGAAGCTAGTATTTTATGAAGTTGTTGTTTTTAATCTAGCTATTTATCTTTTCGTATGTGTTTATATGTAGTATTCCGCCTTGCAGAATAACTTCACTTAAGGCCATACTCTGAAATCGGATAAAAGACTACCTGCAGTATTCTCTCCTTCTCCCTTAATCCATCCGAAGGGTGTCGATGTCGTTAAAAGATCGCTTTTAGCGATCAAGCCGCCCAATTTAAATTTGTAATTTTGATGGTGTACATAATAAAGAGTATTCTATAATATTTGATATTATGTATGTTTCAGCGACAGTGATGTACTGCCTGGCGGCGACGACGCCGGGCAGCGCGGCCGAGGCGACGCCCGAGGCGGCGCGGGCAGGTGAGCCGCGCGCGCGCGAGCTGCGTCCTCTCAACCCGCACGGTCCGTTGTCCCGCATCCCACTTATCCCATACGCTGTCATTCACGTTCATCAATTGAGCGCTACAATATTATTGAACTCTTTGACTAAAGTAGGCAACTGCTCCGTTTTTAGGGTTCCGTAGTAAAAAAAACATGTGTATATGATGAACATTTTTTCGATTCAGGAATCCGTTTGCGAAATATTAACATAATATAAACTAACACTGATAAAAAGTCGGCCAACTTATAAAATGTACTTGAAATAAACACAAACTTATGTTTGCAGTCGATAAAATCAATACTGTGCATACGTAAGTATTCATCCCAACTACGGATCCCTTCGGCGCACTGTCGGTTTTTAAGGTTCCGCAGTCAACAAGAAACCCTTATAGTTTCGCCATGTCCGTCTGTCTGTCCGCGGCTTAGCTCAGAGACTTTAGAATGCTATAATTTGGCATGGGTATACATATATATTAATCACGCCGGTAAGTGGTATAAAAAATCATGAAAAAAATTTGTGTCAAAACCATTTTTGGATTCAGGAATCCGTTTGCGAAATATTAAGCTTTAAACTGCTAATTTTTGTTGGAGTCAAGTGTGCCAGCCCCCCCTTTTTTTTTTTTGAGGGTGGGAAATCATCCAATGACTTCTCCCGCTCTGGGCGGAGCGGAAGGGCGTGTCAGACTTTTACTGACCAAAACCCACCCGTGTTCATTCAGTTGCCTGTTGCCAAGGTCCCGGTATCCCTTTCGGACTAACCCGCAACCCTGGCAGGCATCAGTCCTAGCGGACCCCGCCAATTGTTCTGACATCTCTTTGAGGCGCGCGTGGAACACGACGCGCCATCGACCCGGGCCTGGTCCTGATCGGACGGCGAGCTACCCATTGCTCGCCGTCCGCAAGCCCGCGCCTATGGTGGCCGGGAATCCGCCTGGGATTCCCGACGCCCAGGGCGTCTCCAACGGCGGCGGTTAGGGGCGTGAGGGCGCAAACTTTGCCTCTCCCTCACGCGTTCCGCCTCTTGTGACTGCTTGCCATGCCCTCTCGCTCCGTACCATGGCCTGGGCCAGAACAGGACGCGAGAGGTCACCGTCGCCAATCGCCTCCAAGAGGACACGGCGGGGCTCCGCCCAAGCGGGGCAGACCTCCACCGTATGCTCCACCGTGTCCTCCGGACGATCCACACAGTGGTGACACCCGGGCGTTTCCTCCCGCCTTATCCGAAACAGGAACCTCCCGAAACAACCGTGTCCGGTGAGGACCTGCGTCAGGCGGAATGTGAGGACACCGTGGCGCCTCTCTAGCCACTCCTCAAAGAGGGGACTTATCGCCGCAATTGGGGCATGCCCAGCACTGGGTTGCGACAATCGCACTCTCCATGCCGCCATGAGATCCTGCCGGAGCTCTGTCCGCTGTGCCGCGATTTCTCGCGGCAGCGGAGTTACGCCCCGGCGCTTCATCTCCTCGCGCCACTCCCAGATGTGCGCGAGGACTTTCGCCTCCAGATCCCATGGCGGTAATCCGGCAAGGAGGCTCGCCGCCTCACGGGAAGTGTGCCAGCCCCCTGCCAGCTAAATGGTTGGTTTTGGATATTTGAAAAAATTCACGGCAGTATATAATAATATAACGAAATTAAAAGGAAAACTATCGCAGCTAAGTAGGCTCTGCAAGTTAACGAGTAATCATCGACCAACTTACATTTGCCATCGCAAAAACATGTTCTCCCTTACATTTCGTGTCGGAGAACATGTTTTTCAAGTACAATGTTAAATTTGTTCTTGGTATAAATTCATCCTAACTACGGAACCCTTCATTGTGCGTGTTCCGACACGCACTTGATCGGTTTTATTAGTATCAAAACTTCACAATGTTTCTTTAACTCTTTAAATTAATGTTTCCAAAGATTCGTTTTCTTACGTATTATTTTTAGCCAAAGAGCGACGACCGGCATTTTTGCTCTGTTTTTTTAATAGTATATTATGCAATTAGTGAATAAAGGACGGATTTAAAGCGAGGGCCATAGGTGAATCACGAGCAAGTGAAGGATTCTAACGACTGAATCATAGGGAGTGATTCAAGTGTTAGAATCCTGAACGACGCGAGCGATTCATGGCCCTCGATATAAATCCGTTTTATTCAAGAGTTGCATACTGTACTTGTACCATGACTACGAGAAAAAGAACTTGCAACTTCGAGTATGTTGTTATGTCAATGTTATGCCTTGTTTTTTATAGTAACTACACCGAAGCATAGAATACATACTCCATAATGTCGATCAGTCGATGACTTCTTTTTCGACAACTCATTAAAATAAGTTAGGAAAATAGACTCTGAAAATGTGCTCAGCTTGATTTTCATTTTTCCATTTGCAAAACTCATCATAGGCTTTGATGTAAACCAGCTGTGATTTGTTAGGTAGCAAATGTTCTACTATATCGGCCGCCCTCTCTTTCATAAACTCAGGTGTTAAACACATCTTCTTCATCACTTGAAAACATTAAACTTTTTGTTCGTACAACTTACAATATTTAAATTCAAATTCAAATCTTTATTGCATATCTCATTTGTGTACATGCTCTTAAAATGATAGTTACAAAGTTCACATGGACCCTGTCGGGCACAACAATTTATCATAACTAAGGAAAGTAGCATGCTTTAAAAAAAGTAAATAGAAATTAATTGTACGTCAATTTAAAAATATTTAGTTTTCATTAAAAATAAATCAATTTAAATAAATAACATCAAATAGTGATTACGTCATTACAAATTATATCATTAACATTCAATTAATTAAAAGTAAATAAATAACAAAATTCAATTCATATAAAAATAATAATAACAATGTCAAAGAGCAAAAAAAAATTTTAAAATAGCGTCCATTTTCTAATGACAGCAAAGAACAAAAAACAGTTTTAATTCTAATGCTAAACTCCTGTTCGAAAATCAAATCAAATAGGAGTTTGTATATTATTATTATCATTGAGATGGAGTTCGAACAAATTGGCGTTCTAAATTCAAACACCAAAACAGTGATTAAAAGTGCTTTTTATTCACTGTATTCAGTGAATAAAATAAGCTTTTTAGAGGGGGCATGGTATAAAATTGATACATAAAACATCTAATTACCAAAAATAGTTCGTAATAATAAACATTGTACGATAAGATCACAATGATTAATGAAATGGGTTGCATTTTGACAAATCAACCATTATTTTTGCTGCGATAAGTTAATCCCCTATCAAAAATCGCTCACCGCGCCTACAGAAGTTTTCACTTCAAAAAGGATTGTCTTGTCATTATTCCGGCTGTTACGCAATAAGGGTGCAGTTATGAAAATTATTCTCAACCTCTTAAAACTGTATGGGCTTCTTATGAACGCATGCTTTTTAAATAAATGAATCTTTTTTAACTTTCTGGCCTGTTCTCACAGTCGAGTCGGTGGCAGTAAATAAGATTGGGTACCGACCAAATGGGTCAAGGTTAGGTTAGAACCGTGAAGCGAGCGGTGCCGCGGCGGCGACCGGCGAGCGCCACATCCAAGTTGGTCGCAGCTACTTGGCTATTCAGTACTTTTGGGACCCCAAAGTAGGAATTCTCGGTTCGATTAAATAGATGTCTTATGAAAACTCGTGCCGTGTGCAGGCGGTCGGGAGGGCCCGGCGGGCGCCGGCGACGCGGCCGGCTTCGACTCGGCGTGGCGCGCGCGCGCGCAGCAGCAGCGTCGCCTGCGCGTGGACAGCGCGCCCGGCGCCGAGCCGCCGCGCTACACCACGCGCGTGGAGCGGCCCGCGCAGCCCGCGCCGGCCGCGCAGCCCGGCCCGGACGACGAGGAAAGTGAGTCTACTTGAGGTTTCTTTTTACTTTGATGCAGTCCTGGACAATGTTTAATTTTTTATTATTATTTTAGAGCTAAGTTCAAAAACAAGATTCAAGAAAAAAATCGCTTTTACGATGTGCATGGTTTAAACCTAATTTCCCGGCCTACATTACGCATGCACAATATTGATTTTAACAACAGCAAAAATAAAGTTTGTATTTCATATTCATCTGTGGTATATCTCAAAGAAACTGAATAACGAAGTTAATTATGCGGTTGCAACCGAAAATATCTCAAACTAAATAAAAAATGGAATCAATAGAATCAAGAATACAATTCCTTATGTTAGAATAATAATGAAAAAAATAAAATGTCATGATTTCATGAAATTGTCATTATTATAAATATAAATAACATACAACCTGATACTGACTTGTAATTGCAAAAAAATTAAAGAAATTCGTCCGTCCGTCCGTCTAGGTCGCGCGATGGCTATAGGCACTGTTTGTATAAAATAAAAATGGCGGAATTTAGACGTGAAATGTTTTTCGCAATTTCACTAAACCATTGTTTAATGGTGCACTGAATACATCCCCTTTCCAATAGTCTCAGAGTAAAATGGCTGTGAGACAGACGGGCATGACGAAATTTGGAAGTGAAACCTTAAAAAGGTAAACGTTTTTCATGTAACTATAACTAATTTGTATGATTGGTGGCTAATTCTCAGAGGGCGTGAAGCTCGGGCTGGGCGACTTCATATTCTACAGCGTGTTGGTGGGCAAGGCCAGCTCATACGGAGACTGGAACACAACTCTCGCGTGTTTCGTAGCTATATTAATTGTGAGTATTTTTTACAAATAATAAGTCACTACGACTATATGCATGTATTATTACAGTATCTCCTTTAGATCTAGCGCGGATCCTCGTTCGTTGCTGTCCAATAAGCTGATTGGCTGCAGCCGATACTGCTCAACTCGCCTCAATCATAAAGTGGACTGATTTTGTTTTGTCCACAGGGCTTGTGCCTGACTCTTCTTCTACTAGCGATACTCAAGAAAGCGCTGCCGGCGCTCCCCATCTCAATAACATTCGGCTTAATATTCTACTTCGCGACGAGATGCGTCGTCAAGCCGTTTGCGGACGCGCTCGCGGCCGAGCAAGTGTTTATATAGCAACCGCCTTCTTTGCTCACTAGGTAACATTGAGAAGACTTGTTCATGACTAGATGTACGGTGGAAATAAAACACACTGTTACGGTATGCCTTACATACAACAAAATTATGTTTTAACTGATTGTAGGGCTCAGATGCCAATTTTTATTACAAACTAAGTTCCGAAATGTACGGAGGATCGACTAATACAGGTATAAAAATTGTTGCGTTCAAGTTGAAATAATAAGTGTAGATATTAGGAGATAGCGCGGAAAAGTGAATTGAATATTTAATGCAATAAATTGAATTAGACATCAATAGTGTTAATATTTTCAATGTACATAGTAATATTTATTGAAAATAAAAAAAGTATTATGAATAAGATATGTAACAGTTCTTATATTTCTTCTTTTTGATCTCTCTTCTATTTGGCAGAACCATGAAATGCCAATGCCATGAAAAGCTATTCAAGCTTAGGAACGCCTTTTGAAACTTTCTTGTAAGCATGTAAGCATCTGTTGCGAACATTTTAGATATACATAGTTGACATTTAACATTCCATTATGTTACGCGTTGTGCATAATTTTGTATAAGTAATTATGCTCTCTTGCATCTGTAACCTTTTGTGTTGTAACGATTTGTGAAGAATGGAGTGATAATGTGCGTGGGCGTGCAGCGTGGGGCATCCAACGAGCGGACATCGATTTGAGCAATTCGCATATCGCAATGAAATTCGCCCTTCTTGCAGAGAGACTTTACACGAGCGATTTACAATATACTTAGTAAAAATATAGAGTTTAATAGTATGGTTGAGTTGAACCGTTGTGGTAACCTCCTCAAATATCCGAGTAACTCGAAATAGTCTTGATACAAGCATGAAAAGGCCTATATGCGCATTGAACACCCTTAGGCCGGTTACAGTACTTCACCAACCGTCGTCGGTGCGTAGCGTTGGTTACTTATTTTACTCTTTAGTTGGTCCTGACGATACGCATTGACGGACCGTCATGTTGTAGCATTCATACGTAGGTACTGTCAATGCACCGACGCCGACGTACGCACGCACGACGGTCGGTGAAGCACTGTAACCGGTCTTATAAACGAACTAGCTTCGGCCCGCGGCTTTGCCCGCGTGTAGGTCGGAGGTCGGTATTATCCCACTAGGGATGCAAGAAGTGCCAAAAATTATCGATATAATTATTTCGTTACGATATTTAAAAAAACAATATCGACTTCGATTTATCGAAAAAAATATACTTATCGGATATAAGTATCGGTGAAAATTTCTAAATAATATTTTTTCTTTATGAAGATCAAGTTTTTATTCATAATTAATACGAAACTAGGAAAAAAATTATACATTTTACGGCTCTGAATTCCAACGGTTTTAGTCAGTGGCGAAAACTGTGTTGTTATTGGAAATACATCGTATCGTATTTGATACATTTTCGAGTTTGTGCAGAATAAACAATTTTTATATCGATATATCGAAATAATAAATATCGGTGTATCGAAAAAAAAAAAACGATATTTTAAGTACAATAACCCACGGGAACGTACTACCGGGATAAAAAGTATCCTATGTAACTAATCTAACCTAACCTAACCCAGGTCATGGTCTACCCATGTCCCAAATTTCACCCAAATCCGTTCAGCCGTTTTAGAGTGACAGCGTAACAAATTTACTTTTGCATTTATAATATTAGCTAGGAAACACTTTCGTCCTTGCTGCGACGTGAGGTAGGTACCATCGATAAAGCACGTACCAATAAAACGTAAAAGACGAGTCTACCCCCACTGCCCGCATACGTCACTAATACTGTGAATGTGATTCATAGTAGAAACGCACTTATTATCACTCCGTGCCCACCTCTGTGCCCTATTTTATCACTATAATGTAAACATAATATTCATAATATTTTCCCTAACAAAAATAAAATGAAATTAAACAATTACGAGTGTTGTATTATTTTTATAATGAACCATAATCCATGTAACCTGGCCACATTTTTAGTTTTTCATCACTACCAATATAAAATCAATATAGCCGGCATCGTCAATAAGGCCTAGTATGTCCATGCACACGGCATTTTTCTTAAGGGTGCCGAAGAGATGTTTATCGGTTGAGAAGAGTACACCGAGCGAGGCGCGGACTGCACCAAGCCGTTACGCCCTATACTCGTCACACCGTGCGAGAGCGCAGCGTCGAACTCGGCAAGTGAAAGCGCGCGGCGCGGCCGCTGTCTCGCAATATGCATTGGAACAGTTTTACATTCTACATTCAACAAGAAAACTTGCAGGATGACGCCAGCGAGCGGCCGCCCGCGTTTGCGTAAACAGTCGCACGCTCCCGCCGGGTGTGGTCGCTAGACCCGCGCGCACGGCGGGACAGTACCAACGTAAATTGGTACGTACCTAATGGTAACAAAATATAGATTCCAAAGCTCAGAAAACGACCACGGAGCATCAAAGAGGATTACTCTCTGCGGTATTGAAGAGCGCGCTGGAGGATACCGCGGCAAGATGTGACATGCGGCGGGACGCGACAGTATGCGTATGCGGCGTGAGGTTACAGCAGATTGCGACAGCATACGTTCGAGGGGGAGAGGCAGTGCAAGGCGGTCTCTTGCACAACCTCTCCCACACAATCGAATACATTCCGCATTTTGAGTATCCTATGTCCTATTCCATGTCATGGTCTACCCCTGTGCCAAATTTCATCTAAATCCTTTGAGCCGTGTTAGCGTGAAAGCGTAACAAATAAACAATGAATTATATAATACTAGCTTCCGCCTGCAGCTTCGCCCACGTGGTAAAATCTCTTGCGGGGCGGTTAAGCTCGGCCGCTTATGCTGTTAGAAAGATAAGACAGTTAACAGATGTAGAAACCGCGCGTTTGGTCTATTTCAGTTATTTCCACAGCATTATGTCGTATGGCATTTTACTGTGGGGTCGGGCTGCTGATATTGAATCCATTTTTATTTTGCAAAAAAGAGCTGTCAGAGCCATTTATAATCTATGTCACCGTGAATCTCTCGGGGAACTATTTAAAAAGATTAATATCATGACGGTACCTTGCCAATTCATTTATGAGAATATTATGTATGTAAGAAAAAACTTAAATCTTTTTAATAAAATAAGTGATAGACATAATTTTAATACTAGAAATAAAGATAAAATAGATCAACCATTTTTCAGATTAGCTAAAGTATTAACAAAATACCTTGTGATATATTGCAATTAAATGAAAGGAAATTTAAAACTCATATAAAAAGTACACTTTGTAAACAAGCTTATTACAAATTAGAGGATTATATCCAAGATAAGAATGCTTGGAAACATGCTGGTCTTGCTCCATAGGTCGATTTATTGTCTGGACAAAATCAAACTGATAGCTAATTTAGTTTTTTATTTTATTATTTGTATGTCATAGACTTTTGCACTCTGTTATTAATTAAACTCACGCACGACTTATTAGTACTACTTGTAACAATGTTAGGACTATTGTAATATCGTATACTTTTACAATCTTTGTAAATATGTGAGCACCATGTATCTGGTAATTAATTTATTCATTATTGCTCCATTTATAATTCTTTTTACCTTTTGTGGTACAGTAATCTTATTGTAGGTGCATCGTCTTCACATATAATTCATGTATACAAAATATTGTAAAAGAGTAACGGTGGAGTTTCTTGCCCATTCTTCTCCATACGAAAACTACCTTTTGGAAGGGGCAACTAGAATCAATTCTATTTCTTTGTTTTGACGTTCAAAAGTGCCATATATGTGCCTATTTGAAATAAATTATTTGACTTTGACTTTGTGGTATGTCGATAAAAAGTAGCCTATGTCCTTTCTCAGGCTCTAGACTATCTGTGTACCAAATTTCATTTAAATCGGTTCAGTAGTTTTGGCGTGAAAGCGCGACAGATAGACAGACAGACAGAGTTACGTTACTTTCGCATTTATAATATTAGTAAGGATTATACTAGTTTGGTTTATCGTGGCCCCTGCGCTGCCGACCTTAATGTTGTCTTTTGGGACGGAAATATACAGGTTCATTAAAAAAGATTATATAAAAATTAAAACGGTTTAATATATAATGTACATTATGTAATAAAAATATTCTTTTTAAATTGCTTACACGTCGAATATTGCTGATATACAAGTTGTCACTGAAATAACTGGAAACTTTCGGGTCATGGTAGTCCATAACTTTAAATGTGAGACAAACCCTAAAATCGTGAAAGAAAAAATAGGCTGCTCTCCAAACATTTGTTTACAAAACTCTACAAAATGTAGGAAACAGCTGTACTTTTTTTTAACAATGTCTGTTTTGTTTCCATTCTGAAAGTTGTCATAATTATTGGCTAGTTATTTCAATTACTCCTTGTTTTTATTTGGGATGAAACATAAGTGTACTTGTTACTATGATAAAATATTACTTTATTTATTGCTTTAACTAAGTAGAAACAGTAAGACACTGAAACATTAGTTATTTTTTTAAATTTGTTCGCTCGATATTTGGAAATCCCCCAACAACACATTCTTCAAAATGCTGTTGTGGTGATATTCCCAGTTGTAGCTTCAGTTAAGTATTTGCTGGCTACCAACGATAGATTCTCTATTTGTAAATAATCTTCAAATGAACAAACATTCATAATGTTATCCATATTATTGCACTAAATGGTGACTGGTAACTTACTATCGGAGTAATAAACGGCACAACATGACGTAACAAGTGAAAGTGAGGTGATTATAATAGGTACAATGATTTGCACTAAAACATTAATTATTATTTATAAACAAAATAAGATTATCCATAACAGTTTACGCATAATTAAAAGGTATCTGTTTGATTTGAACTAATCTGAATTTAACGATTTTTTTTTATGTTCTTAACATAATATTATATTTTTGTAATACATAATTTATAAATTGGTCCAATTTGATAAATTTAAACTAAACTCGTACTTATATCACAATCAAAAATAAATAAAACGCCAAAAAGAGTATGCCTAGACCTTAACTTTATACCACTAGGTAATACTAAATATTTTAAGAATTGGAATAATAACAGTGCAAATACTATTTACCTACAGAGTTGTGTGATTTTCGCAATGGTACTATTAGGGTGGGATCAGAGGAGCACCACCATACTAATAAAAGTGTAATACTAATTTGTGTCGAGTGCGGCGTATTGTTTCGAAAATTCTTCGTTTTATTTTGAGCAATGCAAATCAGGCTGAGGTAAGCACTTCTTTCCCACCCTAATACTACCAATTAATAAAATCATGTGAATTACAAAGAAGAAAAAAAATAGTTTACTATGTTGCATTAAGATTCTATTTTCTATCACGTGTATTATATATGTTACAAAAGGAATTAAATTGGAATGACTTTAAAACGATTTAGTACAAAGGTACCACTAATCACGAGCAAGTAAATGCAGCTTGCAGATCTTATCAAATAATTCAACACAACGTAAACTACCTACAACCAATGTTTAAGTTTCCCTTCATAATTTGTTCCTTTGAGAGAGATCTTTAAACAATTACATTGAATACAACACAACCATGTCTACTTACTAATTAGCCACATGGATCTCAGCAGGACCATCTCGTTTTATCACTTTTAATGTTTCCTTGGTCGGCTTGGCGGTGTCTGACGGAATTTCCTCCTTAATTGGTTTGGGTTTAATTTCAGCAGTTTTAGGAACATCTTGTTTGACTTCTGGCTGAGCTTTCTTGGGTGCTTCATTTTTTGTTTCTGTTGGTGTCTTCTTCGGAGGAGGAGGGGTAGTTTTCTCAGCCGGCTTTGGAGGAGGCGTTGTTTTTACTTCAGGTTTCGGAGCAGTAGCTTTGGGTTCAGTTTTTGTTGGTGCTTTTGCAGGCTCAGGTTTTGCTGCAGCAGGTGCAGGCTTGGGTGGCGATGGTGCCGACGGTGCTTGTTGGGGCGCGTTGGGCTTTGTGGCGGCAGGCTGTTGTGCGGCAGGCTTAGCTTGCTGCGTTGGCTTGGGTGCTGCCGGTGCTACTGGTTTTGCTACTTTTGGCGCTTCTTTCTGTACTGGTTTCGCTACTTGTGGCGCTTCTTTCTGTACTGGTTTCGCTGCTTGTGGCGCTTCTTTCTGTACTGGTTTCGCTACTTTTGGCGCTTCTTTCTCTGCTGGTTTCGCTACTTTTGGCGCTTCTTTCTCTACTGGTTTAGTTGCTACTTTAGGTTTTTCTTCAACTTTAGGTTTAGATTCCACTTTCGGCTTTTCCTCTACCTTAGCTTTAGGTTTTTCTTCAGTCTTCTTGATAGGAGCATGTTGGACGGGTTTAGCTTTTTGTGCATTCTTCTCAACCTTAGGAGCTTCCGACTGTTTAGTCGATTCAAATGCTTTTTTCAAAACAGGAGGGACTGGTACTGTTCCGACGAAATCTTGTAGATGTGGACTGCCTGTATACAGTTTGTCGTTGAACACAATAGCGTCACTGACGTGGCCTAAGGTTCTATCTGTGTTATAATATCCAGCTACAATTTTTCCATCCCAATCCATTTGCAGTACTCCAGACAAGGCTGGGGTTAAGCCGGATAGACTTTTAAAGTGTCCAACCTGTAAAGGAGTTGAATTAAATTAAAGATTTTTTTAAAGTGTCAAGTAACAGACCAGGTTTGAATAAACCCGTAACTATCTTATTTGCTAAATGGAACATATATGAACTGAAAGCCTTCTTTTACTTATTACATAAAACTATACTTACAAAGTATACAATCTCTTCAAACACAATGTGTGGGTAAATGGTGTTGAGATATTCGAAGGGTATTTCAACGAGTCTGTGTAGACGCGCAACAAGCTTCCTGACGAGTGGCGTGGCGGCCAGCAGCTGTGTGAGCGGAGGTCGGTCCTCTTCGAACACGGTGTACAGCGCCACCAGCAGGCCCGAGCCGTCGGGCAGCGCGCGCGAGTTGTCGGGGACGCCTGTTTGTACAGATGAACAGAACGCGTCAATTCAACATTATCAAACGCTTGGAGCACGATGATAGCTCGTGCAACCACTATTTATATAGTGGAACACCTGTGTCAATGATGATGTAATGAATTACCAACATCATTTGCAGCATTCGCTAGTTTTAATAGTAACTTAAAGAAAGTCGTCGCAGTCATGTATTCTACCACTATTTTCTTTATTGCTACGATAATATTTAGCACAACAAAATGTTACGGTCAAAATATATACGTGAGTGATGTCAACTTTAGAATAGAACCCGGAGCACGAATGTGCGTCTTTGAATCAGGGAAAGCTGGACAGATGCTGGAAGTGTACTACCAGGTGTTGGACGGACAACACGGGGATCTGGATATTACCTTTGAAGTAACCGACCCCAATGAAGTTAAACTTGTGACGGATTTTAAAAGTTCAGAAAATTCAATCATCATGAATTTGGAAGTGGATGGAGATTACGCTTTCTGTATGGACAACACGTTTAGTTTAATGAACTCCAAACTCGTATTTTTATATGTCCTTGTAGAAGATCAAGATTCAACAGATCAAGTTGAAGCAGCAGTGGCGGTCGTGGGTCCCGAAGGTGCTGAACAAAAAGAAGTGCTGGAGTGGCAGGGAATCGATGAAAACGGCAAAACGTATTACGTGGAAGTGGCTCCAATGGCAGATTCTTTATCTCTGACGTTAGGGCACGTGGTGAAGTCTCGACGTCTGTTGAACATTTATGCTGCGAGCAAGTCGCGCGACAGTTACATGGCGTTTGAAGACACATTTATCGTAGACGTGTGGTCGAGCTTTCAGATAAGCCTAATGTTTGTTGTTGGTATGTTGCAAGTTTATATGATTAAAAAATTATTCAATAGCCCTCGTCATGGATACAAAAGCATTTATTAAAAAACCGACCAATAAAGTACTTTCATAATTAATATAATTGGATATAATTTTTGTATTTTTAACCAACTTCTAAAAGGAGGAGGTTGTCAATTCGGATCTTTATATATGTATATAGGTATATATATATTTATTTAATATATTTGTCCGGGCGTCACTCCATCATAATATAGACGGATTTTTTTTTGTCAAAATTCATTTTTGTTTGAAAGGGTATACTTCCGAGATGGTTCCATTGTCATCAGGTCAGGATCTGATGATGGGTTCTTGGAGAAATCGAGGGAACTCTTCAAATATTATAGGCACACCTATAGCGGTTTTATTATAGTAACACGTGCACTTGCTCTCGGATGGCCACTGGAACTTCTCAATAATAAGTATTTCACGGGTTGCGATTGATTACTTTCGGGCGCGGGTCGGGCGCGGGAGTACAGCGGGCATAATAAATTGTAATTCAAGGAATTATATGCATGTCAACACACAGAACGCGTGCGCGGGTCGGACGCGGAGCGGGACGGGAGCGGGAGCCGCGTCCGCCACCACAGACGGCTTGGGACGGGAGCGAGTCGAAAAGCAACATTTTGTAAAAGGTGATGAGTAGTTGACATTGAAACTTAGATCATTTACAAACTGACCCACTATAATGAGGGAATTAAAAACTTTTTTACAAAAAAAAAAACAACCGACTTCTTAAACAAAACTACAAAATGAAAAATAACTAAAATACGGAAGTCGGTGTCTTTGGTTTATTTTTTGGCTAAAAGTTTTAATATATAAATATAACATAACGAACAGTCAGGATTATATATTAACCAACTGCAGGGTCACCAAGCAGTTTGTAGCATTGTGAAAAGTTGCTTTTCGTAATTCAGCAGATTTTGTAAGTAAACTATGTAAGTATGTACCTACTTATGTCAAATATTTAAACAATTAAAATTATGAATTACCTGGTAAACCATCAACGAAAACTTCAGACTGTCCTTTTTTAGGTCCACTGATATAATATTTTATAATTCTGGCACGGGAACTCTCAGAGACCAATACAAAGTCATTGTTAGGAGACAGAACCACACCATTCGCGAACCATAAGTCATCAATAAGAACTTTACTTTGGTTCTTGGCAGCGTCATAATGCAACAATCTAAAAATAAAAAAAAATATTTGTGAATCAATCTTATCGCCATTAGACAACAAAATATTAATGTATAAGTAAATCGTATAGGTAATGATAACTCATATTACCTTCCTGTAGGGTCAGTCATAAAGGATATTGCGCCATCCTTCAAGTGAAAGTCGCTGGAAGAATCTGTCCAGTACAAGTCTCCATTCTTGGCTAATGCAATACAGTTGAACAGTTTGGGTCGGCGCTTCTCAATCTCCACTCTGGGTGAGACTAGCAGCTGCTTCTTGTTCGTCTTCAGGTTTACCTTCCAGATGCCATGGTAAGCATCAGCTACATACAGGGATTCGTCTTTTTCATCTATTTCGATCCCGAGGGGTCTACCACAAATATGTTCATGGATAAGTCCACCTAAAATAATTATATTTTATAAGTACATATAGGTAGTTATTTTGAATAACTTTATATGGAAATTATTATTTATTTAACTATGCAATCAACTGGTAATGAACCCTGGGTTAAGAAATTGAATACAATGGTAAAAATGCACAGAAAACATCAGCAAACAAAAGGAAAGAATATTGCAGACACAAATCAAATCAATTATTAATTTGCAAACATGGGTTATTGGTACACAAATGTCTTGTGTATATCAACAAATGAAAACTACATCAGTAGTTTACATAAACTATACCCACTTTAATCCTGAGCAGTTTCTTTTTTTATTTTTTATTATGGGAAGATATCCCTTAGAAAAAATGTAATGTATTATAGTTTATTTTTGCGAAAATGAATTTAATGTAGGGATTTTTGTTTATTTTTGTCTTACTTTAGACAAAATGAATAATGTGAAAGATTACGAAGCTGTTTTGCTCATGCATCCATAGCTGTCCTTCAGTCTGATGCTGGGCACATATTATTGACAGCATATGAGCTAAACATAGGTAACTTTTGTAAAGTGGGTATTTACTTACTTACCAACTCCTCTGCCTAACCCTTCTAGAATATAAGCGTGATGTTGTATATACATATGTGAATACATTTGTAAGTATTATGTTACTTGTCACTAATGCAAAACACACAAAAGACCCTTCAAGTCCCTTTTACAAACAATTTGCTCAACATCTCAATACTCCCATCAGTCACAATAATGCACTTCATTCTAGCATTACCAGACATCCAAATCTTTAAAATAATGAATGAATCTTCTTAGACCCCCATATGTAATTTTTATTTGGTCAGGTTCCATTGTTCTTTTGTATTAGAAATAAATCTTAGACTCTTCAAAGGTACATTTCTCCTTTGTGACAAAAATATAGTGTTGTTGGTGTCCCTTTTATGTCTGATTCTGTGACCTATAAGTATTTCCACAAAACAAGCCAAATCAACTCAACTATACTAAAATCCTCTAACGTAATCATATTACGTAATTATGCATGTTTCATTATAAATTGAGACATACTGATGTTTTCCAACTTCCATGTGGACAAAGTTGCAGGCACTAAGAGCTGTAGTCTAATAGTAAAGAAATTTGTATTTAAACAAAATAACACTCACTGCATGGTTGTCCAACTGTAGTCACAAATGTAACATGACCTTCGGGTGACAGTTTGACAATCTCTCCAGTTGCAAGACTTGTGTACAGTTCGCCTTTAAATATTTGAAAAGCTTCAGGTCCTAATAGTTTTCCACTGTATGATCTCCCAGCATTGTTTAAGGCACTATTTATGGCTAGTGGGC
Organism: Lithophane socia; assembly: GCA_947522985.1. Lineage (NCBI taxonomy): Eukaryota > Metazoa > Arthropoda > Insecta > Lepidoptera > Noctuidae > Lithophane > Lithophane socia. Next base: position 9,448,079 of record OX383270.1, on the reverse strand, counting down.
CAACTCTTGGTTGTACTGGTGATACCCTAAAAATGACAACAATTAGATAATTATAAAAATTCTCATTGAAAAATTGAAACAATGTTCAAAATACAAAAAATTTGAAAAACGAAACTTCTGATAATATTAAAATATAAAGTTTACTCACTCAATGCTGGTAAACTTTGTGTATGGTGGCAAATTAGGAATAAAAGTAATTATGGTCGCAATCAGAGCCAAATACAAAGACAGCTTTATGATTGTCTTTATTAACTTCTTTACTGCATTAAATATGAACCCCATTGTGAAAGGAGATACCTGAAAAGTAAGATGAATTTGTTACCAATAAATTCTATAACCTATTATTGTGCGATATTTCCAAAGATTTATATACTTTTGGGATAGAACCTTTTTCAAAAGTTGGATCAGTGATCAGAAAGTTTCAGTAAAAATACTTGTAAAAGTAAAAAGTGTAATCTAGTATGTGATATGAAAGTTGTAACACTGTAAGTGTTACAACTTTCATATCACCCTCTAACAGCAGTGCTGTGACAAGTACAAAATACATGAGATCCAGAAAAAAAATTGGGATGGACTTTGTTAGGAGTGATTTAATAATTGGAACAATAATATTTAAGTTTTTATATTTCGTGTTTTGGGATGTGGGAATTATCTTGTACCGCGCTACAGCATACGTTTATATAACTAGTGAAGGGTACAAAAGTAAGGATTGCCTTAAATACGACGAATGTATCATCCATCAATGATAATTCGATATTTTAATTATTGGTATGCCAAAAAAAGAACGCCGACATGCAAACGTCAACGTGGCTGTGTTGTAGTCAATTAAAATTAAATATGAAGTCCTAGGGTACTATAGCAAATCATAATTTGCGAGTCTTCTTAAATAGAAATAACGCCGGTCTATTGAATTATATTGTATAATTATTATTACGAGCAATGACAAGTATCTATCGACTAACGAATAGGTATAAACTTCGACAAAGATTAGCTGCTGCTGCTATTTTTAAAGTAACTAGTCGCGAAGAACGTGTTGATATTTTTTTTTTCTCCTAAACAATACCTAGAAAAGAACTTTAGTGAAATATTTACCTTAGTTATCAAATCACCTGTAAAGCCACGAATTAATTAATCCCCCATCCCATTCATTCATCTGTCAACCACTGGCGAAGTGACGCGAACGAACCAAACTACAAAAGTAGTAATTCGATCGATTACTCGTTCGACAGTCTCGACTCATCGACTCGAACTACTCGAAGTGTCAACGGTTCGCCAAACGCCAGCTGAACTTCAATCGATTTGTGGACTCTTCGTTTGCAAAATTAAAATCGATTTTAGTCTTAAAAGTATTTTCCTTTCTCTTTATTCTGTCTTGTTCTTTTTGCTCTGTCTAATCCAATCGGGTCTCTTTTAAGTTTCAAATCATTTTAATAAATTTCAACGCTAGTTTTGCAAAATTCTTAATGCGTATAAAACTTTATCTGCTACTGAATCTACCTACTTGCACGTTACTAAAGCACATAAATAATATTGAATTTTGCTGTAAGTAAGTACTTAACTAAGTCATCTGACTTAGTTACTGAAGGCTATCATTTTTTTGGCACAACAAACATTCAGTCGATTAAAGATTATGCCAATGCCTGTTACCAGAATGCTACTAATTTCGAGTGCTTGCAAAACTTATGCATTCGCTTTGTGTTTGGTTATTGAACGTATGACTTGGCACCTTCTTATGGAATTCAGTGACTCCCACAAACCCCACTACGCCTTCGTAGGCACTCGGATTCAATAATATCTCCTCTTGAACATCTTACACAACTTGTCTTATCTATCCTAACTGCGTGAGTAACTTATGTACATATGCTCGCCTTATTGTCTTCATTTATTTTTCATTTATCTTGGAAGAAATATTAAAGTCTTTTTTTTTTTTTTTTTCCTAGCCTATGCTGTCCCACTCCTGGGCAAAGGCCTCCCTCCACTCCTTCCATCTTTCGCGAGCCCACGCGTCTTCTTTCCAGTTTTGTTGGAACCTATCCAGCTCGTCCCGCCATCTCCTACGTGGTCTGCCGCGACCCCGTCTCACTGTCTCAGGGCACCAGTTCTGCGCTATTTGGGCCCACAGTTTGTCCAGCATGCGGCAGACATGTCCTGACATGTCCAGACATGTCCTCTAGAAATGAAATAAGCAATAGGTACCTTTGTATTTAAAAAGTTGCATGTGGATTCTCAATAGTTCCAATCTCCTTTCAAGACCCACTGCTACATTCAAAGTATTCCAACCCTATAATATAATATTATCTAGTCTAGTCGTAACGTTTTGCAATGATAATTATGAATAAAAAAAAACTATAATTACTTATGTATTAATCGATTAAAATAATCGGATGCGGGCATCACTATTTTATTTACTAAGTTGAACACGTCAATGTCATGGACGTCATCGACATCAACATCATAGTCCTCGGTCATTGACAAGATTTCGTGAGTTCATTGATCTTACTGAGTATTGGCCCTTTGAGTAGCATAAAAAAACTGAACACAATAAAAACTGTGTTGGCTCTTTGCTTAGAATCAATGGGGTTAAAAACTGAAAGCTGGTAGGTGGCAGCACAGTTGTCTGTCACTAAGCCGCCATTCTTGTGTTTTATGTTTACTTTTGTGTCGATCACAAAGTAGATGAAACCTAGTTAAATATGCATAGGACTTGGAGTGTAGCACTATTGAAAGACGAGCTAAGGACGAGAGAACCGTCTACCACTGATAAAAAAGCAGCTTTAGTGGAAAAATCAATAAATTATGAACATTTTATAATTTATAGGTTATTTTGTGTTTTAACTTTTAAGTTCTTTTTTTGTTAAAGACTGGAAGCGTGCGACAGAAATAACCTTATTAGAAGTTGAAAACCAACTTGAGGATGATCTTCCTAACCGAAAAATATCAGGGATGTTAATTCTAGCACAGCTCTATTATGATAATACCTACTAAACACCCACACTTTTACTATAATTTACCTAATAATAACACATCACAAGTGCCTGTAGGCAAAGAAAATAGACTTAGTTCTCTTGGATGGAACCATCCACCTGTACAATCTATTATTATATATCTATTAATATACTCTATGCACCTGATCTATGCATCTATTATATATCTATTATTATATATCTATCATTCTATTATATATCTATTATTCTATATATTGTATAACTATCATTCTATTATTATACTCTATGCACCTGTATATCATATGAATCACAGAACATTAATACTCAAGAGGATATGAATTTTTCCCTTAAACGTCTTCAGTTCGCAAACAAGTTTTGAACCGCGGCGATGACATTTTTGTATGCAACCAATTGCTATTGTGTGTGTGCCAGTAGTTTAAATGTGCTAGTAATTCGATACAAGATTTAATATTAGATGATGCAAATCAATTTAGCAAGTAAAATTAGACTTGTACCATCTTCTAATTAACTTGATCTTTGGAGGAAGGAATGATGCCTTGATTGCTACAATTCTGTAAGTGGTAAAGAATTGTAGCAATCAAGCCATCATTCCTTTTGTTTTATTTCTATAAAACAACTCTGACTGATATTATCAGTGTTCGGCAACTAAAAAGTGAAAATTAAAAACTTTTTACAAAAATAAAACAACTGACCGACCGTTAATTTTCACTTTTTAGCTTTTTAGTTTTTAGTGTTTTTTTTGGACTTTTTTATTTTTTGTAAAAAAAAATTATGCATGTTCTATCACTTCATGGCAAAATGTTTCTGTACTGAATTTTTTAATAACATAAATATCATCTTTTCTAGAACAAGCATCTTAGCATGATTTGATTTTCGAAAGGGCTGGGTGTCGAACTAAGTAAAAGTGTCTTGCTTGAGTTGCTTGTTGCTTATCTTGTGTACCATAGATTAAAAAGTTCGCTCTTTTTATGTGTAGAAGCCGCCATTTTGGACGTGTTCCTTACTGCGGTGCAGCGCAATAACTAAATAATTTGCACAATGGGTCACGCTAACATTTGGTATTCTCATCCTCGCAGATACGGCCAGGGCTCCCGCTCATGGTATGAATTCTTGGAAAATGTATTTTCACAAGGAAATTTTATTGGTTAGAACACGTGTTTGAAGTGTTACTCTGCATGTTTCAGTCGCGCCTGCTCCAACAGACACGGTCTCATCCGTAAGTACGGTCTGAACATCTGCCGACAGTGCTTCAGAGAATACGCTCACGACATTGGTTTCAAGAAGGTATGTACCCATGTCAAATACTTTTTCATGGTTGTTTTGGTTATGGAAAGAGACTAACATGTAGGTAAAGTTCAGTCATTTAATTCAGTCAGTCAAATACGTACAATATATACCCTTAAAGTATATTCGTCCCTGTTTTTGAAATAATAGCGTAGCATATTTCGTTTACGTAGACCTATCATAATGTCCTTGTAACCCAAAAGTGGACTGGTAGAGAATGTGTTGTGGCATCAAGCTCGCTAATGTAAATATAGGTAGGTACGACTACTGTACTTACATGAAGTTCAAATAAATATAATTATTAGTAGTCTAATATCTTATACAAGTACTCAAATTATGTTGCATTCCACATGAAATTTGATGGTAGGTTTACAAAGACTCATCAAAGATTCTCAGCAAAGTAGGAGAGAGGAAGAGGGCTTTAATTTAACAACGTAGGGTGTGATAAATTTTACAAATGATTGTAAATATTTGTATCATATTCATAGAAACTCCATACATGGCCTGAGCATACTATTCAATGACTGGACAACTGTTTATGGTAACTTATGAAATCATACCAACAAACTAACAATACCCAAAACAAAATCCAAATAATGCTTTATTAGTATGACTATTTGCCCTGTGTATACTATTTCAATACTGGACAACTGTCCAGCAGTCAAATACACTCCTGGATTCTTAAATCAACCAGCCTGCACTTTATGTAAGTATAGCAGCTTATAACTTTTTAAATGATTGTGAATTCAATGATGACACTAAAATGATGGCCAGTATTTCGGTATCAAAACAGCACAAAATCTTTTTCTTTGATCTATCATTATTTTGGCCTTTATACCTCACATGGAATTGCATGGTGGCTCGATTGAGGAGTCCAGGAGCAATGTAGTATGTGCGGGAGGTTATGTTTAAAGTTAACTTAATAAATATTTATAAACAACTACAATTATTTTGTCAAATTTATTAACCATACTTGTATTTAAAGGACTTCAAATATAAAACATTAACATACAAATTGAACCCTTATGATTATGAAAGATGTGCAACCTAAACCAACCATTTTACATATTTGGTACTAGTGTCCCTAATTACCTGTCCACCTCTGTAAGTATAGTAAAAGTATATAGATAAAAGGATATTGAAGCAGCGAGAGTGCTGCTGCCATATCTGAACTATACAAATCAAAAGCACCATAATAATAATGCAGCATACAATATCACCTGGTGGTTTCAGTTGAGGTCACCACAGGGCATTTTATGGAGCTTAACCACAGTTGATAAAACATACATGATTATTAACGTTCTTTTTCAATTTCGTTTGGTAGAGAATTTTATCCTGTCTGTAGAACTCCAAATTAACATATTTGTTTCTTTTGTTTCAGCTTGATTAAAATGTTTAGCGAATAAACTTTAAATTAAGTAAATAAACTGGTTTTAATGTTCAACACCTACAATCACCTTAATTAATGATTTTGTCACTACACTTCAAAGAGTTAATCAGTCATGAAAAACAAAACAAATTCTATAATGACAAAACAGCATTGAATCCCTTAAATTAAATATTTTATGTAGGTACCTAATTTTGATTGTTCATTTGTTAACCACAACTAACAGCCAACAGTTTATTGCCAGAAATAAAACAAAATGGAAACTATAAAACATTATTTTATTTTACAAAACTGTATAAAAGAACTAAACACAGACAACAGTTTATTGCCAGAAATAAAACTAAATGGAAACTATAAACATTATTTTATTTTACAAAACTGTACAAAAGTATAAAAGAACTAAACACTAAAATCACAATATTTTTCTACGATTTATTTGCATTTGCTTGCACCTGACGCAAGTTGACTAATGTGGATCCAACTCTCTGAAAAATTAATACACCAAGAGTAAGTGGAAATGCAAATTGTAGAACTGTACGTTTCCGTTTGGTGTTAGCTGGTATGTACTAAGTATGATCATTTAATTTTGACATGTATAGGAATCTTCTATGACCAGTTATATAATTTTCAAAGCCATCCGCATATGTATGTAAATTTAAGTTGGGTCTACCTGTCCGACTCCAGCGAGTAAAGCTAGAAGGCTGCGCTGTGGTGGTCTGCAGTGTTTCTTGCCGCCCTCAGCGCAACACAAATTCGGGAAGCAGTCCACACTGGAGCTGCACTTCTGAGGGAATAGGTCGTATTGTGGAGGAGGCGTGCACTGCAAGTATTGCTCAAACATCCGCACGGCTGAAACAAAATTATTATTAAAATCATGAAGTTGATACTTAGCAGTAGTAGGTTGTAACGAGTGAGGTTAAGCTAAGCGTATGCTAAGCTGCGGTCGCAGCATACGCTTAGCTTAAAACCTCACTCGTCAGGTCCACGCAGCGCAGGGCAGAGCAGATTTTGTAATGCATGAACGTATCAACGTACTGACAGCTGCGTATGCCGCGATGCAGGATGCAGGCACGTATGACCACTGAGTACTTTTATATAATAGGTACGTATGACGCAGACATGTATCTGCCCCGCAGAACATTATTACTCAAGAGATCTGCCCTGCTCTGCGTCTCTGCCGGCACAGATTTCTGCGCGACCCGTGCAGGTCGTGACTTGTTTTTGAAACGCAGTACAAAAATCTGCTCTGCCCTGAGCTGCGTCACCTGTCTCTGCATACGCTGATTCATAATTTTGTTGCAATCGTCTATTGTTTGTACTAGCTAGGACACGAACGTGTCTGTGTAGCTGCGTCGCAGCATGCGCTCGAAACCTATGCCTGCCTTGCCTGCGTTTGTCTACAAAATCTACATACTGTTCTGTGCTGCGTCATCTGCGTTTCAGTTCAGCATACGCTTAGGCTAAAAGTCGGCTTTTATTTTCAACATGTTCAGTACCTACCAATCATCTGACTTCTCAAAAATGGGTAATACATATTTTAGGTGTTGTTATTGGAGTCGCAATTTCATGGTTTACCTGATAAGTGAAATAGTCGCCCAACAAATGTTTACTTACGTCCGTCAATTTGGTTGGCGACGGGCACAAGATCGAGTCGAGCCCGGGCAGTACGGCAGTAGGAGCGTGTGCCATCAGGACAGCAGATCCGCGGCCAGCAGTCCGAATCGGCCTTGCAAGTTTGAACTTCAAACAGCAGTTCGCCGAGCGGCGCCGATGGACATTCACGAGGAATCACGCCCAACAAAGCTGCAATACGGAGATAGCAGTTCTAGTATTTAACATCACGTCCTTGAAGTGGTAGCGTAGGTAGGGAAATTTTAGAAGTTTACACCTCAGACTATAGGATAGGTACCTACACATATACTCAGAGGTGTAAATTTCCGAAGTACCTAATCTGGGGACAGCCTAATTACCATGAACAAATCCTCCGGGCTGCTACTGAGAATTTCCAATCGGAAAAACCTCGCAATAACTGCCCGACCGACCGGTGTCGAACCCGGAACCTACGGTTAGCACTAGCGCTTGCGAACACTCGACTAACGGAAACAGTAGAAATTATTATACTCTTGGTACTAACTAGGCATTCAGTATGTTGGTATAATTGGTCTGTTGGTTTGGTGTACGTTACCCCAGCAAGAAAGTGTCTCCTAGAGTTATATGAGTAGAACGTATAATTTGTGCCTTATTTGCTGTAAATGTGCCCCCACATAAAAAATGTGTGCCCCCTGTCGTTTCGGAAAAAAACGGAAAAAACGATTCTTGCTGGGGTAACGTTTTTCTAGCAGGAAAATTCTAAACGAATGATCGGAGAGAGAAAAATTATGCATGGCCATAGAGCTTATTTGTGTGCCAAAATGTGCCCCCAAAAATAAAATCTGTGCCCCTTCTGGTTTTCGAGATATTGCATTTCCTGCTGGAGTAACGTTTTGATGAATCGTATATCTCTAAAACCATTGCATGTGCCCCTGTAGAATAAACATACACGAGTAGCTCTTAATGTGTGCCCCTTAGTGCCCCAATTAGATTTAAGAAAATATTTATAGTTTTCAAGTTATCGCGGTTTTATGAAAACCCAAAAAAACATCGCAGCGCTTAAATGAGACAAGGTATAAGTTCGCTGAAAACTGTATTCGGTCCTTCTTAACGCTAATAATAACCATACAAAGTTTCAAAACTTCACATGCATGCGTTTTTGAATAATCTTGCTAAAAGTCAAAACGATGGTGTCATAACTTTGACGGCAAAATACAAGGAACCGGCTCAATCCCAGATGTGTAGGTGTAAACCAAAATCTTGTGCCTTTAGTCAAAAATATATGGTGAAAATATTCAGCTTGGAATGTTTCGCATTAAGTAAATATTAACAAAAAAACAAAATATGTAAGCAACGGCTGGCTATCCGACCAAATATGAATGACTACTAAAAAGCGACGGATTCATACATATCGATGACCTTCTTTACTTTACTCACTAACCGGTTCACACGTGTTGTGCCTGAGTACAATGAAGTAGAAAAGTAATAAGTAATAAAATAAAGTTGTTATTGGATTATATCCTACTAGCTGCTTCTATGACCTTACACATGATTAAGTACATTATAAATAGTAGCCTAAGTGCTATATTCCAAGGTAAGCTATCTTCTCCATTCTAAATTTCATTAAAATACATCCAGTAATTTATTTATGAACGAAAGAAATACATTCAGATATTTGCCATTTGGCAGGTCTTTGACCAAAAATTTGATTGGTCCCGATGTTAAAAAAAAAATATAGTTCATGAAATGTGTGATGAATGTGAAAATGATGAAAATAAAACTACTAAAAATAGGTAGCTCTTTTTTGTATATACAGGCTGTAAGGGTAAACACTCTTGTCATTCAAACCATGGATAGTTGACTTAAATATAAAAATAAATGACCGAACACAACAAAAAAAAAAGTTATTTTCATTAAAATATTGTAAAAAGTTTCTATCCAACACCGTGTTCTCTAGCGAAACAGCTGACTAACTGAGAGAGGGGTCGCGCTCGCGGCCGGTCAGGTCACATCCCACACCCCTCCGCCCATGTTGAGAAGCAAGTTCGTTGACCTAGCGCATAGGGCAACGAACTTGCGTCTCTTGTGGTAAAATGTAGATTAAAAAAAAAGAATAAAAAAGTTGTAATTTTCCATTGATTTTACGTTCTATAAATGAAACCAAACCACTGGTTGCAAGGATAACGGTGTTTACCCTAACACCCTGTAAATAAAAAGCCCGTATTTGTCTTTATATATATATATATTTATTGATAAGCCGTAGGTTAGATAAATTAACAGTAAGTCGCGGTTGTAAGACGTAAGTAGTTACAGAATTATAATCATCAAAATCACCAATACAACCGTCCAAGTTCATAAAGGCGTAGGAACAAAAACAAAAAATAATTCTGACGTGGTGTCGCAAGGAGTCGCTTTGTCTAGCTTGGAGAAAGTGAGACAGCTAGCACGCGTACGGTGTTAGTGTGACAGAGACAGTTACGTGTAAGTCGCTCTATTTTGAATAATAGGTACGAAGTGTTTGTTGACTAGGAAGTGCGTTTATTACTTTAAGAATTAAAATTAAGGGAATAAAAATAATAATTTCCACATCAACAAGCTGTTTCATTTATTCTAGTCACAAGGTGCATTTAATATATATTTTAATTAGCCCCAAAACTTTTGAACGCGACTGTACGGACAACAGCTTAGGTATAATACGCCCAATAAAGAAGGTCATCGATATGTATGAATCCGTCGCTTTTTAGTAGTCATTCATATTTGGTCGAATAGCCAGCCGTTGCTTACATATTTTGGTTTTTTGTTAATATTTACTTAATGCGAAACATTCCAAGCTGAATATTTTCACCATATATTTTTGACTAAAGGCACAAGATTTTGGTTTACACCTACACATCTGGGATTGAGCCGGTTCCTTGTATTTTGCCGTCAAAGTTATGACACCATCGTTTTGACTTTTAGCAAGATTACTCAAAAACGCATGCATGTGAAGTTTTGAAACTTTGTATGGTTATTATTAGCGTCAAGAAGGACCGAATACAGTTTTCAGCGAACTTATACCTTGTCTCATTTAAGAACTGCGATGTTTTTTTGGGTTTTCATAAAACCGCGATAACTTGAAAACTATAAATATTTTCTTAAATCAAATTGGGGCACTAAGGGGCACACATTAAGAGCTACTCGTGTATGTTTATTCTACAGGGGCACATGCAATGGTTTTAGAGATATACGATTCATCAAAACGTTACTCCAGCAGGAAATGCAATATCTCGAAAACCAGAAGGGGCACAGATTTTATTTTTGGGGGCACATTTTGGCACACAAATAAGCTCTATGGCCATGCATAATTTTTCTCTCTCCGATCATTCGTTTAGAATTTTCCTGCTAGAAAAACGTTACCCCAGCAAGAATCGTTTTTTCCGTTTTTTTCCGAAACGACAGGGGGCACACATTTTTTATGTGGGGGCACATTTACAGCAAATAAGGCACAAATTATACGTTCTACTCATATAACTCTAGGAGACACTTTCTTGCTGGGGTAACGTACACGTTGGTTTGGTGCCCACTTGCTTCGCAACTTATGTGCTACGAAACAATTAGTTTGTTAAAAAATAAATAATATTGTTTTATCACAAAACGAAAGTCCTTCGCCGCAACTGTCTGTCGTGTCTGTTCGCGATAAACTCAAAAACTACTTACTGCACCGATTTTCATACTGTTTTCACCAATGATACAGAGGAAGGTTTTAGTGTTTAATAACCGACATCCACGCGGGCGAAGCCACGGGCGTCAGCTAGTATTAAATAAAATATAAATTACCTCTGTATTCCTTTTCAAATTACATAATAGTAGCATAGAACTTAAGTTACGAAATACCTACTAATAATAATTTATTTAGGTAAGTACCTACTACCTACCACTTAAACATTCTCTACCATAAAAGAAGAGCAACCATTTTGTGGCAAACGAATTCGATAGCGAATCGAGTGGTTCTGTGATCCACCACAGCAAACTACGTATCAAAGACCTGACGTTAGGTACACAAAATCCTGCATTTACCGCGCCAACAACATAATATTGTATGTATACCTACAAGATTCCAACATCTGGTCGAAAAGGGAGGCTTTTCTTTATAGGATGAGTGAACTTTACACCCTTTTCCTGTTCTTCATAACTAGGTACCTCAAATCGCAATGAATGTTGAACTGTCAGAATGAAACAGATTGTGATTGATCGTGTGCTATGCAATTAGGGTGCAGATCAACCAACGAGTCCAACGAGTACCTACCTGTGGGCCTAGAAGCGATTGTCACTTCGAAAGCGTTTCGTTTTACTACTACAACTTTCAACAGAGTTGGCATAAGCTTTTCGATAGCATAAGTCAGTCCTACATATTTTTGCCTTTTCCATTATCGATATCGCTGATAGAAATAGAATGTCACTTTGCCTAGGATCTCTGGGAGCCTAGACAAAATCCCTTTTCTGACAGCAGCGTGACGTGAAATCTCTAAAGCTAATGTCAACTCCATACAATTTGATCTTTCCGTTGGCGTTAACGCTTACAGGGATTTTGTCTGGTACCTCTCTCTATAAAGTCTAGTCGGTAGGTACTTACCGCCACATTTCAACAAATTTATTTTTTTGTTTATTAACGAGCGCATACAGAAGTTAGGTAACTTTATAACTAATGCAGCAATAATGTTTACCGATCCATTCCGACTTGCCTGTGTCTACTGGGATGCCTCGGGACCATGGTGTAAGCAGATCTTTAGGTACAGTAGACCGCACATCTGCGTAACACTGGCCAAGCGTCAATAGAATAAGAGTAAAGGTCGATTAACACATATCAGTAAAGCCACAGTTCCGACACAGTACCGGCACAGTGCAAAATATTCTTTCGTAAATTCTCATGCCGCCGTGCCGGTGTCGGCACTGACACTGAGACAAGTGGGGATGCGTTCATATATTATTATAATGTACTAGCTTCCGCCCGCGGCTTCGCCCGCGTGGTATGTCGATAAAAAGTAGCCTATATCCTTCCCCGGGATGCCATCTATCTCCTTGCCAAAGATCGAAATCCTTTCAGTGGTGTAGGCGTGAAAAGGTAACATACAGACAGACAGAGTTACTTTCGAATATATAATATTAGTAGGTATGGATAAAATAATATTTTGCACTGTGGCTTCACTGATATGTGTGAATCGACCTTTATTATCCTGACGTGCGGCCGACTGTCTGTTCGTAAGTGCCTGCACTGTATAATGTAACCCATTACCCACCCCACATGTTTTTTTTATAATGTACACGATGATAGGCCGTACTTAGGTAGGTCGGTACTTTTCTCATTTGCGTAGCAAAAATCTATAACGCCCCAATGCGTGCAGCGCGGTGCAGGCACATTCATTTTCTCAGGTCAACTTGTAAACCGGTATGCATTTACGTAATTCGCTACATGGTTATTAAGTACTTAAAGTAGTTAAAAGAGGTTAAAAAAAACATACGTTGGTGTGGTTTGGGTGCCGAGGTAGGCCGCGGCGCCGGAACACCTTTCACGCAGCGTCCCTCACAGCACACTTGGTCAGGCCCGCTGGTCGCTCTGCATTGCGAGTTTTTCTCGCACGGAATTGGGAACAGCACCACAGGCGCTTGTCCAGACTTTGGACACACCAGTTTCTGCGTCTTGCCTGCACTCGAGTAATCCACTTTAGACTCGTAAACGGATACAGAGTTGTGTGAGCGTGAATAAGTTACGTCAGCAGTTATGGCATTGCCTAAGAACAAGATTATGAGCCTAAGTTCATTATCAAATGCCTTTGTTATGTAAGTAGTGGCATTTAGCTTTCTAGGTTGGTTCAAGATATTTTTTAGTACACCAAATCAAAAAGTCAATTAAATCGGTAGGTAGGTAGGTACCATTTTTTTTTTTTTTAAGATTCCTTTTTGTGTGTTAAATGAAATGGCTTTACTTAGGTAGCACATTAAAAAAAAATATAAATTATAACCCCAAAAAATTTAAATACTTACCTACTTAAAAATAAAAGTTATACTTAAAATAAAACTAAAACCCAACTACGAGAAAAAAGGCAACTAAAAAGATGTAAACAAGACATCACAGAGTGGATATTAATCGAACAGATTACGTGCGATTCCGGTTTTTTTATTTCGTATTAGTTATTACGGATAATAGTATAAATAGCGTAGGTAAATTACCTATAACTAAAAGTTACTAAGATTTTATTGTGCAAGAACTCCGGTTAGCCACGTCCTATATTTTCAAGAACGCCGTGACAGCCTTGATCGTTTAGTAAGGTTTTCACGAGGTACGACACGGATTCTATCGTCTTTAAAATTATTTTGATACCTTTAAGGAAACCAATGATTTATATAATATCATTGAAGGAAACAATCATTATTACATAGTTGCAATGCAATTAAACAAAACAATATCCCACAGTCGGCTGTGCGTGTCTTAAATATTTATTTAACAGGAAGTTCACGGTTCAAACAGGATAAATCCTATTAGATTATCCTTCATAAATTCTTAATAGATTCCATCCTTGAAATTAATTTCACTTGTCGGTATTTTTTAGGCTCAAACACACCACACATTGTAAAATAGGTAATAAGTGGTACCTACTTACATAAAATAACCTAAGCATCAAGCCTGTGATCCCCGAAGGATTAGGCAGAGGTGTACCTACGTGTAGTACACCCACATTTTGCCAGGTAGGTAGGTACCTACCTAATATACAGGCTGAAATTCATGGGCAATATTTTAACCACATAGGTATCCAAACACGCCAAAAGTATCGAAAGAAAAAAGTAATTAAGTACTTAGTTAAAAATTAATTAAGTAAACATGGGTTGGGTACCTACTTAACTAGGTACTTATATATTTATTTTTTATTTTTTTATTAAACAATATAATAAGTACACATACTTAGATATACATATTATTCATATTCGTTCATTTCATTTTTTTTTGTTTTATTTTATTAGTGAATTGTTTTTATATTTTTTTTTTCGATATGGTTGGCCTAAATGAAGAAGAATCATGGTTAGACTAAGTGGTAAAAATATAAAATCAGTGATCTAGGAAGGTTGCTGTTGGATTGCTACCATGCTATTGACAAGTGTGTCAGAATCTAGTGATTCTTTAAAGAGGTAATAAGGTTGCTATTGGGTTGCTGCTGTCAGAGGTAAAATAAAGGACTGCTGTAATAATCAGGCATAGGTACTCACTGGTCTTTACTGGTGCGCTAACTTGCGTGGTGGCTTGCGGTATCTGTAGGGGCAATAGCTGCAAGAAGGGGCGCGGGGCTTCGGTCGTGGTCGTGGTGGTCGGCCGCGGCGTCGTGGTGGTCGTCGTAGTCGTGGTCGAGCTGGTGGTACTCGGAGCAGATGTAGTAGTCGAAGTAGTAGTGGTGGTGGTGGTGGTACTCGTTGTGCTACTAGAGGTGCTTGTGCTTGTGCTGCTGGTCGTGCTGGGGCTTGTACTACTCGGTGCCACTACGCTAGCCGTTATCTCGGTCGTTCTACAATGGAAACCACCATGGATACTAGATGATATGATGATATTGAGGACATGCCGCGTAGCTAGCAGGACAAATTGGGTGCACAGTAGGCTCATGGCTCAAACTACAAGCTGCAAGGGTGATGCCGCTTTTTCAAAGTTAATTAGGTAAATTAGGATTAGGACTTATGTCGGCGGATTTTGTGGAACCCACCAAATTACGTCACTTTTCGAGAGTTTTAATGAAATGATTCAGCGATAGTAGGTAGTCTATGATGACATGCATGATGCAGTCCTAATGTAATCGATCAAGTTATCGAATCCTACTGATTGCGTAAAAGCGATGCTGATGTGCCAATTTTTTCATATTAAAAATGTAAAGTGAATGCCGAGTATCGAGTCGTTGGTAGTTTTTATGACATAAATGGGTTCTCTTGCGAATAGCTCTCCGGTACCACCTACGATCTATAAGCTGTAGCACGAAGGCCTGACGTAAACCTAACGTAATTAGGTTAGATAAGAAACTCTACGCTAACACTACACACTAACTACATATAGGACCTAACTGTATTATATCAGCAGCAAGATTTCAGATTGCACCGTTTTATTTAATTTACCCAAAAAGGTTAGCAAGCAATTCCCTACTCAAAAAGTATAGGTTACTTTAGTCGCTTAAGAACTTTTTCCTGTAGATACAACGGTTATGGTACACACGGCTACACATCAAGCTATACATTTCCAGTTTATTCTGATCTCGCATTGTATAGAATTTCCTTACAATGCGAGGTCAGCTTATGCTGGAAATGTATAGCTTGATGTGTAGCCGTGTGCAATATGTTCACCTGCCCTCGTCTTACTTACCCTTACTCTCGTCTCACAAATGCACCCTGTAGAAGTGTACCTAAGTATTACTTACTTACATATTAATGGTTCCTTACACTATTCTAGTGCTCGCATCATTAAAAAGTAATATAAAAGGTAAAATTAATTGGAGAGACTGAAATTAAATTACATACCGTCTATTCTACATAAAATAGGTAGGTACTTACTTAATTATTTATGTAGATGTCTTTGCAACATTAATGAAATGTTTAAAATACTAGACAGCTTGCGGATAGTTTCAAAATGTTTTACGAAATGGCTGAGACTGTAGCTACTCATAACTTTGGCCATAACATTACAATATAGATTTATGCAATATTCAGAGATGTGCACAGAGTCATAATCATAAAGCATAGTGTAGTTACTACACATTGACATCGGTAGGTAAGGCGCGGGCCACACAGAAGGGACGTGAGACGAGGACGAGATATAGTCGCGTAACGGACGAGATGCGGATGCGATTTTTCGAATTATATAAACGAGACGATAGGCTCTTACTGTCCTACTGTCTTTGACACTTCATTTCGAGTTCGAGGGCAGCAGCGGTGTCTTGTTCAGCAAACAAGATGTGCTAGTTCTAGAAGGTGCGCTTATGCAGAGAACAAGACGTTACGGGATACTTCCAATGTGGCATTGGCAAACCAACGAAGATATGAGATTTTTCAAAATAGTGGAGGATTTACAATACTATCCAGACGGTTTTCAATAGGTAGATATATGACATACTAGCTTCCGCCCGCGGCTTCGCCCGCGCAGTATGCCGATAAAAAGTAGCCTATGTCCTTCCTCAGGGTGCCATCTACCTCCTTGCCAAATTTTGTCGAATTCCGTTCAGTGATTAAGGCGTGAAAAGGTAACATACAGACAGACAGACAGACAGAGTTACTTAGCTACTCGAATTTATAATATTAGTATGGATGAATCAGCGATCACATCGCGTGCTCTCCGCACCCCTCTGCGTCCGCGCCGTATCCGCGTCTCGTCATTGTGTGTCCATGTCCTTTATGTGTTTTGTGCCAGATCGCGTTTATACATTTTGTATGAAGAATAATGAAGATACGTGAAAGGGACGGACGCCGCGTATACATTGATCAACTTGAAAACGGAAAAGCGATTGTGATTTATTAACAAGTACGTGAGTGCTGTCTGTCAGCCGTCTAAAGTCGTAGGTATTGTGCACTTATGTAAGTGCTCAAGAGAATAATAGGTATTCAACTATGTAGATATTTACCATCAGCATCACTGAAAGTCTGTGCCTACAGTCTGTGCCTTTCATTTTAGGTACCTTTAGGTTTATAAAAAGATAGGCGTTAGGACAGTAGATGTATACGGTGATAACAGTGAGCGAAGGTAACTCGATAGTTTTAATAGGTACCCCGTCTCGGAAGATTTACATTTTCAAACATAAGTTAGTTTTAATAGGTACCCCGTCTCGGAGGATTTATATTTTCAAACATAAATAGGAGGAGTTACATTCCCCACATGCAGGAAAGACCAAGCAACTATGAAAAGTAGTAGTAGTAAAATATAGAAAACAAGAGCGAGCGAAACGAGCTCAAAAATTTTGCACACTTAGATACGTTAGATTTTCTTTTGATAATTCCAAAAGAACTAAAATTATTTGCTTTTTCCTCTCAAGACAAGCGTGTTACGCGAGCCTTTAAATGATTTGGGGGGAGGGGGGTCATGATCCCCAGGACTCCCACCCTCGGACCGCGCCTGGAGCTGAGAGCATTGAAAATCCAGCAGCATTTTGGTGTCCTTTACTGTTACCAACTGAAAACGGGCATAACTTAGTCTAAATCAGATCGTAAGTAGATATACATACAGGGTGTAAGGCACATACGCGTTATCAAACTTATACCATGAATTTTCACAACATCATTTTAGACCAGGGATTTCGTCAGGGTCGTCCCCCCAGGGTGGGCGTGAATCTAGAATCTTGTGCTGAATTCATGGTAGGTAACAAGTTTGCTAGTATGTCCCTTAGGTACCTATGCCATAGGTAGGTACAACCTCCTATCACATTTTTCCTTCGCACCACACCGCACCGGCTGCTTTATAATTTACTAGCTGATGCCCGCGTGGGTGTCGGATATTAATATAAGTTATTATATATACCTTCCTTGAGAACCACTCTATCCATTGGTGAAAACAGCATGAAAATCGGTGGAGTAGACAGACGCGGCGGAGGACTTTGTTTTATATAACGATAAGGATAAGGTAGCAATGCAGCTGATGCTATTTTGTTATCGTGCTTAAAGAATGCATTATCTATTTGAATAAAGTATAGATAAAATAAGTATTTTATTAAACCGAATGTCCTAGAAAGTTACTGGAGTATGTATGAAAATCAAGATTAGCCTTCAAAGTAAAACAAAGCAGTGCAAAAAGCTAGCCAAGCGTGAGTCCATCTTGCGTGGTAAATGTTCCGTGCCATACAATAATAGGTAGATAAACCTATGAAATAAGTTACTAAGCCATATTTCCAGTATGATCAAGGCTCCCACAATCAGGCGCGATATCGCGCCAGTTTGCACGAGCCTTTATAATAAAGAAGTAGGTAGCAATACAATTTGACAGTACCTACCTATACCCTATACCTACCTAATCCTATGCAATATGTATAGGCCTATTACGGCCCTGAGGTCCCTGTATAATAACGTTTATTTGGGCTCATCTGCCTAGCCTTCTTCCAACTATGTTGTGGTCAGCTTCCAGTCTAACCAGATGCAACTGAATACCAGTATTTTACGGGTCGGTGACAACTGGGCCCGTGTCAACTCAAAAAAAAAAATAACCCTTGTATGTAGGTGGTACCCTACATGGGCCACATGCCAGGGTTAGAATTTTTGTTTCAGGGTTAGTAGGTACCTATCACAGAACAAAAGAGGTTTTATCTGTTCTGTGGTACCCATCATTGTTTCGGTTAGTCCCCCTATGCTCTAGTTCCGCTATGCTCGACTCGTAAAATACCTACTAAAAAGTTTCGCTATGCACGAAATCACATTCGCGGGCAGTGATGAAGAAAACTGTTACAGTGTAATATTTTATTACCATATAAGCACCACAGAACAACTAACTTGGCTGAATCTTAGATTGGTAGATTTAACAGATCTATTGACAGAAACCCTAGCTTTTTAAATTTTTAAATAGTTGATTATTTGTATTTTATTTGTGTAATTAATAAGACTGAAATTTTATGAATACAGGTGATTTGACTTTGAGAACGGATTTTTTATTTACGGTCTTTTATCTTTTACTAGTTTTCTGCTTACATTTATATTAGTAATACATACAGTATTAGTTAGTGAGAAAGGATATGTAACGAAGTCTACAGACTTCGTTAAATCTTGTGGGTACAGTATTGACTTACAGCTCTATTCATAAACATTTCTTAACTTCGAATTGCTCTGAAACTAGTTTGTCCATATCCGTTAATTTGACTTTTTTGATTGTCAGAACGAGACAAAACGTACAGACGCTTACGCATATACGACTAGCGCTATAAAAAAAAAATTGAAATTGAATTCAAACAATTTTCTTTCCAACTGTACCTTCCATTGTTTACGAAGAGGCGAAGAATTTCGTGCATAGCGAAACTTTTTAGTAGGTATTTTTCGAGTCGAGCATAGCGGGACTAGAGCATAGGGGGACTAACCGCATTGTTTAGAGCTCATCGAGTAGAGAACAAATATCATTTTTATTATTTTTATCTTCAAAAATGATAGGGGTCCGTAAAAGTTGTCAGTTTTAGACCATTTTTACGAGGTCTCTCTCAATAGCTGAACAAGTGTATTGTACATCGTGTAAATTCGTGTACCATAATTGTGCCATAAAACTGTATGTATAAATCAACAAATACTAAAAACGCCGTTTCATAAGGTATTTAATATGATGAAAAAAAAATCAAGTAAGTAATAAAAACTAAAACCCAACTACGACTTAAAAGGTATAAACAAGACACCACAGACAGATAAATTAAAAATCTGGAGTCACACGTAGGTAATCTGTTCGATTCATGCCCTAACAAAGTCAAATAATTTATTTCAAACACGTGTGACTCCAGATTTTTAATTTGTCAGTCTGTGGTGTCTTGTTTATACCTTTTAAGTCGTAGTTGGGTTTTTATTACTTGATTTTTTTTTTAAATCTTTTGGGGTTATAATATATATATTTTTGAAATGTGCTCATTAAGCCCTTTCATTTGATACCTACCCAACATGGTACGATTAAACCATATTTTTTCTTAAGTTCCTCACTTTATGTCCTCTAGAGGGCGCCATTTAATTTAATGTGACTTCACATAGCCTATAACCAGCGGACAATCACGACGCTTCTAACGATACCTCATTTGTCAAATTGTGATAAGTGGTTTGGAAGATAGGAGGGAACAGATGAACATACATACATACATACATACATACCGGTCAAAATCATAACCCTCCTTTTTTCTTCGCCGTAGTCGGGTAACTAATAATATTGCTCGTTTAGTATTTTCATTCATTTGTTAAATAACTCCGACTCGCAATAGGCCGGTTTTTTTTTTAGATGTTTTTTATAATTATGATTTGATTTTAGTCTTTGTATGGCATGGAATTATCTGTAACTATTCAAGCAGTAGACGTGTATTTAAAGCATTGTTAAATTAATTGATTTAAAAACTGCGAAATATCCTGCGGGATAATTGCGTAACACACTTACCTACAGTACTGTTCGATTCAAACTTAATGGCGGATCAGAAGTTAGCTACTCGCTGCGCAGTAGGTACCCCACCTTCTTTCTTATATCTATATGCCCTCCCCTAACCCCCGCTGACCCATGAATTCTTTACTGCGCACGCGCAGCGAGTCGCCTCATGTTCCGATCTGCCATAACTGTACCACAGATACTAAAATACTACGTCGGTAACTGTACCTAGCAATGGCTTTCATTCGGACAGGACAGACAAAAATTTGTCTGCTCAACAACATTAACTCAATGAATGCTGTTGAGCAGACAAATTTTCCGAACATAATGAAGCAATTGATTAGCAATATATATATCCTTCAAAATCATTCAGATTGTGATTGAAAGTGTGTTACGCAATTAGGGTGCTGGGCTTTGTAAGTCGGTTGGTGATATTGAATCGAATTGATGATACTTAAACAAAATAATAAGAAACAGTACTAACCGTTGTTGTTGGATTGCACCTGATGGCTTGACACCTTTCGTGCAGAAGCCTTTGCAGCAGAGGTGCTGGTTGCTCATTACCCGACACTCGGAATTCTTCCGGCATGGCAGTGGGAACAGGTCCAGCCAGCCACTACTCGTGCGCACTGCAGGGCACACCACTGATTGGCTGTCCACTGAGGAGGAAGACATCATCATACAATAAATACTTAGGTAGGTAGGTACAGTCAGCTTCAAAAAGATATCGCTTTCATATAGGGAATATGCATGTGATTCAAATATGGGTCAAATATTTTTTTCTATATACTATGTTTCTTCAGAATTATGCCTCCATCAATATTTTTGAACAAAATTTCTTTTTAAGCGAGAAATTAATTTTTAAAAAGTCCCTAAAAACTATGAGTAATTCAAATAGGTACTTGAAAAGGCTAAGAGCGGATGTGACGTAACGATCCGGGATAACAATCAAAATGTCAATGTCAAGTCAATCAACAAGTGTCAAGTCAATGTCAAACGCTCATAGAAAAAGGAGTGTTTGACGTTGACTTGACAGTTGCTTGTCTGTTTTCACGAACTGTGACGTCACCACACCAAGCGCGCCAAATGGAGGGCGTTTAAATAGCGGATCGGTTGGATATTTTTAAACATTTTTTTAACTACTTTAAATTGCTTTTTTGCCGTCGAATTTTTTTTTACTATTATTTGACGATGTAAACTATCGAATAAAAATATTAAAAAAATACATGCATATTCCCTATTAGTCTCTTACAATAACCACGCCTCAAATGTAACGCGTGTCTACTCTAAGTTTTATGTCAAACTCCATACAGAAATGTCGTGATAAAAGGCTAAACAACTGATAAACACAGTTTTGTGATAATAAGGTAAACTTTTGGTCTTTTTAAAAACCTTTTGAACCTTAGGTTATTTATCTAAGTTTTGATCTTTTAAAGATGGTCAGCGGAAAATTCCCATTGTGATCTTTTTAATACGCGGTGCTATTTTAATCTAATTGATCTTTCTGATTTTCACTTGATACAATAATCAAATAAACTATTGTAAGTACCTACGCTTCTTTTTTTTTACATCTTTAAGATCTGCTAATAATGGCCAAATGGTCAACACTCCACGGTTATGTGTGGTTTATAAAAAAAAAAAAAAAAAACTTGTTTTAAATTAAAATTTAAGAGGGCGGGTGGCTGCGAAAATTTAATAATTCGTTTAAATAGTCGTCGTTGTTGTTGTTTTCATGGTTTTTGAAAGTGCTACTTCGACCCCACCGAACCCTGACAGATAATTTTCAACAATTTAGTATCTCATTGTTTTTTTCATGGATCAAAATAGATTTAAAAGGGTCAAGGGTGACACAGTTTAAATTGAACATTTCATATTGCCAGTGGACCAATAGGTTTTGAGTTTAGCAAATTGCAGATCGCTTCTGATTTTATAAAGGTTCACCTGAAGACGACCGGTTGTTTTTTTCGGACGCACAATGTGGGTAAATCAATTTATCAGAGCGCGTGTCTAATGTCAGTTTTATGTCAAACTCCATAGAAATGAGCAGTGTTATTTATAAAAAACTCGCTAATCACTAATTAGCGACTGTTTAGCTAAGCAAATGATTAGCTCTTAATCAATGATTATCTTTTCGTTATTTATAAACACTACTTAGCAAATGATTAGTTGCGAAACGAAATAGAGGTAACAATATGCGTTCGGCACAGATAATAATCAAAATAGTCGACTATAAAACAGAATTTTAAGAAAAAAGTTGTCAAAACCACCCTTTTTGTATCTGTCGTGACTTTGACAGACAAAAGTCAACAATTTCATCGGAAAATTACGAAAATAAGAATTTGAATAAAATCGTATAATAAGTTTATATAATTGTGTTTGCGATGGTATATCAATGAAAATAATAAGCGTCAATAAATTGGAGTTATCTGGAAAAGGTATTTATCTCTGAATATATCTACTTACTTATGTAAACCAATGTAATCTGATCAAATGAATGTGAAAGCAGTAGCTATGTATTTTCATGCTACAAGCCTGTTAAAACGAATATTACTATTTTGGAAATGTATGCAGATACTTGTGTCTGTTTTATATGACTTCCTATTGCTTTTCAGGGTTTCAGTATCTTTTATTAACAGTTCATGTACCTACTTATTTACAGGTACAAGTTTGACTGCTGCTATGAAAGCCACTAGCACCTAGCACAAATACTATTCAACCTCGTAAAGATGAGGGAGGAGACCATGCTACGTGAAAAAGATGAGGAATACGAGTGGCATGAGAAAAGAATGGCACCCATGTCTTTGGAGGAAGAGTTTTGGAAATCAATAATAATTAATTTATAACAAAAAAATTGTTTTATTATGTATCAAAATAAATTATTTTCTATAAAATGTCTCTTGTTATTTGTGTGACTGCCACAACATAGCTTTTCTTTAGTTCTGGGCCTTAGAGCTGGCTCAATAAGATGAGGGGCACATGGGATAACACATTGGATAATAACTTCCGATGAGCTTCCTCACTTCGCCGTAGGTGAGTAGGTATATGTTCCTTGTTCCTCACGAACTCGATTCTCTTCAAATCTCCTAAACACCTACTGAGCTTTCTCCTAACTGAAGTTTCCAGAAATCCTTTCATCATGATTGTGTAATTCGAATGAAGAATATTATTTATTAGGTAATCATCCTCATAGTGGATTTAAATGAGATTTGTAGGTGTAGTTCCCGCCGGGCGGCGCGGCGTTTCAAAATTATGTAATCTTCATCAAAATTACGAAATCTTTCTATGTCGTTCTGAAATCCCGTAAAAGATTGTCGAAATCCATATTCATAAGGCACAACTCGTTATTACGATCAAAATTACCTCGAAGCACACAATATACCTATGGGATCAATCAGCTGATTCAAATAAAATCCGCCATCTTGCCACTTAGCATCCTCTTAACAGTGGACCGGTGGTGTTTAATTTTGACAGCTACTAATCATTTGCTTAGCGACCTCTTAGCGCTAAATAGCGTTTATAAATAAAGATTTCGCTAATCAATTGCTTAGCAATTGATTAAAATTTAAGTAGTGTTTATAAATAACACTGGAGGTGTTTAGGCTAACTGATAAACACGGTTTTGTGGTAATAAGGTAAGTCGTCTATTCATATCATACGCCTCAAACTTGCTCACCACAGGAACACGTAAGGTCCTGTCCAAACAGAAAGCGATCGTCGCGATCATTGGAAGTGGTAAAATAAAATCATTTTTTTTATATGTAGGTAAGTAGGTACCTCTCCTACACGTAAAGTGGTGATGTTTTTTTTTTCTCGTCTTTCCCATGGTGTGGGGTGTCGTTGGAAAGGTCGTAAAAAACATTGTGAGTTTGTGAAAACCATTAATTTTGGATTCAGGGATACGTTTGCGAATTATTAAGCTATAAATTGCTAATTTTTGTTAGGGTCAAATGGCCCAACCCCCTCTGCCAGCTAAATGGTTGGTTCTGGAGTTCTGGATATGTGGAAATAATTCACAGCAGTAGTGTATACAGGGTGTCAGGGTAAACACCGTTGTCACTCAAACCATGGATATGTGACTTAAGTAAAAAATTTATGACTGAACAAAACAAAAAAAAACGTTGTTTTCATTAAAAGATTTTAAAAAGTTTATATCTGATACCGCAGCGAAACAGCTGACTGACTGAGGGAGGAGTCGCGCTCGCGGCCGGACAGGTCACATCCCGCACCCCCCGCCTTTGTTGAGATGCAAGTCAAGCCCTAGCGCATAGGGCAACGAATTTGCGTTTCTTGTGGTAAAATTTAGATTTAAAAAAAGTTATAATTTATCATTGATTTTAATTACGTTCTATAAATGAAACCAAACCACTGGTTGCAAGGATAACGGTGTTTACCCTAACAGCCTGTAAAACGAAATTAAAAGGAAAACTATCATAGCTAAGTAGATTTCCCAGTACCAATTTAGACCGTGTTTTGGAATAAGATGGGCGAGTTATAATCGACCTAACCCTTTACGGGAACACTCCGAAACAAAAGTCCTAATTACCTGTAGTTACGGGGTGAATTTGTGTGACAGTACAGTAATGGGAGGTAGGCACCATATCCGTTGTAGCTCTACAAGAAACCGTTCATAAGAGACTGTCCTTAATTTTTTGAGTAATCGCAAAAGAATTGCATTACAAATTTTGAAAAAAAAATAACGTGGGAATTGACGTTTTTCTAGCTGATTGTAGGTCAGCACCATATTCCCAAAATCTGTGAATAATAATATACAGGTTGTAAGGGTAAACACTCTTGTCATTCAAACCATGGGTAGTTGACTTAAATATAAAAAAAATCAAGTAATAAAAACTAAAACCCAACTACGACTTAAAAGGTATAAACAAGACACCACAGACAGACAAATTAAAAATCCGGAGTCACACGTGTTAGGGCATAAATCGAACAGATTACGTGTGACTCCGGATTTTTAATTTGTCTGTCTGTGGTGTCTTGTTTATACCTTTTAAGTCGTAGTTGGGTTTTAGTTTTTATTACTTGTTTTTTTTTAAATTCTTTTGGGGTTATAATATACATATTTTTGAAATGTGCTCATTAAGGTCTTTCATTTGATAGGTACCCAACATGGTACGATTAACCATATTTTTTTTTAAGTTCCTCACTTTATGTCCTCTAGAGGGCGCCATTTTTAATTTAATGTGACTTCACATATCCTATAACCAGCGGACAATCACGACGCTTCTAACGATACCTCATTTGTCAAATTGTGATAAGTGGTTTGGAAGATAGGAGGGAACAGATGAACATACATACATACATACATACCGGTCAAAATCATAACCCTCCTTTTTTCTTCGCCGTAGTCGGGTAAAAATAAATGACCGAACACAACAAAAAAAAAACGTTATTTTCATTAAAAGATTTTAAAAAGTTTCTATCCGACACCGTGCTCTCTAACGAAACAGCTGACTGACTGAGGGAGAGGTCGCGCTCGCGGCCGGTCAGATGACATAAGTGTTGAAACGCAAGTTCGTTGCCCTAGCGCATAGGGCAACGAACTTGCGTCTCTTGTGGTAAAATGAAGATTAAAAAAAAAAAAAAAAAAAGTTGTAATTTTCCATTGATTTTACGTTCTATAAATGAAACCAAACCTCTGGTTGCAAGGATAACGGTGTTCACCCTAACACCCTGTAGAGGTAATGTATTCATGTCAGTAGCTACAATAGTTACGGTACCTACTCTTTTTACCCTGTATCAAAAATCCAGTCCATCCTATAAATAACTCCATCTGTTTCTAGATGAAGTCTGTTTTTAGATGATGATAGGCAATCCAAAAATCATAATTATATGTAGGTACCTTTATGGTTTTAAAATGTAATCCGCGATTTCAACCAAGTGCAAGAGCGTAAGAATACTATCAGATTTGTTCTTTGCCCTTCCTGATTTTCCCTTTTTCATGAGTTTCAGGCAGGAAAAATATCCTCAACACGCCTCAACCTTTTTATTGACACCAAGGAATATAACTACTATTGACACTCCTGTACTGACTAAACGTCAAATTAGAAATCATTTGTAAACTTATGTACCTACTTACCTATTTTAAATTTATGACCTCATTAAACTTGGTCATACTGCAAAAATAACTTTGAATCATACCTACTGAGCTATATAAAGATAACTATAACCTATTAAAGATTTAATAACAATCGATCAAAATGGTTATCACAGAGGAGGTGTCCATTCCCGAGTTTGAGGAGCTGAAAACAGAAGAAGTTAATATGTCGACTGCAACTCTTATTACTGCCGCTCCTTACATCGGCAAGCTGTGCGAGGGCGTCAACAACGAGTTCGTACTCTGTCGCCAGGAGAACAACGACCCTCGACCATGCCTCAACCTCGGCAAGCAGGTAACTGCGTGTACTATGACAGTTCTCAAAAGAATTAAGCAGGAATGCCTCCATGAATTCAAACAATATGCTAATTGTGTGGACAAAAGCTCAGGGAATTACAGTTTCAGGCACTGCCGTAAAACACAGAAAGTGTTGGATGAGTGCATGAAGCATAAGCTCTGTGTGCTACGACCTGACTTCGGATATTTCTGCCGCGCCCGAGTGCATTACACCACCACGGACAAGCCCCCGGGGCCTCCCTGTCCGTGCCACCCGAGTGTGGAAGACCCCACGCCTGGCTTGCCGGACTGCAAGGCTCGATGTCCGCCTCGATTCGGCGGTCGATTATATTGGACCAATGAATAATGATTTTGAGAGACCGTTATTTTATTGAATATGAATAAAAAATGTATTGATTGTGAATTTTATAGGTACTTAGATTTAAAGGAATAAAAAACGGTACCTAGCATGTTCATGTGATAGTAGGTAATTTTTTTTCTTGTCATATTAATTGTGAACTTATTTATTATTAAAGGTAATACAGTCACGGTATTATTATTTTGGAAAACATGCAGCGTTTTCTTATTAGTTCGACTGTAATGTAGCATAATATGGTGATTTTATGTGTAAGAGTTGAAGTTCTCCTCGATTTGCATGAACTTCCTAATTCCTATAAGTACCTATTAGGGATTGCGGCCGGCCACGACCACAACCGAATGGAAAAGTTGAAATGAGTGATCAAACTTTGTTGAAATACCCAAACACCCCTGCCACACATGTGCCAAACAAGTGTTCAAATTTTTGCTATGTCTGCCGGCGCCTGCATTTATGTGCGCTCAAACAAATGACACCGAATGGCAAAGTTGAAATATGTGATCAAACTTTGATGAAATACCCAAACACCCCTGCCACACATGTGTTCAAACATGTGATCAAAATCAAACATGTGATCAATAAATATTGTTGCTATGTCTGTAGGCGGCTACTCTTTGCGTCGTTTAAAAAGTTTTTATTTTTCACTTTTTTGTTGTAGTACCTACCCCACACAAATTCGGATACCGTTATCTGCTATGTAAATAACAGTGACGGAGTCAACGTGGAGTCAACTAACTAAGATAATAATATCATCTGCATACGCAAAGTGGGAAAAATACGTAATTATTGAAGCTAACTCAAAAACCGCGCAAGCAAAATTAATAAAATTTATATGGGACCACCTCTGAAGCATGACCTACCAAACAAAAAAAGAATCATCAAAATCGATTCATAATTGGCGGAGTAATCGCGTAACAAAACATACAGACAAATTGAGAACCTCCTCCTTTTTGAAGATGTCGGTTAAAAAGTGAAAAATAACTTTAATTTCGGAAGTCGGTGGCAAAAAACGAAAATTGAAAAGCAGACACGAAATTAAAGTTATTTTTCACTAGTTTAGTGTTTTTTTTGGAAGTCGGTTGTTTTTTTTTTGTAATTGACAGTCGTTACGTGGCGTCAGAAGCCCGAAAGTCGAACAACCAGTGATATCGTAATAGGTAATACCATAGATATCCGTGGGTAATATCCATTTGTTGTTGAGGTTGGATAGGCAGTCGCTCCTTGTAAAATACTGGTGATGCAGCTGCATCTGGTTAGACTGGAAGCCGACCCCAACATAGTTGGGAAAAGGCTAGGCAGATGATGACCCTTTATTGGGGGTGGTGGGGTGTTGAAATTCGTAGGGCGAAGTATGAAATCCAAGCGGACTCAGTGGCAGAGTGCTAGTAGGTAAGGTTACCTTTGTCGTTGACCTAGGTATATCTACCTGTCGTCTATTTGCTGAATGAGTGCTATTGATGTCTGTGACTGACATCTACTTACATTTGAATGGTTTGCAATTACTCAGATAACGTGTATCTACTGGGGTAGGTACAATAATTATACAACAATAGTCGCAAAGTAAACAGGCGGAGAGCGGCGCGGACTGCGGCGGCTAAGGTCCGGCTCTCGGCGCAGCTGCTGCACCGGCGAAGGTCGACGAAAATGCACCGTTAAGTGGGTCAAACCCCTCTACCTAATTGGACAGATAAGTAACATAATATACCAACTACATCATGTGCATGTCTATAATAATTCATCATCAATCGTAGCCACTAATTGCACATTATCACTGTGCATAGATGGATAGAAAGATTTATAGTAAGACATAGAAAGTTTATAGTATGTCTTTGGTACAAATTGAGATGGGAATAATGATGGATTGTTTTTCAAGTGACAAATCTCCCCAGCAAAGTGGGATGAAGCCACGTGGCCAAGGCTATTTGACTACTAGCCGCGTAAGTCTCGATCCCGTGCGCGTGGGAATATCGGGATAAAAAAAAATCCTATGTCCTATTCCAGGTCATAATCTACCCATGAGCCAAATAACATCCAGATCCGTTAAGCCGTGTTAGCGTGAAAGCGTTACTAACAAACAAACTCACTTTCGCATTTATAATAGTATAGTATATACTAGCTGATGCCCGCGGCTTCGCCCGCGTGGAAAATAGTAAAACCTTCCTCGAGAACCACTCCATCCATCGGTTCCCGTGAAATCGGTGCAGTAGTTTTTGAGTTTAGAACCGCGGCTCATTGTCAAATTGGTGCAATAGCTTTTGAGTTTCGAGCCGCCGTCATTGGTGCCGATTCTCTTGTCACAAAGGTCTCTAAACTAGACTAAAAATCACTAAAATTTAGTTAATTCCTGTCAAACGACGATTTCCTTTTCTGAAATAGACTATAATGACACAACTTAACTACAGGGACAGTTTAAGTTATGGGAATTCATTTCTTATGTCGGTGGGAGGGTGACCAAGTCTGGGACGAGCCCTACAGAACAGTGCGGATTCGGTGGGGCACTGTTCTTTCCCCTACGGGGAAACCTCCCTAAAACACTAATATTAGCATAATTAGGAAAAACGAAAATTTTATCAGCCTAGGGTAATTTAGGTACAGTCACATGTGGTTATATTTTAGTTTGACAGCATTATGATGGCACTGAGTTTTAATTTAGTGAAAATGCTATTCTGAATTTGACGTTTTAATCTAAAATTTTGTGTGTGGAATAAAATTAGATGTCGTGAACTAAAATTCAAACCAGCATCACGACTTCAGTTGCAAATGAGTACTGTATCTTATTTTATTTTCTTTTTCTTATATCTCGAAAATGGTGCCCTATCGCAAAAATAATGAAAATTTTGACCCCTTTTGCAACCCGTACCCTGATACTCTACATGTCGGTAATGTAATTTTTTTTTTTCTTTGTAAAATTCCATACAAAATACGTCAAGATGGCCAGATTGCGCGCCTCTCCGACTCTAAAAAAATCATTTGCCAACAATCTAACGTTTCGCAGAATTTTATTTCGCCGAATAATCATTTGCCAACTTATCACATAATTTTCTTTTATTTCCCAACCTCACAGTTACCAACTGTACGTTTGATCTGCTTTTCATAATGACACTTTTTAAAATGCCAACTTTCAAGTAGAGCTCAATTAAAATGAACTATGATTTGAAGAGTGTTGTGTATTTGAAGAGTGGTCAGTGAGTGAGTGTTTTTTACTTTATCTTTAATGTCACCTAACCTAACTTAACTGAGGCTATAGACAAAATCCCTTTTCTGTAAGCGTTAACGCCAACAGAAAGATCAAATTGTATGGAATTGACATTAGCTTTAGATATGTCACGTGACTACTGCTGGCAACTCCATACATTTGATCTTTCTGTTGGCGTCATCCTTCCCTGTTTCCTTTTACAAAAGCGATTCGCTTCTGGCACATCGCCGGCCGCTGCCGTGGCACGCTCGCTTCGCTCGCTCGGCTCATGCGTTGTTTGTCCTACTCGAACCTTTTTTTTTTTTTTTATTTTTTTTTTTTTTCCGGGGTGGAAAATCCTCATGGATGTCCTCCTCCCTGGGGCGGGCTGAGGGGTCTGTCAGACTCTTACTGACTAAAAACCACCCCGGTGTTCCGACTCACACCTACGCCGGGGGTCGCGGGAACGTAAAAATCTTCCGCAACCCCCGCCTCCTCGGGTCAGGGGGGGGAGTGAGGTGTTTGACTCCCCCCGTGACGTCTAAGAGGGGCGCGCGTGGAACACTACGCGCCGCCACCTCGGGTCCTGATGTATGGGGGGCGACGGACGTCCCCGAGTCCGTCGCCCCTGGACCCATTTAGGGGGGCTGGAAGAGGGCGTTATCCGCCCTCCGCCGACGCCCGGTGTCATACTCTAACCTTTTTTTTTTTTTTTTTTTCCGGGGTGGAAAATCCTGATGGATGTCCTCCGCCCTGGGGCGAGCGGAGGGGTCTGTCAGACTCTTACTGACTAAGAACCACCCCGGTGTTCCGACTCACACCTACGCCGGGGGTCGCGGGAACTTAAAAATCTTCCGCAACCCCCGACTGGTGCCGGCCCGCCGCTGCGGGCCTCCTCGGGTCAGGGGGGGGAGTGAGGTGTTTGACTCCCCCCGTGACGTCTAAGAGGGGCGCGCGTGGAACACTACGCGCCGCCACCTCGGGTCCTGATGTTTGGGGGTGACGGACGTCCCCGAGTCCGTCACCCCTGGACCCATTTAGGGGGGCTGGAAGAGGGCGTTATCCGCCCTCCGCCGACGCCCGGTGCGCCTGCTGCGGGCCGGGTGAGTGGACGAGATCTCCCTCTCCCTTTCCGCAGCCTCCTTCTGCGAGACGACTGTCTCACAGTAGGAAACCACCGCGTCCCAGGACTCCTCGCTGTCGACCATCGACTCAACGACGGCCGGCAGCGAGAGGTCACTGCCTACTTCTGAGATGAGGACACGGCGCGGCTCCTCCCAAGCGGCACACTCTGCCAGCGTATGCCGCGCCGTGTCCTCCCGGCAGTCGACGCAGTGGTGACACCGAGCGTCCGGCTCCCTGTTTATGCGACACAGATACTTCCCGAAGCAACCATGCCCCGAGAGCACCTGCGTCACCCGAAACGACAGGGAGCCGTGCCTCCTCCCGAGCCAGCGCTCGAGCACCGACCGGACCGCCTCGATGATGTCGAGGCCGGCGGTAGGGCGTGAAAGTCTATCCCGCCATTCCGCCACCAGGACCTCGCGAAGCTGAGACCGATGCAGCTCTATGTGTCGCTGCATCGGTTGCTCACCCCGCGCCCTCGCTTCCTCGCGCCACCGATACGATGACGCGAGTACTTTCGCCTCGAGGTCCCAGGGCGGGGATCCGGCCAGTGCACAAGCCGCCTCGTAGGAGATCGTGCGATACCCCCTGATGACTCTGACGGCCATCGATACTCATACTCTAACCTAACCTAACCTATCGTAACCTAACATTGAAATGTTTGATAAATGATAAATGTCCCAAACGTTTTGTGTCATTATAATAATCAGCTTAACAATAATTCTACCAAATGAAACGTTGTCATACAAAAATTTGCTAATCGTTCGTTGTCAAAGTGAAACATCGGCGAAACGTTGGTTGGCAAGTGATAATCTGCCAAACAATTTTCGGCGAAAAGGCAGTTTGGTTAGTTTAGTTCGGTGTACAAGAGAATCGGCACATTGTCAAATTGTTATTATACGCTGATGTGTGGTTGACCACGAAACCTCCGGTACCTACCTACCTGTTTGAGAGCAAGTTGCATTACTATGCTATCTGTTTATGCAGTCCCAGTCCGGATACACATAAGTAATAGACATTACTATAACATACTTTCACTCCTTATGTGTTGGTTACGTCAGTCTCTTTCAATCAGCTCTCAAATAAAAATAAAAAGCCCTCTAGTTAAAACAGATTAAGTACCTAACTTAATCTGTTTTAACTAGAGGGCTTTTTATTTTATTATTATATATGTATGCTTAATTTCAAATAATAAACCATTATTTACTAAGTAGATAATATAATAAGAATAAGAATAATTTATTGTTTAAAAAAACTACATTCGAATGCGTTGATTCCTGGAACTCACACTAGGATTCCCTGTGTCGTGAGATCCAGGCTCCTTCGTTCTGTTTAATAATAGGTAATGTTTTCTGTTCTAATATTCAATTAAAATAATTGCGAAATAGTGTATACAGTTTACCTACCTCCACAAATTCGTCGAGCTTCTTGAAAAAATATCCACAACAAGTTTTCACTAACAGCCTTGAAATATAATTTATTATGTAGGTAACTGGCCTACTAACTAGGTTCTGTTAATTCTTAGAAACTGATTTAAAATATCCGATAGATTGTGCAACCTTTTGTTATTCCACCTCGACAATTTTTTGTTAACCAAGATTTATTAAAAAACTGTTTTTGTGATAAATCAAACACATACCTAACTATTAAGATTTGGTGGCAGCCATGCCTGATGTCTGTCCTGTCTCTATGGTATAAAACCCAACTACGACAAAAAAGTCAAATAAAAAGGCATAGGTAAACAAGACATCACAGACAGACAAATTAAAATCTGGAGTCACTCGATTAATCGAACAGACTACGTGTGACTTCGTTCGTTTAGTTGACTTTTTGTCGTAGCTGAAGTTTTATTTTTATTTTACACGACTTTTTTAATTTAATTAATCACTTTCTTTTCCAGTTTCAGGCACCTGTCCCACCGCGCCGACGAGGAACTGAGGAAGCGACTAGCTATCAACTATTTTCTCGCTCAAGAAACGTACAAAAGATGTAGTCAGTAAGAGATTGATAAGTGTATCACACATGTATCAATCACACCACCACTGGCACCGGCGAGAACACTATCAAGCAAACTCGTTTTTAGGGTTCCGTAGTAAACAAGGAACCCTTATAGTTTCGCCATGTCCGTCTGTCTGTCTGTCCGCGGCCTAGCTCATAGACTGTTGGTACTAGAAAGCTGTAATTTGGTATGAATATACATATAAATCACGCCGATAAAGTGGTAAAATTTTTTTTTAGGGTACCTACACGTAAAGTGGGGAAGGTATTTTTTTTCTCGTCTATCCCATGGTGTGGGGTATCGTTGGAAAGGTCGTTTAATAATGCGAGTTTGCTAAAACCATTTTTGGATTCAGGGATTTGTTTGCGAAATGTTAGAGTCAAGTGTCCCCCCCCCTGCCAGCTAAATGGTTGGTTTTGGGTATATGAAAAAAATCACGGCAGTAGTATATATAACGAAATTAAAAGGAAAACTATCACCGCTACGTATGCTCCACAAGTTACCGAGTAATAATCGACCAACTTAAATTTGCAGTTGAAAAAACATGTTCTGCCATACATTTTGTATGGGAGAAAAAGTTTTTCAACTACAATGTTAAGTTTGTTGGATAAATTCATCCCAACTACGGAACCCTTCATTGTGCGTGGTTCGACATGCACTTGGCCGGTTTTTTAGTTGTTTGCTTTACTCGCTTCTCGCTAACCGCCGGCGGTGGGACAGGTGTCTAACCTGGGACCATTTTCAGCGGAAAGCGGAAGACAAAGTATAACTCTACCTTAGAAGGTGCTCGATAACAGTACGTTCACAGTTATGGGGATTTTAGCTACCTGGCTCTTTAGGCGCATGATGTATCTGACATTGGTCCACCAGACAGCCACGTCCATGTCCCTGATCCACCGTGCCCAGCTGACCCAGTGACTTTATCGATGACATACTTTCGACTCCTTATTTAATAATATTTAACTTTAGCATAATAGTATCGCCAATTCGCGACAAGTTCTCAATCATAGATGAATGGGGCGGTTGTGTGTGAACCAGGTAAATTGCAAAAACGCAGATTATAACTCCGCAGTACATACTACTATCGAACAAACAATAAGTACTCAATGAATGAAGCACCTACATAAGCATACTAATTAAAATGGTTTTTTTTTTTTTTTTTTTCAAAAATGGAATCCCATGTACTCCTTATAACATCAGCTATCTGCCAGTTATCTGCCAGCTATCTGCCAAAGTCTCATCAAAATCGGTCCGCAGTTTCGGAGATTGGGCGGAACCATAGATATAATATGGGCGGAACAGACTGAAAAAAATATTAAAAATTGTTTTTTTTGTCTTTGTAACTACCGTACTTATACACGTTCATTATGCCATTCATTCAGTAGAAAGCTCTTATTTTTATCCGACTACGGGGAAGCAAAAAGGGGGGTTATGATTTTGACCGGTATGTATATGTATGTTCATCTGTTCCCTCATAACTTTTAAACTAGGTACTCTTCATAATTTGACAAATGAGGTATCGTTGGAAGCATCTTGGTCTTGATCGTCCGCTGATTAAAGGCATAAAGCGAATAACAAAAAACAAAAAATTGTGATGTTGGTTTTCGAATCAAAAGGTCTTAATTACCACATTTCAAAAATATATAATACGTCCAAAAAATAAAAATAAAATTTATACAAAAACCCTACTACGACAAAAAAGTTAACTAAAAAAGTATAAACAAGTCATCATATCACAGACAGACAAATTAATTAAACTTATAACACCCCTATTTTTCCGTTTGGGGTTAAAAATCCGGAGTCACACGTAATCTGTTCGATTTATCCCCAACACGTGTGACTCTAGATTTTTAATTTTTCTGTTTGTGCTGACTTGTTTGTATACCTTTTTTGTCGTAGTTGGGTTTTATTTTAATGTGAAAAATCACTCGCGGATATATTTTTTGTGTGCCTTACTTTCGCATTTTAAAAGAGAGGCACTGAGTCACTGACTGGAAGCCGCCAAACAGCCTCATAACTTAATTAAGTAAGAAAGTATAATATACCTACTTATTATACAGGTACCTACATAATTTGATAGAATTAATGTTTTTTATTTATCCTATTATTTTATTTATGTACACAGTGGGTAATTCACCGATTTTATTGGGCATATCTCTGACTAGTTTACCTACACACTAAGGGTTAAATAAAATTAACAGCTATGACCCTGTAATATTTATGTGTGGTGTTTTTCCCGCAAGGATAACTACTAGAAATAACGGGAATGCAAAGTGTTATAAAAATCACGAGACTCGTGATAAAATTTATACCTACTGCTTTGTAACTTCTACGCGGTGCAATCATAGCTAGCCGTTTGGGGTTGAAGTTGAAACCCAGGGGCCGTGTTGTAAAAAGAGTAAGTAGGTATTCGTAGGTATTCATGAGTGCTCATAGGCACTCACGAATACGAATACTTTCTTACTCTTTTTAAAGAAATGTCGAAACGTTTCGTTGACACTTCCCCTGGCCCAAAGGGTTCGCTTTTACCTTGACCAAAGGCTAGCTAGGTATTGCCATTCCGCCTGTCTTTTGGGCACATTACCAGTCGACAGCGATGAATTATTTAATGTGGGCGTTTAAGTAGGTACCCAGTTAGTTAACTAACACCCGGTTTCTGATTTGAGAAAAGTAGCAAATCTCAACTGATTATTCTCAAATACATAAGTATGCGCTTTTAAAATCGAATTTCGTTTCTGAATTAAGATTTTTTTTAACTCTAATCAAGACTGGAACGTGTTTGCATTGATCAGGAATACTCAAGTAAATGAACAGTTGATTATGTTTTAACGAAATTCGATTTTAAAAGCGCATACTTATGTAATATTTGAGAATAATCAGTTGAGATTTGCTACTTTTCTCAAATCAGAAACCGGGTGTAAGTATACCTAAATAGTTTGAAATAGTTTTAAAACAATGTAGGTGGTGAATACCACCTACATACATTGTTTTTTCATGTAAACTATTGCTCTAAAAGGACAGTGTGCGAATATAGGTAAATTAATATTATTAAATTAATAATATTCGCCCACTGTAAGGACAGTTAGAGTCTTTTATCAATACTTGCAAATTGTAATAAAGTACGGTCAGCAAAAGATTCTAATAATACTTAGAATATCTTGTTGACCGTGATTTTTAATTATCTAACGTACAAATATCCCTAAGCCTACTTGGGTGTGTAGGTAGGCAGGTACGGTACACATTAAAGTACAGACAATATGGAGTAGGGGTGGGTAGGTTACATATGTATATGTAATACATAAAACCAGTAGAAAAGAGTCGTTAGAGCGTTAGAGCAAGTGACGATTCGAGATAACTAAAGTTCATAAAGTAGGTAGGTACCTATACATTAGGTATGAATTGAATGGTAGAAATCTATAGGTACTCTATACCTACCTACCATTTTCTTGCTAAGTAGTAAGCAACACTTTCTTCATGAGATCAAGAACAAGTAAGAAACAAAACAGTGATTCTGTTATAAAGTTTAAAAGAATCAAATATTTACCTGAATTTATATATCCGATACTGAGCACCGCCAACAACGTCAGAACATTAAGTGAGGGCATTTTGATGCAATTTAATTATATTTAGATGCACATAAATTAATTTGGTAAAAGTTATCCATATACTAATCACAAATAATATTATGATGGCACTGTAGTGAGCGGGTGTTTGTTTGTCGAGGTAGAGTACTGCCCGTCGCAGATGGCGGTAAGGTGGCCACTGCTGCTGGCGAACGGCGCTTGGCTCTCGTCATGTTGCATAAGTACCGGCCACAGTTGATACAGATTATCATTTGGGGGACACCAGTATACCTACTTTCGCTACTTACCTACATTTATTTTGTTTCAGTAGATAATGTTTGTAAGAGTCGTTCGCCTTGTCAGCAAATTTTATAAAAAACGCTAAAGTTTGCTCATGAATAAGTAGGTATATTAATTTGTGAACGTAGCGTAGGTACAACATGCGTAACTTATATAACATGCCCGGGCTTAGAGAACACGTTGACAGTACGAGCTAATTTAAAAGCCTAAGTTGGTAACAACCAGTCCTACATAAGTACCTACTTACCTACCAATGCTCTGATTACAAAACATGTGCCTACCTACCTACATTACCTACTGCATACATAGGTTCCTATTCCCTTTGTTCATATTCTCTTAAATTATTTGTTCATTGCTAAGTTTGGCGCAATTCTAGTTTGTTAAAGGTCTACCTGATTTTAACCTGTAAAGTATTGTGCGAGAATGCGTGCGGATTAAAGGATGTCACACTCCCACATGTTACTGTGAAGACATCGACTGCATTATTATGCCTAAATGCTGCATATAATTATGAACAGTTGACCTAGAAAGTCTCTAACAATATTATAACCATAATATTTCGCCCTCCTAACTACAGATCGGCAGTAAAAAGTACGTATAATGAAAGTGATGTAAGCCAAATTCAATTTAAGAAAAAACCAGGTCAGCACCTTCAATAGCGCCCGCGTGTGACGTATGCACGTGAAGCCAGAGACAGTCATGTCCGTTTCAATTTCCTTGTGAAGTAACGATTTATCTTGCACAGGTCAATCCGTTATTTTTGGAACTAGTACGAAGATGTGCCAGCTGTTGTAATAAAGGCTGTTAGGCATCCGTGTAATATAATAAAAACCACCAAGTTCGAGTAGGACTCGTGTCCTGAGGGTTCCGTCTCAAAGCTAGCTATTCCGGATCGAAGGAGAAGCTTGACTTTATGGTAAAAAAACTTTTGGTTGAGTCCTATAGTGAAAATGTTCTTTGGACACATTGTTCTACACGCGTCACGGTCACAGGTCACGGTCGATGCTCCAACTGCGACTGCGGAGGAAACAAATGAAAGAGGTTGTGTAGACTTGCAGTTACCGCGACGTGACTTGGGGAGCGCGATGGACAGAAACAGGTGATGCGCGCGCGTTTCGCTTGACGCAAGTCGCGTCGCAACCGCAAGTCGCCCGAGGTAGGCCGTGAACGCTGCCCGTAGAACCACGGGGTCAAGTGACACGCGCCTTGCGACACCAACTGCTGCGGTGAAAACAAATGAAAGAATTTGTTTACAGCATGCCACGAGCCCACGAGTCACCGCGATGCGCCTTGCGGAGCGCCGCGGCAATGGCATTGGTTGGGGCGTATTGCTTTGGTCACGCGTGTATTTACAAAAATGCTTCTTCTAGTAAAACTCGCACGAGACGCTTTTGGATTGATAAATTGTAATTACGAGTTACGTATGCTTCTTTAATCCCAACATATGTGCTGAGGCGAAGAAGCTAATTGCGATATTTTTGTACAGAAACGTGTTTAAATGTTTCTTCATGCCAACACATTTAGAGGGTTATGCTAAAGAAGCTTTTGGGCTTATAAATTGTAGGTATGTACGAGCTACATACTTACTTACTTGCTACATAGGTTGTACTTTCTATAGCGTACTTTCCAGCCTTAGAGCGGGACTTAGCGGGAATGCAAAGTAAACGAAAGAGAAGAAATAATAGAGCCAGTTTTCGAGCAAATATTTTGAAAAATAGTTATTTGTTATGCAAGGCTGCAAAGTTGTTTTCTGCAGGTGTAGCATGACGCTTTCTATTTCTACGAAGAATAGACATAGCTTTTTCTATACAAAGTGACATTTCGTTTCTTCATTTCTTACATCGCACCGTAGAAATCCTTCTACAATCTGTCATTTTGTCTTTCGTTTCTAACGATCTTTGTCTAGGTCTTTTTATATGTAGACAATTTAGGAAGAGAAAGTTTTCTATCCCAATTGTTAAAATCACCATCAGAGAAAATATCCAATGACAAAACAAAGAATTCTGAGCCTAATTATGTAGAAGAGTGAATTTCGTAAAAAGTGCAGTTGGCGCTTTCTACTTTGCTGCTGTCGGACTGTCTACACGGAACGCCATTTTTGTCTAGTCTTCTGTCGACAAAACGGTGCTCATGCTACGCCAGCCGGCACGAGTAGGTACTAAAGGTACGAGACGCAGAATAACTATGCTGCCGAGCGAAACACACAACTTTTCACCTCACTACAGCAGCGAGGAAAATGGTGTCTCCTTGCATTATTGCATTGAACAAATATTTGTAGGTACGCTTTTATGCACTTTTTGCGCAATTTTCCGGAAGAAAGCTCAATTTGGCATTATGTACTAAGCGGTACATAATGCCAAATTGAGCTTTCTTCCGGAAAATTCTACTTCTACTCTGCCACTGCTAAACAAACCAAAATGATGGAAAGCGAATTAAATGCACTTTTACACTCATAGATTCCGAATGATATGATGATATAAGTACAGACTCTTTCCGAGCTTGTGAGGTGAAAAGAAGTGTTGGTCGTCCGGCGATGTGATGGGTAGACGACATTGTTTTGTTGCCATTGTCAAACCCGGATAAGGCATCTGCCTAGCCTTTTCCCAACTATGTTGGGGTGGGCTTCCAGTCTAGCCGGATGCAGCTGAATACCAGTATTTTAACCACACAACCCAGTAACTGGGTAATACGGTACCCCTTGGTAAGACTGGTTGTCAGACTCTCGAGCTTCTGACGACCCGTAACGACTGTCAAAGATCCACAAATGACAGCCGGAACTTTCCGAGGCACGGAGGAGTCTCGGTATGTAAAGATGGTCACCTATCCACGGACCAACCCCGGCAAGCGTAGCTTAACCTGATGGATCGACCCGTGCGGCTGTTATTTCTTAGCCACGAACTATAAGGTACGACTCATGCCTTTTAAGTTTTGTCGTTTGAAGAAAAAAACACAACTAGAATCTTATAGTACTTTTTATTGTTTTTCAAAGTATTCACCACGTAGCTTAAACTTTTCCATTCGCTCAAACCAATTATTATAACATTTATTCCACTCTAAAGTGGGGTGTTCAAAATGGCAGACTTGAAAGCGTCGACTGCT
The DNA here is from genome assembly GCA_947522985.1 of Lithophane socia. Lineage (NCBI taxonomy): Eukaryota > Metazoa > Arthropoda > Insecta > Lepidoptera > Noctuidae > Lithophane > Lithophane socia. The sequence goes on along the minus strand of OX383270.1, from coordinate 9,407,749 downwards.
TCTTCACCGGACTGGAACCTTTGACCACGAAGACTTTTCTTAATTTTAGGAAATGTAAAGAAATCGTTAGGGCTTAGGTCAGGACTGTATTGAGGATGATTAAGAATTTCTACTTTTTCCTGCTTCAAATACTCAATCGTTTGACGACCGCTGTGTGAGCTTGCGTTGTCGTGGTGCAGGATGATGCGTCGCTTTGAGTTAGAATTTCGAAGTTCGGAGATGACTTGTGGTAAACAAACTGTGGTATACCACTCTGCGATAACTGTTCTACGATCTTCAAGTGCAATAGTCGCAACATGGCCAGTTTTTCCAACGAACGTGGCCACTATCTTCTTTGAAGTGCTTCGAGAACGAACAACTTTAGTCGGCTTTGGCTCGTCTTGAAAGACCCAGATTGTAGATTGTTGTTTGGAATCAGGATCGTAGGCATAGATCCAAGATTCTTCACCACTGATGATATCGTAGACGTGATTTGACTGTCCTCGGTTGAACCTTTGCAGAGTTATCTTACACCATCTGACCCGGGTCGCCTTGTGATCGTCGGAAAGCAGATGCGGTATCCAACGGCAAACTAGCTTTCTCACACCAAGCGCTTCATGCAAGATCTTCTGAATGGTTGTACCTGAGATGCTTAATAGAGCCTCTATCTCTCGATACGTCACATGAGGATCTTCGAGAATCAGTTGTCTCACAGCAATGATGTTATCTTCAATGAAGGCGGATTTTGGGCGTCCTTCGCGATATTTGTCACTAACACTAGTATGTCCACACTGGAATTCTAAATATCAGTGTTCGACAGTCCGCAGACATGGGGCTTCATCACTGAACACAGATGTTAGCTCTTCAAAACACTGAAGCCGTGTCAGGCCTCTTCTAAAGTTGTAGAAAATTATTGCACGAACATTTTCCTAGAAAGATTCATTTTCGTACGTAACCTGACAGATTCCAATCGACGCTGTGACTAAACAATAGCATTAATCCTAATACTTTCAACTGTTTTGAGATTCCAAATTTAAACACATTCGAATATAGAACAGTTCCAAATTCAAAATTGCCGGGAAATATGGAAACGACAGAACTTAAAAGGCATGCCTCGTATTATACCTACCTATGTAATATTTTATCCTTTTGATTTTCCTTGAATTTTCACCATATACAAAATATTCTTGCGCGAGCTCCGTTTCTAGCTACCTATACAATGGATGTTCAAATTGCAAATTCCTAAAATTCTTGTAATCCTGTTTACCCTTACAAATAAGCGTAAAAATATACATGTGCTATTAGGTTCGCAACACTGTCGACTACTTCAGTGAAACGGACTGCGGATCGACCTAAGACTTCTGGCACCAGTTTGCGCGGTGGTGTAGTGAGGCTGTGAGTGAGGTGAGGTATGAACGCTTTTTTTCTGTCTGCATGTCACGGCCATTCAGTCAACGACTTTAGATACTGCCATCGACTTAAAATTCGACATAGTTGCAGAAGTCATTAACTCGCCTATTCAATTTTTAGTTCTGCTTGCTACAGAATCCATAGGTACTAGTCCATAATAATATTATGAATTCGAAAGTAACTCTGTCTGTCTATCTGTCCGTCTGTATGTTACCTTTTCACGCCTAAACTACTGAACGGATTTCGATAAAATTTGGTAAGGAGAAAGGAAAGGACATAGGCTACTTTTTATAGACGTACCACGCGGGCGGAAGCTAGTACTCTATAAGTTTTCATTTTATTGCGTAAGTAACGTCACGCACGTGCTCACCATAGTGCTATGTGGCAAGTTGTTATTACTTAGGTGTTAAGCAGTGTCGGGAAGATACCTATACTCAGCAGTGGGTGGTTGCCAATGATGATGATGATGAAGCAGCCAAAAATACGAACGATGGTTGTCGGAAATATGGTGATCATATAGGTAGCATAGAATAGATACCTAGAATACAACGCAAAATTCTCAACTTCAACATGTTTTGTCGAGAATGTTTCGCCAATGCAAACGCACAGACAAATACTAATGCCATGGTCATCTGATATGTGTGTATGTCATTTGTCAAATTGTCAGTTGTCAATAATGACAAGTGACAACCAACTGAAAAATGTACTCTGACCACAACTTTAGTTTGTTGCATAGAGTAAAGTAATATATAGGGTTTGTTGTTTGACAAAACAAAGTGCACGTGTTTACCTGCAATTAATTACCTCAATTATAAAATAAAACGTAAAATGCCCCAATTAGACGAGAAACCGCGTGTCCTTTTAGAAGAGTTTCGTGTAAAGGTAAATTCTTACAAACAGTTGGCTGCACTACAAATATGTGACCGTCATTTGATGGGGTTTTTAATTCAGGGGGTGATTTATTTATCTATTGTAATTGATTAATGGATGATGTATAGGTCTGAATGTAAAACAGTTCAAATGATAAATACCTTTACCTACCATACCAAGAATGTCGACAATACGGTCTCATTATTGTTGTTTGTAACCTCTAATTTATTGCAGAATGCACCTAACGATTACGGTATGGCTGACGAAAAGTGGAGCTTTAAAAAGTTCGCAAAGAAGTTTCGGATAGTTATCGTGCGAATGGACAATTTCGAAATGGAATTTGATTTAATTGGCATACAGCCTGCATTTGCCAATGCATTTCGGAGGTTGATGTTGAGTGAAGTCCCAAGCATGGCTATTGAGAAAGTGATGATAAGAAACAATACTTCAATTATTCAGGACGAAGTGTTGGCACACAGATTAGGATTGATTCCCCTCAAGGCAGACCCAAGATTGTTTGAATATCGCCCTGAAGGTAAGCACAGTTTATTTTTCTTTTATTAGATATTGTCAACTTCAAAGAAATTGTTTCACCACCCTAAGATTCAATGTCACTTGCACATCATAAAAGGTTTGTTTTTTGTTGTAAGACCTTAGTGACAATTGTAGATACTTTCAACCTCAGTTAATTTTTAATATACTGACAGTTTTTGTCTACTATTTTTCCTAGAATAATGTTTGTTTTTTTGGCTTACAGATGCAAGAGAGGGGACTGAATTTAACACTTTAGAGTTTTCAGTGAAAGTAAAGTGCACTTTAAATAAATCACAACCAAAGGACTCTTATAGGGCTGAGGATTTATATGAAAACCACAGTGGTAAGTTTTTATTTCATTCACTGTTCACAGTTATGGGAAACAAACAGTCAAAATAATTAGTGCAATTATTATCAGGCAATTTTAATAATCCCAATAGTTATTGAATAAACAAACATAATTATAAATTGAGTAACCAACTAGGTAACATAGCATCACACCTGTTCCCCGGAAGATTAGGGAGAGGTGTACCTAACCACAGATTAGTACAGATGATTCACTCCGCAGTAATAGGGTCCCGTTTTACCCTTTGGGTATGAAACCCTAAAAACTCTTGCTACAACACAATAAAGTCCAAATTTATTAACCTAGAAGTTGCCTCTCTTTCTATCGCGTAACTCTATATCTTCTGACTATGTTACACTCACTGAATTGGCCAGACAAGAAGAGCTTGCCGCATACTTGTAGCTTCATACATAAAATATGGCATGCGCCTTCTGTACTATTCTGTGACCTAACTAAATAATGTTTATTTATTTTTTCAGTATATTCATCACAAGTAAAATGGCAACCTATTGGAAATCAAGCTTCAGTCCATAAAGAAGCAGATATTGGTCCCGTTCACGGAGATATACTTGTATCGAAGATGAGGCCAGGACATGAGCTGGATTTAAGCCTTGTTGCTGTCAAAGGTATTGGCAGAGACCATGCTAAGTTTTCCCCTGTTGGTAAGTAATTCAAAAACTTGTATTTTTTTTAAATTGCTTACTTAATGAAACAAACCAACACTGTAAACTGACCATAAGGCTGCCTTTCCACCAGAGATGAGCGAGGATGCGTAGCGAGGAATCTCCGTAAATCTAGCCAATAACAACGCTAGCATAGCTCAAGCTATGACAGTGAAGCGATGATATTGGTTAGTTTCACACACATCCCTTGTTACGCATCTTCGCTCATCTCTGGTGGAAAGGCAGCCTAAAGATAAAATGTATACAAAAGCTGTGTTTATGTTTTTGATTTTCACATCTTTACATATTATTATTATGTTATTGTCTCAGCTACCGCATCTTACCGCCTATTACCGGAAGTGACACTGACGCGTGAAGTACGTGGCAGTGAAGCGTCGTTGCTACAAAGTTGCTTTGCGCCAGGAGTGATCAGCTTGGACTCGGAAGGGCGGGCTTATGTACGAGACGCCAGATATGACACTTGCAGTAGAAATGTCTACAGATACGACGAAATAAAAGATGCCGTCATATTGAGCAGAGTGCGAGACCATTTTATATGTATGTATTCTATAAACACCTTTATTTTAATTTGATTGTTTAAAAAAAAAACATGTGTACAATGGGCTGGTTTCCACAACTCCACGTCCAACCACGTATTTTCCATACAGTAGAAGCATGTGAGAAGCACAGGGACAGTTCATGTATGTTTGGGTTAGGCTTATGTCCAGTAGCAGTGGATGTTTTCCAGCTGAAATAAACTTCTAATGTGTTTTGCATATTACTTTCTATATTAAAACTTTTATTCCAGTTAATGTGGAGTCTGTTGGAGCCATGCAGCCTAATGTGATATTTGTAGAAGCTGTTAAAATATTACGGGACAAATGTAAATCTTTTTTGGATGAATTGAATAAATTTAATTAACTTACTATCCCTTTTTAAAACGTGTGACTAAAACCTGACTAAAACCACACGGTGTTCTTCAACTACCATTGGCCGAGGTGCTGAAGCGCTTGTGAAGATTGCCAGGCTCTCCCGGCCAGGCACTGGCCCGCAAGCCCCCGCCCTTTGTCGGCTGGAGATCGTTGCCCGGTGAAGACCTCCATATCTTTATCGACCATGGTACATCACTATCAGCACGACATCAGTTTCTTTGCTCCATCACTACCAGTTTCGCGACACTAAAGCTTCGTTCATATTTAAGGCGAAAGCTTCAGGGTAGCCCGAGAAATTTCTTGACCCTGACTTCATGACACTAACCTGCAAATTTCGTAAAACGTAAGAAAATTTGAATTTTGCGGGTGACTTTGATCGCCAGCGATTCGCCATTCGCCTGAGAGGGAGATTTCAACATCAAACAGATTTTGACATCGCTAGCGAAAAATCTGTGTGACGAGAAGTTTTAAAAAATCGCCAGCAACTAAAGTCGCTACGTGTCTACAATAAAAAGCATAAATAGGTACCCTACTAGGTACCTATAATCCACAAGCGATTTTGTTATAATACCGGTTCACACGGGTCGATTTTAATTTGTAGTTGTAAAAATACTCTGAATTTGTAATTCAATTTAAATGAAAGTCTGTTCACTTCAGACGGTTCAAATCGCTTTCGACTAAGCGTTGATGAACTAAAATCGAACCGTGTGAACCCGGTTTATAGTACCTATTGGTAGAAATTTCATGGTGTCAATCAATTTCATATAAATTGTTGAATGAAGTATTTCCTGAAAACTTGACGATTATTATTTTATTATACTTTATTTTCAAACAAGATATTTAGATAATATATACGATATCAGACCTAAAATAATAATATTATGTACCTACATAAGTACATATTTATATACCTACAAAAAAACAACAGAAAAATAAGTAATTATTGAAGCTAACTCAAAAACTACGCAAGCAAAATTAATAAAATTTATATTGGACCACCTCTAATGCATGACCTACCAAACAAAAAAAGGATCATCAAAATCAATTCATGATAATAGTTGGCGGAGTAATCGCATAACATACAAAAAACAGACGAATTGAGAACCTTGTCCTTTTTGAAGAAGTCGGTTAAAAAGAGGGGAATGAATTTAAAAAATAGCATGTAAAAAGGAACATAAAAAAATTCGTCACCATCGCTGTCCACAAGAAAAGTGCAAAGGCTGGCAGCCAGTATTATATAGTGCTAGTGCTCTGTGGCTGCCGTGGCTGGCAGCATTGTCACGTTGTATGACGATGGCAATGCTGATTCTTTGGCCAAAATAGGCCAGCCCGCTGGTCACGCGAAGAGTCGACCTGGCTTGGCGATGTCTGGACAAACCAAATATATTATAACTTGCTGCTGCCCGCGACTTTGTCTGCGATCCAGGATGAAACGTAGCCTATGTCCTTCTCCAAGTCATGGTCTACCCCTGTGCAAAATTTCATCCAAATCAGTTCAGCCGTTTTACCGTGAAAGCGTAACAAACTCACTTTCGCATATTTTATATTATCCTAATATCGTGAGTCTCGATCTCGTGGGAATATCGGGATGTAAATCCCATGTCCTATTCCGGGTCATGTTCTACTCGTGTGCCATAGGTATTTCATCCAAATTCGTTCAGCCGTTTTAGCGTGAAAGCGACATTGAGATAGTAAACTTACTCGCCCGTCTGTCACCGCCGCGAGCCGCGTACCGTGCCGCGACCCAATTTGACTATGAAATTTTGAGCAAGCTTCACGTGTGTCGCCGACGCGACGCGACGGTGTGCGAGCCGAGTAAGGTCGCGAACTTTAAGTACGCACGTCTATCACCTACTTAACAGACAAACAAATTCTCTCGCATTTTTTTTATGATCCGACACAATATCGAATTTATTTACATACCCGGACATACACGCGCTGCGCAGCACCCGCCACAGAGTACATTTTTATATAGGGTAGCCCCCGCACTGAAATTATACCTTTTCGTGAAGAAATTATGTTCGATAAAGGTTAAAAAGTGCGGGAAGCGTCGCGTCGCTTCACGTCGCTGTCTGAGCTGACCCTTAGAGCTTGGTTACACGCTCAGTTTTGCGTCAGTTTAGTCTATCATATGGATTGACTTGACTGAAGCCAGAATGATGGATGATTTTCACGGTTACACGGTCAATCTAGACTGACAGAAGACTGATGAAAAGTTCGCCAGCGGCCGTTAGACTTCGGAGCTGACCGTCTGTTGTCAATGTTAAATCAGTGCTTAGTCATGGATATTTTAAGGAAAAAGAAAGCGTGTGCTATGATAATTATCGCGTTGCTGCTAAAGAAACGCGTAAAAAGAGGGCGATGGATGAGAACCTGGCTACAAAGAAGAGATCACTACTACGGTAACTGACGCGAGAATGATACGAGCGGTTTACACGATCATTCTCCCATCAGTCTTTTGATAATTCAAAACGGACTGACAATATTTTAAAATATTTAATTTTCATCAGTCAGTTAATCCGTGGGGTACACGATCATTCTGACCAGACTGACGCCAAACCAGCGTGTAACCTTGCTCTTAGGATAATGATGATTATTGTCGCGTATTGAATTTTGATTATCTTATAACGTCAAACCGTTCGTCACTGGAGCGTTTCAAAATTTAATTGAAATCCGTGTCGGACTGTAGGTCATGTCATGCTGTCATTGTCAGCAGTGTCAGCTTTTTAAATGTCACTTTCACAAAATGAAGTAAGTGTTTACGAAACTCTACGAAACTGTGATTGATCATCAAAATATTAACATTAATTTACTGAACCCTAGAAAGTTGAAGTTGCAAATTACAAAACCCACCTACTTTAATCCCTCTCGGGGTTCTATTCCATCATTATGGGAAGTTTAGATAGAGCTGTTTTGACGGGCTTTATATGTCGATTATGTTCCGAAATGCATCGAGTTGTTCTTCATATTTATGGCGAAGAAGGCACACGCTTGAACGTATCAGACAAAATTAGCAGATATCTTTCTATAAATGTAAGTTGATATAATAAAACTTCTTGTCGGAGTTTTCATCATTCTGTGTTGTGTTATGTTGTTGATTTTATGCTTAAGTACTAAGAATTTATTTAAAAAAAATGCAATGTTCTGGCATGAGCGCTCGAAATACAACACTTAATAATAATTTTCAACAACAATCTGAAACTTATGAGCAATTAGTAAAGATCTCATGCCCACTAATAGATTCAAGATTAATCCAGCAATGGGTGACTTGTTCCTACGCCTGGAACGGTGGTGTCGGAAAATAGTTAGGTCTAAAATTGATTCATCATGTTCTAATTAAAATACATGAGAGTCTGTTTACTCCTTGTATCTACAGTTTTCTGGCTAGTTTACCTTTTAAATTGGAAGTTTAAATTTCAGGTGTCAAAGTCAGATCCATTGCCAAAAACAATTTGCAAAGGTTGTTTAGAACGATTGGAGAGTCAACACAGGCTAGTCCTGGTGATGGAGCATGCTGCTGTTATACTAAAACGATCAAGAAATGACCAAGAAATAGACCGTGGAAAGGAGAATAGTGACAACAATAATAAAAATGATCCCTCACCCTCACCATAAAGATTTTAAGTATCAATTATATAAAATATATAAAAACGTGTAATTTATTAGGAAAGGAGACATTTCTCAAAAATATTTTTTTTTGTGTTCTACCATAAAACAAAAAAAAAAAATCTGTTTTATGTTTCATCTGTGTAACTTAGGAGGTGGATCAGAAAAGTTCTGGATTTAAGAGAAAGTCAGATTTTTACTAAACTTTAATAAATAACTTGCAGAAAAATAGCAGATCAAAAGCAAATCTTTCTACAATATTGCTCAAAATTATGTGCCCAAATAAACCTACAGTAATTATTAATTTAAAAAACCAGAAAACTTTAAGGGTTTTAGGGACTCTAAAAGCTCTTCTGTGTATTTTTTGCCTAGAGGTTTATCCACAAGTTATCCTAATAACTTGGGTTAAAGAAAAAGCAACTTTACCAATTCTAATCAGTTATTGACAGAGTATCACAATTATCGTGGAAACTGATCAAATGGCATGAGAACCATTTCATAACTACTGTTGTATCCACTCTCTCTCTTTTACACAAAGTTATTGCATCCTTGTGAGCAAAAATCTGCTCTTTCATTAATTAAGTGTGGTAATGTGACCAGCCTTTTAGCAATGCCTTTTTTTTGTTGATAGCTAAGGAAGACCTCAAGTGAAATTTTCTTTTGTATCTAAGAACCCTTAGGCCACTTTCGTAGTTGCCCCGCCGCAAATAGGCGATTTGTCCAGCGAGGAACGACTGCAGAGTGCATGAACTCGCTAAAATCGGTGTGCAATGTAATAAATGCATACATGAAAAAAAATAAAAACTCCCCGAATGAGTAATGCCTCCTTTTTTTTAAAAAGTATCTTTAAAAGTAACTAAAATAAGATGATGGTTGATAACCCTAAACACGGCAGCCAAGTGCTAACCTAAACGTAGGCTGCGTACTTCGCCGCTGCGTAAGTGCGAAAGTGGCCTTTGTCTGTGTAATTATTATTATAGACTTAAAATAATATCCTACAATATTGTTTATAATGTGTTTTGGTCATCGTTTATATTGTGGTGCATACAAACTAGAGTAGAGCATTCCAAGTGAAGCATGTTAAGTGAATTGAAGTTCAAGTTCAATATGTAAGTACTCGATAAAGTGCTTATGTCGTGTATCGTTCGCACTCGTTCCCAAGAGTAGGATAGAACCCGACAAGAGTTTAGTGGCAGGGCGTTTGTATGCCTTTGTTCACATAACAGCTGCAGCATAACTAGCTGCCCGCCCCGGCTTCGCACGGGTAGCACTAGTATTTATTTACGGCGCACATACCTATCTACCTACCCTACCCTACCTAACCTACCCTACCCTAACCTAACCTACCCTACCCTACCCTATCCTACCTTACTTACCCTACCCTACCTAACCTACTTACCTACCCTAACTACCTGCCTATCTACCCTACCTACCTACCTTCCGTACCTACTTACCTAGCCTGCCTACACCTACCTATCCTAAAAACCTTGTCCTGAGAATAACGATGCGATGCAGCCGTTCTTAAGATAAGGTGTGTATGACCAAGGGAAATAGGGATTCATTTTTATTTATATAAGAATACTCGGACCCGGCAAACGTTATCCTGCCCGAACAGCGCCACCTACCAGGTTCAATTGTATTTTCAAACGATCCAGAGACCCATGTATACACACAAAATCGGTCCAGCCGTTTAGGAGTTAGGTGACAAACACACGTACCTACAGAAGGATTCAAAGATTTTTTTGTGCGCAGCCCAGTTGTCGGACGTCAGATGACTAATGTAAAAAAAAATATGCGACTGACTTCCTAAAAAAACACTACAAAGCGAAAAATAACTTTTCTTTGGTTTTGAATTTTCGTTTTATGCCACCGACTTCCGAAATTAGGATTACTTATGTTTCATTTTTTAGGGATTTTTTTGGAAGTGTTTTTTTTTGAAAAATGTTTTTATTGTTCACTTTTTAGTTGTGGTACTTACTCCACACAAATTCCAAAAACCACTACCTGCTATGTGAATAACAGTGACAGGATCCTAAGTGGGAAAAATACGTAGGTATTAAGTATTAAAGCTACTGTACCTACGCAAGCAAAGTTAATCAAATATACTAGCTGATGCCCGCGGCTTCGCCCGCGTGGATGTCGGTTATTATTACATATAGTAGGTATACTAAAACCTTCCTCGAGAACCACTCTATCCACTGGTGAAAATAGCATAGCAGTAGTTTTTGAGTTTATCGCGAACAGACAGACGCGGCGGAGGACTTTGTTTTAACCGTCTTCTTCAAAAAGATAGAGGTTCTCAATTCGTCTGTATGTTTTTTTTTTTTGTTTGTATGTTACGCGATTACCTACTCCCTAGTTTTTGAGTTAGCTTCAATATTACGTACCTATTTATCCCACTTAGTTTATGCAGATGACATTCTGTGACTCCGTCACTGTTATTTACATAGTAGGTAATGGTAGGTACTTACTTATTCGAATTTGTGTGGGGAAGACCACACAAACTTTGACCACAACTAAAAAGTGAAAAATAAAAACTTTTTACAAAAAAAGCAACCGACTTCCGAAATTTGTTTGTTTTTTTTTTAAAGTCGGTTGTTTTTTATCCGACTTCTTCAAGGAGAAGGAGGTCTATGACCTGGAATAGGACATAGGATACTTTTTATCCCGATATTCGCACGGGGTCGAGACTTACCCGGTGATACCGCGGGGTGCAGCTAGTAGGTACTTCATATTACTACCCCTGCGGCCCTGTAGCTTCAATACAACGGCTAAGGCACTGCACCCCTCCGACTATTGACCCTGTACAATTATAAAAGCGTTTTATTTCTCAAAATTACTGGGTCAGTTATTGATGACCCTTTGCACAAGGGTAAATATGAGGTATCCCTTCACAAATAATCAAAACCGTATCGCTATTGGTCCATTTACATCTTTTGCCCAGTCTCCTTTGAATTTCAGGGGCAGACCCGGAGTCGTGTAGTGCTTGTTCAGTTTCACAAACTTCGATTACAAGCAGCTCAATATTCACTCATAATTTCTTGTTACAACACAAAGTGAATGCTCTAGTTTGTACGCAACATAAGCTAGTATTATTAAAAAATGTATTTATTCTTAAACAATACGGTACACTTTTAGACAGATCCCCTTTTCGTCTTTTAATTTACATCCAAGTTAACCTTCCTATAGATTTAACTTTTTCCTAAGAAAATGTAACTACCAGGGGGCCAAGTCTACTAATTTACAAACGTGTCAGTGGTCTCACAATGATCAGTTTTTGACAGATATGCCATACAAGATCTGTCAAAAACTCATCATTGTGAAACCACTGACACGTTTGTAAATTAGTAGACTTGGCTCCCTGTCCTGTAGATTTTACCTGAAACCAACGTAAAAGTCACGGCTAAGGGATTATTAATATGCTAGACCGTCACGAGAACCGCGCCCGGGTCTGCTCAATTTGTAGGGACCAAGACCAGCACCCTAATTGCGTAACACGATCAATCACAATCTGAATAATATTGAAGGTTATTGCTAATCCATTGCTTCAGTATGTTCGAAAAATGTGTCTGCTCAACAACGTAAATACCGCAATGAATGTTGGAGAACTGTCAAAATGAAACGTTGTGATTGATTGATCGTGTGCAATAGGGAATATGCATGTGATTCAAATATGGGTCAAATATTTTTTTCTATAAACTATGTTACTTCAGAATTATGCCTCCATCAATATTTTTGAATAAAATTTGTTTTTAAGCGAGAAATTAATTTTTAAAAAGTCCCCAAAAACTGTGAGTAATTCAAATAGGTACTTGAAAAGGCTAAGAGCGGATGTGACGTAACGATCCGGGATAACAATCAAAATGTCAATGTCAAGTCAATCAACAAGTCTCAAGTCAATGTCAAACGCTCATAGAAAAAGGAGTGTTTGACGTTGACTTGACAGTTGCTTGTCTGTTTTCACGAACTGTGACGTCACCACACCAAGCGCGCCAAATGGAGGGCGTTTAAATAGCGGATCGGTTGGATATTTTTAAACATTTTTTTAACTACTTTAAATTGCTTTTTTGCCGTCGAATTTTTTTTTACTATTATTTCACGATGTAAACTATCGAATAAAAATATTAAAAAAATACATGCATATTCCCTATTAGGGTGCCGGACGAGACATTTATACAGGCCGGATAGACGTCGATAAAAACCCTGTCCGATCCGTGAGGGTGTTGTTAAGAATTATACTTAGAGTCTATTTATATGGTATTTTTTAGGAAAAAAGTTAAAATTCTGTAAAATTCGCCGCATTTTTGTTCAATGGGGAATTTTACCGGGTTTTACCTACATGGGGCGCGGGCGGCCGTCGCTTAGCGGGTGTCTTATGACCTTTGTAAAATAAATTCTAATTTATAATTAAATTGTGTTACAATAATTTTGGTAAGTACTTACCTACTAAAAACGTAGTTTTACATAAATAACGTCGGAGCATCTCGCTCGTCGGGATATAGCTTGAATAGGTAGGTACCTATTTTGCGCTGCATATTTTCCTTCAATGTAGCAAATGCACATTTTGATCGTGAAAAATAAAAATGGACATAAATCTGTTGATCGCGGAAGCTTTAATAATAAAATTAAATTATGTCACCAAAGGGTTAGATAATGCTATGTTATTTTGAGCGTATATTATAGCGAGTTATGAGTTTGTGGGATTTTTGTCTAAGTTTTTAATACTCTACATTGTAGAGTATTAAAAACAGCTCCATCCTGCTGGAAAGACACTCTTGGCAATCGATTGCAATGCCGCATTTACCCCACTGTTCTTTTAGGCCATATGAAAATCCTAAAAGTTCTAGTTTAGAATTGGTAAACTTCATAATCAGTCTATAATGTTCCCACTGCTGGGACACAGGCCTTCTCTCTGTGAGAGGGAGTGGGCTGTAATCTACCACGCGGGACCGGTGTGGGTTGGTAGATGTCACAATGTCTTCGAATATTTGGTTCTAGAACATGCCGGTTTCCTCACGATGTTTTCCTTCACCGTTTTGAGAGCGGTGGTGATGAAATAATTCACACAAACAAAGTAAAGCGCCTGACTGGGTTTGAAACTTTGAACCCACGACCTACAACTCGTAAGTCGGGACAGTTACCACTGCACACTGGGCCACCACTGCTCTCGCTTCTCGCTCTCACTTCAACTTATTTATGTCGATACGTGTACCTACTCACATAATTATTGAGTTTATTATCTATTTCCTTTATGAATTATTATTATTAACGAAAATGAGTAGGTACCTACTTACTTATCGATTTATTGAAATAATATGAAAAGTATCTAATTCGATTATTTTAAGTTTATTGCAAATATCAAATCTACAATAAAGGTAATATTGTTAGTGCACACTTCCGCTAGTAAGCAATTTTTCAATTCTAAAAGCATTTTTATGTATCAATATCTTAAGATCGTTAATTTTATCATGCTTCTCTTCAATATCCCTTTCTATTTGTTTTAATTTAGTATGGAACGGCGTCAGCGAGTCTTCGTTCAGGCTGAAAGATAAAATTATGGTGTTGATATGAGTTTCATCGCGAATGTCGTTTAGAACAACGAGTCTTGACGGATGCAATGCAGGTGACTTAATCGCCATCTTGTACAGTCTAGGATGCATCTTAAAATATAAGAGGGGGTAACCCCTTAAAGCTAGGTAAGCGAATTCAGAACTTCAATCAATATAGCTAGTTTAATTAAATGGTCCTGTTCTAGGAATACTTTGAACTGTTACCGTATCTTTCTGTGAAGCAGACTCAATGGTTAAACAATTTAAATCAAATTCAAAATGAATTAAGTAAATTAAATTCGTTGAATTATTGTGATCACTGGGTAGGGAATGAGTTAATTTTCCATCGGCTATGCGAAAGCGAAAACACTAACGTCTTTTGTTTTAGCATCTCTTTTGTAACGTCTTCATAAATGTTTGACCATTGATGGAGTTCCTGACGCATCACTTCTACATCTTCTTGGATGTGATCTAATAATTTTCCCAAGGGATTCGCTAACCGAGACAAAGCTTGTATATTAAACCGAAGATTTTCGATTTCTTGGTTCATCGCCTCTCTGGCTTTCTGAGCTCCGAATTGCCACTCCTGCAAAAAAAAAAAACTAATGATTAACTCTGCACATACCTATATACCTAAAATACAGTCAATCCGCACGTAGGTCAGTAGGTAGAATAGAATAATATTTATTTGCTTAAAAACATTTGCGTAAAATACATTTTTTTTTTTTTTTATTATTATTTTGGGTTTATAATACCTATATATATTTTTGAAATGTGCTCATTAAGCCCTTTGATTTGATACCCAACATAGTACCTACGATTAAACAATATTTTTTTTTTAGTTCCTGACTTTATTTCCTCTAGAGGGCGCCATTTTTAATTTAATGATTTTTAATTTAATTTAATTACGTCACATAGCCTATAACCAGCGGACAATCAAGACGCTTCTAACGATACCTTATTTGTCAAATTGTGATGAGTGGTTTAGAAGATACAAGGGAACAGATGAACATACATACATACATACCGGTCAAAATCATAACCCTCCTTTTTCTTCGCCGTAGTCGGGTAAAAAATAACAAGACCATACGTGAGTGACTGATAACTGTTATTATTCTTGGGTGGGGGACGACGATAGCGCACGCGAGCATACGCGAGATAGTTCGCGCGCGCGCTCGCGGATCCACTACGTCCGCTCAGGCTCGAGCTTGCACTCGCCCGTTCGCGCATGGACACGGCGTGAAAAATATAGCCCTCTACACTCGCACTCGCAACCTTTCGCATTTACGTTCGCGCATTTGACTAAAATGGACGTGGAAGTTGCTGCTACTCTGACATTGTCCGCTTTAGCGTGTTACAATTATGCATTTACAGCGCGAGTGTGGATGCGTTCGTGCTTCGCAAAACCTTTGACGCGGACCAAAAAACCTCCACCGGACGGGGAACGCCGGCGCCGCGAAGCGCGACCGCGATGCCGCGAAACCATCCACACTCGCGGTTCGCGACCTTCGCGGCGCGAGTGTAGAGCGCCCTATAGAAATCGCGGTTTTGTCGAGTCGTAAAAGCCGTGCGAAGCAGGCTCGCTAGTAAATATTATAAATGACGGAATACATACAATCTCTGTTTTTCCTGTTATTTGAGACAGCTCTTTCTGGGAGTCTAAAATCTGTTGAACTAGATGTCCATGTTCGTTTGATGACAGTTGCAGTTCTTGGTGGTCTTGGGGAACATTTTGTTCTATTACTAAGAGACTTGTTTCTTCTTCCTGCAATTAAAATTAACATACTTATAACATGAACCCAACAACTTTATAACCATACACCTCTACGTGAATTAGGTATATTTTCTACGAACCTCTTCATTCTGGGTATTTTCTATGATTATGTTGACTTTACCTAAGAGTAAGTTATCTGAATCTGTTATCACGTTGTCTAGTTTTTCCCGCATTCGCGGAGCTCCCGGTCTAGAAGATGAAGGTCTTACACTTGGCGGTCGAGGAATTTTTGACTCAGTTGTACTGGTCATTGGAACTTTGTCTAAGGTCACAGGGTCTTTTATATTTTCGGGTTCGATAAAAGCTTGGGTTTGGTTATACGGCTTTTCTTGAATATTTACATCTAAATCCAAGCTTTTTAACTTTATATCATCATTAAGATCGGTATTTGTTTGATTTTGGAGTTCAACATCAATAAATGCTGTTTCCTTATTTATATTTATTTCGTGCGAGTTTATTTGATCTTGTTTATTATTATTTGTGATTTCATTTAAGTCATTTGAAGATGATGACGAGTTCAACTCATTTTCGGCTATTGTATAGGAGCTGTTATGTTTTCCTTCGTCATCCTGGTCCATTCTAGGAGTTACAACTTGATCAACATTTATGTTTTTGCCTACTTGATCTTCTTTTCCTGCAGTTGTGTTAGAATCCGGAGTTTGAGCTTTTTTTAAAGTATTGTGCCCTTTTTCTTTCTCTATAGAATTGGATGACATATTTTTACTCCGAGTTTGTATGTTATCTTTTTTTTCCTTATTGTTGTCCTTTCCGTTTTTCGTGTTAATTGTTTTCGATTGCTGTATTTTCTTCACGGTCTGCGGGTCAGATTTAACCGATACATTTTCTTTTCTTTTTGATTTAACATCATTTGCCTTTTCTTTATCTTGCTTAGTTGTAGATCGTGTAACATCATTTCTTTGACTACCCAACTTTTCGCTGCTTCGTGATGTTAACTTTTTAGGGTCTGTTGCTTTCTTTATTGTTTTGATTGGCTCCTTGCTCTTAGTTTCAGATATTTGAGCTAACTTTGAACTTTCTTTATATTTTTTTACAGCGTCTTCGGACGATAATTTTTCATCAAGTGCTTGTGCCAAACATTGGAGTATTTCAATCGTTTTTTCGGGTTCTTGACCTGCAACTATTTTAGATGGTTTTGCAGCCAGTGATTTTCCTGTAGTTAAACCTGTTAACGCGATAAAAGTATAAACATGGCACTAAGGCACTTGTAGCAATTTATAATATAGTAGAAGTTATTTTTTTAATCAACTTACTCAAAACAATTATCACTTTGTTAAGAAATGAAATTTTGCTATCTCTGTCTTTAACATTTTCTGATATCAATTCATCTTCCTCAAACAAATTTCCAAAAAAACCGGTTGTCTTCAATACCTGAAATATGATAAGTTGGGGATGCGGCTTCAGGTAGGTATACTACTACAACTCATTATCTCCGTTGGTTCAATATAATATTCCCAAAATACCTATGCTTTTCTGACTATTCCCAGAATATTTCTTAAAATATAATTATTATCTAATTGTAAGGTATATGCCATAACGTAAAGTAGGTAAACCAGTGGCTTTGACTGTGTTTAATGAATCCCAACCCAACTTCATGAAAGAAAAGGCGAAGGTACCAGGTACCACACCTACGTGATAACGTGGCACGTCTTCAACCTAAGTTGACCGACAAAAAAAGGTTTTTGTGGTCCTTTTTTTCTTTTTCGTTTTTTTGTTGGTCTGAGCTATTTACCTACATATAGGTACCTAATCTATTATCTGTAGGCTGTAGGTATCTATCATAGATAATATTACAAATTAGTCGCTTTAGTGTCTGCCTGTGTCCCCACTTTGCTCTAATAAACTACGCAACGGATTTTGACGCGATATTCATCATTTAAAGAAAGTAAGTAGGTATTCCGAAAGGTTTTTATGTAGGTACCTACCTATGAAATTAATTATTATTAAACTTATTTAGGTAGGTACATACAAAGAAATCTCGATGTTTTGACAAGTCAACCGTGCAAAGCAGGGGGGGGCGCGGGCGTGTCGTTCTAGGTAAGTAATCCTAACTAATAATAAAAATACGAAAGTTTGCTTGTTACGCTTTCACGCTAAAACGGCTTTGGATGAAATGACCTGGAATAGGACATAGGATACTTTTCATCCCGTACGGTCGCGTGGGATAATCTCCGACCTTCACGCGGGCAAAAGCTAGTTTTAAAATAATTCAGAAGTCACGTCACGAAGATCAGAAAATTCACTAGATGACGTTAGATTAGTTCGTCGCAAAAGGGAAATTCACACTAATTACAACTTACCGTAGTAAAAATGTCGTGCAAAAATCGAAAAGGTGGTTTCTTTAGTAATTTTTCACTTAACGGCGGGCGTTTTACATATTTTCCTAAAGATATTTGTGTTGATTTGATAACATCGGAATCTAATTCTTTTTCCATAGCTCATAATGCTTTACCAACGTAAATAAATAATTAAACAGTCAACGTTACTTCGAGAGGTATTTTTAACTAGCACTGACTAGCACTAAAATCTACTCAAGAATAACTGTGTCAAGCATGTTGTCATGATGATTTTGAATATTTTGTTTTTAAAAATGGTTACTATGGTAACTAATCCTAGTACACATATGCACGCAGCTGTATCTGGGATCTCCTACAACCATGGAAAAACGCGTGAGTGTTGTACAAGGATCTTTTAACGCGTGGCCAAAATCGGAACGAACACCGACCTCTTGTTTTTTTAATGTCAATTTCACAAATGTTCACCAACAGAGTTTTCGCGTTCGGCTGCCAACTAAACGCGAAAAGATGTTTGTAGCACTGTATTACTAGTACGTATTAATTCCATGCACTTGCATACACTGTTTTTTTATTTTGCTCACTTCGTATGTCTTAGATTTTGACTAGCCTAGCTGTCACTCATACATTTTTTGATTTTTTTTGTGCGATTTTTTTGTGCCAATTAATTATTATGTTCTTGCGTAGCTGTGTATCTGAAAAATACGGGGATCCAAAAATGTTAAAAGACAAATTGTGGAAGAATGCTCTCCGAAAAAAAAAATGATAATTCGTCGCGACTATTTTGAAACCTGTTCAAATTCGTACACGGGTGATGCTCCCAAGATAACTAAGTCAGTTTTCTTTACCTACAGGCCCTTGTGTGATATCTATTTATGTAAATTATAGTTAAACTGTAGGTGATTTGTATTAACATTTAAGAGCAGTCTCTGAAGGTTTCCAGTCAGGAAGGTCATCCTCGAGTTGATTTTAGGTTATTTCTGTCGAACGCTTCCAGTCTTTAACAAAAAAAGAACTTAAAGTCAGCAAACTCAAAATAACGGATAAATTATAAAATGTTCATAATTTATTGACTTTTCCACTAAAGTTGCTTTTTAACCAGTGGTAGACGCTTCCTCTGTCCTTAGCTCGTCTTTTAATAGTGCTACACCCAAGGTCGCTTTATTTACACATCAATGTCAGTTTGGGGACGGACAGATAGTGCTGCTACCTATGATGAGCTTTCAGTTGTTAACCCCAGTGTATACTTACCGTGCGTTTGCACTGGCGAAACATTCAAGACAAAACATGTTGAAATCTCTATTTTCTGTCAATATTCCATACAATTTTTGACACGAACTAGAGATTTAAAACATGTTTTGTTGTAATATTTCGCCAGAGCAAACGCACGCGCACGGTTAGTTTAGCTCTTCATCTAAGTACTCTGTGGAATCTGTGGACAACTCTCGATCGACATTCGACAGACACAGACCCACAGACTACTTAGAGATACTACGTATCACAGACCCAACCCGGGAGGATACGTAGTATCCAAAGAGTATAATAATAATATGGTAGTATCTCTAAGTAGTCTGTGCCGGGAGGATTTGATTGGGTTTAGAATGAAAGTTGTAAATGTTATGATATTTGTTAATATTTCATCTTTTTATATTTATACTGTTTTCTAGAAGCATTTAATTCACGGTTCTTTAGCACATAATCAGAAAAGGTTTTAAGTTTTGAAGTATTTGTAATAGGCAAACTTGGCAACCCATTCTATAACGTCACTAAAATGTTTGGACGTGGCGCTTGGTCCAAGGAATTTAGAGCGCCTGAGTGAAAAGAATATCAAATTTTATAAATGTGAACTCATTGCACATCTATTGATAAACAAAAATCTATTTCTAAGGAATAAATGTAAACAATACTAAGTATTCATCCAAAAAAATATCCAAATGCCACCTAAACGAAAGAAGTTAGGGCGACCGCCTGGGCCCAAAAATAAGAAAAGGAAAACATCTAACAAAAATCATGTGAAAAACAATTCTTGTTCTGTTGTGATACCGAAGAAGGAAAAAGAAATATCTTCTCCTATAGATGTTGAATACGTCTGTAATGTTTGTAATAAGAATTTCAGAACAGGAAAGGAGTTATTAATACATCATAGACGTTGTCGCGCTTTAGAATACAATGAAATGGTTTTCTCGAAGGTAAACAAAGTATATTGACTTAATTTACATGCAGTGATCACATCACATGAGATTGATTAGTAGGCGTTCGATATCGGTATTGTTGATTCAAAAGAAAATGTGAAAGAATAACTTCTCATAGTTTAATAAGCATCAGATAATTAACTGCTAGTGTGTCTAACCAAATAATAATAATAATGTAGCACTTTTGTATAGCCAAATGAGAATGTATGAAGTAATTCAATATTGTATACAGACACTGTTAATTTGTTTCATAGCGAAAGTTGATTACTTGGTTCATGAAGCACAGGTAGAGAAACTTGATATAAACTCTCATCACCACAAAAGCCATTTGAAGAGTTGAAGTTGGACATTCAAATCAGAACTAGATAGTGGACATTAAAAAAAATATAGAATGATGATGATGTCTTAGTACAAGTTAATCAATGTCTTGACTCATTGTATTATGTTGAATTTTCATTGCAGGCAGCATACAGTTGCAAAGAATGTCCCAAAAAGTTCAGGTTTAAGAAAAGCTTCACAGAGCATCTTCAGAAGGAGCACTCCAAGCTACCTGACAGTGTTTCTTGTGATCAGTGCAATGTCTGTTGTCCAGATAAGAAAACTTTGATTGATCACATCAAGAATGTTCATGAGAGGGACATTTTTTCATGTCCACACTGTAAGCGAACATTTGTTCGGCGCTCACATGTGCTTCGGCATATGGCACAGAGTGGATGTGATGGGCAAGGAATCGCCTCTTATACTTGCGAAGTAAGTTTTCTGTTCTATTATCTTTTAAATACTATACATATATTCCCCAAATATATAGTAGTAATTGTGGTAAAGAAGGCAACTAGTTTATTGCATACTGAATTACTGCTGTTAGAAGTTGATTAGGTTGCTCCTGTGAGTGGTGCTTATTATCTATGAAACTATAGTTATTTAAACTGTTGTTTGCTATCATAATTATGAAAGCGGAGCAGTTTGCTATTAAGGCTGGGCACTTTTCTATTAATTATACTTCCGGGCCAGACCAAGTATTAGCGCCTACTCTCGTATTATTGGGTATAATTTAATATAATGTAATGGACTATGTTTAAAATAAATGAATTATAATTAATTATTATCCACAGATTTGTGATGCAAAATTTTCCAGAAAAGACAATTTAATGGTCCACATAAGGTTGCAACATATAATAAAAAATGCTTTCTATTGCAAGCACTGTCTATACTCTACAAAGAACTTTTCTAAATTGGTTAACCATTGGCACAAACAACATGCAGGTAATATCATCGTTATGTTTATTGTTTATTGGAATGAATAATACTTTAAAAGGATCAACTGTGAAGCTGTACACTTAATTAATTGAATTAGTTAATGAATGTTTTAATTAACTTTGTACACACACATCAAGCTATACATTTCCAGTTTAAGCTGATCTCGCATTGTATAGGATTTCCGTTAGCTTATAGTGGAAATGTATAAGCTTAATGTGTAGCCGTGTGTACTTATTTGAAGACACTTTAATTTATGAGCAACTTCACAGCTTGTAAATTAATTTCATAATCATAGTGTCATAATAAGGAATTGCTTAAAATTTAATATTATTTTGCCTAAATTTAATATAAACACTGGTTTCTAAATACACATGTGGAAAACATAATATGTTTTAACAAACCAAAAATTTTGTAACAGACACCCCTGATCAATATCAGTGTCACCACTGTAGCAAGTGGACCAGCTCTCGAGCCGCCATGACCAAACACCTTGAAATACACGGCGAGAAGAAGTTTGCATGTGATGTGGTAATGTTCATAGTGTACTTAACTTTATCTTTTCTAAGGACTTCCTAGTGCATAACTCTGTGAAAGATGTTGAATCTAGCTTAACACTTTGTTTGTGTTCGGGTATTTAAAAAGTTATCAGAATTATATAATTGTTACTTATTTTCAAAATCGAAACAATGGTGTATTAATATTAAAGCTATATATTATTTGTTTACTGCTGTCGTGGAATTAGGAGTTAAAAGGTAAGTGAAATATCGGTAAATTAAATAACTCTCATCACATCACTCAACCTATAAAAAACACAAAAATCTATTACTATCCTCAAAAGAAAATTTCAATGGTTGAAATCTCTACTCTTAACTCAAACCATGCATAATATGGTTTAATTTAAAAAAAGGTTTTTACTTTATTTAGCTGGTTAGTTATCTCGATTTGAGGGCCCAATTAAGATTTAAAATAAAAATTACTGGCGAAAATAATGTTGGTTGTAATGCGTGCTTTTTTTGTGTAGTGCGGCTACAGCACGTTCACGATCGAGGTAATGCGTCGTCACGCGCTCACGCACGTGGAGGACAAGCCGTACAAGTGCGCGCTGTGCAGCAAGTCGTACATCCAGCGCGTGCAGCTGCAGCGCCACCTCGAGAAGCACACTGGCAACCTGTGCAGCAAATGTGGCGAGACCTTCTCCGGAAGAGCCAGGTATCATTTTGTCAAAATGTCTGCCGTAGCAACGTCCTATATTGATGTAGCTCCAAGCAGCTATACATATAAATCACGCATTGTTTAGGATACTTAAACTATTTAAAGTGAAATACTTTCAGATTGCTGATCCATATGAGAGAACATATGGGATTAGAGAAGTTATATTGTCCCTTGACAACATGTGTGTACTCTACAAAAGAATTCATCAGTGAGGCCAGTTTGAATAATCATTTGAAAGTGCATTTAGAAGATAAACGTAAGTGTATATAATATTCTACAATACTACGATTTAAGCGCCAGTGCCTCGGAAAGTCGAAGGCGCGATGACCTAATTTTGGTTATGCTTATGTACTAATGTGTGGGTTACACATTAGTACGTACATGAGCGGCCACGGTTTCACACGGTCGGTTTTTATTGGGACCTTGCGGTCCCGAATAGTCCCGATGGCCCCGATCCTTTGGAAGGCCAAGGCGTACGGGTGTCTATATTATTTTTTTATCTGAAGACGAGTGAATTACTCTTTTCGTTCATTTTAATTCGTTTTTCTATATAATATACCATTCCATTGACTATGAAGCGAAAGCGTCAGGGTAGCCCGCAAAATTCAAATTTTCTTACGTTTTTTGCAATTTGATCTAAATATGATTCTCGGCCGAATCACATAAAATTTCTAGAAATTTTAATCATAAAAATCATCAATACAACTCTCTACCTAAAATTGGGTAAATTAATTGATACTGCAGGCTAGGCTGATAAAAATTTGTTAATCATTTCAAACACTACTGCTTCCGGTTGGATTTCATAGTATGTACATTACTTATTTACTGTCGCGGCCAGCAATAAGGGGATTGATGGACGATCGTAAAAATGTGTCAAACACATTTCTCAAATAATGCGCGGAAATTCAAACTGTGTACCTAAATTAAATAAAAATTCCAGAATCAATGACGAACAACTATAATTTTTCATGCGCCAGTATGTTCAATTGTTGCAAATCGAAATTAAAATAAAATCTTTGATAAGTTACCTCCTTGGTTGCCATGATATGTTTTACTTCAGTTTTCACAGTAATTCATTTGGCCGCTAAACACGCCAGTTATGGATTTTCATACTAACTTTGCTGGCCGCATCGTCACTTGTTTTTTTTACCAGTACAACATTTTCGATTTATCTCGATGAAGGTTGTCAATCTTTGCCATGCGGCATTGTTTGCCCTGAAGAAAACGGCTCGAAACAATATACAGTCAGATTTTTATGCTGCCAAACTCAGACCAACAAAAAAGGATAGACGGAACGCGCTGAACATCAAAAGTGAAGCCACAAAACTATGCTCCTCCAAGTAAACACACAGGCTCACGCACACGCCTACATTAAAAAAAACTATGCTCATCGCTCCTAGTACGTCACGAGTCGTCGTCTAGTAAACATCAATAAAAAAAATAGAATTATGCCTTCTTGTGTAGTGAAACTTGTAAAAACAATAGAAAATCACATAAAAAGTCTCACGGAATCACTTTTCACTTGTACGTACTTGAAATAACATCGTTTTTTTTATTTTTTTTAATGAATTTTAGGTTACTTGGAACAAAAAACCTCAACGAATAAACGAATGAAAGCAGTGACATAACGTGTGAGGGTTGCCATAATGTGATTTCAAATCCCATTCGATTAAACCGATTTTAATTATGATTTCTTATTACGAGTTATTATATTCGTTTTCTTTTTTTATTTATTTACTAGCTGCCCCGCTCCAGCTTCGCACGGGTAGCACTAACTACCTACCCTACCCTACCTACCTTACCTAGCCTGCCCACCCTACCTACCCTACCTACCGTACCTACCTACCATACCTACCCTACCCTACCTACCTTACCTAGCCTACCTACCCTACCCTACCTACCCTACCTACCGTACCTACCATACCTACCCACCTACCCTACCTACCATACCTACCCTACCTACCCTATCTACCTACATACCTACCCTACCTACCTACATACCTACCTACCTACCTACCCTACCTACACCTACTTTACGTTTAAACCTTCCCTTGAGGATAACAAACACAACAAAAAAAGAATTGGCCTAATTGGTCCAGGCGTTGTTGAGTTATGCGCTTACCAACACATTTTGCGATTCATTTTTATATTATAGATATTTTAGATTTCCAAGTAATACCTACTGAATCTAAAAGTAAATGAATAGTAGCTGTACGCAATAGCGATGTAAATTTTTTTGTTTTTGTTTTGGAATTTAAGTCCTTAACAACCCGTCCAACGCGGCCAACCCGTCTTTCTTTTCATACAAACGCTCGTACGTGATTATGGCGTTGTAACACATCTTTCTTTGAATCTTTTGAACTAATAGGTATCTTGTGCACTATATCTATGAAACTTGTGCACTATATAGGTTTCTATGAAAACAAAAAATCAAAATTGGGAAAAACAAATTCAGTATAAGCCTCCAAAAATCGCCTTTTTTGCACTAATTTTACCTGAACTTTGGCCGTTCATAATGTACTCATAAATTGTAAAAATAAAGAAAACATTTGCATAGAAATCTTGCAAATGTAATGGAGATTCTAAATAACACACATTTATTTCACAAACTTGTAAGGCTTACTGAAAAACACGTATTTCCTGCAACAAGTTTTTTGACATTTCCGCACTAAATTTTTCGTTCAATGATATCGCGTTCTCACTTGCTGGGTAGTCAAGAAGGCGGTATGAGGTGCGCGGGGGACGAGTCGTGCGGGGTCAGGGCGGGTGAGACAGGGGAGTTGAATGACGGACGATCGCCGGTTGCGCGCCCGCTCTCTCGGCTCTCGGAATTGTTACTTGTTAGTAGGTATTGAATTTTTTGACTACGCGGACGTAAGTGTGTATCGTACTACTACAATTGCATTTTATTTGGTGAATTCTGTTTTACCTACTACAACGATCTTGCTTTTTCATACCGGACACTGATTATTCTTTCGAAAGGTTTAGTGAAAATAACGAAGAAGAGTTTTTGTTACTTTGTTCTTTGGACGCCAAAGGGATTGTTCTATGAAAAGATAGATAAAAATCCAACCTTTTGGTCAGATGATAAAATATTGAAGCTGACGCAGTTTTACTTCAAATGAGTTGATGCCAGAATTTATTGACCCACGTTTCCCACGCAAACTGCCACTGAGAGATAGATTCTAAAGTTACTTCTTTACCAGCTATCTAATTGCGTAAAACGTTTTCGTAAACGATTCCGACTAAATCTGTTTCATTTTGACAGTTCAACAACATTCATTGCGTTATTTACTTTGTTGAGCAGATTTTTTTTTTCGAACTTATGTAGCAATGGTTTAGCAATTTGTTTCAAACCGATCCAGATCGGCTTGAAACAAATTGCTATGTGACGGGCATTACGCAATTAGGATGCAGTACTGACCGGACTGGACTGACTGGAGTACCGACCGTTTTAAGTGACAATGAAGTTTATGATTGCATCTATGAGCAGAATGTAGCCGACAAGCTTCCTAGTTTGTGTCGTGACTCTTTTTTGGCCTCTATAAATCTAAGTCATAAGTCAGGTAAAAAAGAGGGACCTACGTGCAACTTTATCCTTGAAGTAACTGCAAGCATAAGAAAGGTGCTTATAAACCAAAATCGAGTGTTCATTAATTGGACATCCTGCCCAGTGAGGGACTTCACTCTTGTGACCAGGTGCTTCAAATGTCAACAGTATGGACATGCTGCAAAGACTTGTCGGGAGGCTAGCCATACGTGTGGACATTGTGGAGAACAAGGTCATCAGGCGAATGAGTGCACTAAACATGCTGAACCGGCACATTGTGCAACATGCTTGCGATTTAAAAAACCGAGCAACCACAAAACAGGCGATCAAGAATGCCCTGCAAAGAAATTAGCTGAGACAAGATACATAAATTCTATAGATTATAATGAGGTCGTGTAAGAGCGCCAAGTCTTTTTTTTAATTAATGTTATTTAAGTACTTACTGTAATATTGCCCTTTACACATAAAAATCGTTTTAGTTTTTATATTTCGCATTAATAAATAAACGTGCAATCATCACTTTTTGTTGACACGGTAAAATTTTCTGTACCTAAGTATAATAAAGTTAAGGCGACCTATTTAAAATTAATGTTAAATTGCAATAATCATAATAGCAAAAAAGTAGCATAGGTAATAGTTTTTTTCTTAATTTTAATGAAAACATAAATTATAATTATAGTACATAAATCATTTTAATATTTTGTGGTAATCATAGATCAAACTTATGTATAAGCACTTGAGTGAGATACCTGAGATACAGGTTTATTCCTAGTTCAGGTAGAATCCAATTATTATATACCTTAACCTATAGTTTAAGGCCCTACTTGTAAAATATTTATGTAAATCAATTATTTCAATAAACAATTTCAACTTAATTTCAACTTAGTACTGAAAACTGTTTGTAGGTATGTTTGTGTTCGGAAATCGGAATCTTCTCGACTACCGCTTCTTGGTTTTATGCATTGTTTATAAAGTGTAACACAGTTCTATAAAATAAAAAATATAAGTACATACCCAACTGTATGCTACGGTATTTTAGTACCATTTCATTTACGTACGGTACATGCATTGTTTACCAGTCCGTTACCTAATTTCAGAAATACAGACAGACTGGATAGATAAATAATGTATTCTGCTTGTACCTACTGCTACTCCATAGGCAGAACCGGTTTGGGGCACATCGGTTGGAAGGTTTCAAAATTTATAACGGACATAGGTAGAAAATAATATTTTTTGTGTTTTTACATAAACCTAAGATTTCCATGTAGTCAAAAATAGCGCTATATAAATAATAAAAAACACAAACACATATTCGGGGCCAAGCGCTACGTCCGTACTAAACAGAGTAAACTTAAAAAAATGACAACCCTTTTTACACACACATAGATAAAAAGGTGGCTTCACTTTTGATGTACGTCGCGCTCCGTCTATCCTTTTTTGTTGGTCTGAGGCTGCCAAATTCATAAATTATTGGGTTATTCCGTTCATCCTTCCGGCCTAGTTGGATAAACAGAATTCATATGCTTAGTGTGGATTCTCGGACAAACGTTTCCGAGTATCCATCTTAGGGGGAATTTTTTGGGGTGGATAAACGGAATAACTCAAATTATTGAGAACAAACGATATTTTTAGATATAAATATATGTATCCCTCACATTAACCATACATTTTTCGAGCGTGATGTATAAGTTTAATCCGGAGTAAAAATTTTGCTAGATTTAAGTGCCAGTTTCTCGAACGCAAATGAGCTCAAAATATATGAGCCAAACTGTAGAGCGCGCGAAAACTGCTGCGATTGGCTGTCGATAAATCATTCAAGTATTCAACCAATCATAGCACTTCACGCGCGTGCGATCATTTTTGTTCGAGAAACTGGTCCTAAGTTTAGCTGATGTAATGTTTGCAGCGTACAGTTGCGAGGTGTGTGCCAAGACCTTTCACTCGGAGGTGAACCTGAGGCGCCATCTGGAGACGCACACGCTGGACCGGCCGCGGCGCTGCATGTATTGCGTGTCGGCGCGCGCCTACGTGCGCGGCGAGCAGCTCATCAGGCACGTGCGCAAGCACCACCCCGCCGTCTTCAAGGGACACCTGCAGCACGTGCGCTCTGTGCTCGTGAGTCTCGCGTACAGTGTTATGCAGTCAGTCGTGGAGCACATTATCCGAAACGTCACAACATTACCTTAATTGAATTGCCAGTCCCAAGAAAAAATTGCATGTGACTTCCACGAACACGTCTTTATGCCACCTGTGGGAACATCACATTATTATAGGCTCAATAAGCTATGCAACTGTACTGTCAATCCCAAATTTATTTCTCTTTCCAGGGCAGCAATAATTCAATGGAAAGAGTGAAGAAGTCTGAAATAGAATCAATACTGAACCTGCTAGATGTGGAGTCGGATCGTATTCTGCAAGGCTATAGCGGGGCAGGCGTGCTCTACGGCGGCATGCAAGACGACCAGAGCAGTTCCAGTAGCGAACTCCAGAATAAAGTAAACTAATAATACAATACTCTTTCATCATCATCATCTGCCTAGCCCTTTTCCAACTATGTTGGGGTCGGCTTCCAGTCGGCTGAATATCAGTATTTACATGAGCGACTGCCTATCGTACAACCCAGTTACCGGGTTATACGATACGTCCTGGCAAGTCTGGTTGTAATTGTAATTCATTGAGTAATAAATACAATTTTATATTCCAGAAAGGAAACTTGGCCCTAATGTCAGAGGAAGAGCTCACAGAGAATTTGAAGATGTTACTTTCACAGCTTATTGATGAGGAGACACTCGATTTGTTTGGTTGGCCGGATGAGAGCGTGGACGTGGTATGTTCATTTATATGTTACACTTATTACATTTATGCGATACTGAGGATACTATATTATAAATTCCTTACTGGACTTGTTTACACAGATATTAGAAAAAGTCATCGAGCAGTGTGGAGCTAAACCTGCGGACCGCGAGAAATGGACGCGAGTGCAGCGCCTGCGCGAAAACTCTAAGCACTTGTTCTTATATGTGATCGAAGACAAGAACATCGCGCGCATGCTCGACACACACACGATAGATCAAATCGTCAAACATATCCTCAAACAAGTCAGCGCAGATGACACCAAGGAAAGTATCTAGTAAGTTGATACTGATATTCTAAAGTAGTACGGTTCACACCTGATAAGCGCGCAGGAGCAAGCGCACGCACAGTATAGCAAATGCGCAGGCTCGAAATCGATTTGAACTCATCGGAAGCATACATCCCGCACTATGCACGTCCTTTAAATATAAAAATAATAAATTAATATTTTATTTACAATACATATTAATTACATTTATAAATATTTTTATAAAACACATTAAATAAATTGTGGTCCCGGTGGTCAGCCGGTGTCAGGAACAGGGTCCAAGCTACCGGTGGTTAAGGCTCCAGGGGTTATTCAATTAATTTTTAATATATTTAAATGAATATTTTTATTTAATTAACTAAAAAATTATTATAATATTGTGCAAAACTGTCAGTTCTTCTTACATCTTAGACAAAATGCTATTTCGTCTGGGGTGGTGTGCGGAAAACTGTGAATCGTACTTTACAAACTGTTTCTTCTGAAAGCTTTAGCAAATGTCTGCTGCTGCAATTTTTGTACCAAATTTTCAACTAACTGGTAATCGGCTTATAGCCGAGGGTATTTTTATATGGATACACAAAGATGTTATCTTAATATGATCTTTTGTTGCAATTAAAGCTTAGTTGTAAATTAAAGTAAAATGTTATTATGGATACGTAAAATTTTATTTTAGATTTATTAATAAAACTAAAGACATTTTTATACGGTTTTTTAAATTGAATTATATTTGTTATACTTACATAATTATACATTATATGCAAAAGAGACATCAATAAAATATGCAATCAGATCAGAATTACTTTAAGGTAGTACATAAGCTTATTTCTTTTAAAAGTGTGCATTCTAAGTTGACAACGTCGCAATAAGCTGTCAAATATTTAACTGTGTTACTGTCTGGAAATATATAAATGAATAATTCTGAAAGTTGTTGTTTAGTTAAAGTATTTGACAGCTATTTGCGACAGGACGTTGCTAGCTTTACAATGCTGTGCACAAAATAAACCCATTTTGGTAAATTTTCTTACCTAATTGTGAGAAAGCTATAAGTAAATAAAATATAGTTCTGTTTGATTTATTGGAGAACTGAAGTTTTCGTAGGCAAAACTATTCCCGTCACAGTGCCTGTTAATAGTGTGATCACATTAACGCTCTTGACATATTTTTAATTTCGCCTTGGGACAGTTGGGACATAATGAAGACAAAATAATTCAATTTCGTGCACAGCCTCTTAAGTGCCTCTTGTGAAATAAAATATTTTCCCTGATCAAAACTTATTGTTGCCAATTATATAATTATTAAATATTTAGATAATGTTTAAGCTCTACATGCATAATTCTTCCTGATCGAAGTAATGGATGCTTTCCAAAAACAAAAGAATGCAAATATTTGCACATCATATTAATTTGTACTTACACACATAATATTCAACAACATCTATACTATTATTAGTATCATTATAATACTTACTTATATTATTTGTGGTAATATATAATTAGGGTTTGTATCAGTATATTGTTAGTATTTAATTGTTACTGAGGTTTTTAGTGTTGACAACACTATTCTATCCTTTATACGTTTTGTTAACTTACTTACCTTATATTAGTATGATCATTGACATTTGTGAAATTGTCGCTCTAAAGTTTATGAGAAATTAGTTTACTTTCAATTTCAGTTGAATTTACTTCCTTAGTCGGTCACGAAGGATCTCAATTCAAATCAGTACCTACGTATTTTTTTTACGTTCCTGGTATACAAGCTATTTTTTTCGCTGATCCTTCGATCCTCGAGAGGTATTTAATTTTCTACATTATAACATCAGTCCGCTTCAACTTGCGTCTGACTATGCGCCACAGTTAGCAACTCACGCGTTAGAGCCACAATGAAATACATAATCACGTCACCTATGTCCTATAACTTTTAAATAAATCAAATTGGTACTTTTTCTGTCCAGCTGATGATCATTATAGACAGACCGAAAATATTTCTTATTTCCGCCGAAAACGAAATTCGGTCCGATTTGCATTTTTGGTAATTCAAGAAAACCGAAAACGAAATTCGCTCGGTCTATGATAAATACAATACGTTATGGCGTTATTTATCAGTAAATACCGTTTTTTTGTACAAAACAAAATTATTTTACTCTGTTTCGTTTCACTATTAACGGAGTCTACATTTAATATCAAGCTTTGAAGATGACAAGAACCGCTTGACTTTGCACAATTTAGAATTAAACTAAAAAATTGTTTATAGCAATTTTGCGCTACAATTTTGGGGCAACCATGGTTGCTGGGCGTTTGATTGTATACACAAGGTGGGGCAAAAGTAATGTGATATCTGAATTGGCTGCCATTTTGTTGAAAAATAAATAAATAGGCTCTGTGTTCACGGATAGTTTAATATTTTTGACATTAGGTACGTCCAAAAAATGGTATCGGTCAAATTACCACCTCTTGAGTTGATCCCCATCTGTGCTCGTTGTACGGCATTTACCTAACGGCATAACCTCCAAATTAGCAACTTTTTCTTCATGTTGACTTTTAAGACTGGCAAGGTTTGTGGTTTGTTATTGAAAACGCAAGATTCCAAAAAGAGTCCGCAGGTGCCGTCATATCTGGCCATCTGTCCGGCCGGTTCAAATCTCCAAAACGTGAGATCAGTCTAGACATGGGCGTTTTCGTATTTAGTTGCTAACGGATATGTAACCGATATTCAGTTTTCATATCGATATCGAAAACCGTTTTCAGATATCGATATCAGTAGTACGATTTGCTCCCTGATATCGAGTAGCCGCCGGAAAGTTGCTAACTTATGGAATATTTGTTGTAACTAAATAAATAGAAACTAGACCTTATTGCTAGCGCGTTAGGATATAGATATTACGCACGCACTATTATTAACCAAATAACCAATAACTAGCCGAAGTTACGTAATATTCGCTTCATCACTTTTACGCCAGTAAAACATTGAATGGTAAGACAGAGACAAAGCGAATAAAAACCGTCGATGTCATATCGCTCGTGATGTGAAGTTTGCGTTTTGTTCGTTATTACTTATTCGACATTATTCGTAGTTCGTTCTCGTTGTTGCGCTTTGGATAAGCCATAGCTCGATGAAGTTTTTGTGAAAACGGTTATGTATATTTAGATATCGATATGGTATGATAATAAACACATATCCGATATAAGTTACGTTTTGATATATCGAACCCATGCCTAGAGATCACTGGTCATCAAATTGGTGTCTCATAATCTGGTCGTTGCCAGAGCTATGTGACTGTGTGTATCGCTCCATTATATTGTTAACTAATTTTCTATCTGTCTAAAACATAAGTTTCAAATCACAATAACAATATGGCGCCATTTGCAAAACATATGCCACACAGCCACAATGATTATGACATTGCTTTTGCCCCACCCTGTATTATAAATTTATAATCTTCCACAAAATGTTATTATTAAATATTAATTTTATTTCAATGATTGAAAAGCATTGTGAAAATTATTGTACACTTACTACGTTATAGTTAAAAAAAAATTGTTAAGGTAGGACTCTCACGCCCCTAACACGCGCAGCGCACAGTGAAGGCTTCCGTAGTTGATGAATATTTGCGCATGCGCAGTATTGAGTTTTTCGATCGCAAAAATAAGTTTGTATTTATTTAAACTCTTCGCACTCAAAAAAAGGTACAAAGGCGGAATTAATGCCTTAGGCATTCTCTACCAGTCAACCAAGGGTGGTGAAGAGATGCTAGGTGATCTGATTGACAGGAACAAAGAGAAGAAAAAAAAGCATATAATATATCCTATACATAATGCATTATAGATAAAACAGGTAAGTATTTCAGTATTTTTCGAAAAAACTATGAATTACAAACTAATTTTTGCGATGAGATGAGACTGCATGGCGCTTCGGGGACTGGCGGCGTGAAGATTGTTAAAAGCTTTATGTATATAGGTAGGTACCTACGTATTGGGTAACAGCGCAGTTTTATATTGATAAACAAACATTGATGTTTTATTATGTGGATAAGGTTGGTTATGTCAACACAAAATAAATATTTAAATATTATCGACGAGAGTTTTATTTCGGCCTCAACCCTAACACCCAGTTTTTGGAATGATAATTCGTCAAATAGTGGCCATTGGTGTAATCTCAAATTAATCGCTTGTCTAACTTTGCCTAAGCCTAACCGAAAACGACTCGCTCGAATACGCGATCTTTATCTGAATTATGAGGTAGGTACTTGGTACCTACACTACTCACGCAACTTGATTGATCGCGAGAGTATGACTGTCCTATGACAAATGAATATTAGTAATATTCATACAAACGACCGCGACGACCGCACCTACTTAGGTAGGGCCTGCTGTTCAACAGTGAACCATGAAAAAGTTGCACATTCAAATCTCAACTGTTTCTAAACATAGTAAAGTTTTTTTTACTAAAGGACTTGTCATATATCTGATTTTAATTTTGGATATTAATTTTAGACCCAAATGTAACAAAATATGATAAGTATATTTAAGTTTTTTTAAAAGATGGGAAATGGCTCACTGAGTCCACCGCGTGGGACACTGAACCGGGGGCTAAGTCAACAGTGAACCAATATGTACACAGTGAACCATCCTATTTGTTTTACTGTAAATTATGTCTATAAATGCTACAAAACTCAAGGTAAAGCAAGAAAACGTCTTGTATATGTTACCAAGTAATTAAACTTAAATGTTTTTAACAATATCTTAGGCTTACAGAGAACAATTTTTTGCTCAGCCAACTTAATAGAAACGGAAAAAGGAAAGTTCAAAAGAAAAAGCATCAAAAATTTAAAAAGGGAAGTTCAGAAGAGATAGGTTAATTGGAAATTTGTACGTTGCTGTTCGGCGACTGCTGCCGTCTACCTTGGGGTTCGGTAATATATATTTTATATAATTTTTTGTAACCATTGCAATATCTGGCTCTAAAGGCTCACAAAACGTATAATAAGTGGTACACAGTGAACCGGTTCACTGTTCAAACCACATTCGTGGTTCATTGTGTACTACACCTTCGAATCAACATTTAAGGTTATGTTAAAAACAAACCAAAAGAGATACAGTAGTAACTTCAGTTTTATGCGATACCCCAATAAACACTGCAGTAAGTTTAATAAATGTCACACAGAAAAACTATACCTGACAGAAGTAATAAGAAAAGATAGTTCTTACGTTTTATTTTGTTTTGTCGCCGAAATTTATAATACGGTCTGTCACACGGGCATCTTTAGCGCTAGCTCGCTCCCGACTGGGGAGCGGGCGGCGCGGTAGCAACTTGTACTTTCGTGTCCACTGGCACGGTTTGGCAACGTCGCGTTTATAATGTAAGAAGGGTGGCCACGTAAACCGAAAATCTCACCCTACTCGCGCGATTTTCGGTTTACGTGGCCAGAGCACTTTTTGGGTTTCTTTCTAGAATCCATTTTGTAGCGTTATCTCTAAAACTAACCTTACAATTGAATCCGATAGAGAATCAAACGGTTGTTAATAGCTCGGTTGGGCTCACCGTGGACATCACTATGCAAGTATTAATATTGAACACTAGCTAACCCGACAGACGTTGTCCTGTCTTAATTTTTCTAATTTTCATAAGAACCTCCTGACAATAACAAACAACAGAAAAAGAATTAGCGAAATCGGTCTAGCCGTTCACGCGTGGTGGCGTGACCTAGGGAAATAGAGATTTATTAAAAAACAAAGTCGTCAGCCGCGTCCGTCTGTCTGTTCGCGATAAACTCAAAAACTACTGCATCCATTTTCATGCTGTTTTCACCAATGGATAGACTGGTTCTTGAGGGAGGTTTTAGTATATAATAACCGAAATCCATGCGGGCGAAGCCGCGGGCATCAGCTAGTTTAAAATAAAATAAACTAATCCCGACCAGAAAATCAAACCCAGGACCTCACGCTCGCCAGTCGCGCTAGCGGTCAATAGACCAACGAGGCAACCCAATGATACTGGATGACCCGGGGATCGAACACAGGACCAGGGGGCTAAGTCTACTAATTTACAAACTTATCAATGGTCTCGCAATGATAAGTTTTTGACAGATATGCTATACAAAATCTGTCAAGAACACAGCATTGCGAGACCACTGACACGATTGTAAATTAGTAGAATTGGCCCCCTGACGCTTAGCAGTCGTGATGGCGCGTGCGATCTCGTGTGCTAAGTCTGGTGTCCAGATTGGCCATTCGAGAACCCGCCCGGCAATCAGGAGAGATTATTATTATTAATTTAATTGAAAATGGCTTCTCAAGAAGAATTGTATGGTAGGACGCGCGATTGTTTCAAGAACGAGAACAATCTTCTCAGACTGAGTCTCGACGTGTCGCGAGATCGTATTCCCTAGTTACCGGTACCTCACCTATTGTTATGACACATTTTTCACAGTGAGTAAAAAAACAAGTACGAGTCGGACTCTCACACGAAGGGTCCGATACTGTAAGATAACGTGTCAATCAAAAAACGCCGAAAAAAACAAGTTTCCCCATACAATAAACTTACGTTTTTCGGCTTTCCCTATAATTATTAACTATCATTAATTTTTATTATTTGTTGTCACCTATTGAGTACGGTTCATGAGATACAGCCCGCTGACAGACCAGACGGACAGCGGAGGCTGACCACCTATAGTAATAGGGATAGTGTTTGGCAGCATTCGGGCACCTTAAAAAACGTTCGAAAACTGGTCAACGTCATAAACTTTGTACCTACCTTAGCGTGGCTAACAGAAGAATTTAGCTGGGCTGGTTTTTTTGAGGAAAATTACTTTCCAACAAATAGAGCAACAATTCTCAAACTATTTGATGTACATACTATTTCCACGGCAACCAATGAACACAACTGACATTGACGTATCTCAATTACTGACATTCTCTGACATTGAAAGAAGTGAATGGAAAGTGGACTTGAAGTGGAAGTGTAGGTGTGTGAGTGTATTGTATTTGTATTGAAAATGCGTTTGCATGTAGTGATTGATATTGATTGATTCTGTGATATTGATACCGTGGTCAGAGATACAGAGCTACCTATAAAAATTGTTTTATTTGAAAGTTTAAAATTACTTGTATAAATACAATCACACGGAACGGAATAAGAATATTGTGGTAACATGACGACAAATGTTCCTCTTGTTGTGAGACTATTGGCTTCTTCAGTATCAGTGGCCAACAGGGCTGGAAAAATTGTTCGTGATGTTATGAGTAAAGGAGAACTGGGAATAGTTGAAAAGGTTTGTGGTCTGATTTATAGGTAATATAAAACGAAATAAAAATCACGTCTACGTTAAGTTGTGTAAAGAAAGCAATACCTACTTAATGGGGCCAAAGTTCACAAAATAAGTACCTACCATCATTACATAAAGAGTAATTTTTTTACTTGTTAAGTAAATAAGGAACATAAAAACTAACAGAAACTACAATTTCAGGGTAAAGATGACTATCAAACAGAAGCTGACCGATCTGCTCAGCGTTGCATTGTTGCATCACTTGCAGCACAGTATCCCAATGTGAATATAATTGGTGAAGAGGATGGCTCTGATAATGAGGTACACAATTTCAACATTAAAACAAACCTAATCATTTTCGACATATTTCATGCACACTTAGCCTGCCTTACAGCTTGTGACTAATGACTTGAGACACAATCCGTAGTAATATTATAAATTCGAAAGTCACTCTGTCTATGTTACCTTATCAGCCTAGACCACTGAACGTTTTCAATCAAATTGTACTAGGAGATAGATGGCATCCCAAGAAGGACATACACTACTTTTTGTCTGAAAAATAACCCTAAGGGGTTGAAAGTGTAGGTATGGGAAACCTATCATTTTTTAAGTTAAATGCGAAAGTGAGGTGCAAATGCATTGGTGCAAGCGGGCCATATGGTATAATACATACATAGTTAACTTTTTTTGACTGAGTTAAACTTGTGTTACCTGTATGTCCATTGTCCAACCTAGTTATTTTTTAATTTCATGTTATGTAGGTATTTTAAACTGGTTTAATTTTTATCTGTAATTTAATTGTTGTTCTACTGAATCTCAGACTAGGGTACTGAATCAATATTTTATCATGATAATTTGATAATGTGCAGAAGGAGAAGAAGCCCAACTTGTCAAAACCATCAAATAAAATTTAAAATATATAGGCTGTAAGGAACATCAATGGGCAATCTGTTACTGTGAATTCAGTTTGCTTTTATCATTATAAAATAAAATTCATCACAAAAATCGAGCAGTGCCTCCTATACTATGTATAGGTTTGCAGTGCAACAGCACAACTCTACATGCTACTAATGTAGTTCTTTTGAAATGTGCTGGAAGGCTCTGATAAAAAAAATACACCTGCAGATTATTGTTAATTTTTAAAATTCAATATTTTTGTAGTCCAGCTGTATTTTAAAGCAATTTAAAAATGATAAATGTCTGTCATAATACTTGAAATTAACCAGGTTTTCCAGATCATTCAGTATTAAACACCTGGGCAGTGGGCCTTGAGCCAGTAACAAGCTGAGCTACCTCCTTTAGTTTATTGTGCTATAAACAGCTTTCATTTTTAGACATATTATGATTATTAAATTGTGTATATGTGAGAGTCAAGGTTAAAAAAATAATTGTTCTCTTAATTGTTTTGTGAATGGCACTTCAATCCACACAGCTCAGTACCTCTCAAGAAGTTGTATTTTATTTATAGTATTATATAGTAAAATATGTATTTGTCACTTTAGGGTGATGTTGCCAGTGACTGGTTAATATCTGAAGCAGACAAAGATGTGTTATCTTTGGAGTGCCCTGTTCACCTTCAGAGTGTCAAAGAGGAGGATATAGTTGTCTGGGTTGATCCTCTTGATGGCACCTCTGAGTACACTCAAGGTAAAGACTGTTTTTATTTTATACATAGTCAGTTTCATCTCCCACAGCAGAGCGCCGTAAGCGCCCTATTCTAGTTCATGGAAGAGACGTCATTCGTCATTCGTCACAACACTAAGTTGTAGTGTGTTTGCTGTTATATTGAAAATATTTACATTTCCAATTTTACACCTTCATAAGTCATACCAACACCCTTCTGTTGTAACATGCATTGTCATAAATCTATATTTTAATGTCTGAAATTATTTATTACAAGTATGTAAAATAATTCTAGGTGCACTAATGTTGAAGAAAGATCCATGGGAAAGATGGAAAATGTACATAACTCATCCTTTTATAAGTGTGAAGTGGTATTTAAGTTTGCTCCAATCAAATTATGGTAAATTGAAGATTTGCATAGGTTTTTGAGCTTTAGTTGTTTAGAATGCACTGTAGTACTTAGTATGGACACAGTGGAACATGGTCAAGAATTTCGTTTTTATGTATGTATTGTATATATTAATCGGATAAAATTAGGTACCCTAACCAATGTAATAATTAAACTAACTTGATATTTTATGTTTTTATTTCTGGCTGTACAGAAAACCTGATTTCATGTTCTAATTACTTCCTATATATACCTAATTAAATAATAATTGAAATCGAAGAAATTGCATGTTGCATGGGTGTTGGAATGAATTTATTATAAAAAATAATTTGTAAATTGTTACAGGATTTCTTGAACATGTGACTGTTTTGATTGGCATATCGGTCAATGAAAAACCAGTGGCTGGTGTAATTCATCAGCCGTATTACAAAACCATGTTGGGAGGGGAGAAGATAATAGGCAGAACAATATGGGGACTACAGGAAGTAGGTGTGGGAGGGTTCACCCCTGCGCCTCCACCTGATTCCCTCATCATTACTACCACCAGGAGTCATTCCAATCCACTGGTTGAGAAGGCATTGCAAGTCATGAATGCTGCACAGATACTTAGAGTCGGTGGTGCAGGTTATAAGGTGTGAATTTGAGTGCTTTTGATTACATTTTGCTCACGTGTTTCTAACGAAGTTTTTTTAGCTCACTTGCGAGGAAAAAATCATCACATTACAAAACTTAATCATTTTGTGAGAATTATTTGTGAGTGGCTTGCGGAGATTTTATTCGTGAGTCGTTCCTTCGCATTTTGAAGGAGAGGCACTGACTCGAAAAAAATACAGGACGTATCATTTCAAAAAGATTTTTCATTGTATTGTTGAGAAGTAAGACAACAACCAATTTTGCGCATTTATGCATATATGTAGGTACACATAAAAGACGGAGTCATTAACAACAATACTTTTATAGGTTCTGCAACTACTAGAAGGGAAGGCGTCAGTTTATGTGTTTGCCAGTCCTGGCTGCAAGAAATGGGACACGTGTGCACCAGAAGCGGTCCTGTCAGCCGCCGGGGGAAAACTGACTGACATTCTTGGGGACTTCTATAAATACGGTGGGGCAGAGTTGCACCCAAATAAAACCGGAGTGTTGGCGGCTGTTTCTAAAGACTTACACAGTTACGCATTGAACAGAATACCGCAAGAATTAAAAGATACACTTGCTAGTAAATAGCAATATTCTGCAAAATAATTTTATGACACTAAAAACCGATCATATTAAATGTAAATAAAACCATTTTGATGCCCTTCGTATTGTTAATATACTTATATTAAAAAAAAAGACAATAACTGCTCTAATTAATCAAATTAAAATAAGATATTAACATAAATTGACCATATTTTGTTACTTGAAAATTGTGTATTATGACGTACTGTGAATCAATACTTTGGTTTATTAAAGCTTGCTTTTATACTTTTGCAACATTTTTCTTAATTCCCTCCTGAGGATTTTACCAGAGGCGTTTTTAGGTATATCTTTGAGAAATATCACTCCGCCTCGTAGATGTTTCGCTGGTGACACCTGATAAAGAAATTCATATCTTAATACTTTGCACTAATATTTTTTATCAATGTTTTATCGAGAATAATGTTCATATCTTATACAAATATAAAATATAACATCACGTCTGTAATCTCCGAAGTGTTAGACACAGGTGTTATGTTTAAGTCCCATGTAATAAATAGGGGACCAAAAAATACCATCATAAATGTTGTTAATATTAAAGAATGTAAATGGTTAATAAAAACTATAACTGGAAATACCAATG
This sequence comes from Lithophane socia, assembly GCA_947522985.1. NCBI lineage: Eukaryota > Metazoa > Arthropoda > Insecta > Lepidoptera > Noctuidae > Lithophane > Lithophane socia. The sequence goes on along the minus strand of OX383270.1, from coordinate 9,367,352 downwards.
AAAGCTTATGTAAAATGGGTGACGTAGTATTAATATTAAAACAACATTAGTACTTTGGATGCAACGAATTCGACGAGGTCTTTTTCTGTGACGGTTGAGTTTGGCTGCGCTACCACAAACGCTAGCGGCAGTTCACCGGCGGCCTCGTCCGGCAAGCCCACCACGCCCGCATCGGCCACCCCGCTGTGCTGCAGGAGTAGCGCTTCTAGTTCCGCAGGCGCAACCTAAACAAATATTTCCGATTTTATAAACTTTCAGTTGCGTCCAGGAACAAATTATTCTACGGAAAACTTTTGGTACAAATAAGATACAATAGTCCTTGACGACCAATTGAATATGAATTAATTCCGGTCACAAACAAATCTAATCATTTAGCGGTAAAAGTTGGTACCTACGAGGTGCATTCAATAAGTACCTAGCCTCATCGCCAGAGGGCGCTGTAGTTTCAAAAGAGTTTTACCACAGTGTAGCACATTCTTTTTTAATTCTTTTTTCAAATTTTCATTCCAATCCCTTCATTTGTTTTAATTTGACAACTTATCGAAGCGAACGTGTCGATCGGTTTTACAAAAATGGAAAAAGAGCAATATCGTTCGGTGATTCGATTCCTATTTTTGGAAGGGAAAACGCGCATCGAAATCAAAGAGCGCTTGGATGCTGTGTACGGTGACTCTTTTTCATCGATGGCCACCGTCAAGAATTGGTTCAACGAGTTTGCACGTGGCCGTACGTCGGTTTTTGATGAACCACGTCCAGGTGCACCGAAAACAGCTGCTACGGAGGAAAACATTAAAAAAATCCATGATCTCGTATTGGCAGATCGCCGATTGAAGGTTCGGGAGCTAGCTGAGACTGTAGGCATTTCAGAAGGAACAGTGCATCATATTCTTCACGAGGAACTCGGCATGAGAAAGCTGTCGGCGCGATGGGTGCCGCGTTTACTCACACCAGAAAACAAGCGCAACCGTGAGACCACATCGGAGTAAAGCGGAATCCAGCGGAGTTTTTGCGTCGTTTTGTGACCGTCGATGAAACCTGGATCCACTGGTACACACCAGAGACCAAGGAGCAATCAAAACAATGGATCCAGACCGGGGAACGTGCTCCAAAGAAGGCGAAAACTGTAAAATCGGCCGGAAAAGTTATGGCCACCGTTTTCTGGGATTCACAAGGTGTGATCTACATCGATTGCCTCGAGAAGGGTAAAACAATTACAGGGCTTTACTATGCCGATTTATTGGGCCGATTCGACGCCGAATTAAAGAAAAAACGACCCCATCTGGCGAAGAAAAAAGTGCTATTTCACCACGACAACGCACCGGTTCACACGTCTGCCGTTGCCATGGCCAAATTGGTCGAATTACGCTACGAATTGCTGCCCCATTCACCGTATTCTCCAGATTTGGCCCCTTGTGACTTCTTTCTGTTTCCTAATCTGAAAAAATCACTCGCCGGGAATAGATATGGATCGAATGAGGAGGTCATCGCCGCCAGGATTTTGCAGAGTTTGACAAAAACTATTTTTCGGACGGGTTAAAAAAGTTGGAGCATCGCTGGGCTAAGTGTATCGAACTAAAAGGAGACTATGTTGAAAAATAAATTGCCACTTTTCCAAAATTTTCGTTTACTTTTTGTAGGCTAAGTATTTATTGAATGACCCTCGTATAACACAGCACTGATATTTATCAGCTGGCTATTTAGCCAGCTCATAAGAGGTATTCTCCGTATTAACTTTACCTGGAAGCCTTTGTATTTGATGAGCTCTTTTAGTCTGTCCACAATATAGAAATAACCCTCGGTGTCATAGTAGCCGATGTCTCCAGTTCTAAGGTAACCTTCGCTGTCCAGCAGCTCGTCACTGGCGGCGCGGTCGCCCATGTAGCCCTTCATACGCAATGGGGATTTGATCCAAAGTTCACCTTCTTGGCCCGGCCCTAACTTTTTTCCATTTTCGATATCAATAACCTGAAAAAATAATGCATCAAACAATCAATTATTGTTTTTGTTGTATTATGTCACCCTAAGAATGTGAGAACCGTTAGTTACGTCAATTACATTTTTACCAATGGCATGGGGTCTCAACTCGAACAAATTATAATTAGTCTTGAAAAAAAATCATAGATGGCAGCATCAGTAACCATTTTTGAAATTAACAATCACTAAAAAGCGTTAGCCGGCAAATTTTGTCTGAGGTAATATTAAGAAAAATCAAAACTTCTTTGTTTAATGCTGATTTATGTATTTACACTCATAAATTTCGTATTTACAACAAGAAACTTAAATTAAGCCGTTTACTTCAATTCGAACTATTAAAAATGATAAAGTAGCCATCTGCAAATCATTTTGTCGAGAGCTCTTTGCAATAGATGGCGTTTTACTCAAGTGATAACAGGGTTACTTTCACGTAAAAAAGGAAGAAAAACATCTAGGAGTCTTGCGTAGTATCTAGGCAAGACTCCTAGATGGCGTTGTAAAACTACAGTCTCTGGCAATTAGTGAGTCGCTGATGCTGCCATCAGTTAAAAAAATAGAGGAAGAAAAATAGCCAGCTCAATAGCCAGACTTAGGGTGGTGCCATTTCTTTGTATGGGATTGGGTATCTGTACGTAGTATTATAATATCTGTGCCAATGGATATTCAAACGTATCGATATAGAAATACCACATAAATTACTATGCTTTAAAATGACTTCGAAAGGGATTTCATTGCACGGCATTGAAACATGCGCCACGGGCTCCCGCGGCGGCATGCCGCGGCGTACTGCGGTAGGCCATGGCATGCCGAGGACCCCGGCGCTGGTTGTGATATACCGCGGGGCGCCCGCGCCGTGGCTAGGCGCTGGAATGCCGCGGTATCTAAGCGACTAGTGTGCGCTGACTGACGGCAAAATCCTTTGCCATCCCGTCCCGGTCTGCGTTGGCCTTTAGCTGCAATAATACTTATTTTTCCCACTTTGTCTATGTAGATGATGTTATAATAACTTCTTGTTAATATACATAGCAGGTAGTGGTAGGTAGGTATTATAATTTTTTTGGGGTAGGTAGGTACCACAACTAAAAAGTGAATAAAAACTTTTTACAAAAAAAAAAACAACCGACTTCCAAAAAAAACACTAAAAAAGTGAAAAATAACTTTAATTTCGGAAGTCGGTGTCTTTTCTTTTCAATTTTCGTTTTTGGCCACCGACTTCCGAAAATAAAGTTATTTTTCACTTTTTTAGTGTTTTTTTTGGAAGTCGGTTGTTTTTTTTTTTGTAAAAAGTTTTTATTTTTCACTTTTTAGTTGTGGTAACTACCCCACACAAATTCGTATACCGTTATCTGCTATGTGACTGAGTCAATTAACATGTCATCAACATACGCAAAGTGGGAAAAATACGTAATTATTGAAGCTAACTCAAAAACTACGCAAGCAAAACTAATAAAATTTATATGGGACCACCTCTGAAGCATGACCTACCAAACAAAAAAAGAATCATCAAAATCGATTCATAATTGGCGGAGTAATCGGGTAACATACACACAAAAAAAAAAAAAAACATACAGACGAATTGAGAACCTCCTCCTTTTTGAAGAAGTCGGTTAAAAACAAAAACTTTTTACAAAAAAACTACGGAATCCTTTTCCTTAAGACTTTTTCACTAAAAAAAAACTCGTCTCACAGCCTTGGGTGGGCGGTACTTGGGGACATTTGCACTATATCGATGAAAATTGGAAAGAAGGTCTATTATGTGCGCCGCTATACAATGGTGTAGCGAAATTACGAAAATAATTATTAGATTGAAATTCATATTACTTACTGGAAAAACGAAGCGGTAAAAATATTGGTAAACGAAAGCTATCATTCTATTGATTGGTACAGGTGGGCTGGGCACACAATTCTTGAACAAGTAACAATAACTTTGGTGATGAAAATACATAGTAGGATAGTAGGTAATTTGTTTTTTTTTCATAAACTTCCGAAATTATCACATAAGTCGGGTCTGAGTTTGGAAGATATATCTAATGAATTCAATTTTTAAGAATTATACTGGTAGATATCTGAAATGAAGAAATTCGTCATTTTTCCGCTGCGACTACGCACACTATTTGTATCATGTAACGTTAATGTGAACACAATCCAGAGGCTTTCACAGAAATTATTCGTAGTCATGTAATTTCGAAGCTATTACTAACCCCTAGTGCATATTGGGTACCTACTTCCAAAGTCAGCGATTTGATTATTTGAATGGTGCTCAAACCCGAAATTCTATTTTTCCTCTCAGATCTTTGGTACCTATACCTACAATCATCTCCAAACCGTCGCCATGCAGTGAAAACCTTGTGATTGCAATAAACGTCATTTTGCAGGGCAAGATAAAAATTGTCTGATAAATGGCCGTAATTGCCGTCTCCGAGGCTCTCATTATCTAATAGAAGGCATTAGAAGTGTGCACGTTCGTTCTAAATTGCAATCAGACGTTTTCTAAACAACAAATAAATTTCTTTACGAGGAACGCCGCCGCCGCGCCGCCGTGCTGCCGGGCGCGCGGCACCTTCGTTTACTGTCGCTCTCACTGTTTGAACACGTCAGCGGAGGCGAGCAAATATCGGTGCCGATCGGCGATTCGCATTAACTAGCCTTCTCCTGCTTTCGTTTGCTTGGTGGCAAGAGATGTTTTTAATTTGACAATTGAGAATATCTTATTAACCCCAATTTTCGCGTTCATTCCCAGCCGTTCCCGCGGGGATTGCCATCGGAGGCAAATGGGAATAAAAATTCCCAGTCGCCACCGGCGGTGACTGGGAAGTCATTGCCCCCACTTCAGTTTCGCTGTATTTATTAAGAAAACGAATTAAAAATATTATACCAAAACACCGTTAAATCATATTATTAGTAGTCATCAATCATATTATGTAGTATTCTGTCTAAGTTATCCTTTTGTCCCTGATAAATTTAATTAAGAAATTATTACTATGTCTTACTTGCCTAATTTAATTAATGTCTTTAAGAGTCCGTCTGTGATACAAAATACCAGTTTAAATGTTTAATTTTAACAAGTTTATTCATATCTAAATCAAAATGAAATAAAAATCAATGCACTGTCTTTTTTTAGAGATTAGAGGCAGGTTTAGGATAAGTTACCTCATCCTTTTATTCTCTACGATGGAGAAAGCAATGTATAGCGAAACTGAAGTGGGGGCAATAATTTCTCAGTCACCGCCGGTGGCGACTGGGAATGAACGAATTTTCGTCGACGTTTTTTCAATTACAATTTAATAATGTTATTCAAAACATAATCGTTGGCAAAAGTGGTGAGATATAAGTTGAAACCTTATAAATACAGATGAATATGCAACTAATTCCCTTTATTGTGTGATTGCGTAAGAACTGAACCTGAACAGGTTTGTTTATATTTTCATCAAAAAGTTTTGGAACAGATTATAGAGAGTCATCTTTGTCACTGGCCTCTAGTCCAGGTTGTCGCTTTAAAAAGCTCGATGGTGTTTAGTTAGTGAAGGAAGTGTACAGGTACCTTGACACTCATGCCGGGTGCAGGTGTTCCACAGGAGCCCACCTTCTCTCCACTCGTCAGGTCCACAAGGCAAGCCATTGTTACTTCTGTCAAGCCATATCCTTGTTTAATAAAGTCGATGCCTGTCCTGCAAATGAGTAACAATTCAGAATACAAATGGGTAACGTTCCGCTTCTATTTCCTTTTAGAAAATCTGAGTAGGTACCATTGACTAGAAAATCTAAGCAACATAAGTGATTGACGATAACAGGGGAAATAGAATAACAAGACATATTGCGACCGCTAGGAAACCGGAAAGTTATCAGAAAAAATCACTTAAATGTCGTTAGAAAGAATCTTCGCAAATTAAAACGATCATTCACTAAATATTTTAGCGAAAATAACAATTCAAATTATTACTTATATCAAGTATATTTTTAAATCAGTAAATAAAACAAAATAACTTCTGTTCTTCGTTTTAAAACACCATCACCAATCACAGTGTAGTGATGTTCGAGGATTCATATGTAAATATACAATGTGGAGATGATGATACAACAATAAATTAAAACATTGGCAATACTAGTTCATAGGAATGTTTTGAAACTATCAAATTAATCCTATCACCAAAAATACAATTTAAAAATGATTTTTTCAAACAAACTAAATAGCATAAAAATGTAATCAAAATAGAACACCATTTATAAATTATTGATTCACTAACCTGTGAAAAGAGCGGCAACAGCGCGCGCGCGCGGTGTCATGTCATGTCATGATATAAGGTGGTGTCTAGGCTTGCAGAAAAAATATCGATATATCGAAATATCGATATTTTTTGTTCGATATATCGATATTTTCAGGCGATATTTATTATTTCGATATATCGATGTATCGATATAAAATATCAAGTATCGAAAATGTATCAAAAACGATATATTTTCAATAGCAACACCGTTGTCGCTGCTGACTAAAACCGCTGGAATTCAGAGCCGTAAAAATTATTGGTACTTTTTTTCCTAGTTTGGTATTTAAATGATTAAAAAACTTGAACTACAAAAAGTTTTTATTTTTTTTTATTTCACCGATATATCAATATATTTTTTTCGATATATCGAAATCGATATTGATATTTTTTTTAAATATCGATACGATATATATCGATACTTTTTTACACTTCTTGCATCCCTAGTGGTGTCGCGAGGCGCGCCGACGGAATCTTTTGGCGCCATATTATAATAATTCTCAATAAAAACAATTAAACAGAATCACTGATTATTAACCGAATAATCACATTCACCCACGAGTAATTATTAATCAAAATCACTGTTCAATCACTTAGTCATTAAATGTTTAGATTTTTCAAAATGTCCGCCATGAACCCGAACGCACAAATTACACCGTCTTAGGGCGAATTTCACCAAACTTTTATACCGAGTATAAGTCATATCCTGCGAATAAATGTAGAGTTTTTGACAGTTTTTCCCATTGACTTATAAATCATATGGACTTGAAATGTTTGACTATAGAAAAAACAGTTATACAAATATGAGGCATATCGACGCCAAAATCATAAAAATATTGCCATCTCTTTTTAACTTTCATAATTTTGCGTAAGTGAAAAAGGACAATAGTGTTTTTGACAGTTACTTTATTGGCAACTCTACATTTCTAGAGTCATTGAATACCTATTTGCGGCCGAGTCGCCATTTTATCCTCTCGCTGTTTGGTACCAAACTTGAGTACATCAACTGTCAAATGCTCTTGAGCTGTGATTATAATTGTAAATTTTGGAGTAATTTGCAGTGTTATTGCGTTTAAACTCGGTCCTATAGTGGAAATCGTCAATAGCAAGATGCCCAATTGCAATATAATCGGATGTGGCATCAAAAGAAGCGGAAATCTCCCGAACATAACTTTGCACCAGTACGTACATAATTTTCAGCTGAAATATCTTTAGATTTATATGATAAACAAAAGATTCTGCATTTGTTGAAGAGCTTTAACAGTATAGCATTCTTATTTTCCCTTTTGCCTTTATTTTTAACAGTTTTTCAACATGAAATGATTTCTTGTTATTGAAGGGATAGAGTAGTGCATTTAGACATTTTTATATTTATCGATAATGCTATTTTATGATTCTTTATTGGTTTTGTTTTATTTTCAAGGCTGCCTGATGAACGAAAAAATAAGATTTGGCTGGTAACAATCGGTGTTGAAAATTTAAAGATGTCAACAAAAACAATTCACATATTTTGTTCTCTTCACTTTGAAGAATCATGTTTTGGACACTGAATAAAGTAACATTACGTGACGATGCTTTACCTTCACGAACCTTATTGGTAAGTAACATTGCATGTTATAAATTTTTCCAACATGATTGTGTAGTGGCTGATAGATGATGGTGATGTCCTCAATTGCAACAGTTGTTTAATGGACACAAAGAGTGATGTAAAGAATGGTTTTCAGGTCCAAGCTGTTTGTGTGCCTACCACTCAAAATCAACCTGGAGAGATTTCAAAAAGGAGTGGCATAGATTTAGCCCCTAGCACATCCGCTACACTAGATTTAGTCACGAGCACCTCCGCTGCGCCACATTTAGCTGCTAGCACCTCTGTTGCGCCAGATTTAGCTGCTAGCACCTTCGCTACGCCAGATTTACCGGTATGACCTCTTCCGTTTTTTTTAAATCTAATTGATAACATCTCATTGATTGAATTGAGAATGGCTGGGAGATATCTCTCGCTTCTTATCTTCAATATCTATTAAAGCTTAATTTTATTTGATTTCAGGTACACACATTTAAAATGATAAAGAAATTAAAGGACATATGTCAATAACAGTCCAAGAAGATAAAGAGACGGAGAAAGTTAGAAGACAGTCGAAAGAAATTGCTCATTTTTAGTAATATTATCAAAGATTTTAAAGGATATAATAATATTTATTAATTAAAAGTATAATAGAGGTATACATGAATTTGAGATACAAATATTATGGGAAGAAATCTACTGAGAGAATACCCCATAGAAATTACCCAAACTAAATTGTATTGTTCAGAAATGAATAAAATTGATTTCTTTAATATAACGTTATTATAATTATTGTTGATTTTTAATTAAATAATTAACCCTCGATCATTTTCCTTTTAGAAACTTAGCATCAAAAATATGAATTATGTTGAAAAAAACCATTAAAAAAAAAAGTTTTTCACTGGTTATCCGTGAAATTCAAATTTTCATACTTTTTTTGCAAATTGCAGCTCTGTATTAGGGCGTGTGTTGATCAAAAAACGCGACAAAAATAAAATGATAATAATATATTATATGATAATAATAATATTTATTTCATTTAAAAATTACCATCTGCGTGCCATTGACGGAACCACCATAAGTTTACAGTAAAAAGAATCCGTGGGATGGCAAGCCAGCAAGAAAGTCGATAAAAAAATTATTCAATGTAAGTAGATACACACTTACATGCGCCGTGTGTACAAGTCGTGCCATTAAAAGTTGAGACATGACGCACCACGTGGTTTGACTTGCGCAGTAGACGATTTATCGCTCTTTACCTGTATTATCAGGTTGTCATTGGGGTGGCGAAAAGATCGGCGCGCGAGAGGCGCGGTCAAATCTGTCTATTGGCACGACTTGTACTTACTGCTTTTCATTTCTTGTAATAGCTAAAAGCATAAATTCCAAGAGCATAAAATTAAATTCAAATTCAGAATCATTTACTTGCAAACATGGGTAAACAAAAGTGCAGATGTTATACAGTAGTAATTGTATATCACAATTATTTAGGTAACAAGGTGCGAGGTTCCCAATTCAACAGGCCGGCAACGAAATAAACTTGTTGCTTACAATACTATAAGCACGGATATTATTGTACTACTACTACGTCGATATAAAGCAGCGTATATCTGTCCTCCAGTTCTACGGTTTAGCCTTGAAAGAAGGACGATCCAACAAACAACTTAACGGCGCGGTACTCTATCGGTTACATGAAAGACTCATGCATGTTAAAAAACTTGGGGTATTTTTACCCGTACATATTGTACCGTGACATAATGAAAACAATAATCTATACTTCTTTCTTCTTTAAAATAACATCGATAAAAGTATCGATGTTATTTTAAAGAAGTATCGATAAGGGCTGCTCTAGTAACCGCCATTTTATCCTCTCAGTAGAGCGTAGGTATACACGTTTTTCTTGTAGGTATGCCAAGTCCATAGGATTTATTAGTCATTGGTTTTTCCATACAAAAACTGTCAGACGACAATAAATTGTATTCCACAGATAAAAGATATCTGACTTTAATGAAATCAACCCTTAGAAGGTTATTTCTAACTCTTGCTAAGAGGTCGCCATTAGCGGCCATATCCTTTAATTTATTAAAAGATATTATTATTCTGTTTCTTAAATCCTCAACTGTATCAACGTCTGTTGAATACACGCGCGCACTAAGGGTCTAATTTCGCACAATTCACTTGAAACAATTCAATTCACACAATTTTTTTTTCCGATAAAACCACCGAAATTGTCTTGGAAATCTTTTATTCCAATTTTCTTTTCTACATGTCAAAGTGTCTTTTTTGAAAAATAATCATTGTCTTTTAAAACTGCTAGCAACATAGGAGGCAGGTCATTTAAGAGCGGTAGCAAACGGCGTATATTAAACGCGCAGACGACGCGCCGTTCAAAGTTTTTCTTCGCCGTCCGAAGTCAAGTTTCAAGTTAAGTTCTTGAAACGCGCGTCTTGTGCGTGTTTAAAATAAGCCGTGTGCTAGGAGCCTTAGAAGCGAGCTGACAACATGTTGTGTTTATAATACTGATGCAGATTATTGCAGATGTCTTTTACTATTCGGTGCTTGCCTATTATCAGATACATCATGTAAAAAATCTTATAAATGAAAAATAATGTCCTGTGACTAAACTACTGGATATAGGTATTTGATTGAATTTTTGTATGTAGGTAGACTAAGAACGTCATTACGTAAACGTAGTTTAATTTATTGTTGTATTGTCGTCTCCACCTCGTATATTTATGCCTTTTTTAACGCCCGACGTATATACTTGTATAGATAGCAAAGAGAGTTTAGTCATTGCTAGAGAAGAACTCCTCAACAACTTATAGTAGCCATATCGTGTTTCGTGCTCTCTCGTGACGTAGTTGGGCGCGCTTCGCTCGCTCGTTTTACGAGTTGCACTTGCTTCCGTTGTTGTACTTGCTTGTCTTGTGGGGGGGGGAGGGGGGGGGGAAGTCGCTTAGCTCGCTCATCCGTGTAGTCTGTGGGCTTGCTTCGACCGCTCGTCACGAATCTGCTCTCGCTACACTGGGCAGAGTGGAATCCCACCATTAAGTCAGCCTAACTTGATGTGCATGTAACCACTTCTCATTAGTTGCAAGCTTTGCGCTATAGTGGCTGGCAAAGTGCTAGCACCGATCGATTCGATTTTTTTAGGATTTCTTCTCGCTTAGTTAAGTAAGGTTTGAGCTGTGCTGTGATTAAACGTTTTTGAAACCAAAAGGCGCGGACCCGAGCTGCTCTTCTAAATAAATCAATCAGGTATGTTGTTAGTAAACGATAAATAAATATTACCTTTCCGAAACAGCTTTCTGAATATCCTTTGATAATGGTGCAGCCCCACACCAAACCTCAACTAATGACGACAAATCATATTTTAGAACCAGCGGATGTTTCGCGAGGAACACAGCCAGGGGTGGCACTATTGTTGTCATATTTATCTGAAAATTATTGAATATTTTTAATACGTTACGCTTAACATAAAGTGAAGTTGTGAATAAATATAATTAGGGTAATATTTAAAAAAAAAAACGAGAACGTAGGTAATTAAGCCGCGCCGGCGCGCCAGCTCTCACATAGGACTTAAGATTTGCTGGGCAACATAACATGGCGTTAAAATAAATATATATCGTGTGTCTCGTAGCACGTGTCCATCTTTGGTCAGAAATGCGTCTAGGTGCTGATCCGTTATGAATTTACGATAATAGTGTTCTGTGGTGCTGATTGTTTTGCACCTAGCTCATAGCGTCGCGCCGCGGCTGTCCAGCTAAGACAAGGGGTTACACTGACCTTTTTGGAGATGTTGGTAGTCAGATGGGCAGTGCTTGCAACTGGACTGGCACACATAATTATGGAAAAATGAATGAATACGGAACAGGCGTGAACTTCCTAGGTAGGTAAGGATTGCAGCATAAATGGCTTTCTGTCGAGTCTGCCTGCCTTCTTGGGAGAATGATGTGATGATATGAACGAAATACAACTATAATTTTAGAAGAAAAATTTAAAACATTAAAGCAATACATTGAGATCATAATAATTATGAGTCTGTAAATATGGCTCAAAATGTTGTGTCAAAACAAACAAAAATACTTACTTTATAATTTTGAATTGTTTCCAAGTACTGCTGTTCATCAAAACGAATTAAAAATACAATTTTTGTATTCATTGCCATTACAGCAAATGTTGTAATGAAGCCATAAGCATGGAACCACGGTATTAGTGACAAACCAGTTACTATGCCATTATTTTTTTGAGCCTGTACATAATCAAAGTAGTACCTAGGACAATAAAACAAATGTGTAAATGGATAAAGAAGTTAATCATACAGCTTCATAATTAGTATGACCTACTAGGCATTCAGAATAATGGAAGTCTTTAGGGTTGAGTGTAGTTAATTATGAAGACATTGTAATACTTACCTATTTGTATTGTATCAACATTCAACTAAATGTAGGTGTGGTATTTCTTTACTCTTCCCACCAAATTTTTTTCATTTCTAAGCAAAATCATTGAATACGATACGCATTGATGGAGATGGAACCATTTTGAATTGAATTGGCAAATGTATTCTCAAACTTTTTGCTCAAAGACTTCACTCAATACAAACACCCGTGATGTACTTATAATTACTAAACAAAGTATTTAAAATATTATGATGTAAGTAATAATTTTCTGAGCAGTTGAGTGACTTACTGCATGTGTGCTGACAATGTGAGGAAATTGATATGATTGAGTTCTACACCCTTTGGTAAGCCAGTTGTTCCCGAGGAGCACATCACCGCAACTGTGTCTTCCAGTCCATTCACATCAGTCAGAATAAAGTCATCCACATTCACGTGATCCTTTATCAGGCTATCGTACATTATACAATCAGGAACAACATCAAACTCTCCAAACATAATAAGTTTGCAAGGAGAAGATAGGTCTTGGCAGCAATCATAGATGTTCTGTGATGTGATTGGTGAAATAAAGATGAACTTTGGTTTTGTTATTTTTAGTAAATGGGATATTTCACCTGAAAAAAAAAAGCGAAATGGGCAAAAAAAAAAAAGTATAAGTGCTTATTAAGGAAGGCTTTTTAAATAAAAATGAGTAGTTAGCTGAACCGCCTAATGCAAATATTTTTCCTTGACTCTATGTTATTTAGATGTTTAGTTTAAGAGATAGCACAAGTTTATTTATTATTTGCAATACAAAAGGGTAGTGTCCATTACAGACTGCTCAGTGTAGTTTTCAGAACCATAATTGTGTGAGTCTGACACGCTCTTGGCCGGTTTTTTACATGATAACACTGAACAAGTTTAGTATTTAGCAAAACTGCATAGCTATAAGTTTTTAATTTTTTTACCATTATTTATGTTGTCTTCTTGTATGTGTAACAAAATTTTCCATAAATTCGCACATCTCTACTCACCCGGTGTATATGTGATGTTGAGTGTGGACAACACTCCTCCGCAGTACATAACAGCAAGTGCTGCTACAACAAACTCGAATCTGTTCTCACTACTCAGTCCCACAAGATCACCTTTCTTCAATCCTAGCTTACGTAGACTTACTGCAAGGTTCACACTGTTTTCAAGAATATACCTATATGTTACTGATTCCCCAGTCTCTGCGCTTACCTAAAATTAAAAATAATTGTAATAAATAATCTAAGCTGTTTGTCGGAGTCGCTGTCGGTGTCAAACAGATTTACGTAAGGACATAGGAACAAAGTTAAAAAAAAAATTTGAAACCTCTTACCAAGGGCTTCCAAAAAGACCGCCATGACTGTTCAGTGATTACTTATATAAGGCAGTTGACTGATATAGCAACAGCTAGGTTAGTATACTTTGCTTATTTCCACAGTATTAAGTCAGTCTAATCTCTATAAAGCCAAAGCTAGTACCTACCCTGCTACACAAGATCCTGACCTTGTATTATTTATAAGACAAACTACACGAAATCCTAACCCATGTAACCATATTCAACAGACCATTTCATTTGTGTTTGGGACAGATGATCAGATTATGTTTTGTTACTACAGAAGGTTCTTTGACAATAAAATTTATATGATGAAATCTATTACTTATTTTTGTAACAACTATGTGAAAAGTTTGGTGACTCTTCATACCTCTCTCATTGCCATAAATTGTTGAATAACAACTTCCTAACTAATATTATAAATGCGAAAGTGAGTTTGTTTGTTTGTTACGCTTTCACGCTAAAACGGCTGAACGGATTTGGATGAAATTTGGCACAGTGGCAGACCATGACCTGGAATAAGACATAGGATACTTTTTATCCCGATATTCTCACGGGATCGAGATTTACGCGGGAGAAACCGGGGGGCGCAGCTAGTAATTAATAAATATTTAAAGGTTTGCACTTACTAACGCTACATTATCACCACCATTTCTCAGTTGGTCAAACAGGAATTGTCCATATGATAAATGGGCTGGAATGCTTCGTTCTTCAGGCCCCGACACCACATTATTATGGACAGTTACCGGCATTTTTATGACAACTTGTAATTCACAATAACGCTAGGTTACCTACTTCAGGAAATGTTGTCTTGGAAAGAACAAAACTTGAGGTTTGTTATCAAAAATAATTATAATCTTATCGAGCAGGTATCGGTAAGTATAATCCTAGTAGGTATCTCTTCAAATTGATTAGCAGTGGCTTAGACTTTGGATGGATTCAAAATAAATTATTAATTAATTTTCACAAAAACAGTCACATGTCAATGTCAGTGTCACATGTGCCAAGCATCACCAGAGTAAATTTCATGGCACCATGGAATTAGTATGTACTACCAACCAATTACCATATTAGCATGCATGCATGTCGAAAAGTTTTCGAAAAAATGGATGTAGATTGCTGTCAGCGTATGCCAAGAGATAGCGATTAATCATAAATAGGTCAGTTTTTTTCTATTTTGCTTTTTCATATGGCCTGAGTATACAGTGCTGTCAAAGACTATCGTTATCAAGCAATATGAAGCAATATCGTCGGAATGATTGTAGATTAGTCACGGCACCCAGGCTTCAGTTACCCGTAGACGAGAATCTTTCTTACTCTAAGCCCCAACCATATAATTTTGAATATTTTTGAACGCTAAACACTAAACTCGGTCGCTTGAGTCCTTATGGATATAGATAAAAAATTAGGCTACCTCCCATATACGTAAATTAGGGTTTTTTTTCTTTCTCGTCAGCTAAGTAGACTCTACAAGTTCACGAGTAATAATCGATCAACTTACATTTGCAACAGTACATGTTAAGTTTGTGCTTGGGATAAATTCATCCCAACTAAGGAACCCTTCCTTGTGCGTGGTCTGACACGCACTTGGCACACGGTCTTTATTATAATAATTTTATTACAGGTTCGTAAAGTCCTTACCTGTGACGTAAGTGTCTGTTGGAGCAGTGGTAGCCCAGTGGTAACGGCTCTGACTTACGAGTTGTACGTCGTGGGTTCGAACCCAGTCAAGCGCTTTACTTTGTGTAAATAATTTCATTACCACTGCTTTCAAAACGGTAAAGGAAAACATCGCGATGAAACCGGCATGTCTTAGAATCGAAAATTCAAAACTGCACTAGGCACGCGTAGTAGATACAGTCCACTCCCTATCGCAGAGAGGAGTCCTGTGTTCCAGCAATGGGAATATTATAGGTTTGTCAGATCAAGAATAAAAAAAAAATTAATAAGCAGTAACCGTACATTACAGTTAACCGCACATCAATGGTAATTGGTATCGTGAGTTAATTTTCAATTGAAAATATTATTTCCACAAAATATATGTACCTAGGTAAACACTTTCAAATTGTGACTGTCGTATAAAACAGGGCCTTTTTTTTCCGTGGAGAAATCCTCATGGATACCCTCCGTTCTCCACAGACGTGATGTCGGAATCCTAACGACTATCACCCCACTGTTCCTTCTTCTACCATGAGTCGGGGGCCCGGGAGATTTTTGTATATTCGCCGCAGCCGCACCCCCGACTGTTATCAGCCCGCCATGCCTAGCGGGGCCCATCATAAAGTGCGGCTAATCCCACGACCGCATGTCCTCCTATAAAGGTACGCATGAAGTGCTGCGTGCCACCTCTTCGGACCTGCCTGACTATTCGAGCGACGACACAACCCCCAATTTTGCCGCCCGCAGGCCCCTATCTAAACGGTCTAAGTACTAGGTAAGTAAAATGAAGTCCTTACTATTAAGTAGAATGAATCCTTTCCCGAAATCGAACCGCCATGGTCCGATGATTATCAGACCATGACAGTTTGATAGTGGATTATTATTATCTATTTTATCATTTTTTTTAATCTTTATAGGTAGTTAGCAATAGGGATGTTAGCAATAGGGATGTTAACATGCATAACAATAATATTTATATAGCACCATATTTTTTAATAAAATAAGTTAAATATCTTTATGTAGGTACATAAGTACAATTTGTTGACAACAAAGTTGTTATTTACCTGGAGGAAAATAGTTGCCTACCAGAGTCTGGGTAGGTAGGTATTATATATATATCTATACATATTATAAATTAAAGTCGCTTTTCGTGTTTGTCTGTAGGTATGTCCACGTTGTTCTTTTAAATGAAAACCGATGATAAAAGACCTTCTAAATGATAAACGATGGTGAAGATCATCAAAATCTGTTGCATGAACTTTTATGAGGTTTTCAACATCGTTAGAGAATTTATTCCGGAAGGTATAGGTGTATAAAAAAAGCTATTCAAAAAGCTATTTATACTTAAATATGAAATACGATGTATTGTCTAGTTGCTAAAACCGTGCGAATCAGGGTTCGCGGTCACTAGTTATTACGTATATGATTACAATAATTATAATGCATGATTTTATTGTGATATCAAATGTGAATCATGCATATACAGGTATTTACGAGTATGTCATGCTAAGTTTTCAAATGGCTTTGAGGTGAATAATTTTAAAACCTCTACGAATGATGATACTTATTATGTAAGTTGGTATATTATCTACGTACTTCCTGTGCGCCCTCGGCCCTTATATACCTATGATCAATGACTAGGTATGTGGTATAATACTCTTTGCCTATGATGGATGAAACTTTTTATTTTTTTGCCTGAAAATCTTCAACCAGCTACAACTGCTCAATACCAAATGCGAATTAACAAGAAAAACCTCTGTCTACGAGAAAAACCGATAGATTCTTTTATCGGTATATAGGCTCGCAAGTTGTCTTTGTAATTTCTCTTAAACACTCCATGAAGTGTAATCAATTAATCATATTGTAGATACGTCAGTTTTACAGCCTCTGGAGTAGTACAGTAAGCAAGTCATGTATGTGACTATCTAACCACATTTAAAACAACCTTTGGTAAAAGATTTGCAATTTTTCTGGGCCCCTACCTTTATAATAAGCTAAACAAATCAATAAATATATACACATTGACCAGTAAACAATGTAAACAAAAAGTAAGCCAATATTTGCAAAAATTGAGCTACGAGGAGACGGAACAACTAATATACTTGCCACTCTAAAAATTACGGATATTGAGCACAGACAACAAAGTTACACTTGCAACATAGCTCACCTTCACTCACGCATAGTCATACCCTCACTTTCACTACATTATTATTCTCACACACGCACACACCTACAAACACATACACCACACACATCACACACACCCACACACACACTCAATCCATTTATTTTATTTTATTGTATAAAATTATGTACTTACCTTTTTACAAATCACTTAGATTACATTATTCTGTATTTCTGTAGTACTGATTTAATTATTATGCCTCTACTGCCTGGCACCTATTCTTGTATTATAATACTCGAGGGGAATGGTGCTGATAGCCGAAATACAGGCTATGCCTAGTTCGGCTACAGACGCTAATCTCTTTACCTAAACTGAAATTGTTGCCACATTGCCATTGTAAAGTATTAGTATAGATTTTTTGCAAGAATTCAGTTACACATTGTAAAATAGGTAAATGTATGTCTGCAAATATTTTTTTTAAATTATTATTATTAAAGCCCAGGCCGCACATCATTGGTAACAGAACCAGTCTACCTTGGCCTCTTATTCTATTCAAACATCGTCGTGCGGCCTACAGGACCTTACCAGCTACCTGTTTTTTTTTAATATATTTAAAAAAAGTTTTTTTTGGTCCGTACAACCCAACCCTGTAGTCGCCTCAACTCAATGACAATAGTTAATACCTAACTGTACGGACTTAATAATTTTATTACGTGACGGGTGACTTAGCACCTTGTTGATAAACAGCAGTATACGCTTCGCTGTCTAAAGAGTCGGTTTAGTCGGTGTTGTTAGTGCATTTGCAACCGCTTATTAGTTCTAGTGAATAACACAGAATAGAGAATGATAATAAACAAAATAGTGTCCACTGGTCCGGCGTTAAGTGTCCCTAGTCACTTGTCTTTCGGTCAGTATGCGATTGACAAATTGAGGCAACATTGTCAAGGAGAAGATGCTGTTGCTGTCGTAAGTTGAATACATTTTTATGAAGTTGGTTTATAGTTTTATTTTAAAAACACTTTGGCGTAGACTTTGGCCTGTGTTATAGTGTTGTCCTTGACATCCTAACTTATTTAATAAGTAAGAAAGCATAAATAAAATAAACAGTTGAGGTTTGTCCTCAAAATAGCGCAGAAGTCAGATGAGTATTTATGTAAATAAGCCATAAATGAGAATGAAGCAACGAGATAAGATCTGTAGGTAGTTAGGTACTACATACCAAACACACATAGTTTCTTATTGGTTATGTCATTATCTATACTAATATTATAAAGCTGAAGAGTTTGTTTGTTTGTTTGTTTGAACGCGCTAATCTCAGGAACTGCTGGTTGGAATGGAAAAAATCTTTTTGTGTTAGATAGTCCATTTATCGAGGAAGGTTATAGGCTATATAACATCACGCTACGACCAATAGGAGCGGAGCATAAATGAAAAATATTGCAAAAAAAGGGAAAAAATTCTCCTTTTTGAGAGCTTCTGTTGCGTGCGCTCCGTAAACGGTTAAAGTTACGCAAATATCATGTATTATGGAATTGTTCCTCTTTAAAAGTTCTAAAAAAAAGTTCGCGACAGCATATGTCTATCTTTTAAGATTGACTCACTATAACCTTTTTTATGGTAATCAAATTTGTTCGAAATTATTGCATTATTTGCGAAGGGGTTTTATCTACATTATATTAATTCTTATTCAAATAAATAGTTTTAACATCAAGGGTATTTATGAAGCAGTAAAATACTTTTTATTTCATTCGAATCGGACATTTAATTTCGAAGTTATTACGAGTATAAATAAAAATGCAATAGGCGAACCGTTCGACGCCGGCGGCGGCGCCGCGCCTCCGCGAAGTTCCCTACTCTAGAGAGGAGAGGATGGGCACACGGGTAGACCATGACCTGGAATAGGACATAAAATACGTTTTATCCCTACATTCCCACGAGATCGAGACCTACGCGGGTGAAACCGCGGGGCACAGCTAGTGACTTATATACCTACCTATTTAAGCATCAATGTCGCCTAATAAGTTTATTTATTTATTAGGCACATAAGTAGGTACACGTACAATAGATTTAATTACGTATAGGTATTTTATAATGCTTATACAGTAG
Source organism: Lithophane socia (assembly GCA_947522985.1). Lineage (NCBI taxonomy): Eukaryota > Metazoa > Arthropoda > Insecta > Lepidoptera > Noctuidae > Lithophane > Lithophane socia. The sequence continues at coordinate 9,347,923 of OX383270.1, read as the reverse complement.
GTATCGATAATGTGGATTTCAGAAAGTGTTTATAAGTAAATAAATAAGTATGTAATTTTGTAAAAAAAAAACGGTTCACTATAATTTTATTAAGTATTGCAATCATATTTACAATGGTTATTATTATCAAACTTTAGCATAATTTTGCTGAAACTGAAATACATATTTTTTGTAATAATAATCAGAGTAGGTACTTATGTATATTAGATAATGTCGGTAATACCTACACATGCTCACTATCACGCTGACTTCTCGACCTCCGTAAACAAGAGTGGAGGGAGGATGCCGTTGGACGCTACTGAAGGTGCCAAACTCGTAGACAAATTTTGGGCTGACTCTTTATAAATTTCCATCGACATGCTATGAAAAAGAACAAGAGAGAACGCAGATGGTATAGAACTTTTGGTGATGTGATTATAGGTAATGAAATTAAATGTTCATTGGATATTACACAATGAGTAAATATAAAGTTACAATAACTAAACACGGTTTACAAACAATAACTAAGATAAGGAAGGTTATAAAAGGACGCAAGTGATGCGAGTGGCGGCTAATGACGCTAGATAGTAAAATCAAGTAATAAAAAATCAAGTAATAAAAACTAAAACCCAACTACGACTTAAAAGGTATAAACAAGACACCACAGACAGACAAATTAAAAATCCGGAGTCACACGTGTTAGGGCATAAATCGAACAGATTACGTGTGACTCCGGATTTTAAATTTGTCTGTCTGTGGTGTCTTGTTTATACCTTTTAAGTCGTAGTTGGGTTTTAGTTTTTATTACTTGATTTTTTTAAAATTCTTTTGGGGTTATAATATATATATTTTTGAAATGTGCTCATTAAGCCCTTTCATTTGATACCCAACATGGTACGATTAAACAATTTTTTTTTTAAGTTCCTCACTTTATGTCCTCTAGAGGGCGCCATTTTTAATTTAATGTGACTTCATATAGCCTTTAACCAGCGGACAATCACGACGCTTCTAACGATACCTCATTTGTCAAATTGTGATAAGTGGTTTGGAAGATAGGAGGGAACAGATGAACATACATACATAATACATACATACATACATACATACATACATACCGGTCAAAATCATAACCCTCCTTTTTTCTTCGTCGTAGTCGGGTAAAAAGTACCTACTCTGTGGACGCTAGTGACCGAGTGTCGATTTCTGATTTCGAACTAACGCACGTGTGACGTAATAGGTACTTGAGTTCACAAGTTTGCCTGCATGTGTGGGTTACATACCACTACAATGGAATTTTAGAGCCGAAATCGAAAAACAGGATTCTTTGTGAGAAAATGATCAACATTCTGAGTATCAGAATAATATGTACAAGGCCAGGTATCAAGGTAGCTACTATTAACAGAGAAATGAATGCCAAATTGCTGCATATTGATTTGAGTAATATCCACAGATCAATGGCGACACCGATCAAAAGCTATCGTACAGGCAGATACTACAAGAGACTGTCAATGTGGCGACGGGGCTCAAGAGGCTAGGGGTGAGGCGTGGCGATGTGGTGGCGCTGTGCAGTGAGAACAGGGATGAGTTCATCCCCACCGCACTCGGCGTGGTGTGCTGCGGCGCCACCGTCACCACACTGAACGTTCTATACACTAAAGGTAAAGCCATGCTCTTTTCAGTAGTTGTACCTACTGCTTCAAATTCGTGAATGAAACAGAGTTTGCCAATTATATGGCAGCCATTTGCGTCTTCTATCTAAGACAAGCACAGAAAAATATAACATCATACTTAATAGATTAATGTGTTCTGTCTGCCGTTTCTTTCCTACAATCTACCTACAATAGGTAGTAAATAATATAAGTAATATGTTCCAGAAACAAAATTATGTTTCTAATAGGTAAGTACCTACTTAAATCATTTTATATCTCTTGACATTTTTATTACCAATACCTAAGTACAGTATTATGGCAAATTAGATTACCGACCGAGCCAAACAAACAAAGGTAGGTACCGAATTCGGGAAGGTAGATATCCATAATTTATATCTACCTAATATTCGGTAGGTACGCTATTAAGGCTCTTACATACTGGCGCGACCGCACGTTCACTCATTCTAAATACGTAATGTCTGTTTGTTTTAGATGAAATGACGCACGTGCTAAATATATCACGACCAAAAATTATTTTCGTTTCTGAAGTGGGACTCAAACGAAATTTGGAGACCATAAAAACAGTGCCGAGTATCGAGAAAATTATACAATTAAATGGCAAACCGATTGTGACCGGTATCATTGAGTACAAAAGTGTGGGAGTGCAGGTGAACCCGAACGAGTACGAAGTAGAAGAAGTCCAGGGCTGGTCCGACGTCGCCTACATTCTGTACTCTTCAGGAACAACAGGCTTGCCCAAGGGAGTCATGCTTACACACCTCAACGTATTATACTCCGCTTCCAGTTTTGAGTAATTATCAAATAATTTGTTTACCTATTTATTTTTCAGAGGATCTCTTCTTTTGTGCGGTTAGCGTTATATGTACCTGCCGCTGAACTGCAACCTTTATTTAGCTACTATATAGCTACTGCGCGCGATTTCGTCCGCGTGACTTTGACATAAAATATCTAATCTTAATACTGTATGTAGCTTTCCAATAGTGAAAGAATTTTCGGAATCGAATCAGTAGGTAGTTCCGAAGATTACCCCCTACATACAAAGTTACAAAGGCCTCTTTATAATATTATTATTATATAATAAGTAGATAAGTAGATTATGTATCGATAAAGATTTACCTAAGTAAAGATAAAAATATGCAGACAAAGTTCAGTAAGTAGAGGTAATTAACGTCGCAGATTGTGTCATGTCATGAATGACTTAGCACTATACTTATTAAATTATTGGTAGATCTATATAAAAAATAATTCTGAGTACTTAGGTAGATATTTTTTTTAAAATAATCAATAAAAATTACGGGTTACTCCCGTCTTGCAACGCTACTTATTATTGTTTTATGTCGCGTGCACCAGGAACAAACAGTCTGTACGTCAAGTCAATTTTTATTAATATAAGGAATGTAAAATTTGTTTGAAATGAAAAAAGTACATCATTAAGATTATTGTAGTGTAATTTTAGAGACTAGTAATTGTTTAAACTAAGCAAAGCAAAATCAACGCAAGCAAACATATGTTACTACAATTATATTATGTAAACTAGTATTGCAAATGAAATGTGTCTACCTAATACGTTACTTTACAAAAATATAAAATTGAGTAACTAGTCCGTCTGCATCTGTAAACAAACATTTTCAACTATTATTGTCACATCGTGTTGCTTGAATGTCCGGTCTAATTTATATAATTAATATTTAATTTAATTTTTCAGTTCCGAGACCCACCCGCCGGATACCACATTACTGACGATAGTGCCATGGTACCACGCCTACGGCCTAATGTCCACCATCAACTATATCTTAGTAAAGAAGAAGCTAGTGTACTTGAATGGATTCAATCCTCTGAAATATCTGGGCGCTATACAGAATTACAAAGTAAGTAATACTACTGTTTAAACTCGGCATGAGATTGTCATTTTTAATCAATAATGAAACTCACAGACTGGATGTTTTGTAATGCTTTACTGAAACATTAATTGATTAAACTTGTAGGTGACCTTTCTGGCAGCAGTCCCCCCTATCGTGGTGTTCTTGGCGAAGGCGCCTATAGTAGAGAAGTTTGACTTGTCTTCCATCATCGCTATCTGGTGCGGGGCTGCTCCGCTGTCCTCGGAAACTATCACACTGGCTTTGAAACGGTAAGCACCCGTACTCGAATATCTAACGTAACTCAAGGTACACGTAGTAGTGTCAGAAGTGTCAGTCTGTGGCGGCATTGGAGTCTTCAGGAACAAGAGGTCTTATCTACAGCTACACTAAGGGAGTAGGGGCTCAGGGGTAATTTTAGCCAGCCCACCTCCCTCCAGAAGTTAATTAAATCTCCTGGTCTGTTCAGAAGATCTGTGAAAGATCTGGGTGACCCGAGGGTTTCTGTTCTAATCTGGGTGACGCCCGTGCATTCAAAGAGCACGAGCGCGACAGTTTCCACAGCCTCCATACACGCCCTGCACAGAGGATGCTGCCTGTGATGCTGCTATCCAAGGATGGCATAGCTTCCCTGGACGGCCTGCAGCCCGGTGTCGAGGTCCACCAGTTTTGGTTGAAGGCGATGGGTACGATAGGCTCGGGTCCACAGGCTCACGTGCTGGATCCTCTTCTGGCAAGTTCGTCAACTGCGTCGTGACTGCGGCTAGATATTACAAGTGCATTGTGACTTATTGTTAGCTTTGTGGTATTTCTTTCGTAAGGATTGGAGAATTGAGGTGCTGTCGGAGAGTATAGATACGTATGTGGGTGTCCGTAACTCTCCTGGTTTATACAGGGTGTTAGGGTAAACACCGTTATCCTTGCAACCAGTGGTTTTGTTTCATTTATAGAACGTAAAATCAATGGAAAATTACAACTTTTTTTTTAATTCTTTTAGGTCTAAATTTTACCACAAGAGACGCAAGTTCGTTGCCCTATGCGCTAGGGCAACGAATTTGCGTCTCAACACGGGCGGGGGGTACGGGATGTGACCTGACCGGCAGCGAGCGCGATCCCTCCCTTAGTCAGTCAGCTGTTTCGCTAGCAAGCACGGTGTCAGATAGAAACTTTTAAAAATCTTTTAATGAAAATAACGTTTTTTTTTTGTTGTGTTCGGTCATTTATTGTTATATTTAAGTCAACTACCCATGGTTTGAATGACAAGAGTGTTTACCCTTACATCCTGTATGGCGTAAACCGCTTGTATGATGCCCACACATTCCGCCTGGTAGGTAGACGGTGTTGAACATTCCCAGCGGGCTGGATATATTTTTGTTGAAACCCGATCGATATAATTATAATTTCCTTAGCGATATAATTATAATTTCCTTAGATTTACATGAATTAGCGTCATTTACATTTGAACATTTTCAATTGCAGTATGAAAAATTGCAAAGGCATATTCCAAGCGTACGGAATGACAGAGACTTCACTGGCGGCCACCAAGGACATCGACGATGAGAAGATTTTGAGAAAACCGGGAAGTGGTGGCTATCCTCTTTATGGCGTGAGGGCAAAAGTAAGTTTCATAAGATTCTTTCTATATAATTTTGTTGAATTTCATTACGGTAAGTATCTAATTTTAATCTCAATTACAGGTTGTCGATATAGATAGTCGTAAGAGATTGGGCCCTAACGAAAATGGAGAGATCTGCCTAAAAGGACCAATAATCATGAAGGGGTACGCTGGGGACGAGGCTGCTACCGCCGCTATATTTGATGAGGAGGGCTACATGAAGACTGGAGATGTCGGCTTCTACGACAAAGATGGTTGCTTCTTCATAGTGGACCGACTTAAAGAACTCATTAAATATAAGGGACACCAGGTAAAAACACTTTTACGTTTTGTCTTTATCTCGCCAAATGCTAATAGATTAAATTTTCTATTGATAATTGAAATCACCCGCTATACGTACTTACCTATTTTATTTTTATGACTCTTATCTAAATTCAAGTCTTGTTTTTGTTCAACGGCGCACGCAAATATCCTTTATATTTTCTACAATTTGGAGATAATTATTTTTATTTATTCATGATATTAATTTTTTATAAGCATCTGAAAATAAAAAGCGGAAAGCAATAAGTGTGTTGATAACCTTCTTTCTCCATCTTTGTTCAATTTAGGTACACGTATATAGGTGGTACATAATTATTTGCTAAATGTCTATGTGCTCTTGTGTAGGTTAGGTACCGTTCGTCTTTCTTTATCTAGCACTGGTTATTACGCCGGTAGCACCCCTCCGCCGCGAAACCATTGCAGCGAATCGGAGTAGCGAAACATGGCGCCATGCCAGTCAGTACAATTGAACTACTGCGGTTTCGCGGCGGAGGTGTGCTACCGGCGTTAAGGCAACCCTGGAAATTGTAAATCATTGCAATGTAAATCAAGTATACATTCTAATTTATACCTCACCTTACATAATTATATAAGAGTTACATTGCAATTACTTAAATTTAACGTCTTTTTTGTACTTACTCACCATCCTGGTTGTGTCAGCGTCACTTATTGTCCCTAACCATGGGCGTACCCAGATTTAGGCGAGTTCATACATGTTCTACGAGATTTCCAGGGGGGGGGGGCCCCCCTGCCCCCCCTTGGGTACGCCCATGTCCCTAACTAAAGGTTCATTAGAAACTCAGCGTCAGACAGCATCTCTTTGGCATTAATGGTCAAATGGACCTTTTTGGCGCAGCCATGTGTGTGCCACACACCGTTGCTGTTGTGTGTTACAAATGATTTTCCCTTTTTTTTTGTAAGTATTTTGTGTTTCACGAACCGTTGCCAAATAAATGTTTTCTTTTTAGGTTGCGCCGGCGGCGGTAGAGAGCGTCGTGCTGGGGCACGCGGGCGTGGCGGAGTGCGGCGTGGTGGGCGCGCCCGATGAGGCCGCGGGCGAGCTGGCCACCGCCTTCGTCGTCAAGAGGCCAGGCGCCACAGTCACCGAGAAGGAGCTGCTGGAATTCACTGCTGCTCGGGTAAGTTTAAATTTATCCTAGCAATTAGCTAGCGAAACTCCGCAGACGTGAAGGTTAAAAAGAAAGAAAGAAGATTTGATGATATTTTTTTGGGGTCAATGACCGGTGGTATTTATTTGGAGTATGATTTGAGAAATTAAGTTTTTTTGTTTTATCGTGTTTAGGTTACGAATGTTACGGATCAAACTGGCCTACAGACGTTGACCCCTCAAAAAAAAGAACATCATTTTATTTTATTTTATCGCGTTTAGATATACCTATACAGGCTGTAAGGGTAAACACTCTTGTCATTCCAACCATGGGTAGTTGACCTAAATATAAAAATAAATGACCGAACACAACAAAAAAAAAACGTCATTTTCATTAAAAGACTTTAAAAAGTTTCTATCCGACACCGTGCTCTCTAGCGAAACAGCTGACTGACTGAGGGAGGGGTCGCGCTCGCGGCCGGTCAGGTCACATCCCGCACCCCCCGCCCGTGTTGAGACGCAAGTTCATTGCCCTAGCGCATAGGGCAACGAAATTGCGTCTCTTGTGGTAAAATGTTGATTTAAAAAAAAGAAAAAAAAAGTTGTAATTTTCTATTGATTTTACGTTCTATAAATGAAACCAGACCACTGGTTGCAAGGATAACCGTGTTTACCCTAACACCCTGTATATATACCCATCACGTATGAGGAGTTTCGCTAACTAATGTAATTTGACCTTGTAGCTACTTATAGCGACGCAAAAGGACTGGCGGCTCTCAAAAAAATTTGCTCGGAAAATATCATTCGAGTAAATAAGTAGTACAAGGCAGTAATATAAATGTTTGTGTTCAAAATTACTTGGTAACTACCGGAAATGCGACTGCTGAGCCTGTAGTTCTGGGGTCGATTTCCAGTGCGGGTAAAAGTGTTAATGGGTTTTTCAGTCAGAATTTCTCAGTAGCCGAGTAACTGATGCTTAAGCATTACTTATTAAGTATATGGATCTTCATCATAACAGGCGAAATAATGTGTTCAATGCTTATTCCTACAGGCTGTGTGTGTTACTCGTATACTTATGTATGTTTATAATGTAGAAATGTTCGATGTTATATAATAATCATGTTCCTCAGCTGTCCTCCGTGTCGCGACTGCATGGCGGAGTGATATTCGTCGACGATATACCAAAGAACCCATCCGGGAAGATCCTGCGCAGAGCACTCAAACAGAAACTACTGGAGAGGCAGAAAAGCAAATTGTAAATAACATTGTTGGTTTACGTCTAAGCATGGTAAAGTCAAAGCCATTCAATTAAAATTATTCCTACTTTTAAGTATTTTCAGGGCTCCGAACCTTAAAAAGAAAAAACGGAACCCTAGGATCACTTTGTTGTCCGTTTGTCAAGACCCTTTTTCTCAGGAACTGGTAGAAGTATCAAGTTGAAATTACAAGGGGAAGTTACTACATATAAACTACCCGTTGACCTAGCTGCATGAAAGGCAAGAAGCAAGGTCTTACAGTACAAGTAAAGGGAACAATCCGTAAATTGTCCATTTGTGTATCGTAGTTAGAGTATGACATAAAAATATTCGTTTTTGCGATTACAAACTTACATTTACAGTTGGAGCAATGGAATGTAAAATCTATTCAAATCGTTATTGTTAGAATCTATTCAAATTGATATAACAAGGTATATTATTCTGTTAACGAATATTTAAATGATCAATAATTTTAATACCTACCTGTTAATTACTTAAATCCAATAGGTTAAAAGGACATACTAAATAATTTTGTTAATTTGATAAGATTGTTTTAATGAATAAGTGACATTATAATTTTTTTATTTTGTATTTTTTGTTCTATACACTTTATTTAATTTGAAATTTTTAGTGATTGTACCGACAAAAAATCCTTTAATATTTTGTGTGCCTTTTGGCGGGACACAGCTCGGATCTTATGTATTATAACACCTTTTCTATGTACCCTGTGTTCACGAATAAATGAATTTGAATTTGAAAATAATTTATGGGATATTTAGTTTTCAACATTAAGTTTAAATAAGTAAGTATAGTTTGTATTTCAGCCCAGAATCAGAAAGTAGGCCGTATCGTGATCGTGAAATAACATTTATTTAATCCCAATCGTTCCACTATCTACTCCTCCAGATTGAAAAAAAAAACTTTTGATTGAAATCAAAAGTGCACACGGCTTCGCCCGCGTGGTATGTCGATAAAAAGCAGCATAAATGTCCTTCCCCGGGATGCCATCTATCTCCTTGCCAAATTTTATCGAAATCCGTTCAGTGGTTTAGACGTGAAAAGGTAACATTCAGACAGACAGACAGAGTTACTTTCGAATTTACAATATTAGTTTGGAATTAGTATGGATATAGATGAAATAACGTTGTGAATATAAATATAAACAAAGTTAACTGCTTTTTAGGGTTCCGTAGTCAACAGGGAACCCTTATAGTTTCGCCATGTCCGTCTGTCTGTCTGTCGGCGGCTTAGGTCAGAGACTCTTAGTAATAGAAAACTGTAACTTGGTATGGATACACATAAATGTATAAATCACGCCGACAAAGTGGTAAAATAAAATAATGAAAAAACATTTTTGGTATAGGTTATCGCGAAAAAAAGAACAGCTGTTCCGTACATTTATGTTCGCATAACTCGTCAAAATGTACGGAACAGCTGTTTTTTTTCGCGATTTCATATTTGTTTCCATAGTAAAAGTTGTTCATAATGATAAGTACAATGACTCCTTAAGAGGTTGTTGGTGTTTTTACCAATAACCCTGTATAATTATTATCTATATTTTCATAGGTTTCTGTGTTCCATGAGTCTGGAGTCTACTGATATTAATCAGATAGCCTTAGTACCTAATCAATTATGTACCTACCTATGTAAACTGTGAAGTATTGTGAAAGAATAAATTCACCATCCCCGGACGACACTAGCTCGTCCATTACAGGGATGATTGATTGCCGAGCATAGTAGAGCACACAATATTATACAGTTCCCAAGGTACCGGCCAACGCAACGATCCAATTATGTGTAATGGATTAACTCCCAGCGCTCTCGTGGGCGGCGTAAGTGACCATTCATGCACAGTACGAACTATGTAAGTAGTCGGCTATACTGGCTAAGTAAGCGATACCCAACTAATTAGGTTCACCAGATTCGAAACAAGAAGTTCGGCGCAGTTTTCTTGTGTAGTCGGCACATTCGCAACAGGCCACAGACTTGCCGTTCCGGTTATTTTATGACGATTTTGGAATGTGAATATTCTCCTTTTTGTTGTTTATTTATAAATAACCAGCGCTTCTCCCGCGACTTCGTCCGCGTGGATTTCGTACTTTCCTTCAATTTCAAAACACCCCGTCCAGCCCCTATCAAGAATAGTTTAAAAATTAGTCATTATTCTTCCATACAAACTTAATCACTTCTTATGGTGGGTGGTTTTGAGAAACTAATAATTTCAATTTATGTAAGTAAGTGCAAAGGTATTCGTATCAAGTTTTGAGTTGATTGGGTAGTTTTATACAAACGAAATCCACCCTTTTTATCACGTTAGTTAGGGGTAGAATTTCTAAAAATCCTTTCTTAGTGGATGCTTACGTTTGTTCTCTGGGCTGGGCGACGATGTATCAGTCTGGACACGTCTTGTCTTTTTTTATACTGGGACACTGCGATTGTATGGGAGAAATAATTTTGGCATACTAAATTTTTTGGTCAAGTCTGAGTTGTACATAAAAAATGGAAAAAAAAAGGTTTTTCTTGTCCCCAATGATATTATATTAATTTAATATCATTGCTTGTCCCTGAAGAATCGGTTTCATGTGAGAATTACATTGTCACAGAAGAAAAAATGCACAACCGATGTGGTTCAATCCATACTAATAATATCAATTCGAAAGTAACTCTGTCTGTCTTTCTGTCTCTCTGTCTGTCTGTTTGTTACCTTTTCACGCCTTAACCACTGAACGGATTTTGATAAAATTTTACAAGGAGATAGATGGTATCCCGGGGAAGGACATAGGCTACATTTTATCGACATAGCACGCGGGCGAAGCCGCGGACAGAAGCTAGTATAAAAATGGTCCATGTTAGGATCATCTCATTTTATCGGAAGAAAAAATTCCATTTGTTGTATCCATATTACTGCAGCAATGTGTACCTACAATTTACTACTCACTCACATCACTTGTGGCTACAATTGCATTGATAATAAGGAACAAAGATTGTCATCTTTTTGAGGCTGACTGTACCTACGACTATTTATTAAGAGGGCTATTACAATTTTTCTTGAATTTGAGCGTTAGACGCTAGTTTTGATGTGTGATTATGATTAAGTTATAGCCTCAAACTTAAAAAAAAAATATGTCCGAGGAAGTCTCATTATATATCTTGACAGTGTTTTAAATAAATATTTCAATTTGTTTACACAAATCAGTAAAAAACTTGTCTTTGTAAAGGATGTTTCATAAAATTTAACTTTTGGGCGTCTTTTGATGCTTTGTTACATCAAAGATACAGTAATTTAATCATTTATAAAAATGTCCATGGTACAACTGTATCTTGAACTTTGGAATGTATAAGTCAATTTTTTTATGTTTCATTTAGTAATACACCAAAAATAATTCCGTAACACAGATAGTTATTGACAATTTTTCGTCCGAAATTCTATTTTTTATCTATGAATTTACTTTCCAAATTTTAACAAAAAGTATTTAATAACATAGGCTACTATCTAATCTTGCTTGAAAAAAAAAATTAACTTTTTTTAAAGTAAAATAATATTTTTAAACAATTGTTGTATGCAATGCTAAAAATAACAGTAACACGAACTATAAATAACTGTAACTTAATTTATTTCAAAAGTAAAGTGGAAAGGATCAAGTTGATCACGCCCGGTTTGCATGTGTGCGTAGCGTACTTCAATAGACTCACACGAGCGCATCTTTGCCGCGCCCCGTCAAATTTACCTAAATCTGCACTTCGATTTTGTAATAGCGCTCTTAAGTAGAAGTGCTTGGTGCCTGAGTGACATTGACAGGTGGACGTTGTTGGTCTACCCTCTAAAGTTGTCAATTTAAATAGTATTGAAAAAACAAGATGTCGGTGTTAGTTCCGATTTTGCCACGCGCCAAAAGATGCATGTATTGTACCGTTCGGTGTACATCGAAATTAAGCTAGATTTATGGCATGTGTTTATTCGTCACTTATCAAGAGTATACAAATCTTGGAATTCATCGGATTCACGGAAATATTGATATTGGCGCTACATCAAGACGTAAAAAAGTGTATCATCGGCTGACTCGGCGATTGAAACACATAATTATTTTTGTATTCGTACCAACATTTTTATTAATGTTAACTATTTCTAAACGTGGTACTTTATCATTGCATTTCTACATAGTAGTGCAGTCGTGTCTGAGAATAATTGATAGCACCCCGGAACACGTAACTACTTACCTAAGTACCTACCTACATCAAGTAATCCGGTAAGGACACTACGTCCGGTAAGCATACCTACAGGTACCTACTCAAATTGTGAGCGTTCCTGTCGATCCTTCGCAGGTACTTTTATCTACGTATAGCATAAAAATTACATGCAACATAGTACAGACACTAGACAGTAGGAACGTATTTACCTTCCTACCGGCATACTATGGTAAGTTCGTGTGTTGGTGGTTGGTACCATTCGTAAATCTGTGACGCGTGTAGTTGATCGGCTCGGCGAATAGCGCGGGAGTCAGCGGACAGCGGCGCACCGTGGCCTGGCGAGCGGCGGCCGGACAGCGCTCGAGCGCCGCACAGCCGCACTCACCCGACCGCGGACACTACACGCGCCACTCGCGGCCACGGCTGTCTTATTTTATCGCTGATGATCTCTCGAACATGTAGTTAACGACAGTAAGATGTCGGTGTGTGGTCAAAGTGGTCAGGCGGAGGAGGATAGCGCGACCGAGGAGGTAACTCCCGCCGCCCCGTCGGCGACGCGGGACATTTACAAGCAGAAGCCAGCCAGCAAGGTGGTGCGCGTTCTGACGGTGCTGGCGTACCTGCTGTCGGTGTCTCTGGCGGCCATCCTGCTGTCGGTGTACTACATCTGCGTGTGGCGATCGCCCGAGCTGCCGCTGGAGGTGGGCGGCAACCACACGAACTACCAGCGCCTCGCGGATTCACCCACTGCAAAAACCTATGGTAAGCTAGCACGCTTAAAGTATTACATATTTTGTTTCGAAGTTGAGGTGGTAGGTATACTAACTTAGGTACTTAATAAGTAATTCTAATCAGCAGATAGAACGGAAACCTATACCTATAGGAAATGTAACTTTACTAAAATAAATATTTTAATATGCTCAAATTCCTCGGTAGATTAATTTTTTTTCGTATTCAGAAAATAAAATGATCCAAGTGTCAAACCATACTTGAGCAATATAAGTAGATCTAAGTACTTGACAAGCATTACTGCGGCTTGGCTTGCCTACCTATAGTTAGTTAATTAAAACAAAAGTTTTTATAATAATATTGCGGTCTCGGTGGTTTCCTCCAGGGATATAGCGAAACATTGCGCGGTTTCAATTAATTACTTAATTGGGTGAATTCACTATAATTACTTAAGTGTAAGGGAATCGCCACCCGAGTGTTGCACTGTCCACACGTTGGGCTACCGTTCATAGGACCAATAAGAATTATTCTATTTAACGTTTCATATTGCGGTGGTTCAAATATAACAGTAACTAAATCAGCAAGTACACTTGTATGCTTCTCGAATGTTTGGTTAGGCCATGTGGTCCTCAACTAAAAATAAACCCTATCAGAACCCGTGGCAGCCAGTTGGTTAGATAATCAGGTGTGTTCGTTATTCAGTACAGTCAGTAGATCATGTAGCTGCAAGCAATGTTTTCCATTGCCACACTCATTCTAGTCTATCGATACTCTTAATAACTTGTAATCACCGCGGACCATTAATTTAGAGACCGAAAATATAGATTTGCCACCCCACAGAGCCACACATAACACTGGGTATTTACCTAAATTCTGCAACGAGGATAGTCGCTAATCTAGTATCCCATGAATAAAGATTGTTTCATCATCTGCCTAGCCTTTTCCCAACCATATTGTTTATCATCAGTAATTAGTTTAAACCTATAACTGGTCTAAAAACTAACGTAACGAAGCCGAGAATCACTTTAATTGTGCTTCCCGTCACTTTGATCAGTTATTTGTACTGGGCCATACCTGGGAACCTTCTGGTTACGGAGATAATTATTTAAGGTAAAAGTTCCATTCTTATTATGTTGTTTTACGAAAAATAGTTTTAAATGTTTTAGTTAAACTTAGGTGGGCCTCTACCGTCGCATACACCCGTTGCAAGCAATGTTTTGCGTGCTGTTCATTGCGAGCTACCACCATACGCAGCGATTTATTACCCCAAAATATTCGTAGATATTTCTATACTATGTTACTTAGTTTGAATGCGTAAATGAATCACGTATCCGTGCTGGGGCTTTTTACCCGACTGCGGCGAAGCCAATTAAGAAGGGTTATGCGTTTGACTTGTATGTATTTGTCTATTTCCGTCCATAATGTAGGGAACATAAGGCACACTGCAAAGCGGCTGAACCGATTTTGATGAATGATATGTCGTTAGATTCATCTTTATTGTGCGAATGAGTGTCTCTGGGTAGGTTATAATAATTATAAAAAGTGAATAGCAGATTGACGGCGCCAAAATGTATGTTTAAAATAAAAATAAACCCAAGCCTATTGAGTCGGGTATCAAAATGAAGAGTTTTAAAATGTGATTACAAAAATACATATAAATTATAGGTATGTTTAAACGTAGGAGTGAGAAATGCTTTTTAAAATAATCCCAATTAAAATGTGTCTCTCTCTACAATCTCATGCAGTCGAAGGCAATAAGAAAATACCTCTGACTTTGTGAGATTGTATATAGAGTGGGTTCGAGCCCATGCAGGCGCTTTACTTTGTGTAAATAATTTCATCACCACTGCTCTCAAAATGGTGAAGGAAAACATAGTGAGGAAACCGGCATGTCCTAGAACCAAACATTCGAAGACGTGACATCTACCAACCCGCACTATGGGCCCACGTAGTAGATTACGGCCCACTCCCTCTCGAGGAGAGGACACCTGTGTCACACTGCTGGACACCTGTGCCCAGCAGAATATTAATAGGTTGATTATGATAAATTCACTTTTTTACACACTGTAAATTATTTGGTCTTTACGAAATTAAAAAGTCGCATTGATAGCTAGGATGAACGGTTCCTGAGTCAAAGTCAATAAACAAGCCATTTGGGTCATTAGGTTTGCAAATGAAACCTTCCTCCATGGTTTTAACAAGGATACTTAAATAAATAATATTTTCACATATGAAATAAGGAAATCAAACTATACATTTATATCGAGCAACACGAGCAGCTGCACATAAGTCAGAAGAGCTTTTCGCAAATTGAGCATATTCCTCGTCGAAGAATCCTCGAGCATTGTCCGCACGTATACAGACTTACGGAATTTCTTTGCTGCTCAAACATAAATATCTGTTTGGTAAAAGTACCTACCTAAAAAAAAATTGATTTTACGATAAATCTTCTAAATAAACAATTCACGTTGGCGTCGGTAAATCTCAAGGAAGATTTAGTTGCATAAATCATTTCCCAATTTTACGACCACTGTCCAGTTTCATTTTGATTTAGGTATGTTTTAATTGATGAAATGATTACGTTAAGATATCTTTACGTGTTTTTTTTTAAACTAGAGCACTGGAACCATCGTACAACATATCCGTATATTATTAGGAACGTGAAGGGTTTCCTGTAATCCAATTAGCTTAACCCAATTGTGTCCAAAACTGAACATCAATTACCTCATTCTGTTGACTTTATGTTGGCTTTGGGAATATTTACGTGTTTATTTAAGTACATACACCTTCGGTTTGGCATTTTTAACTATTTGCTATTTACTAACATAGAGCTCAGAGTATATTCAACAAATTAATCATCAATCTTTAGGAGGCTGATCTCTTTTGCATCTTATTTATTTTATTTATTTATTATTCACAAAATCTTTTAGCCAGGAACCACTAAACAACTGCAAATAAAGAACTTGACGATTTGTTATTACTTCAAAGCCGAATTTTATTAAGGGTATACCATTATACTGTTTTAACAAAAAGCAGCACATTACATCAGTATTTGTCATTGAACCTTTTCCTTTTTATTGGGCAAACTCCAAATCGTATATTAAACAAGCATTATAATCTGTAGAATTTTGGTATTACAGGCGGGGAACAAACAAAAGTTACACCATATTTCAGGCTATTGGTTTGTTCCCCGCCTGTAATACCAAATTCTACAAATTATAATGCTTGTTTTTCTCTTTTAAGTAATGCGTTTTGGCAGGCGGGTTTTTTGTTTTTTAAATAATATTGTTTTATTTCAAGCTTTTTCTTTATTTATTTTTTTAATAAATTATATTTTTGGAATTACTTAACTACTAGCTTTTATTTGATACCCATATTGTAGTGTATTTAAAAAAAAAAACCTCCCGCTCCCTTTTTTTTTTGTTTGCGTATGAAATATATAAAAAAATTATAGCCTATATCACTCCCACAATTAAGACGTATCTAACGACACCTCAAATGTTAAAATCCATCAAGCCGTTTAGGCTACAGAGCCAAAGAAATAGACATACATACATACAAACATACATACATACATACATACTCTCGAAAAACATTACCCTCCTTCTGCGGCAGTCGGGTAAAAATACTTTCAGCTCCAACAGATGTTAAGTTGCGATTTCCGCGGATCAAAGAACTGTTGACTGAAATACATATTGTAACCGTTTGATTAAATTTTTAACCGACTTCTTCAAAAAGGAGGAGGTTCTCAAAAAATTCGTATGTATGTTTTTTTTTTTTTGTATGTATGTTACGCGATTACTCCGCCAATTATGAATCGATTTTGATGATTCTTTTTTTGTTTGGTAGGTCATGCTTCAGAGGTAGTCCCATATAAATTTTATTAATTTTGCTTGCGTGGTTTTAGAGTTAGCTTTGCTATGTAGACGATATAATTATTTCACTCCGTCACTGTTATTTACATAGCAGATAACGGTATACGAATTTGTGTGAGGTAGGTACCACAACTAAAAAGTGAAAAATAAAAACTTTTTACAAAAAAAAAACAACCGAGTTCAAAAAACAAACACAAAAACAGGGAAAAATAACTTTAATTTCGGAAGTCGGTGTCTGCTTTTCAATTTTCGTTTTTTGCCACCGACTTCCGAAATTAAAGTTATTTTTCACTTTTTTTGTGTTTGTTTTTTGAAGTCGGTTGTTTTTTTTTTGTAATGGTAAACATGGTCCTAAATTATTTTTTATAAAAGACTACCATCTAGATCTTACTACAATAAAACTTTGGCACTTTCGGGTCTTATGCTTGAAATCTAAGTATTTACATATCATACTACTTACGATTACGAATTGACGTTATTGGTCCCGCTTAACCGATATATGTCCCGTCCCCGAATCCCTACAAATACTCTGATCCTTTTATCCTCGTCGTCGGTTCGAATACAAGATCGTTCTGAAGAGATAGGTACGCGTTACGTACTAAAGTTACGTTATAGAAGGAACCAATAATACGTTGAGTTGGCCCTTCCTTGTGCATAGAGAAAAAATAAACTTACTTAAAAGCGTTTACGCTGGAAGTGGACAACGTCGCAAATAGATGTCAAATATTTCGCTGTTTTAATTAATTTGGCAATATCTATTACTGTATGGAAATATGAAATATGGCTAGCTAACTGTTTAAAATACCTATTGATTATGAAATGCAATAAATAATATCGTAACACCGATTATTTAGTTTTAGTTGTAAAAAAAGGATTTGGAAGTTTTCCAAATGCCTTTTTTACACCTACCAGTACCACCTTGATTGGCAAGTGTGAACTAACTTGTATGGAGGTGTTGAACTGTCGCGAATAGTTGCATGACTTCCTATTTATTTAAAAAAATTGACACTTGTTTCTAATTGTTGTATTCCTACGTCCACGAGGAACGAGTCGCGGGCACAACTTGTATCATAATATATATATAGATAACTAGCTTCTGCCCGCGGCTTCGCCCGTGTGGATGTCGGAACGTGTAACATGTCCTAAATCAGCGGGGTAATTGCGTAACACACTTACAATAGCAATGGGTTTCATTTCGAAAGCTCAAAAACATTAACTGCGTTATTTACGTTGTTCAGCAGACGGATTTCTCGAACATAATTACGAATCAATATCTTCCACCCGCGGTTTTGCCTGAGTGGTAAATTGATAAAAGTAAGTCCTATGTCCTTCCCCAGGCTTTAGACTATTCATCACAAACAGCTCAGCAGATTAGCCGTGAAACATACATATATACACAGATAGATAGACGGACAGACAGACAGACAGACAGAGTTACTTTCGCTTTTATAATGTCAGGTAGGGATTGGTATGCATATATTTATTATTGAAGATGATACTCAGCGTGTTGTTGACGCCGATCTTGGGACTGTTCTGGTATCTCGGTAGCTCTGTGTGCTGCCTCACGCACCACCACCTCAGACCTTCGCTAGCAATTTTCATAGCTCGAGCTTTATTAGAGCTTTGGGAAATATTAGACTTACGCTTTCGCGGCATTATTGCAAGTACTATTAAAAAAAAACACAAAAAGGTGGTAGGAATAAAAAAAAAAACTGTCTTTTTACTACTTTCAACACAACCTATACCTAAACCTAACCGTTATTCTCAAATTAAACAAACTAAAAAAAAAATACAATCTTTAACTAAATAACCAACCAAAAAAAAACAATTCTTATTAAAATAGAAACGAATCTTTATTATAAAAATACTACCTAAAAAATTATAAATCGCTTCCGAGTCGAATCCACTGTGAAAAAACCGCAGAATTTACACAACCGTCAATAACGTCTGCCCTCACGCGTCTGCCCGCGTTCGGGTCGCGCACTCGGCGATCGCGCGTCATTGCCTATCCCGCCCCTCCACCCTCGTTCTGCGCGCCCGCGGTCGACTCATCGCAGGTCATTCTTATCGTTCTAACTTTTAAAATATTAGTCCAAATTACTTAGTGTAAAAGACAAATTTTATCTACATTAAATACCGAAAGCGATGAAGGTATTTATTTTGATACGAATTAACTAAATACTCTAAAATATGCAACGTAAAAAAGTATTCAATTTAAATGTATTTATAGCTCACTATTTTGGCTATAATGGCTTCCACATAAAAGGTAGATATATGCTGTCGCGGACTTTTATTTAGAACTCTTTAAGACAAACAACCCCACAATACATTCTTTTCATGTAACTCCAGCGGTTTAGGCAGCGCACGCAAAGATAGATCTCAGAGGGCAAGAATTTTTCCGACTTACTTGATACTTATCGTTATATTATGGTTAAATCACATAAAATCTTTATAAATTGTAGCCTACGTGTTATTCTGATATATAAGCCACATTACTGTAAAGTTTCATTAAAATCCGTTCGGTAGTTTTTGCGTGAAAGAGTAACAAACATCCATACATCCATCCATCCATCCTCACAAACTTTCGCATTTATAATATTAGTAGGATATGTAGAGCCCCGTAAACCGCTGGAATTCAGAGCCGTAAAATGACTAGAATTTTTGTTTTAGGACAGGTTGTATAATACTACTACTGCTACTACTGGCGTTGAGGTACCGGGCTACGCTGCTACGGCGGCGTAGCGGCGGCGTAACTGCGGCGTAGCGGCAGCGATCGGCTCCGCGCCGCGCCTTGCCCCGTTTCTACATCAGCAGGCGTAGCATGGCGCTTTCTATCTCTACGAAGAATAGACAAAGCTTTTTCTATACAAAGTGACAGTTCGTTTCTTCATTTTTGACATCGCACCGTAGAAATCCTTCTACCATCTGTCATTTTGTCTTTCATTTCTAACGATCTTTGTCTAGGTCTTTTCGTAGGTAGACTGTTTCGGAAGAAAGTTTTCTATCCTTACTGTCAAAATCTCACTGTCAACCGATAAATCCTATGACAAAACAAAGAATTCTGAGTCGATTATGTAAAAGACGAATTTCGTAAAAAGTGCAGTTGACTCTTTCTACTTTGCTGCCGTCGTACTGTCTACAGGAAACGTCATTTTTGTCTACTCTTCCGTCGACAAAACGGTGCTCATGCTACGCCTGCAGCGGCGTTGCGTAGAGGCACTGGGCCTACGCTGCTACGGTGGCGTAGCTGCGCAGTGCCTACAGCAGCGTGGCGTAGAGGCCCCAGCCGCTAGACCGTAGAGTCGAGCCGTAGAGCCGTAGACGCCGCTACGCTGCTACGTCGCCGTAGCAGCGTAGCAAGCAAAAGCATGACGCCATAACGTAGAGGCACCTGACTGGCCTACAGCGGCTTTTGGGCGGGAGATAAATTAAATTATACTTAATTTAAGTAACGTATTTTGATAAAATATTGAGTCTAGTATGGAGTCACTTAAAAACAATAAGAAAAACAATTAAGTACGTTTTTCGTTAGACTAAAGTATCAAAGTCAAATTCAAAGCATTTATTTCAATTAAACCATTTACAGGCACTTTTGAATTGTCAAGGAGTCGGTCAGTCGGAAATATAAAGCTAGTTGCCCATTCCGAAGCGTAGTAGGAGAAATAAACCTATGGAGAAGAACGGGCAAGAAACTCCACGGACGTCTTTTAAATCAAAATATTGGTTACATTAATCATTTCGAAACATGTGAGAACAATGTGAACGTTAAAACCATCTGTATAAAGATAAAGAACAACAGATAATTCAAAAATTTAAATAAGCCATGACAGTTAAGAGATGACCAGTCTAAACATTAACAAATAAACTTTGTTACATCGTTTCGAGGACAGTAGTGCATAGACAGACGCATCCATACCGCTTACTATCAATTAACACCAGCCACGTCTGTAACTCCAATGCTGGCTTTCGCGCTCCTCTGCGCCAACTTGTGGATGTGGATTCTTACTCAAACTCAAACTCAAAGCATTTATTTCAAATAAACCAATTACAGGCACTTTTGAATTTTCAAGGGGGCGGTCAGTCAGAAAGATGAAGCTATAGTAGCCCATTCCAAAGCGTAGTAGGTTCCTATGGAGAAGAACGGGCAAGAAACTCCACGGACACTCTTTTAAATCAGAATATTGTTACTATATATTGTTTACATCATTTATGTTGGAACTATACATGTGAGTACAATGTAGAAAAACGTGCAGGTTAAAAGCGTCCATAAATAAAAGATAAAAAAGATACAAAACAATTCAAAAATTAAAATAAATTAAAATAAGCCGTGGCAGCTAAGAGATGACCAGTCCATACTGATGGCGCCCGTTCACGAACATGACACATGGATCAGCACCATTTAGCTCAACCATTTTGAAGGGAACTTAATGATCCAACACACACGACACCACCAGCGAGACATGTGAGCATGACATACTCTCAGCCGCCAGGGCACATTCAAGTCAATGAAAGACGTACCTAGTAAATGGTAGCTTTAAAGTAATTACTGTAATTAGGTAAGTACACACTTACAAACTTTTCAATTTTGCAGTTTCATACATCACGAGATTACACGATTAAACACGAACTCAAATCGCACGCTCGTAAACAAGATGACAAATAAATTACTTTTAATCGGAAATATCCATAGAGGTTGCCTTTATTAGTTAACCTCTATGGATATTTCCGATTAAAAGTAATTTATTTGTCATCTTGTTTACTTTCATACATTCACGAAATTACACGATTAAACACGAACTCAAATCACAAGCTCGTAAACAAGATGACAAATAAATTACTTTTAATCGGAAATATCCATAGAGGTTGACTAATAAGTTCTCAATGATAAAAATAAATACAATGTTGCATTAAGTTATCCAATCTATTTGATACCGACCTCCTTTGAATCATAGCTCATTAACTCGATAATTATGAAAACATAACTGAAGACAGTGACAGTTGAAATATCAAGATGACAAATAAATTACTTTTAATCGCAAATAGTCTTATCCATAGAGGTTGACTAATAAGTTCTTAATGATAAAAATAAATACAATGTTGCATTAAGTTTATCCAATCTATTTGATACTGACCTCCTTTGAATCATAGCTCATTAACTCAATAATTCTGAATACTTAACTGAAGACAGTGACAGTTGAAATATCGATGTCAGAGAATTTCTCCGTACGCTAACGTTACTATGCAGCAGTAACCTAGCAACAATCGTTTATCGTTGCTAGGTTACTGTTGCTAGACCTGCAATTGGTTCACTTTGAGTAGTCACTGCTGTCAAGTTTGTAGTTCTGCTCTCAGGTTAGCCAACCGGTAAAGATATGAAATATAATTTTCTTCTTCCAATACGA
The DNA here is from genome assembly GCA_947522985.1 of Lithophane socia. Lineage (NCBI taxonomy): Eukaryota > Metazoa > Arthropoda > Insecta > Lepidoptera > Noctuidae > Lithophane > Lithophane socia. Next base: position 9,325,921 of record OX383270.1, on the reverse strand, counting down.
AGACATATGACTTTGCGTGTCGGGAACCGAATAAACCCGATTTGCATTACACGGCTAAAATGCGAACAGTACCAGGTGGCTCATCAATTAAAGTCCGTGACTATACATAGGGCTCACACACATGTGTTACATTATCTAGATTAGAAAACATTGATATTTTTAATCTAACAGCACATCAATTTAGGAAATCTGTAGTCGATTCTATCTTAGCTTTATAAATTAATAAGTGGTGTATTATTATAATTTTTATTTTCTCCTCGCTATTTTTTTATGCCACAAATTTCGTTATTAGAAAGCATTCACTTCAAGCAATAATTAATAATTAACTTTCACTCCATTCACTCATGTATTGTTTTTTTTTCTCACGTAGCAATACCAATCAACAAATTAGTAATAAGTGGATAATGTTGTTAGTAGTAAACACAAACCTAAATAATTATTCAACAATGGTTTTATTATTAGGTAATAGTACTGGTATTACCAGAAAGGACATAGTGGATGGTGTGGATACCTAATTAAAATTAAATGTAGGAAAGCTGATGTTGTGCGCTTTTCCTTATTCTGATACTTTATCGTATGATGAAAATAACTATATTTTTTACCCGACTACGGCGAAGAAAAAAGGAGGGTTATGATTTTGACCGGTATGTATGTATGTATGTATGTATGTATGTATGTATGTATGTATGTATGTATGTATGTTCATCTGTTCCCTCCTATCTTCCAAACCACTTATCACAATTTGACAAATGAGGTATAGTTAGAAGCGTCGTGATTGTCCGCTGGTTATAGGCTATGTGAAGTCACATTAAATTAAAAATGGCGCCCTCTAGAGGACATAAAGGGAGGAACTTAAAAAAAAATATGGTTTAATCGTACCATGTTGGGTATCAAATGAAAGGGCTTAATGAGCACATTTCAAAAATATATATATTATAACCCCAAAAGTATTTAAAAAAAAATCAAGTAACAAAAACTAAAACCCAACTACGACTTAAAAGATATAAACAAGGCACCACAGACAGACAAATTAAAAATCCGGAGTCACACGTAATCTGTTTGATTTATGCCCTAACACGTGTGACTCCGGATTTTTAATTTGTCTGTCTGTGGTGCCTTGTTTATATCTTTTAAGTCGTAGTTGGGTTTTAGTTTTTACCCGACTACGGCGAAGAAAAAAGGAGGGTTATGATTTTTTGTTACTTGATTTTTTTAAATTGAATAGTACTATTCGCAGATTGACATGTTGTCATAGTGACAAATTATTGTATTTTGACACTAACAAGTTTGTTAGTGGTTTTAAGTTAACTCAGAGAACTATATCTCTGTCTTGGGAATGTAGATATCTGATTTCTATGTTGAGAGCATATAATATAAATGGGGTTATAGCTAATATAACAAATGGTAGTATTAGTGACGAGTCTGTGTTGTCCAGTTATACTAACAGCATAGTGAGTAATAATTATAAATTATCATGTTGTACGAAGGAGGATCCACCTATAATACCAACATCTTTGGAGGCCACAACCAGTCAGATAGGGTATTCTCTTCCTGCTGGAACTGCGACGGGTATTCTAGACTCTTCAGTTGTAGTTGTGGAGGTCACTCCGGATAACGTTTTATACTAGTAAGTAAGACAACAGAAGTTACCCCTTCAAATAAACAATTATTATTATTAGAGAATAATAAAAAGGTATCTTCTGGCAATATTATACATAAAAATAAACAACCAAAGGGGGGGCAACATACGTTAAAATTATACAATCAAAATATACAAGGTTGCTCTTCCAAATTACTGGAAATAGAATTGTTTTTAGAAAATACTAAGTTTGATGTCATTTGTTTAACAGAACATTGGTTAAAAGACCATCAAGTAATGTCAATTAATTATGAAAATTATTGTGTAGTTAGCCATTTCAGTCGAAAACGTATGATACATGGCGGTTCATTAATATTAGTAAAAAATTCTATTAAATCAAAAGATCGGAAAGACATCTTTGGACTGTGTGTTGAACACACCATTGAATTGTCCTGTGTTGAGCTTGATAAGCATGTTATAAGTAGTATGTGTATACAGACCGCCAAGCTACCAGAATCTATCTATGTTTGATTCTGTAATGGAAGAGGTGCTAAAGAAACTTAGTGCTAATAGTAAGTCAATAATCATATGTGGTGATTTTAATATTAACTTATTAGAAAATAACTCGAATACTGTCAGATTATGAAGTCTTTTTAGGTCATTTGATTTGTCAAATGTTTTTGTTGAACCAACCCGAGTGACAGCTTCTTCTGCCACTTGTATAGATAATATTTTTTGTAATTGTGATTACTTACATAAAGATATTATAAATAAGTTGCCATCTGATCACAGTGGACAAATAATAAAATTTTGCGCCTACATAGCTTTACAAAAATGCATGGATTTTGATCTTATTTTAATACCTTTAGCACTTACATTTCGTTGATATCGTCGCAAGGAGATTTGAGCATTTTTCATCCGTCGACTGTCACTAACATGTCTGGGGAGTGCAACCCCTAATTTGTTTTTACCCGACTACGGCGAAGAAAAAAGGAGGGTTATGATTTTGACCGGTATGTATGTATGTATGTATGTATGTATGTTCATCTGTTCCCTCCTATCTTCCAAACCACTTATCACAATTTGACAAATGAGGTATCGTTAGAAGCGTCGTGATTGTCCGCTGGTTATAGGCTATGTGAAATCACATTAAATTAAAAATGGCGCCCTCTAGAGGAAATAAAGTGAGGAACTTAAAAAAAAAAATGGTTTAATCGTACCATGTTGGGTATCAAATGAAAGGGCTTAATTAGCACATTTCAAAAATATATATATTATAATCCCAAAAGAATTTAAAAAAAATCAAGTAATAAAAACTAAAACCCAACTACGACTTAAAAGGTATAAACAAGACACCATAGACAGACAAATTAAAAATCCGGAGTCACACGTAATCTGTTCGATTAATGCCCTAACACGTGTGACTCCAGATTTTTAATTTGTCTGTCTGTGGTGTCTTGTTTATACCTTTTAAGTCGTAGTTGGGTTTTAGTTTTTATTACTTGATTTTTTTTAATTTATAACTTCAACTTTCATCAAAATACTTAAGTCCCGTAAAGGCTCGTGCCAACTGGCGCGATATCGCGGGCGCGACAGGCAGAGCAACCCTTGTCCCGACAGCGATATGATATCGCGTCTGTTTGTGGGAGCCTTTACGCTAATTGTCTCCGATTAAAATGGTTTTGTGGCATATGGATGTACGGGACGAAATTATAAGGGTTCCGATCCGATTTTGCCATTTTGATATGGGACCCTAAAAATGAGTAAATAAGTTTTCAATGATTGGCTGACGTAATTGAGTACTCAGGACGGCACTAATCATTCTTAAATTACCACCAAGTGTTAGCAGTCGGGCAATAGAAGCTGAACGACCGGTGTGTCATATAAGATAAAGAGAACGTGTGAACTCACCGCGACCATTCGCTTTAAGAATTTGTTTTGCAAGCATGCATTGCGTTGCGCGAGCTTTTAATATTTAGCTAGAGCTAGAACATACAGCAAGAGCTATGAGCGTCTTTGTTTGTTGCTTTTTTGGCGTAAACGATAATTCGTTCGTAAACCAAAAGAATATAAGACGAACTACAAACAAAAACTGGAATTCTTGCACATGCTCTAACGAGTGAGCATTCTTAGAACATTCCATAGAATCTCCGAAATTAACCGAACCTCCGAAATCAATCCGAATCAACGAAAGAATGCTCTGACTTTGTTTGCACCAAAATAATTTGATGGAGTGAGGATAGAATGTTCATTCGCCCGTTTGGTCTCTCTACCTTTACGCGACGAACATTCATTCTTAAAACGAACATTCGTTCGCGAGCACAGGCGTTGTTTGACACGCAACAAACTTTTCGTTTTGCGAATGAAGCTCAACGAATATCTGAAAACAAATTCGCGATGCGAATGCCCGCGGCTTTGTAAGTAATAATGAGCGAAACTAAATAAAACGGATAATTGATGCTCATGACCACAGAACAGTCTTTGGTCTAGTGGCAGCACACGCTACTGCGGAGCATGAGATCGTGGGTTCCATTCCCATCGATCAGACTTATTTTAAATTTACTACTGAAGACCCAATAGGTACCTATTCATACTTCGGCCTCTTACAAATTTTACGGTACATTTTCTATTTATATTGTATTTTATAGCTAGTTTCCTTCTACATCCATCACTCATCATTATTGTTGTGGTTGAAACAACAAATAACATAAAACAGATTTTGACGTCTGTTTGCATCACCCACAAGAAAATTGTGTCCGGATGACGCATTTTTCAGCACAATAGAGCCATTGCAAAAAATAAGAGAAGTCTTGCATATTATTGATCTCGCCGGCCGGCGGCTGACGGCAGCCGGCAGGCGGCGGCGCGGCGCACGGCACAAGCGGGCCCGCCGCCGCCGCGCCGCACGCCCCGCGCCACGCGCCCTTCGCCGCACTTCACGCTGTCACAATAACGTGCCACCATTCTCGTAAATTAACTTCGTTACCTCGTCATTATTCTCGCTCTCATTCGAAACAAATAACGAGGTGTAACCCTCTTCAACCTGCACGGTCTTGTGTGGCTTCGTTCGATGTAGGTATTTGAACTAACACAGTGACAGCTAGTTTTTCAACAAGTTGTATTATTATATTCCATCAAGTTAAATAAAACGGTGAAAAAAAAACAATGCTCGTTAACTGAAAACAATGAAAGTTCAGGGACGATTCTATGACAGACGATTCGCGATCGTATGGCTACGTCAGAGGAACTGGAATAGATTTACGTATACCGAGCGTGAAATTAAAGGATAAACAAATGAATTCCGAAGCGGGCGCCATAATAATGAAACAGCAGTCGGCATCAGGAGGTGTCAAGCGGCAGACACGGTCGGCGTGACCCGGCACGGTAACTCGGCCGCGGCGCATCAGGAGAACTGGGCCATATCAATAAGCGTGTCCCAGTTACCTGGATTTGTCGCGTGCGGTGCGGCAGTGCTGAGTGGCAGCGCAAGATGTCGGGCAAGTCGTACGCGTCGGGCAGCGTGCGCTCGGTGGGCGGCTCCGTGCGGCTGGGCACGGCCAGCGGGCACGAGGTGGTGCTGGACGCGCTCTACGAGCAGCGCAAGCGCGACAAGAAGAGCGTGCGCGTGCTCACCGTCATCGTGTACGTGTTCTGCGTGTCGCTGGCCGCCATCATGCTCTCGCTGTACTACGTGTTCTTCTGGGAGCCCAAGGACGCGCAGTACGCGCAACGCAAGGTGTTTCACACAGTAGAGAAGCAAACCAGCACCACACCAATGCCTACATGCTTTATGCCCCTCACCGGTACGTCACACCACCGACACGCTTCCTTCTTACTCCTAGCACACTCGTGTTTCAAGTAAACATGGACTCGTACAGATACTTATACGAGATATTCCAATTAATCGTTGTTGTACTTATATAACGTGTGAGCGTGCATTCCTGAGCTTTGTACCAAACCTAACAATAACACCGTCATGACACGCCTAAAATTTATCTAGTGTTTTCAAATACCTAATGATAACTAATCAGAAGTATCTATGTAGGTACTTGGTACGGTACCTGGTTCTAACCCTGGTCCACGGCAGTATCAGAAACTGTAGGTCGACCAACACCAACATCATCACTATTTCTTATTTTTGTTACATTTCACGTTACGTTTCACCAACATTACAAATCGTGGAGCAGTTTCATAACGTTCTGGAGGTACTTTACAGCAGCTGATTCCCTATAAAAGCGCTGATGGATTTAATCTGTTTAAACTTTGGTTTATGTACCTACTTACAAATACTATATAAACCGTATTTACATTATGTTAAGTAACTGCAAATATAATTAAAGCATTAAGTAACATAGTATCACGCCTGTATTCCCCGAAGGGTTAGGCAGAGGTGTACTTAAAGTACACGCACTAAGTAGGTACACATTGTATACAGTATGTTAACTAACAAAGGGCGTTCCCGTTCACCTGCAATAGTATAGCGTGTATACATGCAAAAAAAAATATTATCACTCAAAAAAAAAAATTTTTTTTTTTTCATTTGTGTCGTGAAATTTTCACACAACGATTAAATTGAAACGTAAAAGAAACACTCTGTACACGCACACTTGTATTTCAACGTAGAAAAACAAGTGTGACAAGTGGGCGTATACAGAGAGTTTATTTTCCGTAACAATTTAATATTTTTTGTGAATATTTTACTATACAATTTATTTTAATGGTAATATTTTTTTTTGCATGTATAGACGCTATACTATTGCAGGTTAACGGGAACGCCCTTTGTTAGTTAACATACTGTATTATTAGAATGCGAGTATTTTTAGAACATAGAATAATTACAAGCTTATATGAAACAAAAAAACTTAAATTCAGTCGCATGAATACGTAGATTTAGGTAGGTACTACATATTTTTAACCGACTTCTTCAAAAAGGAGGAGGTTCTCAATTTGTCAGTATACTTTTTTATTGTGTGTATGATTTTTGAAGTCGGTTAATTTATTGCAAAATATGAAGCCATTATCGATCGAACTTGACGTCCAGGATATGAAGGGTGCGTACACTGCTGACTGCAGATCAGATGCATCACCCACGGTCATCGGTTATGAGATTGATGCTATAAGACACAGGAATCGGGGGATTTCGGACAGATTTCGGGGGGGGGCGACCCCCCCCCCCCCCCCCCGAAATCTGAGAAACTAGAATCTCAATCCTCCTACCTCCGTATTCTAATACAGATAATGGTAGTCTATTTCGCTTAGGCGTGTACTTTATAATCTACAAAAAAGCAGTAAGAGTACCTACGCTTAAATACTTGTTTGCTGTATTTTTATCGACTTTGTATTGAATAAATTCCTGCATTGATAGTATTGTTTATAGAATAGCATATTTAGCATTATCCGAGATAATCTAACATATCCGAGGCGGGTTGCAAAAAACTTTCGAGCTCGCTTCGCTCGCTCTTGTATCCTATATTCTCTGACGTTTCTACATAATTCGATTAACTTAGGTACTTCTATTTCTGTATGAACGGTCAAAGAGAAAGAAAACCTAACATACATATTCGTTGCGGGATGCAAAAAAAAATGTGGGTTTCTAAAGGGTTTTAATTAACCCCTTGACCACTTCAACAAACGATGTCCCTGATTTAGGACATGATTGCAAAGAGGCGGAAAGAGAGAAACAGGGCTTTATTGAAATTGATAACACATCTCTTCATCAATTTAAATTCTGACTTAGAATGTCTAAGACTGTAAATTATTTTTTTTAAAGATTTTCCGCAAAAATAACAAAAAATGTTTTAAAAATAAATATTTTTTTTTATCTGCACTCTTTAACTTCTTTTAAAAAAAAAATTGGCAATCCCAACCCCCCCGAAGCTAATTTCTCGCTACGGCCCTGATCATAGGCACAAGGCGCAAATTTGAAGCTAATTGCTCTAGTTATCTACCAGCAACTTGCTCTGAAATACAGTCTTATGGAATCGGAAGTACTATGGCATGTGTCCGAACGAGTTCTCGAAAATGGCAATAACAAGTCGTATTGGGATCGATCTTTCATCACTGACAGGACTATGATTGTTGCCAATAAGCCCGACATAGTGGTCGTGACATAGATCGATTAGAGTGTCGCACAATGATTGTTGATATGCCTGCATGACGAGAACCTCGTGAAAGCTAAGAAAGATAAGCAAATTAAGTATCTTGACTTGGGTCGCGAGGTTATCGACATGAATGCTTATCGGATGTGGAGTGTGGATATAGCAGTCATTGTGCCAATAGTCGTGACGGCCAGTGCCATGATAGTCAGGAGCCTCGACCAACACCTGAGGAGGCTCTGGCAAGGCAGCTGGATCAAGGGCTTGATCGAGAGACTGGTACTTCTGGACACGGCGCGTATAGTTATGAGGTTCCTCTGTCAGGAGCCCTGACCACCGGTAGCTTGGACCCTGTTCCCGATACCTTTCTATTTTTTATATTTTAAAGTGTTTTTTTAAAATGATTTTTCTAAAAAAATTTAAAATTAAGATAGGTAGGTTGGTACCCCAACCCAAGTATTATTAATTACTTACTGGGGCTGTCTCATTAAAAAAATTGTAAATGTAACTGTTTAAGACCCAATAAACAATTTTTTTTTTTAGTTACAATTTTCTTGATTTTGTCAGTCTAAACATTCGATATTTTTACGGCAATACTCGCAGAATTACGACAGTTTAATTACGACGTTAATAAACGCATTAATAGACTTTAAAGCATGTTCCAAGCCAACTCATTTGTATCAAAGCACCTACACTATTCTTAGATAGATAACTACCGACTTTATATAGGTATAGAATAGAATACTCTACGGAGTCTACACATACTTACATGTATTAATATTTATATTATTATGTACTAGCTGTTGCCCGCGACTTCGTCTGCGATCCAGGATAATCCTATAATGTCCTAATCCAGTCATGTGCAAGTTTCATCCAAATCCGTTAGCGTGAAAGCGTAACAAACAAAGAAACTCACTTTCGCATTTTTTATTACTACTTAGAATTGGTTTATTATATTGACGGATTAATTTGTGTACCTACTTTATCTATAGGTATTAGTTGCCTGAGTTTAAGAATTATTGTTATTTGTTGGTGTAATTTTTTTGTGTCTCGGGCTCTACCGGTTTAAAAGGCTAGCTCAGGCCGAAGCCGAGTGCTAACCTAAGATTCTATCTAACTGATGAATTATCAGATAAGACGTTATGACTTGGTAGTTGGTACTGTTTAGCGTTTGATCTTGAGGGTGTCAATGTGAATTGTAATTGTATTGTGATCCAGGATGAAATCGAAAATAGAATGTCTATAAATGTCGAAACAATCGAATGTCGATTGTAATTGTGATCCAGGATGCTGGAATCGGTGCTACGTTAACGTGTCGCCAGAATTTCCTGATCCAGCAAGTATTCAGGATAGTGGCTTTTGTAGAATTTGTAAAAAAAAGTTAGACAGCGCTAAATCTTGAAGTTTCTAGACTGCACCAAGCAGTTGTTTAGGTATGACATGTATCGGAAGGCTTTCAATTCTAAAACGGATTCCGATACTTGGGGACCTAACATAACATCACGCCTTGCTTCCCCGAAGGGTTGGAAAGCGGTATACCTGTAGTAGTTAAACCCACATTTTGCCAGTTATGTACATTTAAGATCCATGAGGGGGCGAGCCTATTGCCAACAATCGGCCCTACATCCAGTCCAGTCGGGGGACCTACCTATTTCAGGAATTCCGGAACTGGATTATTTATCAATTTGTGGTTTCTAAAAAAAGAAAGGATTGTATTGTGGATTTATTATCATCATCATCATCATCATTTCAGCTGAAAGACGTCCACACAGCTTCTATTTTTAACTTTCATTCAAGATGCAAGTTTCTGTTTTACGATTGTTTTGTAGGTCAAACTCAAAAAAAAACATCGTCGTCATTTATGTTCAGTGTCTCGAGGCTGTTTTTCTCAATTTCCCTCCTCGTAAATCCTGAAAATTTCCTGAAGAAAAGGAATCTCAAAGTGTAAAATTTATAAATATTGGAACTACGATATGTTTTCAATTCCGGAAATTTCTTCCGGAATTCCGAGCTTACGGAATTCCGGTATGCATGCCGTTTTGTGTAATCACAGACGTGCGGCCTACTCCGCCTACTGGTTCTATGTATATTTTAAAGAGCATCGTTGCAATGCATGTGAATATACCTACTTTCACGTACGTAGGTAGGTATTTTATTACGTACACTACGGGTGTAATCTCAGCTTTCAACGATTGTTGGTGTCGGTTTCCAGTCTAACCTGATGCAGGTATAATACAGGAATACCAGTATTTTACATGAAGTGAGTGCTAATCTGACCTCCTCAAGCCAGTTTTGACTAAAGCAATACTCCTTAGCAGGACTGCCTGTCAGGCTTTCGGGCTTCTGACTACCGTTTTCAAAGATCTACGAATGCCAGCTGGACCCCGGTGGCGCGCTTAACGTGGTTTTCAAGGCTCGGAGGAGTCTCGGTAGATATGTTATGGATGGTCTCCCATTCACGGACCAACCTCCCAACCTCTGCAAGCGTTGCTTAACCTTCAAGATCGATCTGGGGCAGTGGGAATGTTATAATTTAGCCACCAGCCCTGTCAATAACCTGTCGAAATAACCATACGTATACCTAATAGTCTCTGCCACATCCCAGGTTAGGTTGTGCTGACGCTAGGCAAAAGCGGATAATCGAAGGAGTTGACAATAAATCTCAATTCCTATGAGTACAAAAATAAAGAATTTATGATGTACCACGAAATGATTTACCTAATAAGTATTTTATGTAGGAACGTTCAAAGCGGACGGATAATGTTTGAGTGTTCGTGCAAGCGCCTCCAACAGTCGCTCTAAATATAGATGTTTGTAGTCACGATAACTCGCGGTTATTCACTGATCATGTTTATAACATATAAATCACAAAACGGTTTCTACCGAATTACCCAGAATAGCGCACTGCGAACACGACCGCTCTTAGCAGCGAAAATTAAAGTTATAACAACTACGACAAAAAACTCAACTTTTTAGTTGAGTTTTTTGTCGACTTTTTAGTTGACTTTTTACCCTTTTGGGTATAAACATAAGACATCACAGACAGACAAATTAAAATCCGGAGTCACCAATCAAACAAATACGTGTGACTCCGGATTTTTAATTTGTGCCCGTGATAATTTTATCAACATACCGCGCGGGCGAAGCCGCGGGTGGAAGCTAGTAAGTAAATAATATATATGGAGAAACATATTATTTATGCATAAAAAATTACAAACATAGCATAATAATTGTCAACATAGGTACTTACATAGCTTTTGATATTCTCAAGAACGCAGGAAGATATAATATGGTATTGGATATCTGGGCTCCAAAATAAAACATGATCGGGCTCGTATACCTGTAAACAAGGTCAAATTAAATTAGCTAGCGAAACTCCGCAGACGTGATGGGTACCGATATCTAAACATGATGCGGTCGGTACAAAACCAGCCTAAAGGGAATTATAAGCAGGGACAGAAGCATAGATACGAGTAAATGTTGCTCGTATTTTCAACTTATCTGCCCAAAAGCTTCTTGAGCGCAACCCCATTCAAGATCTTATTGGAAGCATTTACAAAAACACTCAACGCGCACATGTTTAAAAAATATATCCATCTTGTAGGTACCTAACCAGAAGTTTACAAGATTAGTCACACAACCCACAACTGGCTAAAAAACATCAATCTAACATCGCTCGTTACATCTGCAATATTCTATGAATCTGAGTTCAGATAAAATAAACATTGTTCTAATAATAGATACATACCTACCATACGAAATGCACACACTGAGCGTTTTCTAAATATTTAGAAGACGTTGTTTGTACCTATCTACATATTTTTCCTGTGTTTGTGTACCTACCTAGGTACAAATGTAAATAATTACATCTCCACTACATATACTTACTCTCAGCAACAGCATTTCCCAAACTATGGGTTGCGACTCGCGACACACTGCTGGGTATTAAAATGTTCGATTATACCTATAATTGTAACTGAATGTTTTTTCTTATTTGAACAACCCTTACTAATATTATAAATGCGAAAGTAATTCTGTCTGTCGGTCTGTCGCGCTTTCACGCCAAAACTACAAATTTAAATGAAATTTGGTAGGTACACAGATAGTCTAGTCTAGAGTCTGAGAAAGGCTACTTTTTATCGACATACCATCCGGCCGAAAATGCGGGCGGAAGCTAGTCCTTCATATACTTACAGGGTGAAATTGAATTCATGGGTATCCTGTTAAGGGGTCATTGTACTCATCATTATGAACAATTTTCACTATCTTTCCACTTTGTAGTGTTTTTTTGTTTTTTTTATTTTTTTCGAAAAATACAATGAAGTTACCTACAAACTTATTTTTGAGGTCGATAAAATCAATACTGCGCATGAGTAAATATTCATCCCTTGCCTTGCCTACGCACTTCGCCAGTTTTCTAAATTAGGTACCGAAGCATACTGTGTTGTCGACCGAAACCATAAGTACTTATAAGTATTTAATTATTACATCACTCGGTGTTTTTAATTTTGTTTATTTGTTTATAACATAACATTTATTATCACGCCTGTTTTCCCCCGAAGGGTTAGGCAGAGCAAAGGTGTACCTACACCTATCTATGTAGGTATTAAGTACAAGTAAACCCACATTTCGCCAGTTCTGTTTTTAGTCCCATTTAATAGGGGGCGAGCCTATTGCCATCAACCGGGCACTAATCGACACTCCAGGCTGCTAATGAGAAATTCCTAATAGAAAAAACGAGGCCGTGCCCGTCAAAATAAGATAAAATAAAATAAGGTAAAAATGAGCGTAAGTATTAATGAAAAAATGTCTTTTCCTAGGAGGAGGCGATACCACAGTGAATGGCGACATCATTCATTCAACGCCGGAGAACATCACCGGTGGCTTTAATGAAGACAGCATCACAGAGCCCAGTTCGGCCGCTGCTCCCAGCGCGGCAACCCTGCCTGACACCACGCCGGGACTCAACGGGACTTTAGCGTTCAGCAACGACACAGACAGCATCACATGACGCTTGCTCACTCGTAAACTAACGAACGTGACTAAGAAAACGTGAAGTTTAAACTGCATCCTCGATACCGATACAGTTGTAATATTGCGGCAGCTTAACTTATTAGTCAGCTATTTAGGTTCTATTGAGCCAACTGCCAACCCCATGTTATGCTAGTTTTCTTACATCAATTGGTAACCCTTCACGATTTAGTGCAGTGACCCGTGTCGCACTGGTGAAAGCTATTTTATAAGTCCTATGATAGTTTTAGATTATTGACATAGCATTATCTCCATACGACGTAACATCAATAGTTTTAACAACATAACCGGCCGGTAGTAAAGTAATAGTAAGTAATGCCCGAAATCTAAAAAAAATACCGGCCGTTAACGTCAGATTTTGACGCCAAAACTGTGGAAGCATGGTTTTCATAACTTGGCGAAATGTTTCATCATTTACCTATAAACAATTTATGTATAAAATCATTCCAAAAATCTAGTGGGACCTTCTCAAAATGTGACGCTACCAAAAAACGATTCTTTATTGTACTTAGGAACCGGCCATTACAATCTAATTTAGTGCATAAATAATTACAAATATTATTATGGCGCCAGTGACATCGCAAGGCTGAACTGAAATACTAATCTGTAAGATTGGTGAGTGAGGAATCTTTTTAGATTTAATATTATAATGTAATGGCTACGTGTATTTTCTTGTGCGTCGAGTCAACTCATTTCATACTGGAAATGTCCAACCTTGCTCCAAACAGGGGTAGCTGCTAACTGTAGGTACAGTCAGCAACAAAAGTCGATTAACAATTCAGTTTTTTTATCTTAATTATTTAAATAAGTACCTTTTTATTTCAATAAATCGTAACAGAAATACAATTAAAAGAATTAACTCTTAGCTATTGTGATACTATAATGCTATTATATGAAAAAATGCTAAAGTACCTACAATGGCAGGATGTCAACTTTTGTTGATCGATTTTTGTTTCTGACCGTATCGCACATACAAAATACATCGTTACAATATGTAGGTTCCTACTCAAACCTTAGAATACCCAATGACGTGAGAACAGCATAGGACTGAGTTCAAACCCCTGTTGCACAAATGTCACTTTCGTGGACTGATGCAATCGCTACGAGTACCTATAACCTAAGGCCTTACTATTGACTTGCTAAAAACTGTGTAACACCTTACTTATCCAACTTAGAATATAGGAACAAACCTTGATTCACAAACTAGAAAATAAGCTAGCCATTACAGTTAGATAGAGTAGGTAATTTAGTTAGGTAGGTATATATTAAAACATAATTGTTTAGGTAGTGGCAGTGGCTTAGTGAGATTTGTATCTATCATGTACTTACCTATGGTGTAGCTTAGCTGTGTATTAGAGATATTAGAGAAATGCCTAATATTATTTTCTTAATAGACTTAGGTCGGTTTCAACGTGGTATCAATATAAAATGATGAAATTATTTTTATTTAATTTAAAATGTTCGTTTTCAGTGTGTAGTTGTTTTCGTTGGCAATGTATGTGTATTGTCGTATATTAAAATGTTTTTTTATAATAATAAAAACACTTTTGTATTTATAATTATTCCCTTATTTCCCTTGAAAAAATTTACTAAGGCACCTATGCAGGTAGGTAAGTTAATTCCTCGCTGTAGTATATAAAAAGCAAGTTGAATATTATTGAATAATACCGTTATTCTCAGGCCCCAAGGCCCCCCAGATATTTTTCCTGTATGATTTTCTTACTTGTTTGAATAATCAATTTGAACCATACAACCTTGTACTTACCAATAAGAGCCCCAGGCGTGTACAAATAAAAGAAATAAAAAAATATTATAAAGACCTAATGCTTTTATGCTCGGGGCGACAAAGAAAGTTCTCCTATTCCCCCCCACTTCTAATCTGGGGCTACGACCGCGTCTGGTTCTAAAACTCTGAACACAGGAGGTACATAAAGGTAAGACTCGCAACGACAACTCGAAATCGCAACTCGCTACACACCATGCCATGTCAATAAATTCAAGCGATTAAACTGTGCTAACTGATTCGTTACAGTTTCATTGAACGCGTAGATGTGAGAAATCAAAATAGATCTCGATAGTTCTCGGATCCACCATATGTATAACGAAACCGTAACAGACCACTGGACAGCTAGGTAAGCTGTGGTGCCGTTTCAGACGAAAGAAAATGTTTGTGCGGAAAGGTAGGCAAATCACACCTACTCGACCACAAAATCTCTTCCAAAAACCTCAAGTCCTTTTAGTATATCTATACAATAAAATACATAGTAACGAATTCAGAACTGTACAATGAACATTTTTGAAAATAAATAACTGTTTCGAGTCTGATGACGAAAATATATGTTTTTTTCTATTTTTGTCCATTTTTCTGGACGTAGGACGTTCTGGATTGGCGCAAAAACGGCTGTACGGATTTGGATATTTGACACACAGATAGTTTATAACCTGGATTAACACATAGGGTACTTTTAATCCCGATAGTACATTCCCGTGGGATATTTTCCGACATCCACGTGGATGAAGCCGCGGGCAAAAGCTAGTAACTAATATGACCTGACTCTTGAATAATTCTGAGGTTACAAGCTTGTGTTATTGAACTCACATCTACCACATTATTACTACAAATGTTATGTTTTAATTAATAAGTAGGTACGTAATTATTGCACAATAAGACGTACCTGGTTGGGTAACGTATATTATTGCAAATATTGCCAGTGTATTAAAACCGGCCAAGTGCGTGTCGGACCACGCACAATGAAGGGTTCCGCAGTTGGGATACATTTATCCCAGGTAGATGAAATCATGTTCTCCCCTATGTTCCAACTACAAATGTAAGTTTGTACGCACAATATTGGGAGATTTACCATGTTTTTTTATGATCATAGACTTCTTATCGGTTTTCCTGTAATCTAAAAGAATGTAACTATTTCTATATTGTTTTCAAATTTTTACGCTCTGTAGTTTCGCAGATATGGTCGCCGGTCTGGTCAATTTTCATATGTTTTCTTAAATATCTTTAAAGTGTCTGTTTGGGTCACATAATGGTAACAATACATAAATGTGTACCAAATTTCAACTTAATCGGTCCATTGGATTCGAAGCAAATTGGCTGTGACAGACGGACAGACGGAGACAGACACACGAGTGATCCTATAAGGGTTCTGTTTTTCCTTTTGAGGTACGGAACTCTAAAAAGGCCATAAAACTGACCGATAAGGTATAAAAATGAAATACAGCATTATTATAATATTTACAATTTATGAATAAGAAGGTATGGTATCATTTTTCTCCCGTGACGTACATGTGGACATGGTTGTCGGAGCGCAACATGCGCGCGACACGGCCGCAGCCGAGCAACGCGGCCACGCGGCTGAGGTCGTACTGACAGAACAGCACCGTCACCGTCATGTTGCACTCGCTCCCACCGAACTTGTTCTGGTTCACCTCCTGTAGACATAAGCAATACCAATCAGTCCCATTATACGAAAACAAAAACATTTAATAGACAAGAAGTTTGAAGCTTCATAACGCAGTCTTCTGATGCTGGCAGTTTGGCTGACATAGTATTTGAAAGTGTTATTTTTTATAAAATTCGAAAATGTGTGTTCGTTTGTCCTTCTTTCACGCAGCTACAGAGCATCGGATCAAGGTATTTTTTTTGCTTAAATGTATTATAACTCATGATTATGGGCCGGAGACTGACATAAGCTTTAGGCTTTTTTTACCGGAGAAATGCACGGGTCCTGTGAGAATCTCCATGCGGGTAAAACGGCGGGGCATAGATATTATGACATGATTAGAAATAAAAACTACGTTTGATCTCACCTGCATTAAACTACACATTTCCGAGAAGAAGTGCGGATACGTAGGAGGCTGATAAAATATAATATGGCGTATGCCCTTTATCCTGAACCTTCTGAAGAAATGAACTCGCTCTGAATACAGCAAAAAGTGGGCTTCTGTGTGGAAAAACATGTCTCTTGCACGCGCGATTTTTGCATCCTGTAATTATTTAAAACCAGTTAATTACAGAGCGGAAAAGATATTGTCAATAAGCAATGACCGGATAAGGTAGTACAATTTCGGGTCCACGACCGTAAACTATATGGTTTGTATGGATAAGATGACGGAAATCCCGGACGCGAGGGATTTTATTATTTCAAAGAAATATTAAAAGAGTCTTTGGTTCCCCATTACATGAGACGTAGGGTCAGTTCACACCAAGACGAGACGCGACGCGACTATGCTTGAAGAGGCCAGTGGTTTCGCGCTGCGCAACACGGCGCCGCGAGACGCATCGCAACGTCGCGACGCGAGGCGCATCGTGAAGTCGCTGGCAGCCCCACGGCCCGTTGCGCAACGAGGCACCGCGCGGCGCAGCGGAGCGTGTCTGCCAATGTTTCTACTTTTAGGGAGTTCTCCCTTTTTTAGGGTTAACTCGTAATTAATGTAATCCGTCTAATTTTAGTTGAACATGTTAATATTGTGCTATTACCGATGTAATCCGTCTAATTTTAGTTCACCATGTTAATATTGTGCTATTACCGTGGCTAAAGACGGCATTTGAACTAAGTCGCATAATACCTAGAGTTGGTTTGGTTTTCATTCTGCATCGCGAACAGGTCGCGGAACAATAGCAATAAAATATTTATAAGTGTTCAGTGCCATGTTAAATGCAGAGTAAAGTGAAAAAGTCGCCACAGCGGCTTCAGGCTGCGCCTCGCGGCGTCGCGCTGCGTAATGCGGCTTCCCGGTGCGCCATGCGGCTTCGTGAGGCGTAGCGGCGCAGCGCGGTGCTGAACGGCGTGCGAGCCTCGAGATGCGAATGCGAATTGCGAAATTTTCGAATTATCTCAATTAAATGTGTATATTTTTGTGTAGTAAATAAAGTTATATTTTGTATGACTATCTTAAAAAGTGCGTGCAGTGTCGCGTCTCGTCTCGGTGTGAACTGACCCTTAAACATAACTGGCGAAATGTGGGTATAGGTACATCTCGACCGACCCTTCGAGGATACAGGGGTGATGTTATGTTATGTTATGTGTTTTACAAGGTTTTAATTGATGCCTTATCTGCCACTCTAGATAAGAACAATAGTCTGAATATCTCTTTGTCACAGTTACTTCTCTAACGCTTTTATCTCGTTTCTGTAAAACAATGCACTTCGCAACTGTTTTAGTCAAGTTTATGAACAACCATAGGGCGGCAAGCTTTGACTGCCCCATCCATGGCCAGCCTACGCGTTTTTAAGAAAATCGAAACTTGAATTAAATAATTATGTTTGCTACTAAAACTGACCTACTGATATTACAACTAAGATCTAAGAATAGCCGAATTGTCATATATTGGTTGTACATGGCAATTCGCTATTCCCGGGACTCCGGAATTATATGGTTTATCCATATTTTATATAGATAATGTCATTAAATCCCAGTAATTGCAATAATGTATTCAGCCCCAAGTAAATATTGCTCATAGTCTCACCTTAGAATATTCACAAATCTGAACAAATCCAATGTCTTCTTTTTTGAAGTAGTTCCTTAACTGCACATAATCAAAGTAGCTAGGGACATAGATGAGTGTGTGGCTCATAAGGGTGTCGCGTTGTTTCGGTAGTATCTCCTTGATAAAGTACTGGAACCTGGCCTCCACTGACTCCAGAGGGCTAGCTGCTGCAAACCTATAATATGGTAAAGAATATATTTACTTAAAGATAAAGATGTGAGATTGATTTGGATAGAAAAACCAGTAAGATCATGTCTGTCTAAAACACGAGTCTACTGAGGTCTATACATTTTTTTAAATAAATATGAAGCAAAAAAATCACCTGTGGAAGATCTGAGGCACCTGCACCAACACCTGTTGTATGCTGCCAACTTCGGCAGGATTTTCAATTAAGATTTTTCCTGCATAGTTGTGACATTTCTTATTTAGCACGGACTTTATTTCTGGCAATGCTATAGACGAGAATATAAGTGTTTGTCTGCAAGATAAAAAAAACAATAACTTTAGAATAGTTAGTTCATATGTTAAATACTGCTTATTCGTAGATGAAAATTAATAAGTTACTTTCGATTTAAAATCAACTAACCTGTAATACTTAGACCATCCATTAACAGCCCAAGATCTAACCCTAGAGAAGTCAGTGCCATGAGTTTTCTTCGGCAGCAAATGAAAATGATCGAGGACATGCAGCAAATGATCCCAATTCTGCATGAGGAAGACATCGGTCTGATCCATCACCAGCACTTCTATAGAGGCCAGGAAGTCGAAGTCACGGTCTTCCTCGCCTTCCGCGCCCACTATCATGCGCAGACCCAGTGGTGAGGTCACTATGATGTCTGAAGAGTAGAAGTCTGTATAGAGCTGTGATAAAGTGTTCAAATGTGTTATAAATAAGCAAAATTTAGATTTTCTGGGTATACAATGTATTAACTTGTGGTAACTGACCTTGAGAGTTTTCTTTGTAACTGTCATGCCAAGTCTGAATGTGTCTTCAGTGTTTCCACTAAACATGAGCTCATAGTCTTCAGGCTTGGGATTTTTCCGGGGCATTATCAGTTCACTACCTGTGAAGTCTTCTTCAAACCTCTTTTTATTTACTACTTCCCCTGCTTCTTTCGGTACCAGAATATCAATCAAGGTTTTGACAATTCTATATGCAGTATCTTTGAATGGTACCATAATGAGAACCTGAAAAAATGATCAAATATTTATTCATTATTCTTATATTTATTAATTTAATAAGACTACCAGTACCAACAGCATATACATGTTGTACATTCAACATTGGCTTACAATAGTGTGTAGGTAAGGTATAACTACTAATAATATAAGTACATTAAAACTTTCTAGTAGAACCTTTTAGAAATAGTGGTAAAGCAACCATGGTGATAAATGGTGACCTGTAAAGTCTAACCAGCCTAACCTACTAAGTACACATTGTTACGCTTTACCTACCTTAGGCCTCACCAAGCCTTGATCGCGACATTCATCAGACAAGTCATTCTTCTTGGAGAGTTTAGCATTGTGATGCAGAATCTTGGTTCTAGTTTTCAACATGTGATTTACTACATGAAGACAATATGTATATCGAATTTCATCTGCATTGCTGAATGATCTCTCAGGATAATATAGATCTTGGTAGTTATTAAAAATTGAAAACAGTTCTTTTTGCAATGGTGTGAACACTTCAGTAAGTTCTGAGTCTCTTTTTATTAAATTGGTTTTATTAGCTGATACTATATTGCCATGTATTTGAGATTTTATATGTAACTGCTTGAAATCTATTTTATTTATCAATGTAGGCACTGTTCCCATTGCCACATAAGTATTTTCTTCTAATATTGAAACTTTCGGTTTAACTTTTTTTGAAAGTGTCTCTATAGGCTTTGGTATAACTACAGATAAGTTGCCAATAGCCGGCCAAGTTTTGTTTGTTATCTCCACAGCCGGTGGTTTGTTAGTGAGAGAGACTAGTAATTCGTCTCCTAGGTCATGCTGCAGATGTTTTGTGAATGGATCATCTGACATATTTTCTTCAGTTTCCATTTCATGATCTATGGGCACCTGTAAAATAGAAACAAATTTTAAGTTGTAACACAATTGAAAGATTTATATGTGTAGAGTAAATAGCTGGAAAGTCGAATATTTATTCCTTACTCCAAACATTTTGTCAAAGTAATTCAGCGGGTGATAAATCTGGTTGTTTGGTGAAATGAACTAAATCTGAAATTTTCTGTTTACCTTTGAATGAACGAAGAGTATTATACTTTGCTGTGGCCAAATGCATCCCTAATGATCATTTCTTTGTAAAATTAACCTAACTTCACATTGTGGAATGTAATAAATATAATTATTAAAGATCTCATTACCTCAACATCCTCATCACCTTCTTCCCCACTTGTACTTTCTTGGTCATCAAGAATGTGACTATGTGCGTGCTCTGTTTCATTCGTGTCCACCACCTCGTCATCATTACTACTACTGCTATCTTCATCACTTTCCGCTACTGGTCTTCTCTTTTTGTTAGTAAAACAGGACAACAACTGATCGTATGCGTCTTCCTCCTCTTCACTTTCAGAATATGTTACTTGCTGCTGTAGTTTCTCCTCCATTTTTCTTTTCTTCTCCAATTCTTCCCCGACTTTTTGCGCATTTTTGTATCTATTAAAAATTGCTTTCTTGTTTACAATTCTTTCTTCTGCAGCTTTTTTCTTCTTTTTTGTCGTAGGCTTAAATGTACCTCTCTTTTTACCAAAGAACTTTTTGCTTTTTTTCATATTTCTTCTTCAAATAATAGCTATGCACACACGATGTAAATTGAAATAATGTGTTTAGCTAAAGTACACACGGTTTCACTCACACGCTCTCGTACACTCTCGTCTTATCAGCAAGGAACTTATTATTACGGCGCGGCGAGCGCACAGTCATAATAATAGTAGAGTACTAGTAAATTAGTAATTATATTCCTTGCCTTGCTCCCACGTTTCTATTATACTCTTTGCACGTTTCACTTCAAACTGTGACTTTTGAGATCAAAGAACCAAAACATAACCTATAATCGAAGTATAGTAATAGTACCTATCCCTCCTGTTTTGGCTAAATTTGGCCACAGATTAAATAGCTAATTTGGCTTCGCCGCAGTCGGTTATTTTCATGACCATAGACACAAGTCTTCAGTCGTCTGTCGGTTTTAGTCTGTTTTCTATTGAGAGGTAAACTTCAAATTGAAAAAACAAACAACAATCACTTGAAATGTCAAATTAGAGAAGGGATGATAGACGTGCGAGCAAGTACGCGTACCATTAAGTGGGTGATAAACGTGCGTACTTAAAGAACGCGGTCTTTAAGTATCAATACGTATCAATAAATAACTATTACCACGATGTGCAAAGTTCGACGGTTCACCTTGCTGCGTTGCCTCGCCGTAGGAGAGTATTATGTTCCTTGGTTGCCGTCACTACCACTACATGACGCTGCGCGCTGGCAGAATAGTAGACTTATTCAGCTCAGGTGCCAAATAAAAAAAAACTTTTTAACAATTGACAGTGACAGGTGACAGCAGTCATCAGCAGTGACAGCCAGAGCCAGAATGACAGAATCGGAATCGGTTCTGGGTTGTATTGTTGCTTACAATTTTATTCATAAAATTACGTATTTCTTTGTGTTCCCGTGCATTGACCGGTAACTCACTGGCTGATACACAATACAAATATTTGACACCAATGTCGGAATATAATGAAAGTATATCAAGAAAGACATGGTCCCGCAATATAGAACCAGTCTCGAAGGTCAACAATACAACAATTTTTGGGTATTTTTCATTGAAGAATCTTATTTATCATTCCAATTACATTTCAGATGGGTTATATGGATGGCGCATCTGACGGTCAAACTGCTATGTTCCAAGAAAGTTTCAATGTAGGCTACAAACAAGGCTTTACTTTTGGCTTAGAATTAGGGTTTAGTGAAGCTATCTCAAGGTAACTACAAATATATAATTATAAAATAAATTATAATTAAATGTCCGATTGTAAAGTAAGAATCTTGAAGTCAATTTTTTATGAGATTTCAGTGTACACCAAAAAGGGACTGGCTTACCTAATTTAGAAGACCAACGTAGAATTAACTGTCAGATTTGTACAAATGTTGTAAAGGCTCAAGAAAATATTGGCAATTTATACAACATCCAACAGGAGAAGAACACTGAATATTTATTAAGATGTAACAAAGATGGGTAAGCATCTTGATACAACTTAACTTTACATGTGCTTGTTTACATTTGAACCTTTTGGAATGATCAGCTTCTTGCAACTTCTGCATACCTACCTATAGGCAGTGACAAAATTTAACCATGATATTAATAATTATGTGCATGTGGTGTGAGGGCCCGTTTTTTAAAACTCTTTGAAAATGTGCTTAGGATTTAGTGAACATTCCAAAAGAATTGTGAAAGTTGGAATCAGATTTTGTGAAAAGTGTGAAAGTCTAATAAGCGAGAAATGGACTGTAAAGTTGGGCCCTCAGTTCTCACATAGAGGATTGAGGGCCCATCTGTACCTGATAAACTATGGACACTACAGAACAAGTCTTTATGCCAAAATTTAAACTAATGCCGAACAAAATTTGTGAAAACAAGATATTATCGCTTTTGATTATTACTTTTGAAAGAAGAAGACAAAGCATTGTGTAACTACTTATACAGGCACTATACAACATTTATTAGTAAGGCGGTAAGAATAAAATCAATGATATCCGAACTTATCGGAGCAATTGAATTTGTTCCTCCACCTTTCGCTGATAGTATTGGTCATTATTAGTACGTGAATAGTAAGTTCAAATGCTATGACGATAATAAGCGAAAAATCGAAGAAAGTTTATTAAAACCTATGACATTACATTTATTCATCTTTGCTGCAATCTAGAAGAAATTGTGGTCACCCTATTTCCTAATTCAGAGAAAAATAAAACTCGATTATTTTTATACAATAAAGGGTCTTTTATTACCCGACTGCCCCAGAAGGAGGGTAATGTTTTTTGAGAGTATGTATGTATGTCTATTTCTTTGGCACGCTCTGTAGCCTAAACGGCTTGATGGATTTTAACATACGAGGTGTTGTTAGGTTCGTCTTGATTGTGGGAGTGACATAGGCTATATATTTTTTTTAAATTTCATCTGGAAACAAAAAAAAAGGAGGGGATGTTTTCTTTTACTTATATATTAGTAAATTACAATATTGGTATCAAATAAAAGCTATTAATGTGTTAATTCCAAATATATAAATTAATAAAACTAAAAAGCTTGAAATAAAACAAATTATTTAAAAAACAAAAAACCCGCCTGCAAAAACGCATAACTTAAAAGAGAAAAACAAGCAATAAAATCTGTAGAATTTTCGTATTACAGACGGGGAACAAACCAATAACCTGAAATATGGTGTAACTTTTGTTTGTTCCCCGCCTGTAATACCAAAATTCTACAGATCTTATTGCTTGTTTTTCTCTTTTAAGTTATGCGTTTTTGCAGGCGGGTTTTTTGTTTTTTAAATATTCTGGTATTGAATTTGTTGCACAATTTTTTTCACAAAGAGACAATTTTGTATTTGTCTTATCTTTCATACGATAAGCGTAATAAATCGAAAACAAAAAGAAATGGTGGACTGAGGGCCCGAATTTTGTAAAGCTCATTACTTTCAAACAACAAGACGTGGTGACCTGTTCATGCTTTCACAAATTTTCACAAATTATTTAGTAGCAAATAGGATTCAAACAGTAGCTGTAAGTTAGTGGTTTCATTTTATTTGCGTAATAAACTTTTACGTGTGTGAGAATTGAGGGCCCATTTTGGACGAAGATATACAAAGATGGACATTGTTTTGCGATAATATCTTGTTTTCACAAATTTTGTTCGGAATTAGCTTAAATTTTGGCATAAAGACTTGTTCTGTAGTGTCCATAGTTTATCAAGTACAGGTGGGCCCTCAATCCTCTATGTGAGAACTGAGGGCCTAACTTTACAGTCCATATCTCGCTTATTAGACTTTCACAAAATCCGATTCCAACTTTCACAATTCTTTTGGAATGTTCACTAAATCTTGAGCACATTTTCAAAGAGTTTTAAAAAACGGGCCCTCACACCACACGCACATTAATAATTATAAATAAACCTTATAAAGAATGCCTGTGGTTCTTGTTTTCGTGTTGAAATGAAGTGAGAGCAATTAGAATGTCATGCAAATGTATGATGACATAAAATAAATAACATTGAAGAAACTTATACAGCGTAGGTATACTTATAGATAGGTATACTTATCAATTTTATTTTTATAGATATCAAATCAGACTATGACATTAATATTCAAAATAAACATACATTGTTTAAAATTATAATCTTGGTTTCTTTTCGGGTGGTGGCTTCATATTTTCCTGTTTGATTTCAGTCTTGATGTCAGCATGTCCTTGTAAACCTCCATTAGTCATATCTGAGTTGTTTTCTACAGGTTCTTGTTTTATTGTTATGTTGTTTACATTCCCATCTACAGCTTTATCACTTTTGTCATTAGAATTCTCTGTTTTAACTGTGACACCGTTTGTCTGGAAATGTTGAATATTTATAATAAAATACGGTAAATTATAATACTAGACTACCTTAAAACATTGTAGATATGGATAGAATGACATGTTTAGTAGTTAGCATGAGAAGTCATAATCATAACTACTATATTCAATGGTGCCGATTCTCTTGTAAGTACACCAAACTAAACTATCACTAAAATTCCTTACTTTTTACTATGAGAATCTTAAGAGCTATTCTGCCGACTCCACTTGGTACCTACTTGTTTGCCTACCACGTGATTTTTTTTGAGCCGGAGATGTGCGCAATGTGGCCGTCTCGGCGTATTTTTATATGGAATTTTAGACTTATGGAAGAAAACCAAAATTTTCATTATTTTTGCGATAGGACACACCATTTTCGAGATATAAGCAAAAGAAAATAAAAAAAAGATACAGTACCTACTGTTTTGCAACTGAATTCGAGGTGTTGGTTTGAATTTTAGTTCATGACATCTAATTTTATTCCACACATTTTTAATCGTGATTAAAAATAGTCAGAGTTAGAGGATTTTAGATAAAGAACAAAAATTTTGGTTAAAACGTCAAATTCAGAATAGCATTTTCACTAAATTAAAACTCAGTGCCATCTTAGTGCTGCCAAACTAAATTACAGTTAAGTTGTGTCACTTTAGTCTATTTACAGAATGGGAAATCGTCGTTTGACAGGAATAAACTAAATTTTAGTGATTTTTAGTTTGGTTTAGAGAATTTGTGACAAGAGAATCGGCACCATTATGTGGAAAATCACTCACTTGACTGGGTGCCTGTGTGACGGGCAGTGGGAACTGTCTCACAAGCTCAGCCAGCAACATGTCCACCCTCTGTCGCTGGAATAATGTAGATGGCTCTTCTTTAGGAGTGCTGCTTGCATCCTTTGATGAGGTCTGACCAGTACTGTATGGACTTAGCCCTAGAATCGAAATATATTAGCAATTATACACAGTTTTATTCAGATTAGTCTAATAGACAGAAACTGGGTCATGTACTCTTGAAGTAACACTTACTATGCGTTTTGCACCGGAAGACATTGAACATGCTAAGTTTCGAAACTTGGCAAATGAAAAAAAACTCACAACTTGTTTTGTTGCATTTGCACTGCATGAAACAAATTTTTTTATCAACTGATTTCAAGTTGTTGGCTCATTTTACACTGTCTACAGAAAGAAAGAATAATGTTTATTTCAGCAATAATGCCAGACAGATGCTGTCTGATGTTGGTTTTCTAATTTAAATGAACCGTTAGGGACAAATGGCAGCAATAAACAGTTTCAACATAATAACAATTTCTCAAAATTCAAAGGTCTGTAAACATTGAAACACAAACATTTTGTTATGAAATTGGTTTGTAAAACAACTAAAAAAAAAAAAATATGAATAATAAATCAAGTTTTGGATCAATAAGTTTTGTGACAAAACTATGCAAACGCATGCAATAAATACATTGACAGAAAACAGACTTCGCAAAGTGTTTTTGTGGGAATTTCTCACAAGAGCAAATGCACAGTTAGTCATAGGCAACAGTGGGTACAAATACGTACCTGATTTAGATGCTTTGAAATCCCACCAGTATCCTTTGCTGGGATGATATCTTGAGTATGACATAGTTTCTTCAAACGAGCACTGTAGGTGATGGACAGCAGACAGCTATAAAACATTATCATATCAAGTCCTCCAATATACTGCCCTACTGCTTAGAACATGCCTCATCAAGATGGCCTAAACATTCTAAACCAACGTTGCCCATTCAATAACTTTTTTCAGATTTCATAAAAACTGAAGTCTAGTCTAATCTAAAC
This sequence comes from Lithophane socia, assembly GCA_947522985.1. Lineage (NCBI taxonomy): Eukaryota > Metazoa > Arthropoda > Insecta > Lepidoptera > Noctuidae > Lithophane > Lithophane socia. The sequence continues at coordinate 9,299,306 of OX383270.1, read as the reverse complement.
TTTGGTCTAGAAATCCTGACCATGATTCCTAGACAAAAATTTAGTGGATGTGTATTTAGTTTACTCAGAAATCTCTGCAACTGGCCGTTGCAGATTTCTGAATAAACTACAAGAAAACCAAATTAGTAGTAGCATACCAATCTAGAGTTAAGAACACTAGCCAGGTCAGGAGCCTGATACACAATCCCAGCAATGATGTAGTAGTCAGCTAGAGGTATAGCCTGTGTGGGACTATGTCTGTGCTGCTTCCGAATCACATATAGGATTGGATCCTGTACGTGCAGCAAAATGTATTCCAGTCCTGTCATGTTTCTGTAACATTCAAATTGGTCAACAGGATGTTCTATGTTTAGGGTTTGGTTTCCGCACTTATTCGTTAAGGTGGACCATTGTGCGTGCAAGATTTTATACACGTAAAGTATTAAAATGATTATATAATCTGTGGAAAATGTAGTGGGTTATAATAGCTCCCAAATGTTATGAATTCAAGAAATAGTCATTGAATACACTTATAGAACTTGTTGTATTGCTGATTGTAATGTTTATAATTCTGTATTGTTACGGTCTCGAATCATATTTTAATCTACATACAACCTGCAATTTCAAAAAACCTAAGAAAATTTGAATTTTGCAGACTTCCCTGAAGCTTTCGACCTAAGACATTTCTGTTTATTTTAAATATGCTTATTTTTGTTTAACCTAATGAAATAAAATAAAAGGGAACTAGTTAGTGTTTAATGTCAATATGGGCTAGGATACTTACTGAAGTTGATCCATACTGAGACGCTGCATCTTAACAATTTCGTTGTTACATGTGCGGTCAAAAAACGGATTTGATCTTTCAGAAAAATAGTCCATAATATTAGAGGGGCTAAGCAGAGGTATCCATGCAGAATCATGCCACGAAAGACCCAATGGGTTTTCATTTGCTATTGGTAAATTACCGATCCTTCCGGGCATCATTTTGTTTGATTTTTTTACGCTTTCTTCTATAACTTATTCTTGTATTTTTTTAAATTATGTGTTTAGACTGCTGAGTCATACGAAAACAAATACATTAAGCTCTTAACACACTATTCAGACAAAATCACAATAGCAAACTGGCAAACTGTAAAATAAAAAATAACACCCGTAAGTACATCAGACTGATCAGACTCGAACATTAATACTCAAGAGGACTCCATCTAATAGAATGTACTCTGTGCTGTGTCAGACTATCACAGCCTCACAGGACTCTTTACTCTTTCTTTCATTGACTTATAGGATTTATTAGTCATTGCTTTCTTTTAACTTTTTCTTTGCTTGACACTTGACACTGACAGTCCGATCGAAGCACAGGTTATATTTCATCGGCACAGGTTCCACAGACTACACTTGGACTACACAGGTTCGAAGCAAAATAATATAACCATACTAAAAACTAGTGTTGGGGTGGTTGTCTAATAGGTACTCTATTAGTTATTCTAGTGCTCCAGTTCAGATATCGTTTAGTTGAATAATTTGATTTTACTATCAAATTCCGAATATTCTAGTCAAAATATGTAATTAAAAATGTATCCTGAAAATAATTGTGCGATGAGATTTTGCAGTAAACATAAACATTTTCATGTTTGGCTGAGATGATCATTCATTTGTCAGTTATCTGTGGGTTTATTTATGACAAGAATTTTGTTCACAGAGCACTATGATTTTGTTTGTTTGTTTGTAAATTGAGGTTAGATCAGTTATTTATTACTTTTTTAGTAGCAGAAGAAATCAAGGATTTATTTATTGAAATTTATCAAAATATTAACTGTAATCATAATGAATTATATAAATACATGTGCGTCAGGCACAAACGAACGATATAATTTATTGTATAGATAAAACATGTCAATCGTTCTTGGCACACCTTGCTTATTAATTGTTTCAAGTGCTATAACTTCTTAAATTAACCACAGGTTATCAGGAATTTTCTCGAGGTAGAGCTCAGAACAGATTTAGCTCAGTATAGTATCTACACATGACGTAATAAAATATTCAGAAAGAGAATCATAAAAGCCCTGAAAATGGAGAACCGAATCAGGTGTTTTGAAGAAATATCTGCTGACGTTTTTGATTCAGAGAATGTAGTGACTGATTCGTCTTCTGATCAGGTAAATGTCTGATTATTTAGAAATATCATCATGTACATAAAAATATTCTGCCCTCCACAACAGGAATAATAATGAGCTGTTTTCTTATTTTTTTAGAGCTTGTAATTTCAGCTTGTGGCTCACTAAAATCCCATTAAAATGGGACCTTTGCTTTTGCTAACTAATTTTATTTTTGTAAATAAGTAGTTTTGTACAAACTGTACCTGTACACAAAAATAGATTATATTTTAAAACTAGATGAGTTTGTGATTTGTGTGTGTATTTCCAAACCAACTACTCAGAAGAATGACGGAATAAACTCAGAGGTCAAAGTTAGTTGTCTTGGTCCATGTGAGGACCATTTAAATTAGTGTCTGAAATGGTATTTTGAGGAAAGAACTAAACAAATTTCAGTGGACCTGTCTAGTCAGTGCACACATTTGTCAGTAAATGTGTAGCTCAACTCAGAAATTAAGAAGCTCAATGACTCAATGAACAATACCAAAGAAAGATCATTTGAGTAGGCCACATAGAGTGCTCAAAATGCCAGACCATCATTAAAACTAATTAAAAACAACAAAAAAAAATTACCCACTTGGTCCTCACATTCAAAATAATTATAGTAATCTACACTAATATTATAAAGAGGAAATATTTGTATTTTTGTGTGTATGTTTGTAATGAATAGACTCAAAAACTACTGCGCCGATTTCAAAAATTCTTTCACCATTAGAAAGCTACATTCACCCTGAGTAACATAGGCTATAATTTATAAAGATTACACGCGGGCGAAGCCGCTGGCGGCAGCTAGTACTTTATAAAGTAAATATATTCATGTTATTTAGTATATATTCAGCCTAAAATTTTCCCACTGCTGGGACACAGCCCTCCTCTCGGTAAGAGTTAGTGGGCCTTAATCCACCACATGTCTTCATACTTTTGGCTCTAGGTCATGCTGGTTTCCTCACGATGTTTTCCTTCACCGTTTTGAGAGCAGTGGTGGTGGAATAATTTTACACAAGTAAAGCGCCTGTCTGGCTTCGAAACTACAACCTACAACTCGTAAGTCTCGGCCGTTACCACTGGGCCACCACGGCTCTCATTTTGTATATATAATATTCATCAATGTCAATGTGTTATAATTATATAGGTATATAAAAAATAGCAACAAAAATTCATTGTGTAAATTTAATTAGAGCTGCTGAATCCCAACACTTTTTGTCCTTGCAACTGTTTCATCAAAAGTATTTTATAAAAATACATTTAACCATCATGCTAAATTAGTTAAATTTTAATAATTTATAATTTACAGATTGATGTTGAGACAATGATATTAAAAATTTACAAACAGTTTGAGAAAAATGCTGAAATTGAACCAGAAATCCCTGTAGTGAGAAAAAGGGTTCATAGTCAATTGTTAAAAGATTGTCTGGGTTCTTTACCACAGAGCTATGAATGCTTGGATGCAAGTAGAACATGGATAGTCTACTGGGTGCTTCACTCATTGTGGCTACTTAATGATATGCCTGACGCAGAAACACTATCTGATGTAGTCAAGTTTTTGACACTATGCCAGCATGAGGAAGGTGGCTATGGTGGTGGCCCAGGACAGTACCCTCATCTAGGAACTACTTATGCTGCTGTAAATGCTCTTAGCATTATAGCTACTGAGGAAGCATACAACTCCTTGGACAGAAGCAGTTTACAAAAATTTTTATGGACTGTAAAAGATGTTGATGGATCATTTGCCCTCCACAAGGGTGGGGAGCAAGATATACGAGGTGCCTACTGTGCCGTCAGTATAGCCAAAATAACAAATACATACACAGATGCCTTATTTGACAAAACAGCAGAATGGATAGTCAGCTGTCAGACATATGAAGGTGGATTTGCTGGGTGCCCTGGCATGGAGGCCCATGGAGGATATGCATTCTGTGGGATTGCATCTTTGGCATTGCTTAATAAAACACAGTTATGTGATATTGATGCACTATTGAGGTGGTGTGTAAATCGTCAGATGCGAGTGGAAGGTGGCTTCCAAGGAAGAACTAATAAGTTGGTGGATGGATGTTATTCGTTTTGGCAAGGAGCTGCATTTCCAATAATCAGTGCTATTCTTTCCCAAGGTAATTATCCTTCATGATAATCATAAGTCATTATTATCCCATCAAGCGATCATCTACTATAAGCCATCTCCCCATATGCGCTAGCGCTGAATTAACGATGCTTAATTATATATTCATATCCAAATGACAAAACCCTTATCATTTGATCTGTCCGTATGTTTCACAGCCATTTTACTCGAAGAAAGTGCCAGTGCAAGGGTATTGGCACAATATCAATGAAATTTGGAAGGAAGATGTATTCTATGAACTGTCTAATATAGAATAGAAAGCGCCGCGCGCGGTCTTGCGGCGCTCCAGTAATCTCGCGGCGGCGCGAGCTGACTTGCTTTTCTATTCTATCCAGTGTATCTATATTTTTTATACTGCACATAAAGTGTACAATGCCTTGTCCTTAAAACTGCTCGCCGCATCGTTGCCGGCCGCTGCCATTTCAGTGTGTATTGAGCCTTAGGTCCGCATAAAATAGTTCGGGGGTCCGGATCCGGACCGCGGTCCGCCATTTGGTGACTCCTGTACTATATACTATTCTATAAACGGCTATATAATTGCGTAGTGATTACGAAAAAAAAAAGGATTGGGTTATTCCCCAATATTCATGTAACCTAGGAATGCAAAATAGAAATTTAGTGCACATAATAATAGGCATTGGGCGTGGGGGGTGGTCCCATAATTAAAAGATTACGTGCCGCGATGTTTCTAAGGCTAAGTTCACATGTAACGCGCCTTAACGTGCGTCAACACACGATCAAATTTAAAGAGAGTTCAGATACGAGCGATAACGCGCTTTGCAAGAGTACCTACTCGTCTCGTCACACACACGATGAATGCTCGCGCTCAACTGAACATCAAACGGACGTTACATTAATATCAAAGCACGAGTCCACGCGCGATCGTCTGCGTCTAGAAACTTTTTCCCTGAGCGCTGCGTTGACGCTCGCTGACATGCGCGCATGTTATCGGTTGTTAGGTATATGTCGCAGCCTTATCGTATAACACGCCGTATTACAAATAGGCGCGCCCGATTGAAAAACGCCGCTGTTTTGAAATGCTGCTACCTTTCGTTCAGCCGGATTTCAATTCGGCTGAAATAAAGTACGCCGTCACAACAAAGTAAAAAATAATATTAAATTTAGAATTTTGTTTTGTTCCCATTTTGTTAAGATAAAATTTTACATTAAAGATAAAAACAAGTTTTAAATATTAAGATAAAAACATTCAGAACCTATATTTGCTAGTATAGTATTAAATGACCAATACATATTCTAACAAATTATTGCATGCTTGTAAGCATTTTAATATAAGAAATGTTAAAAAAAAAAAAATACAAAATTATACTTTAAGACTTTCTTATTTTTATAAAAACAAACTGAGATTTCAAAAATTTTGCCTTTTTTTGGATTTGTTATTCATAATTTATAGTCACCCTACATTGCTTCTTGTTGACAATAAAGCTAAACGTTGAACGCCGCTTTGTAGAATGTATCGCCACCACGATCCGGCTGACCGAAATGTAGCCGCATTTCAAAACAGCGACGTTTTTCAATCGGGCGCGCCTATTTGTAATACGGCGTGTTATACAATATGGCTGCGACATACGAGTATATATTAGGACTAGCGGTCGCCCGCGGCTCCGCCCGCGTGGATGTCGGTTACCGCTGCAAAAAGCCTACCCAGGAAAGACACGGTCAGCAAAATGATTCCCAGGTCAATTCACAGACACCGACAGTAACATCGACGACGCAGTCATTATCCGCAGGCTGCACAGATTGTCTTTCTGTGTATGTTAAAGTTGTTAATGATGAAAATATTTAAATGTAATTAATACTAAGTTTTCACATCTGCCGGCAGTCCCGGAGCGCAACCCGTTGTTTTAGGATAGATAACTAAAGCGATTATTGTAGAGCTTCTCTATAAACAACATTTGACGTTAAATTATTTTCAGGTAACAAAATATACTGATGGTCGGGAGCCCCGACCCGTGATAGGGCAACGTAAATTTGCCCATGCGTAAAACATTCTTTTCGTAAATCAATTCCTACTAATTTGAATGTTTGGCCCTGGGAGAAAAGAACTGTTGTTTAGCTCTGAGAAGAACTTTTGCGTAGGTGTAGTTTTAAGAACGAAATCTAAAAAAAATCGCACGAAAATTATTAGACTTCGCGCACGACCGCTGCGTAGGGAGCATACCTTACTCATAGATCTAAACTCCCCTCCCGCACGCGCACCCCCGCCTTGGTGACGCCCACTTCGCAACGGGCCGTGCAGCAGAAATCGTAATATTTTAATTTCGCCATAACTTCAAAACCAAACGTCCAATTTTAATCATTCAAAGACCAAATATTATCTACATAAACTGTACTTAGTGATGAAATAATTTATTTTGATAAGGATTAATAGCATGAGTAAAATAAACGCGTTTAAATGTAGTCCAAAAAAAAATCAAGATTTTTAAATAAAAAACAGTTGTTGTGCCTCACTCGACATAGATAGGTATAGTGCGTCGCGGACTTTTTTGAAGGTATTTATAAGATCTACAATTAATTAGAACATTTTATGGTTCTGTCTTTTATAGTTTAGGCAGCGTACGCAAAATAAGTAACTTTTCTGGTTGATTTTTTACACCTTGTGTCCGAAAAACCCAAATATCTTACGGAACCCTATTTTTTTCCAAAATAAAATATAGCCTATGTTACTTGTGGATAATGTAGCTTTCGAATGGTGAAAGAATTTTTAAAATCGGTCCAGTAGTTTTTGAGCCTATTCATTACAACCAAACAAACAAAGTTTTCCTCTTTATAATATTAGTGTAGAAGTGTAGATGTCTAAAACTTGGCCATCTGAACATAGCCTAGATGGCTGCGACCCAGTTTTTTTACTTTTGCGCTTTGCAGCTATCATCGTTACCACTAAAATTAATTGTGGCAACAGGTACTTAATTTTTAGGGTTCCGTACCCAAAGGGTAAAACGGAACCCTATTACTAAAGCTCCGCTGTCTGTCTGTCCGTCTGTCACCAGACTGTATTTCATTGAAATTTTCACAGATGATGTATATCTGTTGCCGCTATAAGAACAAATACTAAAAACCAAAATAAAATAAATATTTAAGGGGGCTCCCATACAACAAACGTGATATTTTTGCTCGTTTTTGTTCGATATTGAAAACGACAACAGTACATCCTTGAAATATTCACAGAATATTTAGTTACATATTCACTTTAAAAATAAATAATTAAATTTAAATTAAACAAATATTTAAGGGGGGCTCCCATACAACAAACTTGAATTTTTTTTGCCGTTTTTAAAGATAATGGTACGGAACCCTTCGTGGGCGAGTCCGACTCGCACTTGGCCGGTTTTTGAAGAAGTCGATTAAAAATAATCGGAATTTTAGTTAGACCGATACCGCTGTTACCGCTGTACGGGCAGTACCACGCAAGGCGCTCCGTCCACGGCGAGGCCGGCCGGCCTCGGGGCGGTTCGACGTGAGCATTGACGAATGACCGGCCTGCAATGCCCCCAATGTAAGGCGCGGAACAGCGGTATCAGTCAAACTATAAAGCCTCCCACACAGGCGCGATATCGCGGGTGCGAAAAGGGTAGCACTGCCTGTCGTACCCGCGATATCGCGCCAGTTTGCACGAGCCTTAATGAAAATGGTGCGATGTTACTTTTCAGCACTTTTTAATTTCCTACCTATTTATTTATACAATAAAAAATATTTCTTTACAGAAAATAAAGAACTAATTGAAACAGTACTTTTTAATCAAGGTGCCTTACAAGAGTACATAATTGTATGTTGTCAAGCCTTACCTGGTGGTGGTTTTATCGACAAGCCTGGCAAGTAAGTATCCTTATTTTATATTTCCATGGACGCATAAAAAATTGCGGGCGGAGCTTCGCGGAATAAAGTGAGGCACTCATAGTGAGAAAGCTCGCTTGTACCGTAGGCCGCACGCGTCGTCGTGGTAACACTTTGACCTTGAGCTGCCCTAGCTAGCGTAGTACAGTCAACAGCAAAAGTAGATGATCAAAATCAGAAATTGAATACTAATGAACGGAGTTCGCGTCAGAACTGTGTGGCGTCGGAGTGATTCAAAAGTATGTGATTGTAAATTATACCAATCATTTACTACTAGTACAGCTGCCATATATTCGTGATCAGTTTTGACTCCAAAACTTATAAACTCAATTCGCATCAGAACTACCTTCCGGTTTTAATATATTGTAGCCGACTGGGCAAAAGCAATCATTGAGTTATGATTTTGTATAGCATCAGCTACTTTTGAACATTGACATAAATTCACAAACATGCAAAGATAATAATATTTATTGAATTATCGTTTTGTATCAGATCAGCTAGTTTTAAAAATTTGACAAAGTTACAAAAAAAAAAAAAATAATAAAGTTTTCAAAAACATAACAAATTAAATAACATAAAAACACACACATTACATTAAAAAATAAGTATGGATGAATTATTTGCCTCATGATTACGTGGCCTAAGTTTCATCATTTAATTTTTGATTTTAACTGGTCACTAGTTTTGTTTTTTTTTTTCACATCTTAGTTCTGATGCGAATTGAGTTTATAAGTTTTGGAGTCAAAACTGATCACGAATATAATATGGCAGCTGTACTAGTAGTAAATGATTGGTATAATTTACAATCACATACCTACTTTTGAATCACTTGGACGCACACAGTTCTGACGCGAACTCCGTTCATTAGTATTGAATTTCTGATTTTGATCATCTACTTTTGCTGTTGACTGTACGTACCGAGTTCAATAATAACAGAAAACAGTAACTAAAATATGGGTAATGTGCCTGGATTAAGCATTAAGGTGGATCCCGCAAGATAAGTTAGATTAGTTATGAACAAATCTCCCTTATCGAAATCGAAAAGTTCTTATGTAACAAATCTAACATAAAGAAGAGATGTATTAATGACTAGCTGCCGCCAACGGCTTCGCCCGCGTGTAATCTTTTTAAATTATAGCCTATGTTACTCAGGGTAAATGTAGCTTTCTAATGGTGAAATAATTTTTGAAATTGGCGCAGTAGTTTTTGAGTTTATTCATTACAAACATACAGACAAAAATACAAATCTTTCCTCTTTATAATATTAGTGTAGATTATAATTCTATTTTGTTAAGGTCGGGAATCTTATTTTTGATCAATAATATACAACCTGACACTGACGTGCAAATTGCAAAAAACACAGCGGATCCACGTGTTCCTTGGTTTAAGTAGTGGCCCATGGTTCCCTGGGATGTGTAAAGTAATGACAAACTTCAGGTGGTAGGTACTCTCTGCCAGGGCTACGGGAAAGTCCGAAAAGGATACCGGGGCCCTTGGCAACAGGTAACAATCACATCATCAGTAAAAATCACGTCCTTCCGCTGCGCCCAGAGCGGGAGAAGTCATTTGATGATTTCCCACCCTCAAAAAAAAAGGTGGTAGGTACCTACTCTAATTAGTTATTAATTATATCTTATCCCATTGTTTCAGGCATAGAGATATATATCACACTTGTTATGCCCTGAGCGGACTGTCAGTGGCGCAACACGGCACTGGGGCTGGGGACCCGTACGTAGTCGGCAGACCTAGTAATGAACTCAACAGAATACACCCCCTGTACAATGTGGCACCACATCTCGCCTACAATGCTGTTCATTACTTCATCAGGCATCCGCCACCAGTGAAGGACAAAAATTAGTGTCTGAAGACCTTAATATCTCTTAACTAGTCTGTGGAAGACCTCTAATGCTTAGATGAATAATTGCACCATAGTTTTACTCTGCCTATGCCTTGGTAAATATTATTTTCAATGTGTTAGTATAGAAAGATGTGTATAGTTGTATAATCATTCTAAATTAATTATAATAATAATCTATAATAATGTTCATTTAAACTCGTATCAGAAAGTTATTATTATCAAATAAAAAGCATTAAGTATTTTTTTAGAGAAAGTGTGGAAAACAAACTTTTCTAAAGTGTTATAAAGATATAAAATATAATGTTAGTTCTACATTTTAATTCATAATAAGAACTTTAAGATAGAGTATTATAGATAAAGTTTTTAGTTGCAAAATAATGTTCTAAAATATTTAAAAAAAAACTATAGGTAGGTAGTACAGTTTCAAATGATTTTAATATTATCAGGGTCGCGGTTGCTGTGGCGCGTACCCTCGCGGTGGAATGTTGAGTTTGGGCGCCATATTAACGATATTATTTATTGTGTTTTTGTTAATGTTGCGTGAATTTAGAATGTAGAGTATGAAACTGCACATAACTAGGTATCAAACACTTGTGTGATATAAACGCACACCCGTGTTAAAACTCCTGGTTTGCACTTTTGCAATAGTTTCATAACCTACTAGTGACTCAATTTACCTACATTGCCGCGGAACGAATTTGAAGCTATTTTTCGAAACGAAATTGTGCAAAGCATAATGAACTTTATGTTAATTGTTTAACGTACGAATTAGTACAATCAATCAACTCAGCCTATCGCAGTTCACTGCTGGACATAGGCCTCTTACCAGCTGCACACAACTACCTGTCCTCCGCCTTCCGCATATAGTCTGTCCCAGCCACTTTCTTAAGGTCGTCGGTCCATCTAGCTGAGGGGCGTACCACGCTACGCTTGCCGATACGCGTACTGCACTCCAGGACTCGTCTGCTACACCGGCCATCGGTCCTTCGACAAACATGGCCAGCCCGCTGCCGCTTCAGTTTGCTTACTCTGCAAGCTATGTCGGTAACTCCGGTTCTTTTCCGGATAATTCACCAGCATTAACAAACTAGTTACCAGCCGCCAACTGCGGAAATTCCCGAGAATGTGCCAAACAACAGGTCGCGTGAGAATTCTCTGGTACTTGTCGGTTCCGCGGCAATGTAAATTGGGCCATATTGTGCACGACACCGTCATGTGACTTTGTATAAAACCATTTCCAAAAGTATCTGATGAAAGTGTAAACAAACCCTGTTCAGGTTAAATTCTTACACAATCACTCTTAATTACATAAATGGAATTAGACATTTAATATATTTTGATCTTTTCCCAGCTACACCATCGTTATGTGCATAACGGTGCAACTTTTGTGAAATAAAAACGGATTCGATTTTTAGCTCAAGCAGAAGCTTTTTAAAAAATAAACCGTTTTATATTCATCTAAAATCTAGCCCATGCTTCCTTTGACCACTTTGCTCTACTAGTTCTACCCATAACTTCGGATTTAGCCATGTGCTATCGAAATAGGTAATCAGAATCACTGTATAAACTGAAATGACAGTTCGTACTTCGGACAGATTTTGATGTTTCACCGTAATACATTTCGTTAGTACCTAATGTTATTAATTGCCCTATTTTTTAAGACTTTCCCATTGGCTTTTGTATTTCGCGGGCTACCATACCGCATCCCCATCTGCTTAAATTTCTAGTAGGTACGTACTAAGATGCTGTCCTCAATATTGAAACTTGTTTGTAATGATGATTCAATGATTCAAGGGAACTGTTAAAAACAATTTAGCATTGAAATTTCCTATACACACTCTATACACATTACAAATTTCACCCATTTTATTTTCGACGTGCCCGAGTATTTGGCGAAACTTAGGTAGGTATGTATATGCAGGGTTATTGGCTATACGTCGGCAATCCGATAAGGGGATGGGGGAGAGGTCATTTGCAACCAAATGCCCTACCTATGTCAACCATTTTCGAGTAGTTTGATTTTTTATATTTTAAAATGTATGAAATAAAAATATAAAATGTCAAATAACTCTAATGTTTTTGACTTGCCAAAAGGGGTCATTTGATTGTAAATGTTCTCTCCTACATCCTCAAGAATTGCCGACATATAGCCAATAACCCTGTAGATTTATGAGGGATCATAAATCTATATACCTATCTAAGTTACATGAGAACAAGAAACCCACCATTCTCCACAGAGATGTTTCATTTCTATTTTATTAAACTCGTAGGAAATATTATAAACACTGCATTTTATTATGCTATAATTTATTTCGTCGTCTTTGATATAATAAAAATGTAACTATAACAGGATATTTCTCTTTAACCTTAGGAAACCTATACATATTTTTATAGAAAATAAATATGCAACTTTAACAATTTGTGTGAAGATAAACTTTAAAGAGCTACATAAAAGCAATATATATTTGGTAATAGTTGATGTACCGTTGTTTCAATTCATACCAACACAAATTCCTCAGATTCAATGTCTGTATCACTGTCTTGGATATTTGGAGTCACCCAGTTTTGCTCTGTTTCATAGATAGAGTATCTAACATTAGGAAAATTCATAACATTACTACAAGAACCACTGTTTAGAGTGAATATAGGATACTCTAAATTAGTAGTAACTCCCTGGGGGACTACGAATGATTGTATTATATTAATATAAGTTTCCAAATCATGCTGTGTTGCCAGGTAAAAGCCTATACAACATGAAGGATCCATTTTACTAAGAGGCATTTTTCTTGGAGATCGGCAATGAAATGACTGTAAGGAAAAGTTGGGTTGCCATACATCAACCATTTCCTGACAGTAATGAGGATCTAAATGAATAAGTCTATCATCTTGGTAACCCACAAAGTATAGTGAATGTTTGGGTCGTCCCCCAATAATTCCTATGCAGAAGTCTAATGTAAGCAGTGATGTAAGGCAAGGGCCATAAATAGGATTAAATTTATCAGAACCCAACTTTACTGGTACTAAAAGAATGAGTGATTTCCAAGAACCATTTGGTAAACGACAAAGTGAAAATACATCTTGAATATAAATAGTTGAATCTTGAGCAACATAAACTTCCAAATTATCAAATTCATAATTTTCCTTTGAAGCAGCTGCCATGACTGCTTTTAAGCAGTGAGCAACAGACGCAGGGCCGTACCAGTCTCCTGGTTTCTTTCCCAGTGCTTCTCCCAGACTCACCATCTGGTGTATAGATAGAGGACTGTTTACTGATGACTTGTCACCAAACCATTTGATTATCATGCGGTGTAGACAATCCTCTTGGAATTCCCTGCCATTTTGTATAGCTTTCTCTGGTGACCACCTCCAAGACCGACCAAGAAAGTGAGTCACTAAAGCTTGGGCCAGCAACATCTGTCCACTTCGGAGCATGCAACCCCAACCGCAGTCAGTGGTAAACGACGAACCTGACATGGTAGGAAATTCTCTTCTGTAAGTCATCCAAATTTTGCTGATGAAATCAGATTTAAAACCTTCAATACCTTCACCATATATCTGCTCAATTGGTTGGTGTGCAGTTGCTTCTGTACCTATTTCTGTAGAAGATTCTAGTGATCCAGTCGGACTTAGTTTACGATGGTAGCATCGTCCTAGTAGCCATACCGGTGATTCCTTTGAAAAGTTGGTTTTCAATTTGACTGTCCATCCAAACTTCACGTTATTCCACATCGATAGGAGGCGGGATTCAACTTTACCTTTAAGATCAAGTAGGTCCTCCGTACCATCGCGAGCATTTGAACCTGATGCTTTATTTCTATCAACATTTATCCCTGATGCATTTTGCGTGATACCGTTCTCAGATGGTTTCAGTTCAGAGTTATGTGCAACAATGCTACTGGAGCCGTTCATTATATTACATTTGCATTTTACCTATTGTTACTGCTGGAATTATCCAATATTTATTGACTAATCAGTAGTACGTTTTATCGATAGCAATAAGGTTCAGTCCCCATCTTCAAAAAAATCTTGCAGTCTTAAGATTACAGTATTTGCACTGAATTGTTTTAGGTACTAACAGCACATCTGTTTATGTTTATAAATAAAACTAATACTATTCTCGTAAATTATGAATAAAAACATTACGAGTGAAAGAAGTACACACGCACGACCACTGACAAGTACCATCTTACGCACACACGCACAACAACCCTGTAATGTAATGCCCAGTATCTCTAAGTAGTCTGTGGTAATGCCCTGTACCTATTCTATAGAGACACACAATGACAAATTGACCCACAGATAATCTACAGAAGGAACAGCTGTCAGCTACCCTTTAGTTATATTAAGTGGGTGATAGACGTGCGTACTTAAAGTACGCGGTCTTTAAGTTCGCGACCTTACTCGGCTCGCCGTCGGTGACACACGTGAAGCGTTCTCAGAATTTCGTCGTCAATTTGGCTAGCGGCTCGCGGCGCGCGTACTTATGAAGGGGGGAAGGGTTAGCAGATCCCCCCACTCCCCCCTGCCGGAGATACAAAGATTTTTTTTAAATGATTTTTAAATACGAGTATGACAAATCTCTCATAAGCTGGGGCCACACCAACGGATTATCGCGATATACGTTAACCGTTGGTGTAGAGTGGTAAAGTTGTGTATCGATCATATAACAGTGACATGTCTTTTCGAATCGATGTGACCTATGGAAGATGCTCACGTCCATTCATCAACTTGAAAAGAGCTGATAATCTTCAAACGGCTGAACCGATTTTCTTGAATCATAGCTAAGAACACTCTATCAAGGCACCTTTCAAACAAAATAAAAAATATCAGAATCGGTTCAGCCGTTTGGCAGCTACGATGTAACATACAGACACACACGTTAAACTTATAACACTCCTCTTTTTCCGTCGGTGGGTTAAAAACGACCCGACCAGCTCCCGACAAGCACCCACCTTTTGTGTGTTTTGAGCATAAATGATGCACTTTAAGTACCGAATCAAATTGAAACTACCAACAATATTTCGTATTCTTATCAGGTATCACTGTTATATGATCGATACACAACTTTACCACTCTACACCAACGGTTAACGTATATCGCGATAATCCGTTGGTGTGGCCCCAGCTTATAAGAGATTTGTCATATTTAAAAATCATTTAAAAAAAATCTTTGTATCTCCGGCAGGGGGGAGTGGGGGGATCTACTAACCCTTCCCCCCTCTCCTCCCTCCCCTGTCCCCTATCGAGGCGGCACGTTTATTAATTTTAACCTGCTCAGGTCCTAGGGTAAAACGCGTTCTCAGATATAATTTAATTTTAATTAAAATATTAAATCTCTAATGATTTGTTTTAACTCTCTTTCTCTCTCTAACGATTCCAAAACTATAAAAAAAAAAATACGTCTACGTCCATTTTTGCGGGAATGGGGGCCAATGTCACAAAAGTAATTAAAATCGTTGATAAATAAAACTAATTACTCTCTAACGATTTTTCTTTTCTCTCTAACTCTCTCTAACGATTCTCTAACCATTAGCATTAACAAAAGTTGAGAATAATTATATCGGGGGCAAAATTCACAGAGGTGGGCTAACGTCATGCTCTTAGAAATTATTTAATAACAAATAAAATATTAACTCTCTAACGATTTTGTGTAACTCTCAATCTCTCTCTAACGATTCGCAAACGATTAAAAAAATAAAATTACGTCTAAGTCCATTTTTGCGGGAAGGGGGGCCAACTTCATACGAAAAATTAAAATTGTTTTTACATAAAAACTAATTACTCTCTAACGATTTTTCTTTTCTCTCTAACGATTAGCACTAACAAAAGTTCATAATAATGAAATCATGCGGCTAACTTCACCGAGGTCAAGTACGGTCTTTGCATAAGTAGAGTCTGTGGCTCCATTACCAGTATTTTTATAGTGCTCTGTGGGCTCCATATTAATGTTCTGTGCTGTGGCTGTGGCGCGTCTTCACACAGACTCAGTGTTACCAGATGAAAAAAAAAAACTACCGTGTTGATGGATTAAAAATACCGTGTTTCAGACCCAAAATACCGTAGACATATTTGAAATATACCGTGAAAATTATCGTGTAAAAAGCAAAAGAAAGAACCATGAATATTCAATATTTGTATTAAAAATTATAATTAACCACTTTCTTATTTTTTTTTTTAAATATTGATTTTAATTTTGATCATGGTTAGACAAACGGACAAAATAGAAGCCTTTTTGTATTTAGTCGTGTTAAGATTACGTGATTACGTGTGTACAACATTTTGGGAATGACCACGCGGCGGCGTAGTGTAGTATGCAAAGCAACAAAAACTAAAAATGCGTTTTGTTTTACGTATCGGCTTTAATTTTTATTAAATTACAGTTACATAAATTACAAGGTAGTTAATATTTAAAATTATCGTAGAAAATTACACGGTAGTGAATCATTACCGTAGACCGTGTATTGGTCAAAAATACCGTGCATCTACGGTAATTACCGTGTACCTGGTAACACTGCACAGACTACTTAGAGAATAGAGATACTTCGTCCTCTTGAGTATTAATGTTCTGTGTACTACGTATCGTCTTCAGCTCGAGGCTTGATCCGAGGGCTTGATCTCTTGATACCCTATAAAAAAAATTACTCTTTGCTCTTGACTACTCTTGAGTATTAATTTAATGTTCTGTGGCCTCTGTGCCTGTGGTCTCGACTTCTCGAGCTCGCCTTAAGTGAGTTTATGTTCCTTGTTCTCGAGTCTCGACTCACAGATTGACAGATCACCTGAGTGCAGTAGTGTCCTCTTGAGTATTAATGTTCTGTGAGTAGTGTGCTGTGCAGAATGTGCTGATCACAGAGCCAAGGAAAAGGAAAACATATACTCACCTACGGCCGGCACAGACTCACAGAGCACTAGATAATACTGGTAGTCCTGAGCTCACCTGAGCTCCTGAGCATAAGTTCCCTGCTAGGAATAAATATAATATATACTCTCTGCTACTTTCTTACGAGAGGTTCCCCTGCACAGAGCACGATTCTTATTATTGACCCATTGGGCCATTGATAATTTATAATTTGACTGGGCATGAAAAATAAGAAATAGAAAAAATGACGGAATCAATATCACAAAATATAATGAAGATAGAAGAATATAACGCTATTGTCAATGACTTCAATAAACTTACGTCGTATAGCCGAAAATCCGAAAATGAATTAAAAAAGAAGTATATAAAGTGAGTATCCTTGTCTGTACTAATTCTTTATTTCAAATTAGAGCACACAATCAAGATTGTATACAATGATTGTTGTACATAATGTTAGTGTTTTGGTTGTATATTATTATTTTAATTAAGATTTGTCAAAATAATTACGAAATAAATAAAAAACTACAAAAAAAAGATTTACTTAAAAATAAATTACATTTACAGCTTACCACCATCTACTTTGGGCAGTATAATATCTTTATTAGTACAGAGATCAATGAAACACAGTTACAGGAAATCTCCACAAATTTCCAGTAAATATCATGAATTTTATGAAGGATTAATGCGGGACAAGAGTAAAGAAAATGTCATTTTACAGTAAGTGGAATCCTAACTACTATTATAAATGGGAAAGTGAGTTTGTTTGTTAAAACGGCTGAACGGAATTGGATGAAATTTGGTTCATAGGTAAACCATGACCTGAATTAGGACACAGGATACTTTTATCCGGATATTCCTACAGGATCGAGACTTATGCAGGTGAAACCGCGGGGCGCAGCTAGTATTATAATACAGGGCTCGGACCAAATAATATTTGGTCTGAGATACAGGGTGTAAAAATATACAGCACATAGCCATCCACTACGCATTCTGTACATCAAATGAAGTAACATTGCACAAAAATAATTGATCACAATGATGGAACAACATGTGACTTTCGGCTTCGTTATTAAGTGTCTTTTTACACCCGTTATATTAATCATCTAATTACTTTGAAAATGAAAATAAGTTCTTAAACATGAAAACTTTTCTACAAACAGGCTCTCAGATTGTCAAGGAATCAGTCCTGCATTGTTTGCAAGATCACTTTTACAAAGTGTGTATTCTGATTCATCATTAGCTAAAAAATGCATCAAGGATACAACTTTGATTGAGGAGAAGGACTTAGCTTACCAAGTGTTCATGGTATGTTAAAATTTTTACACATATTGTAGAAGTAGCTATTAACCACGATAATCTTATTTAGGGTTCCGTAGTCAACAAGGAACCCTTATAGTTTCGCCATGCCCGTCTGTACCATTTTTGGATACAGGGATCCGTTTGCGAAATATTAAGCTTTAAAGTCCAAATTTTTGTTGGAGTCAAGTGTGCCCCCTGGCAGCTTAATGGTTGGTGCTGGCTATGCGAAAAACTTCAAGGCAGTAGGCAGTAGCATATAATTAACTAAATTAAAAGGAAAACTATCACAGCTATGTAGGCTCTACAAGTGAGCGAGTAATAATCAACCAACTTACATTTGCAGTTGCAAACACATGTTCTACAATTTTAAGTTTGTGCTTTGGTTAAATTCATCCCAACTACCCTTCAATGTGCGTGGTCCGACACGCACTTGGCCGGTTTTTTTTAAAAGTCTTCTCTTCATAAACAGTAGTGGTCCGTCGGACTCACAAAAGTCATTCAGGTCTCGAGTTCGAACCCAAGGAACGTACCTCTGACTTTTCGGATTCATGTGCGTATTGTCTAATGAAGGAAAACATCGTGAGGAAACCGGCATGCCTGAGAGATATTTCTCGACGGCGAGTAAAGTCCAGAGGGCCTTGGGCGGCTTTAAAACTCTGACACCAGGATAGTCACTCTTACCACACGAAAAGAAGAAGATGAGAAACCTTTTTTCTATAAGTAATTGAATAAAATGCCAATGGGCAAATATCTGTAAAAAAAATTTTGAAGCGAAAACTTTTTTAGGCGCTTCGAGCACTTTTTGGGTGAACAAAAATCATGGAACTCGCGTCATCGTCACGCTTGAAAAATGAATGAATGTCGGTCAGACCCCAAGGACCGCCCCGCATGTTGTTTTTATTTTTCAATAGGGAATATGCATGTATTTTTTTAATATTTTAATTCTATAGTGTTCCAATATTTATTTATTTATTTATTTGAAAGGTACACCAACGACGTGTTCACTGGAACATTAACAAAAAAAAAAAAATAACATAAGTGTTGAGTTATAGTGAACTAGTCACTTACAGGCGTACACAGCACTAACATAAAGACAGCTTCCAACAATTATTAACGAAGATCAAATTAATATCTTTATGATTTGTTGAATAAAGTCATTTTCGCTTATTAAAATAAAATTTACATCGTCAAATAATAGTTAAAAAAAATTCGACGGCAAAAAAGCAATTTAAAGTACTTAATTTTTTTTTTTTTTAATATCCAACCGATCCAGGCTATTTAAACACCCTCCATTTGGCGCATAATAAAAAATATTTTTTTTGGGACATAATAAAAAATAATTTCTCGCTCAAAAAGAAATTTTATTCAAAAATATTGATGGAGGCATAATTCTGAAGTAAGTAAAAAAAATATTTGACCCATATTTGAATCACATGCATATTCCCTATTTCTTTTAGCCAGTGCTTCTGGCAGTGTCCGTGTGAATAAATAAAAAAATAATAATGATACGAGTCGCCAGACTCGTATTTTCAGGATCAACTTTCGTTGGCCAGACTCTACCTATATAGGAGGAGCTCTTGGCTACGGAAGAGCTCGTGGCTACGTAATAACAGCCACACGGGTCGCTTGCCGGGGTTGGTTCGTGGCTGGGTGACCTTTACATACCTACCGAGACTCCCCGTGCCTCGGAAAGCACGTTACGCCGTTGGTACGGGCTGTTATTCGTAGATCTTTGACAGTCGTTACGGGTCGTCAGAAGCCCGAAAGTCTGACAACCAGTATTACGAAGGGGTATCGTATTACCCAGTTACTGGGTTGTGGAGGTCATATAGGCAGTCGCTCCATGTAAAATACTGGTATTCGGCTGCATTCGGTTAGACTGGAAACCGACCCCAACATAGTTGGGAAAAGACTAGGCAGATGAATGATACCTCATTTGTTAAAATCACTACGCGCGAGTTAACTCGTTTATAGACAATCGGGCGATTCTGAGGTACTACTGAACTAGTGAGTGGCTCATAAAATTACATTCCGTCCACATCATAGAGGAAAGTAATATAATGTTCCACATGCAGTAGCGCGTTATGCTACTCGCGCGGAAACAAAACGTGAAATAAAATAAAAACAATTCATGAGTGAGAGTCAACAAAAAAAAAAAGCATAAATAAAGGCAAGGCAAGGCATAAAAATTGCCTCATCTAGACAAGCTGTTACACTAAAATAATACTTATAAAACTAAAACCCAACTACGACAAAAAGTAAACTAAAAAGATGTAAACAAGACAACACAGACAGACAAATTATAAATCCAAATTTCCTTTCTATGTTTCAGGGTATTATGAATGATAACCAGTATGGTCCCTACGCCGATATAATAAAACAGTAAGCTTTTCATTTCAAATTCTTCAAAATGTTATGTTAACTGAAGTATTGAAGTATGTTTTCATCAACCATTGAAAATACTGCAAAGTCAAATAATTTATTTCAATTAGGCGCATAAAAGGCACCGTTGAGAATTAAAATTTACAAAAAAAAACGCCCCCTTCCAAAGGGTAGTTGTGTAGTGTAAGGAGAAGACTGGAAAAGAAACTCCACACATCAATACAATATCAATATTTGTTTTAATTTCAGGTCTATAGGGTTGGAGTATGAGTTAAGATTAGAAAGAGAATTAAGACTAATGAACATCACATTTTCTGATGAAAGTGTTCTGCGGTCACGAGGTTATGACAAAACACCAGATTTTAAGTTAGATGTACCTATTGCTGTTGATGGATTCATTGTCAACTGGGTTGAAAGTAAAGCACTCTTTGGAGATGAAGAAAATCACTCAGGATATCTAAAAGAACAACTTCTATGCTATTGGAACAGATTTGGACCTGGGCTAGTCATATACTGGTTTGGTTACTTAGAAACCTTGGATTCCACTCCTGAAGTAAATAGCATGTTTATATTACGCACTAGTTTTCCAGAGAAAACAAGCATTACCCAGTATAAAATGGATATTTAATAAAGAACTTTGAAATGAAAACGTATTTAACCTTTTGAACGCCACGGTCGGGTATAGACGACAAATGAAAACGTGCCCAACACGCCACCGTCGTCTACAGCCGACAAGAAAACGACATTTTTTAAGTGCAAAATAAATGTACTAAATTAAGTGTTCTGTGTTTCTTTTTCCTATTATTAAAAACTATATTAATGATATATTGTAAAATGGCATAAAGATATATCAATTAATTACATTTCACTAGACAAAACAATCATCAAAAATTGCTAATCGGAATCCGTAAAAAAGTGTTCTTCGTCACGCCACAGTCGGCAAGACACGACAGCTAGTGATGGGTAAGTAAGGTAGATTATATTTCAAATCTATGAAATATTTTATTAAAAGTAGTTTACTATTACTTCGACAATTATTTTTTAAAGACAAACATTCGTATCTGAATATTCCTAATGCATAATATTTATAAAATTTTAGAAAAAAATCATTATTGATATCTATCGATCGATATTTTTCTGTCCACTCTCGCGCATCCCTACGCAATAGCGCATAAACAGTAACCTGTACGCCACAGTCGGGAAGACGTGTGCGTCAGAATGGCTGGTTGCCTGTGGCTTTGGTCTATGAGAGTTGATTAGAAAATTGCTACATAATTGCTTATATTTGCTACATTTAATAAATAATTGCTACATACTATATATATTTAGAAATAACATTTTTTTTTTTGTACAGCCCTCCTGACGTTTGGTTGGCTGGTCGCCTCCTAGTTTATAGCCAAGCATGCAGAGTTTCCCGAAATGTATTGCGTCAATAATTGCTACATATTTGCTTCATTTATCTAATTTAGTTGTATTTTCAAACAGATGTTAAATGAAGGATGTAGCAATTCTTTTAATTATCCCAAGGAAATGTGCCTGATAAAACAATAAAGGCAAATAGTTGCAGTGTGTCTTCAGTCAACGGTATTGCTACTTTAGGAGGCTATTATTGCTACTTTATGTTATGAGTAGGTAAGTGGAAGTGGTGGCAAGTGGAAGCACATTAAAAGGATATCGTAAATAAAAACGTCGGGTCGTTCATTAGATTCATTCTAATAATATTACAATTTACTTAAAAAATATTCAACTATTAATTTACTTAATTTCCATATTATTTTTTCGCATATATTATACAATGTGGTATTAGCTTCTTTTTACTCTTCGTAACGTCGTTTTTTAACGCAAGAATCGCATTACTTACGCTGTTGCCAGAGCCTAAACGATTAAACCGATTCAACATAACTAAGTATTTGCCTTTATTGTTTTATCAGGCACTTTTCCTTGGGATAATTCAAATAATTGCTACATCCTTTATTTAACATATGTTTGAAGATACAACTAAATTAGATAAATGAAGCAAATATGTAGCAATTATTGACGCAATACATTTCGGGAAACTCTGCATGCTTGGCTTTAAACTAGGAGGCGACCAGCCAACCAAACGTCAGGATGGCTGTACAAAAAAAAAATGTTATTTCTAAATATATATAGTATGTAGCAATTATTTATTAAATGTAGCAAATATAAGCAATTATGTAGCAATTTTCTAATCAACTCTTATAGACCAAAGCCACAGGCAACCAGCCATTCTGACGCACACGGGAAGACACGTCAAGCGGTGACGTCATTAGCGCTACGGGAGACTGCTAGTGATTTCGTTTAGAAATGGGTTGTAACGTAACAGGTGAAACACGATATCTGTTATCACTGTGACTGTGACAAAAAAATAACAGATCCAAATATCTGTTATTAAATCACAGCCTGTTATTTTTGTACGGACGATAAATACGTATCTCAATCGAATATCTTATTTATTTCTTCTGGTTTAAAGTCGAAAATCGTATCTATCTGTTATAAAATAGCAGCCTGGTATTTCTATACTGATGATAAATACGTATTTAACTCAATTGAAGGAAAATAAAGGTATCGTCTAAAGAACAAGTTTGTGCAAAGAAAATGTACGCAACGAAAGAAACACAAGTTACTTCAGAAGACATTACGAGTGCAATCGTGTATAAACGGAGCATATGGGACGTAAATCAATTGCAGTGTGATGTTTCAAATTTACCTCCGTTAGATTTTGATCAACCAGGACCTAGCGACCCACGAAAATCGCTTTTGAGTTAGACAGAGTGCCAGAAGAGAAGCGTTCAGTAACGTACGTGAATTTACTGAACCTAATAAGAAAAGTGCGCCAGCAGAAAGACTTGAATGATATTAGTTTGCCGAGTTATGTAGAGTCGGATTAAAAGTGAATTCATTAAATTGTTATTAAATACTAAGTATATGATTATTATTTATTATGTTCCACAATGTCACATCCCTACTCGCATGCGAGGAAGTTGTCAAAGGTCGTGCCAGCCACGCCACAGTCGGGACTGCCCGACAGCAGATCACGAATGGGATTAGTGATGTTCTTTATTGCTATTTATTTTATTCGTTTGTAGTTCTAATGTCTACTTTTACGTTGTTTAGAACTTTCTAACTTCTGTTTAATGATAGTATGATACGAAATAGGGTCAAATTAAATAAAAGAATGATGTGTGGTTATCGATAAGATGTTGGAATCCTTATTTTTTTTGTAGGTATTTGCGCTGAATTTGTGGCTTGGCGTGGAAGGGGCGCCGATGCGTTTACGCTCTGGCGTTCAAAATGTTAATTAATTTCAGACTTTGTTGAAAAGAGGAGCTCGTGGCTAAGTAATAACAGCCGCTCGGGTCGATCCATCAGGTTAAGCTACGCTTGCCGGGGTTGGTCCGTGGATGGGTGACCATTTTCACATAACGAGACTCCTCCGTGCCTCGGAAAGCACGTTAAGCCGTTGGTCCCGGCTGTCATTTGTGGATCTTTGCCAGTCGTTACGAGTCGTCAGAAGCACGAAAGTCTGACAACCAGTCTAACCAAGGGGTATCGTATTACCCAGATACTGGGTTGTGGAGGTCAGATAGGCAGTCGCTCCATGTAAAATACTGGTATTCAGCTGCATCCGGTTAGACTGGAAGCCGACCCCAACATAGTTGGGAAAAGGCTAGGCAGAAGAAGACTTTGTTGAAAAGAAAATTAGTGTTCTGAGAATAATGCACTCATCTGCAAACTGTTTGTGTTAAACTGAATTACCTACTAAATAGTGAGTGATTCTCTAAGGGTTCCGTTTTTCGGATTCCGTACCCAAAGGGTAAAACGGGACCATTACTACCACACTATTGAAATGGGTGTTCAGAAGTGGAAATGAAACAGTACACACTCACAATAATTTGTATTCAAAAATATTCGCAAATCCAAAACACCGTAATCCGGTCTGCGTCAGGATGACTGGACCAAGGAAGATTTTAGAAGTTTGGGCAATACCAAGTTTTAGTACCTATTTGGTACCAGACATCAAATAATTGGTACCTCGCTAAAGAGCGAAAACTATTACGAGGAAAGTGGCCAGCCATTCTGACTTCAGAATGGCTGGACCAAGCAGGTTTCACCTAGTTGTAGGCGTTATAAGTAGTTCATATTTTCATTAAAATTTAGTACCTCATTGGTACCTACATCAACATATGTTTTTCCTAGATTTTTTCGATTAGCCAAAAAAAAGTTAGACCTAGAAGAAATTTTGCATGTAATCTGGAGCACGTTGATTTCACCTAGTTGTAGGCGTTATAATTAGTTTATCTTTTCATTAAAATTTAGTACCTCGTTGGAACCTCCACATATGTTTTTCTTGGATTTTTCGATACACCTACAAAAACTTTTGCATATTTATTCATGCTTATTTTTGTACAAATAAAAATTACCGAAAATAAATCATAGCACTCATAAATATTACGTATATTTATTCATTGATAGATACATTAATATTTTTTTTCATATGTAAAAAAAAATACTTGAGTTTAAAAAAAACACGATTTTTGTATGGGTATTCTTTAATTCTTTACTTTATTTTATTTTTATTATTTTTTTATACAACGGTAACAGAAATATACAATCTGTGAAAATTTCAACTGTTTACTTATTATGGTTCATGAGTATGAGATACAGCCCGCTGACAGATAGAATAGAATAGAATATTTATTTGCGTAAAACATGGTATACAGGGGTGTTAAATATGAATTGAGGCACAAGCAATTCTTTATCTACAAATTCTTTTAAACTATAAAAACTACACTCGAGTAACCACTTATGAAATTTAATTTTAAATAATTTTGTATTTAAAGCTTTGAAATGCCTTGGTATTTTATTATAAATGCACACACACATTGCCAAGCAGTTACTATTATATTTAGACAGTCTAGGCAAATCATTTAACACTAGTTTATAAGGATCTCGTCGGTTCCGAGGATTGACATCATTTGCAGTCTTAAATAGTTGCTTATTTATCATAACAAACACAGATATTTCGTAAACGTAAAGCGACGGTAACGGTAACAAACCAAGTTTTTTAAATATTGGTCGACATGAGTCGTCGGGCTTAAGTCCACAAATTGCTCTCATGCACTTTTTTTGAGCGATGAATGCTCTTTGGAAGTCAGTGCTGTTGATAGACGGATGAACAGCGGAGGTTTAGTAATAGGGTTCCGTTTAGTATCCTTCGGTTACGGAACCCTAATAATATCACGTTTTCAAATGCCATTATTTATCATTCAATAAAGATGGATTTATATGTAATATTAAAACCATCGATCACTAATAAAGAATTAGTGATCGATGATTAAAACGTACAAATTATGTGTCTAATTTCAAACTGCCGAAAATGACATCTCAACTCAAAACAACCAACCAACCCAGCTTGGGTTGCCAAATTTCATTCGGTGTTATAGAATAGAATAGAATAGAATATATTTATTTGCATTTAAACATGGTACAATAATGGTCTTAATATTATGGTTATGATCTACATGTCTCGCCATGGACTGGCATACAAATATTTTAAAGAAACCAAGTAACTTGGTTTCTTTATTATAAGGAACTTAGTCCAAGTTCCTTAGAATTATGCAACTAGCATCATTGCACACTAATTACACTTACTAGTAACAAAATTTACAATGTTTTAAAATCTAGGCAGTATTTATATAAATAACTATCAGTAAATCAGTAACAATATTTATCATTTACTTTTTTATCAAAGAATTCCTTTACACTATAAAAAGTATTACTTACGAGCCATTTAAATAATTTAGACTTAAAATATTTCAGAGGGAGTTCCCTAATATCTTTTGGTATATTGTTAAAAATTTTTACTGCTGTGATAAAACAATTTTTATGGCATAATGTACTTTGATGTGTTGGCATTCTTAATCTTGTTGGGTCTCTACGGGTATATTTTGAATTTATGTCACATGCCGTAAAAAATTTTGAGTGTTCTTTTACAAAAACACTAACTTGCATTATATAAAGTCCTGTTAAGGTTAGGAGTTTTAATTTTTTAAATAGAGGTCTGCAGGATATTATTGGACTAATACCGCAGATAGCTCTTAAGCATTTTTTCTGAATCAAAAAGGCTTCATTTATGTTCGTAGAGTTACCCCAGAGTAGAAGACCATACCTGAGTAACGAGGAAACATATCCATGGTAAGCAGTCAGAGCAACTGCTTCACTCGCGGTACGTTTTAAACGTTTTAAAGCAAATACAAATTGGTTTAGTTTTTTACCCAGGTGATCTATATGTAATTTCCAATTACAATGCTGGTCGAGAATTAGTCCTAGAAATTTGTATTCTTTAACTTCATTAATTTGTTGTCCTTGGTAAGCGACTTTATATGATTTGTTGCCATTTAACTAATAAATTTTATTATAAAGGCATACATACATGACAAGAAACTGTTATTAACATGTTTATTGTTATATATATTATATATATATATATATATATATATATATATATATATATATATATATATATATATATATATATATGTAACTATGTATATATTATATATAATATATTTATATAGATAAGATAATGCTTTATGTGTGTATGTATTTATTGTATATTTAAACGGTATACCACTGACTACCTGCAGTATTGTCTTTCCTTCTTACTTTAATCCATCCAAAGGTTGTCTGAAAAAGATCGCTTTTAGCGATAAGACCGCCCATTGTGTCACCCTATGTAAATTTTTTAATTTATGTCTGTAATTTTTATGGTGTACATAATAAAGAGTATTCTATCTATCTATCTATCTAACTACACTTTTTCCCTCAGAAGTTGACTATGGCAAACTCGGCAACCGTTGGCAAAGTTAGCATTATAGTAGCAGAATAAATTGATACATATAAACGAAAAGACCATTAGGAATCTTGGCTTTATTCTGCTAAAATACAAGGCATTATTTAAAAGTAACAGACAGAGAAATAATGACAAGACGTCAAGTGACCATAAATAATTACATAGACACACTACAAGTTCCATACCCAAAGGGTGCCAACCAAACCCTAAATTTGCCTCTGCTGTCTGTCCGTTCGTCTGATTTATTCTGTATAACAAAACTGTATTTTTTTACTACTACTACTACGCCAAATATGGTTGGCAATACTACTATTACAATTACAACAAAGTTGGCAGTATTTTGATATTTTGTTAGGGTTCCGTAGTCAACAAGAGACCCATATAGTTTCGCCATGTCCGTCTGTCTGTCTGTTTACTCGAGTCTAAGATTTGGCAGAATCGGTAATTTTATGATGGTTACACTGTTGTCATTGTCAATTTTATTTGTCACCACTAATGTCACTTGTCGTCGGACTTGATGACTGACCTTGTGCATTGCATATTTTATAATCTAAAATTTTGCATTACCTGATCTAACTGCTGTATTTAAATCAAATACACGAAATTTTACCAACTTACAATGGTTGTAGGAGCATTTCCAATTGCAAAACTAGGCGCTTTGTTGGTAAAGCAGATAAGTAAACCCATCGCAAATGCTTGCAAAGAACGAGCTAAACATCATCCGTTTTTCAGGACCTATGTCTGTATGCCTCCTGCCCAATGTAAGTGTTGATATTGTTTACCTACGCCAAAGTAATTCTATCATTTAATGACTGGAATGCAGCTGTGCCGGACTAAAACAGGATTCTCTATCTCTTCCTGGCGATGTCGTAACAGATGAAAAAGTTTAAATAAAAAATCCTCATCGTTACACTCTACCACAAAACTTGTTTATTCAAAAGTTAATCAGACGAAAATTTAAAATTAAGGTATATTTTTTCAGTCTATAATTGGTGTGAAGTGAAAGCTAAAATGTGGATTTTAAATTTGGGTAGACCAGTAAACATACCCGTTCTCAGTCAAGAAATGGCGATAGAGCTAGGAGCAAATCTTCTTGGCGAGTCATTGATATTCACAATAGGAGCGGCCTTATTATTGTTTGAATATAACAGGTAAGCCTAACTAGTTTTAAAATTTTAGCTTACAAATATGTATATTTGAACAAGAAACTGATGGTCTGAGATAAAATTTTAACTAGTTTGAATCCATATTATTTGGCTATAATTGGTAGTTATAAATTTGTATGTTATAAATGTTTATTTGCTGTCAAGAATGAAATGAAGAATGAATACCTACTGTGAACAAGGGGTCGGAATTATTGATCTTCATTATTATATTATACTCCAACATAGTTGGGAAAATGCTAGGCAGATGACGATAGTTCAGGCTTGCACTATTTCTTTTATGTTCTTGGTCCACTGCAACCATATCAAGGTTTTTTTTTTTTCAGACAAAGTAAAAAGGAAAATGCCAAGGAAGCCAAGAAGGAAGAGGAAATGAAGCACATTTCTGATACCATAACTGATCTGTACTTTACTGTTCAGGCACAACAAACCCAGCTGAGAGAAATGGAGAGGATTATTTATTCAATAAGTACGTATTTTGTTTGCAGTTGTTGGTATTATAATTACCTTATAATAATACTCTACTGATAAAAAAGTTATCCATTTACATAAATGAATTACTTTCAGGCGGAGAGAAACCAACAATTCCACCGCCTGTGTTGAAGGAGCCCCCTGTGTTGATAACTCCTTCAACACCACAACCTCCAACTCCAGAAGCACCAAAGCCTCAAAAACTCAGTCATCAGGACACCTATCATGATAGTGTTATTGTGACTGCTACCCCTTATCCTAACAAAGGATTGATTTTGCAGTCTCTTAACTATATCCAGATGGATGCCTTCAGTTCCCTGTTTCCCAACAACAATAATAATAATGATGTACTTCAGGAAACAAATATATCTACAGAAGAAAAAAAAGCATTTAATCCCAAAAGGGAACCCGCCATACTCTCGTCAGCTTTGTATAATATAGAAAATAATTTTAGAAGTTTGTTTTGAAGCCTGTGATAAATGTATAATATAATGTTGCTGCTTTGCAGCATAAAAAAGTGGATTTAATTAGTAATGTTGTTACCAGTTTTTGATGAGTTTTTATTTGTATTATTTATTTGTATTTGCTGAATCATACAGTAAAGTAACTAGAAAAAGATGACTTATTGTGAATGATACTCCTAGTATTGTGTTAGAAAATAATTCAGCTTGTACTTGAGACATGTAATAGATTGCACCACAAAAATACTGTGATGGTACTGTTTATTATATGAGTTAATATAAGAACTCGAATCTGTATAGTTTTTTTTACAACCTTGTCTGTATATTTATGTAGAATATGCTTTACAAAGGTGTTTCCGAAATTGTATTTGTTCAATGTTCATCTTTCTTTTTATTGTTTAGGATTAAGTAAAGTCCAGAGCCTGGATTTGTGCCCAGTTAATGACAATAGGCTCGCCCCCTATTACATGGGACTTCAACATAATTGGCGTAATGTGGGTGTACTGTAGGTACACCTCTGCCCAACCCTTTCAGGAATACAGGCGTAATGTTATGTTATGATTATGTAAGTAGGCATCAAGGAATAAATAAGCACAGCTTAATGTTATATATTTTATTATTCTAACCACTCTTTCATATAAGTACAATCTTGTGGTGTAATAAGTCCAGTAGAAGCACATTTATGGATGAGTGGACAGACTCCACATGGCACTTGTACTAGCCCTGGTGCAGGTATAAGAGGATCTATAGCACGATACACTTTACTCCCATCAGGGTACACACTGCTCTCTGCCTTACCATCATAGACCAAAGTATTCAGTATTGTGATTACATCTTCTACATCAAGTTCAACCTGAAACAAACACATTGTTAATTCAAGCTGTGTAATATACAAGTTACACAGTCAGCAAAGTAATATACATTTTATAATGTTAAAAAAAACCGGCCAAGTGCGAGTCAGACTCGCGCACGAAGGGTTCCGTACCATTATCTATAAAAACGGCAAAAAAAACACGTTTGTTGTATTAAATTAAAATAAAACAAATATTTAAGGGGGGCTTCCTTAAATATTTGTTTTATTTCAATTTAATTATTTATTTTAAAAGTGACTATGTAACTAAATGTGAATATTTCAAGCGTCTACCTGTTGTCGTTTTCAATATCGAGCAAAAAGGAGTAAAATGCCTGGTGACAGACGGATAGACAGACAGCGGAGCCTTAGTAATGGTGTCCCGTTTAACCATTTGGGTATGGAACCCTAAAAAATATTGGCGAGTGACAGTGAACAGTAGAACACAATTTTGTTACCACAGACATGTATAGTGGCCTACTGTATAGGGATGGTATTAATAGGTTGGGCAATTTTCAAACACATTTCATTCTGCAAATTCTCATTGCGCAACATGTTACCTTTTAAAACTGTTCAACAAAAACTATGAATGCAAGAATAATTTATATTTATATCTATTCTAACAAGTTGCCAACCAACAACAGTTGTTTTGTGGTGCAATCATAGTCACTGGCTTTTTATGTAGGTATTGTTCCTTGGCACAGATATTATAATACTACGTCCTTGGTATGCCTTCTTTGACTATTTCGTTTCAAGGTAGTGGTAGTACAATGTACGTACCTAATGCAGCAAACATATCAAACAAATGTTTGCTGCACAGATGTTAAACGGTCTGCTTACAGAATCCTTACTAATATTATAAATTCGAAAGTAACTCCGTCTTTCTGTCTGTTGGTCTGTCTGTTCGTATGTTACCTTTTCACGCCTGAACCACTGAAAGGATTACTATAAAATTTGGGAAGGAGATAGATGGCATCCCCGGGAAATAGGCTACTTTTTATCGACATACCACGCGGGCGGAAGCTAGTTAATAATAAATTCTGTAAGAAGCTATAATAACTAATATTATAAATGCGAAAGTGAGTTTGTTTGTTTGTTACGCCATGACCATGTTTTGACCATGACCTGGAATAGGACATAGGATTTTTATCCCGATATTCCCACGGGATCGAGACTTACGCTGATGAAACCGCGGGGCGCAACTAGTATCCTAACTAATATTATAATTGCGAAAGTAGGTGTTTGTTACGCTTTCACGCTAAAACGGCTGAACGGATTTGGATGAAATTTGGCACATAGGTAGACCTTGACCAGGAGAAGGACATAGGCTACTTTTCATCTTGGACCGCAGGCGAACTCGCGGGCAACAACTAGTATATTTATAAAATATTGTATGGTCTGCTGCAAAAAATATCTGATATAAACAAATGGATCAGAAGACATACTTTCCGTTTCAGTGGTTAGTGTCACTAACCACCTCTATCCGATTTTTTTTTTATCCATTCATTAATAGATGGCGCGGATTTTAATTTAAAAAATCTGAAAAAGGTGGTTAGTGCTAAACCGGAATGAGTTAAGAAATGTTTTTCATTTGACAATTGATCTAAGTAAATCTTATAAGCATAATTTTTGTTGATGTTTTTTTAATTATAATTCATTATTGTTATTGAATCAATAATTGTTGGAAAAACAGTGAGAAATAAAGTTAAAACTCTCATGTTGATTACAATAATGTTATATGAATTTGTAAATATCTTTAGCAAGTGATTGCAGAATTTAACCTGAAGCAAGTTTGTTTATAATTTAAGCACTTTTGGAACAGACCCTAAATAACTGATAATTATGCATTTTTTTGTCGTATATCAAGGGCGGATCCAAATGGTTTATGTAAAATAAAATTGAATCGCCTGAATGGACTGGTCTGAATGCACATCTATCAAGACATAGCTTCAATGATGAACAATGAAGAAGTAGGTTACTAAATCTTCATTGAAAAATAATTAATCCCAAGATCAGCATAGTGCAATACACAGTGGGAGACACTTCTTATCTGACAGGCCCATATGCCCCTCCCAGAAATAAATCCTGGATCTGCCCTGGTTTGATATGAATTATGGTATTTGGAATGTGCACGAGTATTTTGTTGCTTTAAATCTAATATTAGTTTAGTGTTAATATACTTACTCCTTATGTATAATTTATTTGTAGCAATAAGATTATTAATAAAAATAAGCTGATATGTATGGAGTGACTTACTTTACTTATTCCTAGATCAGTGATATACTTTTGTACTTCAGCAGCTGTGGCATAAGACTGAGTCTTGCCTACAATTGGCCCACGTGGATTGTTTTTCATTTTATCAGATCTTTGACTCAGGAATCTATGACATTGGACATTGAGGATGTCCACAAATTCTGATTCAAAATCTTGATCTTGATACCATGCTCCTCCTGATATAGATCTATCTGGTTCCAAATTGTAAAGCATATACACTTTTTTCTTAGAAGCCTAAAAAATAATTATTCTTGTTAGCATGCGTAATGAACACATACATTAACAATATGAAGTTGTTATTAACTCACATTAACACATTTTACAGCCTTGATAAGTTTCTTGCTTTCAAGATTTTTCAATACTTTAGTTAGTTGTGTGTTAGCCAGGTTAGACCGGACTCTGATATCTCTTATCCATATACCTTTGTTTCCGGCTTCTTCTATTAAATTAAAAACAACTTTTTCTTCATTGTCAGCTCCTTTTACTGCTTGCTTACTTGTTTGAGCTTTTAACCTGAATTACAATATTCTATTAATGATCCTGCACAACAAGTTAAGTAATTTATCTTATATAAAAAAAGTTATTGAGGTCTAGTAATAATAGCCTTACCTGTAGACTAAGACACCATTTTGATTAAATAAATCGAAATATTCTTGCTGTAATAGTTCATTGATAGCAGGTACAAGTTCAGCAGAAGATACTTCAGGAATTGCCGCTGTTATATCTTTATGTGAAATGCCCTTTGGATTTTTTTTTGCTACGTTTAAGATTTTCTCTTTTAAGAGGTCTTCCGATTTCGCACTCATTTTATGAGAGGTATGTAAATTAATAACAAGAATAAGGTGAAGGATACAGTGCCTATATCCCTTTAAATTTATTGTGGTGTGTGCTCTTATACACCATACACAGGATTCATTTATTAGCTAATAACTCAGACCAACTAAAAAGGATTTTGTTGGTCTGAGGCTCAGACCAACAAAAAATTTGTTGGTCTGAGGCTAATAACGTTAGTTCTTTAAGTAATCTGTGCATAAAATAATTTATCAAGCTTCAAGCAGTCTTCAGGTCTTCGGTGACAAAATGTGATTGAAGAAATGGAGTTAAAAGAACGAAATGAAATCAGAAATGTGACAATGACAAGACAGACAGTTGCTGTTTCAGGCAAAGGCATTGACTTGTTTCAAGTGTGAAATGAGCATTGAAAGCAGGTCCCGTAATCTTCTAAGAAAAAAACTAAGACATACGAATGACAGCGGGAAAATGATATACGACGTTTGTACCCCCCTCTGCAACTTCTTCATGCCCCTGTGTCGCCTGTGGCTACCGGCTGGTCCGCCATCTTGTTGTTTGTTGACAGTGACATTGTTGTATGTCGGCATTCGCGGTGAACACAAGTTGTTTTTCGTGGTGATTCCGATATTATACATTATTTTTCTTTCTCCGCTAATTACGTTGAGTTGAGCACTAGTTCCTCCGTATTAGCGTCGAGACTTCTTTCATAATGCGCTATAACAAGTGTTGTGTACCGGGCTGTAATACTAGGCGACAGGACGCTGTAATGTTACACAAGTTCCCAACTTGTGAAAATAGACGCAATAAGTGGTTAGATTCTATAAACTGTGCTTCCCTGCGTGTTTTGAGTGTGGTTGAATTGGGCAAACAATGTGTGTGTCATAAACATTTTGAGGCAAGGTTTCTTACCCAGAAATCACGTCTTTTGATGCAAGCCTATCCTACTTTGTTCACTGAACATGAAACCTCTACTGGAGTTCCAACACATTCTAATTCAGGTAATTGTCGGATTGCTGAAGTATACTACACTCTTATGGTGAAAGTTTTAATGCATACTAGCCGGTTAAAAACGATCTTGTCACAAACCAGTCTTTATTCAAATCCATTCACCTGATACTTTGTTTGTAATTGGTTAGTAAACATCAAAACATTCACTTTCACATTTTATAAATTTCTAGATGTAGTTGCTGTTAGCTGTTTCAGTAATGAAAAAATCATCATCAATATTCTCCTGTCCTTATCCCAATTTATTTGTGGTTGGTGCAGCAAGTCTTCTTCCATACATTTCTATCTATATTTAGATTAACTATCACAAGCAAGTCATTTCTTATAAACAGTATCTGCTCTTATACAAGTTGCCAAAGTCGGTTACAGAACTTAGCGATGGTAAGTTCAAAACCCACATCAAACGTGTCCTTATCAAAAAAGCATATTATAAGATTAAAGACTATGTTGAAGACAAGGAAGTTTGGCAATAATTCCTTCTGCACATGTGGTTTCCCTGGTACCTTATAAACAGCATAATTATGTAAGAGTCTATTAACTGCTCCCAAATTACCATGTTCATTTTCTTTACATTCATCCTTGACATAATCATTGTATTTGACATTATACAAGAGTAACCGTGGAGTTTCTTGCCGGCTCTTCTCCATAGGAAAAACCAATTGGAACTGTGCACTTAGCTTCTGACATTTTATAAGAGTCCATGTAGGCTTATGTGAAATAAAATATTTTGATTTTATCAGCCAGCATCTCAGTATTCACCCCTCTCTAGCCATATCATATTTCTCACAATCCACCCACATCCATGCTGCTCTGGGCTTTGGTAAGGTTTTACAATAGGCTGTCTGCTTGACATCAATCCAAATAACTTACAAAATGGTAACTAACTTGTATTATGTATATTTTTCCAGAAAATCAGAACACAAGCTCTGAATTTGAACACAATTATTGCCGCACTCTACATGTAGATCACAATTATGCTGCTTCTAGGCCTACAGGTTGGTGTTAGTTTTCAATACTCCGTGTGTTAGTTATTTTGTTTATAGAAATATATATATATTGTACGTAAAATATGCCCATTGACGTGGAGTTGTGATACCAGCCCGTATTATCTATAGAAATATATAAACTGTTGTTCACAAATAGATAAGCCCAATTGTGTCCAGCAAGTCACAATCTTTGTGTTTTAGTCATGACAATGATACTGTTGGCAGCTATACCTTGGCGGTCACAATACAAAGAAACTTGAAAAATTTAAAAGCTGACTTTTGAACTAATTTTAATCTACATTGTTTCTCTTTCAGAATCACCTCTTTTAAGGGCACCGCTCGCAAACGTTAACATCAATGTTATGCAACCAGCCTTGTCTTATTCATCAGCTATGGAAATTGGTAGGTTAAAATAGATTTTAAATTTCATTATAGTATCTAAATAATGTTTTTTTTATGACTTGACATAGCAAATAAACATGAAACTTGAAAACTGCAATAATTATGTATGCTTCAATAAATGTTTTGCATGTATCTTTCAGACCCTGTTCCTTCCACATCAAAAGCACTCTATACTGAGTTCTGCAACACTCAAGAACCTTTTTCATCAAAGGACGTTTCTTTGGAACCTAAGTCAGCTACCGCCTCAGTAACTGACTTGGGTCAGCCAACTCCAAAGAAAAAGAGAAGATTTGACACCAAGTATCTCACTCCAACGTGCAAGGAGCTTTACATGGAGTACAGAAAATCAAGGAAATTGCTTAGTTTTCATCGTAGAGCCAAAAAAGCTCAAAAATTTTCGAAGGAACAGACATTCCAGAAACTGACTGCAAAAATGAATCCTGCAGCAAAAAGCATATTGTTAATGCAAATTAAACAATGTACAAAAAACAAAAAAGGTAGAAGATTCACGCAGGAAGAAAAAATAGTGTCACTGGCAATTCAGAAACAAAGCCCTAAAGCATATAAATTTTTACAAAAAATATTTATATTGCCATCTGAAACCACATTAAAAAAAATGCTAGCTAAATTTGTTATTGGACCTGGCATAAATTCACAGATATTTTCATCAATAAAAGAAGAGGTATATAATCACACCATTAACTAATATCTGATCATAATTTATGATCATCTGTATGTTTTATCAGAATGCAGTGAACAAATAAAAAATAATTATTAATATTTTCAGGTATCCAATTGGAAAGAAGAAAAAAAGTACTGTTCAATTTTATTTGACGAAATGGCACTAGATACAGCAATTACATATCTTCAAAAAGATTTTATTAATGGTTTCATTGACCTGACAGAACGTACCAATGACTTTGCAGATCATGTACTATGCTTCATGATAAAAGGTGCTATATACAAATGGCAGCAAGCAATAGCTTATTATTTTTGTGAAGGCGCTACAAAAGCGATTGAGCTTAAAACAATACTGAAAATAATTGTGGAGGCAGTTGGAGAGACTGGTCTCATTCCAATTGTTTTAATATCAGACCAGGGTACAGCATTCCAGTCGGCCTTGAAAAGTCTTCAGCAGGACACTAGAAGGGACCAAATACTTGCTGAAGAAAACATTGGTAATTAGTTTTTATTTATAAATACTCCTGTACTAATGAAATTTTGGATAAATTTAGCACATCATAGTGATGTAACAAATATTCGCAACTTGATGTGCCCACATTAGCGGCCTCACTGTACCTAGAGTCTGTTTCATCAAATAGTTCCTAATGTTGGCTCCACTGTTGTAAGACCAATAATGACCAATACGAATACGCTACGGCACTACCTACTAGGTCCGTTTTATAAATTTAACAGTTGAGCCAAAAGTATGGCATAGTGCGTTTCATCAAATAGTTTCTTATTTGATGAAACGCACTATGGATGCATTTGTTGTTGGTAGTTTTTAATGACAATACCCCTTTGCGGCCGTGTAAAAAAGAGATTTGTGACATTCATTATTTCCTCATCATAGAAGTACTTAGTATAAGATGCTATTTACTATTTTGTTTATCAAACCATTTTTTGTATTTCAGATGATACAATCCACATAGGCAGTTATCAACTAAACATCATATTTGACCCACCACATCTGATAAAAGGAATCCGAAATAATTTTTTGACCAAAAATATTCAATTGGATGGTACTATAGCAAGATGGTCAGACATTGTTGATGTGTACAAAATGGACTGCCTACATGCTGAATCACGCTTGCTTCATAAGCTTACGGATGAGCATGTTATACCAGAAAAAATAAAGAAAATGAAGGTAGGTTATTTATATAAATTATAATTGTTACGGTGGATGCGCCAAGGTAGCCCGCGAAAGGTGGTCAGCAATACAATTCTTTAAGTTCATGTAAGTGCATTGAATGATTATTCCATGAAATCATGACATTTGGCACTTTCATGAACTTAGAGAGTTGTATTGCTGATTCTAATGTTTATAATTCTGTAAATCCATATTTGTTACGACAGCTAATAATATTTAAATCAACAAACATATAACCTGATGCTGACCTGCAAATTGAAAAAAAAGTAAGAAAATTTAAATTTCGCGGGCCACCCTAGCGCATCCACCTTAAGAATCATTACTATTTTGCAGGTGATACTGTCCTTCATGCCTCTATCAGTATCTAAATTGTGCCATTGGTTTATTATATTTTTTAACTTATGTTGTTATCTTTTCAGGTTAGAAATTGTGCCCAGGTTTTTAGTCACACAATGGCCAGTGCTTTGAAATACACTACCTCATTTTGTAAGTACCTATTTATTCACTCTCTTTCCCTCTATAATATAGATAGTTACCTAGTTTAATCCCTGACAAATCAGTTAGGATTTCTACGATTTAAATCATTTTTTTTTTCTATTTATGACTTTTAAGCCATTGCAGTGGCAGTTTTATCATATCTTATCTGATAGACATACAATTCATATAATATGTTAAAGTAATAAGTATCTACTTTTTTTCTAGCGCATTATATAGATGGCAAACCAGTGAGCAATACAATGTCAAATACGTCCCAAGTAGTGACCTTCCTGGACAATCTATTTGACAGTGTGAATGGAGCCAGCACTTTCTCTAAGAAAAGTAAAGGAAAGGAATTACGCTCCACCGTTACGAAAACGTCCCTTCATCACACATTTTGGCGAGAAGCTATCGAAAAATTCCAGCAAATGAAATTTATTGATAAAAAATCTAAAGAAGTTACTGTACCTAGTATTAGAAACTGGCTTGTAACTCTTAGAAGTTTTCAGAGACTGTGGCAATTTTTTGAAGAAAAAAATATAAAAATAATGCGCCCTAGATATTTCAATTCGGATGGTCTAGAAAATTTTTTTGGAAGGGTTAGGGCGTATAATTCGAGGAATAATAA
The DNA here is from genome assembly GCA_947522985.1 of Lithophane socia. Lineage (NCBI taxonomy): Eukaryota > Metazoa > Arthropoda > Insecta > Lepidoptera > Noctuidae > Lithophane > Lithophane socia. The sequence continues at coordinate 9,260,556 of OX383270.1, read as the reverse complement.
CCCAGATTGCCACAGTTTCACAAATACTTTTAAATCGTTGCTGATAACAGGATTCATAAAATTTCATTACAATTCATTTAATTGTGAAGATGAATCCTGTTATCAGTTTCTAAAAATGCAATCACTGTTTGAAAGAAATGTTAATATTAGTGAAATTTTAGACAGTGATACTGATTTAGAATCAAATAGTCCTAACAATGACTCTGTAAACCTTTGCACTATGGCGAGACGTGAACGCTTGAATATTCATGCAAGAGCTTACACTGCCGGCTGGGTAATAAGAAAAATATTAAAAAAATCTAATTGTCGGCAGTGTAAGAAAGACTTAACTTCAAATGAATCGGATGTACATAGATGGGTGTCCCAAAAAGAGTACAAAAATAATAAAAGGGGATTAATATATGCATCCGAACATTTTGTAATGCTTTTTGGCACAATATTTAAAGAAACGAATCTATTTTTGGACTCAAATGCACATAAACACAACCTCGCCACCAAAATTCATAATATAATACGAAACAAGTGTGCATTTGAGTTCATTTCGTGCCAAAAACATAAAAATGATATCATTCAAGCATTCATTTCTGTAACTACAAAATTAGCCATACATAATTGGTGCAATATAATTAACAAAATATTAAAAGGTACAGACATTGTTAGACTGGAAAACTCGAGTAGCAAGCCGGTTATGCAAGCAAAAGCATTAAGAAAATTTAAGAAAAAACTGAAGAAAAATCCCAATAAATGATTATTTACTGAAAACATCAAGTCTTTTAATTTGCCTTTTCCTTCTTTTTAATGAAAAAATAAAATAAAATGGGTGGTTTCTATAGCGTATGTAGCTGTATAATGCATACCTTTGCCTACATTAGCCAATAATGAGAAATGACAACAACTGTCATGCATCATTTTCCCCTAACCAATCAGAAGCGAGTAGCTGTGTCCAGTATGTTTTGTATGGGAGTTGTGCATCTGAACGTTAGTTCTCTAGGTAGTCTGTGCATTGAAATAATTAGTGGTGAAATCTGACAATGACATTATAACTCCAAAAGTGCCAACTGCTAACATTTTATTTCTGTTTGTCTATGATTATTTTGACATTTCAAGCCGCACTCTCCGCAGTCAAAGACTGTATTGATAACCGTAATAAAATAAGTTAGATTCAAAAATATTGTTTTCGAAACACTTCTAATCTATCCAAACTAATATTATAAATGCGAAAGTAACTCTGTCTGTCTGTCTGTCTGTCTGTCTTTCTGTCTGTCTGTCTGTCTGTCTGTCTGTCTTTGCTTCACGCCTAAACTACTGAACCGATTTGTGTGAAATTTGGTACAGACATAGTTTGGAACTTGAGAAAGGACATAGGATAGTTTTTATTACAAAAAATAAAATAAAAAATAAAAATTATTCCGGACATACAGCGCCATCTATTGGTCAAGAGTCGGCATCAATTCAGTACTGAAAATTCATCGGAAAAATGTAAATAAATAGTAAAAAGGTATGAAAAATATAATATAATACAACTTTTAGTACATAGAAAATGCTCTAACGGAGTATAGATAATTCTATTAGTACTATATGTCGAGTTGGTGATCGCGCAATGGTGTCGATCGTTACACGAGTTCGGTTCATGTTATTGTTTTAATTCACTGAAAAAAGTAAATAAATAGTAAAAAGGTATGAAAAAAATAATATCAATATAATAAAACTTTTAGTACAAAGAAAATGCCCGAACGGAGTATAGATAAATAATCCGAGTAGTCACTATGCTCGATAGATGGCGTTGGGATCGAAATAGATCGCGCTATGGTTTCGTTACACGCATTTGGTTGGGTATCGGCCGAGCGCAAATCAAAATAATATTTTGAAAATAAGGGAAAAATAACATTTTCGCCTTTTTCGATCGGCAATAACGGCTTTAATGCCCTAAGTGAGTATACAATATCTTCAATTCAAACGCAGAGCTCATTATGTTGATTTTTGAAGAGTTCCCAAGAATATCTTCCACATTTCGTTTTTGAAGAGATACCGCGAGATCGGGAACTATGTGGGTAAAACCAAAAATCTGCCGGAAGTCACTATTCCACGCGAACGAAGTCGCGGGCAAAAGCTAGTACATATAATAAAAGCGTAAACGGTCCGTGTCTGTACATTAAAGATTATTGCAAACAAAGTACTGGAAGCCGCGAGAAATAAGTAATAGAAAGTAAAAAAATATTTTTTGGAATTTTTGTCCGTGTGTTTGTTCGTTTGTGAGCACATCACGTAAAAGCCACTCATTTGATTCCAAATTGAATTACTGAATAATAAGAAGCTTTATTGTGAGTGACATTTAGTCTTTATTTCATCAAAATCGACCTGCAGAATCAAAAGATATATGGATTTAACACTTATGTTTTTTTTTTTTTATCCAGGTTTTATGTGCATGCTTGACGGTATTCTGTTCACAAGAAATTGTGCAGTTTCCGAGCTGTAACCTAACAAAAAGTACTAGGCTTGCATGAATTCACGATAGTATTAACTAATAGGATTTCAAATAGTTGTAACTAACAAGAAGTACTAGGCTTGCATGAATTCACGTTTAGATTATTTTAAGTACATCACTGTTATCTCTAAATTAAAAAAAACAATTGTCGCCTGTATGAAAGAAAGTTCATCACTAGAGAATGGCTCGGCCGATTTTGCTGAATTTTTTTTGTTGTATTCGTATCTGGACAAGGTTTGTATGAAAAAATTCACCGGAAAAGTCGGAATTACACCCGGGCGACGGCGGGCACGAACAGCTAGTTATAAATAAAAGTCATCCGCCACGTCTGCCTGTTCGCGATAAACTCAAAAACTACTGTACCGATTTTCATGCTGTTTTCACCAATGAGTAGAGTAGAGTGGTTCTCGAGGAAGGTTTAATTACCAACATCCATTAATAATAACCGACATCCACGCGGGCATCAGCTAGTAAGTATTAAAATTCGAGAAATAATTTTTTTTTTTCATCGCTACACAAAGGATTTTTATAGCTGTCAAACGGACTTCTTAGGTTGTCGCGAGTCTTCTGACATGGCATCCTAAATCACCTCCGTGAATTTAGCCGAACGATTTCATTATTATAAACTTTTGTTAGTGATTAGCACTAACAAAAGTTTATAATAATGAAATCGTTATCGTTAGAGAGGGTTAGAGAGAAAAGAAAAATCGTTAGAGAGTAATTAGTTTTTATGTAAAAACAATTCTAATTTTTCGTGTGAAGTTGGCCCCCTTCCCGCAAAAATGGACTTAGACGTAATTTTATTTTTTCAATCGTTTGCGAATCGTTAGAGAGAGATTGAGAGTTACACAAAATCGTTAGAGAGTTAATATTTTATTTGATATTAAATAATTTCTAAGAGCGTGACGTTAGCCCACCTCTGTGAATTTTGCCCCCGATATAATTATTCTCAACTTTTGTTAATGCTAATCGTTAGAGAGAGAGAGTTAGAGAGAAAAGAAAAATCGTTAGAGAGTAATTAGTTTTATTTACCAACGATTTTAATTACTTTTGTGAAATTGGCCCCCATTCCCGCAAAAATGGACGTAGATGTAATTTTTTTTTTTTATAATTTGAGTATCGTTAGAGAGAGATAGAGAGTAAAAAAAAAACATTAGAGAGTTAATATTTTAATTGATATTAAATTATTTCTGAGAACGCGTTTTAGATTAAACAGGCTCGCTCTTATTATGGGCAGCATATTCAGCCGAACGGTACTTTTACTGTACCTAGAAGTTAGTGAAGATACCAGGCATTTCGTCATCACATGAGACAGCTTTGATCAGAGGACTCACACCACTATAGTTATAGAGTGTATTACATTATTGTCTGGTATCTTGGATGGGCCGGCATCAAAATTATATATCTCCACCTGCTCAGTTTCTCGACAGTATTTTAATAAGAAAACTAAAAAAAAAGTTTTATTTCATAATAAATCTGTAACACTTGCATTCAAAGCATATTATTCAGTTTTTAAATATCATAATTGTCGAAAGGCTATTCATCCACTTCCGATCTCAATTCTAAGTCATAAAACAGGAATTCTCCATCGTAATTAAAAAAATGTTCTTGATCAGTAGGTACTATTATCATTTAACTCCTGCTAAGCCTGTGGACTATGCTGAAACATGCACTTCTTGCACTTATAGATTCTTAGTAGCTATAATCTAAAGAGAGGTCTAAAAGAATTCTACACATTTTAAACTGAAAATATCCCATTTCATCTTATCCCTCAAATGATCTGACCAAGATTATTTCCGGATTTTTATATATATTTTTTTTAATATTTATATTTACATTTATATATATTTAAGTATAGGATTAATAACTAACAAAAAAAAACTAAAACTAAAAGGACTTACTAATAGATATAAAAACAAAGGGACCCTCAGGCGTCGAAGTATTCGTCCGCATCGCTGTCATCCGGAAAAGTGCCCAGAAGACTGGCAGCATTGCCACGTTGAATGGCAATGCTAATTCTTTGGCCAAAGAACAAGCCAGTACAACAACATATTTACATTGACATTTTATTCAAACAATGACATGAATATTTACTTTGTAAAGTATATTATTTTTAATTATTGTGTATGTGAAGACTATGTGGATCTTTCTTTTCTTTTTTATTATTTATTTTTTCTTAGTTTTAATTAATCATAGTCTGGCAGTTTGAGTAATTTATGCGGCCTAAGCAAATGTCATTTCTTTGGTATTGTTCGTCAAATCGTTGAGCTCCTTAAATTCGGAGTTGAGCTGCACGATTACTGACAAATGCGTGCACTGACTGGACAGGTCCACTCAATCTGTGTGGTTCTTTCCTCAAAAGACCATTTCAGACACCAATCTACACGGTCTTCACATAATCTGACCAAGATTATGTCTGGACTTTAAAAGAGACTGTGACCTCTGAGAACAGCCTCTGAGTTTGTTTCGGCCTTTCTTCTCAGAGTAGTCAGATAGGAAAGGCCGACCTCATCCAGTTTAAAAAATGTGATTGACGTGTAAAAGTGTTTGTACAAACCTACTTACAGAAATAAAATCATTTATCATTTATTTCAGAATATGGTACATAAAGTAAATAACTTGATTAGAATTTTTGTTTGCATTGTCATATTCTTTACAACAAAATATTGATTGACAAATATTGTAATGACAGTACTATGTGTCAATTTTGAAAAGTTTGTTATTTTCTGGGGTGTGTTCACTTTATTACCCTAGATAATTAGAAAAGTTTGTTCGTTTTAGGAGTAAATTAACACTAAATTAATTATTTCTTAAGAAATAAGCAGTACCTTTGTACTCATATTTTAACAATGTTGTACCTATTTTGTGAAATGTGTATCACTGTCAAATGATCGTTGATCAAATACACAACTTTACCACTCATAACTTTATCGTTCCTCTGCATCATGTCATAGTACCTACTACTCACGGTACTACTCGCGCTCACGGTGCACAGTGAGAAATGTAAGTGTGGCCGCTTCATTCAATGCAATAATTCTTGCGGTAAATCTCTTTGATCTGCCTAAAATGCCGCCACCAGAATTATCAATCACCCAACGTCAAACGCCAATGTAAATGCCGTTGACAAATTCTCGACGTAAGTCGTGGTGTAGTACACCAAGGGTTAACGTCTATCGCGATAATCCGTTGGTGTGGCCCCAGCATATAAGAGATTTGTCATATTTTAAAATCATTTAAAAAAAACTTTGTATCTCCGGTAGGGGGGAGTGGGGAGATCTAACCCTTCCCCCCTCTCCTCCCTCCCCTATCCCCTATCGAGGCGGCACGTTTCTAAATTTTAACCTGCTCAGGTCCTAGGGTAAAACGCGTTCTCAGAAATAATTTAATTATAATTAAAATATTAACACTAATTATTTTTTTAACTCTATCTCTCTCTAACGATTCTCAAACTTTAAAAAAAAATTACGTCTACGTCCATTTTTGCGGGAATGGGGGCCAATGTCACAAAAGTAATTAAAATCGTTGATAAATAAAACTAATTACTCTCTCACGATTTTTCTTTTCTCTCTAACTCTCTCTAACGATTCTCTATCGATTAGCATTAACATAAGTTGAGAATAATTATATCGGGGCAAAATTCACAGAGGTGGGCTAACGTCACGCTCTTAGAAATTATTTAATATCAAATAAAATATTAACTCTCTAACGATTTTGTGTAACTCTCAATCTCTCTCTGACGATTCGCAAACGATTGAAAAAATAAAATTACGTCTAAGTCCATTTTTGCGGGAAGGGGGGCCAACATCACACGAAAAATTAGAATTGTTTTTACATAAAAACTAATTACTCTCTAACGATTTTTCTTTTCTCTCTAACCCTCTCTATTGATTCTCTAACGATTAGCACTAACAAAAGTTCATAATAATGAAATCGTACGGCTAAATTCACCGAGGTTCCCACAGAACAGATAAAAGTTATCTGTTCTGTGGAGGTTCCTAATCGACATCGGTTTCTTGCGAAGAAAACTGACATCTTTCCCGATGTCAGTTTTCTTCGCAAGAAAAAAAAAGTATTTTGACAGTTTAACAAATCTACCAACTTTAGAATAATTATTGTTGTTGTCATTGCAGAATATTTTCTGTGGTGATTACCTACTTTTCGGAGTTGTTGTTTGTTGTAATGTCATTATCGCATTCATAAAATGATTATCAGTTTTTTTGTGAGTAAATAACAGCTAAAATATGAAAAAGTTATCACTTAAAGTAATAATTTTGTTAATATTGAGTTGCTTTACTGTTTTATACTTATATTCTAAAGTAAGTAGTAATAAAATAAAACATTCTTCCGCCAACAGGCCGCCGTCCACCGCGTAAGCATAAACTTATGATACTCGTGTAATGTGTAGTTATTGTAATACTGTGGCCTTTACTCAACAAATATTTATGAATTAATTTACAGGTTATATAACAATAAGGAGACTAAAGAGATAGAAAGGGTAGTGTTATCTTTTGTAGTTTGCGACTCAAGATTCAACGAGTCTTTGAATGTGGTTAAGTCTGTGTTGCTGTTTACAAGAGTTCGTGTGCACTTCGTAATATTCGCCGACGATAGCCTGAGACCAAGATTTAATAAAACTTTGACAAGATGGAGGAAGTTAACAAAGAACCAATTGGAATTTGAAATACATGAAGTTAGCTTTCCTGAAGAACATGAACAGGACTGGATGAACCTATTTAGTAAATGTGCAGCTCAGAGATTGTTTATTCCTGTAAGAAACTTCATGACATGTTGCAAAATGACTTCTGTTAAGATTTTTTTATGTAAACATTACATAGTAAACAACTTAACCCTTAACTTGGCGAAAGTGTACAGGGTAGAAAGCGGTGGTGGCCCTGTAGGGTAAGTACCCTAAATATGGAAGGCACAAAGTTTTACTCAAAGGGAACACTTTTTTTTTTCAAAAGTCCATTCAAATTTTTTTGATAAGTATTTGCTTGAACTGGGAGTCGAACCAGCTGAAATGCTCAAAAATCCTGTATATTATGGCACTAATTGATAGGGTCAAGCATAAGGATAAGATCTGTTGCATATTAAGGTAAAGGTGATGATCTTCATCAAATTAAATAAATAATGAAAAACAAACTTTTGTACAAAAGAAAACAAACAACAGGTTGGGTTTAGAAATGTGCTGCCTAGAAAGTACGAGATTATGATTTCGTTTATTTTGCATAACCCTTTGCAACCGGGAGCTACAAAACTCGCATAGATCGGCAAAAACTTAGTAAACGTTTTAAAACTGCTTAAGCGGTTCTGGAAAAATAATGAAAAAAATCTCATGACAGCTGGTCTTCAGCAATCAGACTCTCACGTTCGTGAGGTTCAGGAATAATTTGCTAGTCGCACGATCGTGAGTATGTGTAAATAATGAATGATTTAGTTCGATAATTCACATAAATTAAAATAAAATATCAATATTTATGTTCCGTATTTACTTTAATCAGTCAGTATTATAAGAAAACTAAAATTATTTAATAAAATCAGGTATTACAAATGAGATCTTCTTAATTTCTACAATCAGAACAAAAATAAAACACAAATAAACTATAATCACTTCAACAATCAATGAGATCAACAATCAATTAAATCGATATTTGTATTATTGTGTATGATAAGTCTTAAAACAATTTTTATCGCGAGATAAACATAAATACACGTCACATTTTTCACACCTAATTTTAGAACGACTGCTGCAGGTTTCCAACCTACAGGTCCTCGGCGCTTTTATGTCGTCGCTGGTGGGAAAATGCTCGTACCCATCATATCGTTTCTCTGCTGACGGTCTATTCGCTGGTCTATATATTTTATAATCGCGACGAGGGACTGACAAGTGGTCATCATCTTCACTGTCCCTTCGAGCTCTATCTGGACAGCAAGATAAGGCATCGGCCACATCCAAGCGGAAATCGAGTAAAGGCATCGTGTCTTTTCTGGGATAATTGTTACTCTTGCAGTCGTTTCTATACAGCCTCCAAGAGTTCACCAATGCGAGGTCTAAAAAGTGCGTTAACACTTTTAAGGTCCATTTTTTTGTTTTGTTGAAGGTTCTGTAATATTCCATCTGTTGATCGAGTACATCGACTCGATGCATCATCGACATCGACATGCAGTTTATCTACGAATGGAGCCTGCTTCCATATTCTTTTCCTGCTACTTGGTGTGGAAGCAGATCTTCCTCGACTACATGGTGTCGACGTCGATCTTCGTCCTCGAGTACTTGTGGTTGATATCGGTCGCTCAGAAGATACATGTACTGACCTTTGTCGATGTGATGACCGACGTGACGTGGATGATAACGATGAGCAAGGCGGCTGCATAGTTGATGGAGACTGCGTCCTCGACGGAGTAGGATGTTGCGCATTCAATGAAGCAGGAGGTTGCGGCGCCGATGAAGCTGGGGGTTGCGGCGCCGATGAAGATGGAGGTTGCACCGCCGGCGGAGATGTCAATGGTATCGTATGGTTAATTATTTCTTCATCTTCGTTAGGATTGTCACCATCGGAGAGATCTTCACTAGCCAATTGAGCAAACAGGGTATTTGGTTCAAAATCCAATTCGTACTCGTCATCCTCAAAATCTTCAATCTCCGATAGATTTCCGTCCAGCAATTGATCTAATATTGCATCATCCGTAATTCGAACCCCTAATAAAGAAGAAAAGGCCATTTTAACACACTATGGAACCAAAACAACAAATAAAACACAAAATAACAAAATGTAAAAACTTCACGTGTTACGACCGATGTTGCATGATCGTGCGTGTTCAATTTTGACAGAAAATTATTACGAAACTGATGGTCCAATTAGCAAAAATCTGATGACTATGTCTGAAGAAACATATATTTAACCAAATATTATCAAATAATATCAAATATTCCAATACAAATACTAAAAATCGATCTACTTACGTGCGGAGGCGCGGGAATCTAAAAACGCAGCCATCCCTCACTCGGTTTTCGACGAACTGGCAGGACAAAACGTGCGCGCACAATGCAAAACTATTTTTTTACTCATTCTTACATAGACTCACGAACGATCGGGCTAGGTTGCGTTCGCAAAAGTTGTTTCAAATTTTGCCTAGAATTTAGTTAAGTCAAAACTCACGGTCATTTCAACTCGGGTGGAAAGGGATAAGAATAACAGGGAGTTTTGTGGAAGGGACAGCAACCGATCCTAAACAGATGAGATAAAAAAGTATTCTTTAAATTTTTTACCTTGCGGGATTGAGCCCAAATGCCCTGGGCCGGTTTTCCGCATTATTGTTGGTTCAACTTCAAAGAAAGATACTTTTAAAAATAATGGTTATGTTGCAAATTTTTTAATAATGTTTCCTTTGAGTAATTAGGTATCTTCAATATTTATTGGTATCCCTCCTCCAGGGTCCGCCAACTTACCACCCTTTATAATGGAGCTGACATAGCAAATGAATAGCACCTGTAAGAATTTTAATTAATACTTAAAAAATTACTACATTTCAGAAACTAATACCTCACATTGATGCTATGATTTATGTGGACGCAGACACTTTGTTCTTGGGTCCTGTAGAAGAGCTCTGGGAACTTTTCGCACAGTTTAATACATCGCAAATATCTGCTATGTCCCTAGAAGATGATAACCCAAATGTTTCTTGGTATCCAAGATTTGCAAAACATCCCTTTTATGGCAAATATGGTAAGAGTACATATATTATCTATGCATGCATGACTTAAAGTGGGTGATAGATGTGCGTACTTAAAGTACGCGGTTTATAAGTTCGCAACCTTACTCGGCTCGCCGTCGGTGACATACGTGAACCTTGCTCAAAATTTTATTCGCGGCATTTTCAAATTGGCGGCTCGCGGCGATGACAGACGTATGAAACAAGGCGGGCTACGAGCAAAAAAAACCTATTGGATCGTCGACGAACTTACTCAGCGGTTTTCAAGTCCGCGTACTTAGCATGACACACGGGCAAGTAAGCTCGCCGAGCCATAAGTACGCGTACTTGCTCGCACGTCTATCACTCTTTTAAGAACCACAAAAGTTCTTAAAGGGGATACTCTAAACTAGTCCGCAAAATTCAAATTTTCTTACTTTTATGCAATTTGAAGGTCAGTGTCAAGTTGTATGTTGATTAAAAATTATGATTCGCGACCGTAAATAATATGGCTTTACAGAATTATAATAATTAGATTCAGCAAAACTTAATATCAACTTATTAAGTTATTACACTCAAACTTTATTTATTTATTTATTGACACACCAACAACTTATTTACTAAATCATTACATTATAAATATTTTGTATTTCGACAGTTTTGCGGTGAATTCGTCACTTATAGGCGTGCACAGCACTTGTATAATTAATAATAAAAAACTAAAATGGAATTATAAATATGATAATACTAAAACAAAATTAAAATGAGCAAAATTTACATTAAATTCAGAATGTCACGTGTCAGTTAAATTAAAAAACAAAAAACATTAATTACTTAAATTGGAATAGAAAAACAAATATAAATTAAAACTATAAAAACAACAAATAAATTAGGACACATTACATTAATTACAATTAAAATTAAAAGAACAGAAGATATTAAAACTTTGTTTGTATAATAAGTTGATATTACCACAGGGTGACCCGTTAGTGTGACCGACGACCTGGAAGGAATACATCGAATTACAAGTCACCCTGTATTCCTGTACTTTGATCCCGACTACGGAACCCTTCATTGTGCGTGTGCCAACTCGCACTTGGCCGGTTTTCTTCTTTCATCCCTGTCTAACTTCATCTCTTGTCTAACTTCTACCTACTAAATGCTTTTCCAAAATAAGTAACAACAAAGTACATACAGAGTGATGGTTTGTGTGGCGGAAAAATCATAGGCCTTATACATAATTACTACATAATTGGTTTGCAGTGACAATCAATTTAGGGCCGAGTCACACCGGAATGGCAGCGGCCCCCGGCGTCGCCGCTGGCATTTAAATTTCGATTTGGATTGCAAATAGAACTGTTTAAAGTAAAGAAGAAACAAATTAACATATTGGCGCATGAAATGGGGCGGGGGTGCGCGCGGCCGTCCGCGGTGCTGCGAGCGGCCTCGCGTCGCCGCTGGCAGCCGCGAGCAGAACCACCGACAAGATTCGCTCGCGACACCGCGGGCGGCCTCGTGACCTTTTCAAGCGATACTGGTATTTTAAGTATGTAGATAAAGTTTAAAATTATTTAACACTGAAAGTGCTCGCCGCGTCGCCGCCGGCCGCTGCCATTCCGGTGTGACTCGGCCCTTAGACTAGTTCTCTGTCTATTGCAGGTCTCAACTCAGGTGTGATGTTAATGAACTTAACAAGGATGCGGTCATTTGGCTGGGTGGATTATGTCACTCCTATCATGCTGAAATGGAAGCACTACATACCATGGGGTGATCAGGTATGCTGTCTAGTTAAGCCCAAGGTGCATCTTCAGCCCCACATTACTAATGCTAATAAGGGAACTAGCTATAGCTTTTAGAAAAAGCGGGTAGGAGGTTATTACCATCACTGTACTTTGCAAAGATAAACTACTCGTGACTTCGTTTCTGACATTAAAAGGCAGAGCTTTAACCAGAGTACAATCAATTAATTGGAATTAAAAAACCAGAGAAATACTGACATCTCATCTCATCTCTCATATTTAAGCGCAGGCCACACTTGGGACGAAACGAACTTACATAGCTTCGTTCCCAGTGTGGCCTGCGCTTTACTTTATTCGCCGAAACTGGTTGGTATGTAGTAGTAGACAAGACACTAGTAGATGACGTAGTGTGATAAGAGTGAGTGAAGTGCGTTTTACAATTATTGAACACCGGCTCGGCTCTGATAGTATAGATTTTCTTTTGATCAAACAGAAAGGTGTTAGTTCGTCGAATTATGCAGAAAAGCTCAAGAACTATGAGAATGTAGAATGTAAGAGTGAGTGAAGCGAGCTTCAATATTTTAGCAACCCCCTCCCCCCCCCCCCCCCCTTTCGGGTACTTAGGTTATATTTTCTTTTGATCATTCAAACTCTTGACACTTGTCGACAGGTTCAATGATATTGGGGGGCACGATTCCCTTAACCCCCCTGGGACCGCGCCTGTCTTCATAAGTGTCTTCCTTCGTACATATAAAATTAAGTAACAAAAAAATAACTAAAATTTTGATTTGGGTGCAGGACATTATAAACGTAATATTTCACTACCACGAGCGGGCAGTACACGTGCTGTCGTGCCGCTACAACTACCGCTCGGACCAGTGCATGTACGGCGACGCGTGCGCAGATGCCACGGCGCGAGGCATCTACCTGCTACACGGCAGCCGCAAAGCCTTCCACAATGATAAGCAGCCAGCCTTTCAGGTAAACACCTCGCTTTATTCTCTTCGTCAATAATTAAAAACGTTAGTTCACGATCTTAAAACGCATTCATTTTTTATACTGGCCAGTCAAACAAATTGCTGCCCACGGATAAATAATAATTACATGTTGACTGACACAAAATTAATAATAATAATCCACACATGGCTGATGGATTGGTTATCTCAATTAGAAGCTGTTGATAGGACGCTGTTGCCTTCCTCTTAAGGGTCTAACCTACTTCAAATTTTATCTCGGTCGCACGATACTACTTGCGGCCTGAGTGAGAGCGAGACGGGGCCCGGCACTCAAGCCTCGTATAGTTTAGGTAATTGCCTTTTACGGTGAAAATAATGGTAACTTAATGCCTGCTTTATAACGGGTGATTCATTTAGAGGTACTTTTTTATCTATGGATTTGTTGACAGATAAAGCGTCAGTCGTGTTATTCTATCATGGTATTTTTGTTCAGTATAGTTTGACATTTCATCATGGAAAGACTTAGGCCGACACAGCGTCTACAAATTATTCAGCTGTATTACGAAAATCAGCTCTCCACGAGGAATGTGTTTCGTGCACTTAGAGCAACTTACTGTCGCGTACACTTTCAGCTACCGCCGCAATATTTTCTTCACTACGTGCTGGATGTGGTCTATTTGCTCGTGTATTATCTAATAATGTAAATTGGCTTTCAAACTTTTCGATCGTATAGCGAATCGTGCGTTCGGTAGGCCGATTATGTGGACCATAAGTTGTTGTTTTTTTATAATCTATATTACTTCAGAATTATGCCTCCATCAATATTTTTTAATAAAATTTATTTTTGAGCGAGAAATTAATTTTTAAAAAGTCCCAAAAAACTGTAGGTAATTCAAATACTTGAAAAGCTAAGAGCGGATGTGACGTAACAATCTGGGACAACAATCAAAATGTCAATGTCAAGTCAATCAACAAGTGTCAAGTCAACGTCAAACGCTCCTACAAAAAGGAGCGTTTGTCGTTGACCTGACAGTTGCTTGTCTGTTTTCACGGTTTGTGACGTCACCACACTAAGCGCGCCAAATGGAAGGCGTTTAAATAGCCCGGATCGGGTGGATATTTTTAAACATTTTTTTAAGTACTTTAAATTGTTTTTTTGCCGTCGAATTTTTTTAACTATTATTTGACGATGTAAACTATCGAATAAAAATATTAAAAAAATACATGCTTATTCCCTATTGTGTTTTAAAACGGACGAATGTTTGCTAGAAATGTTTGTGCGCGGCAGGGACAGAAGCGTTCGCGCGCGGCAGTCGTCCAAACACAGTGCGGCTGGCCGCGCACGATTGCCTCTCAATGTTTGGCACCTTTAGGTGATGTAAGACGCTGACAAGAGCGAAACCGTAGTCACTGTCAGATTAAATAGAAAAGAAAGAGAACCGTGATAACACGAAGCTTGTAATCTATTGCAAAATATGAAGCAATTATTTTATCATTTACTCAAAAATGAGATGGATGATTGGAACTCAAGGTAATATGTTACTTACCGACGAGTTAAAATGTGTATTACGCGAAAAAAAATCTGTTCCCTACATTTATGTTCGCATAGCTCGTCAAAATATAGGGAACAGCAAATTTTTTTTCCCGATTTCAGTGTTGGTCCCATAGTGAAAGTTGTTCATAATGATGAGTACAATGACCCATTAAGGGAATGCCCATGTATGTAATTTTACCCTGTATACAGTGTGTCCGGACATGGACTAGCGATGTTCTAAATACTTATATATAAACTATTTTAAAGTACAATTACACTCTAAGCTTGGGTCTAAACACTTCCCCGCTATGTGGCAGCCATTTTGTTTTTTGCTGAAATATTTTCTATGCGAGTACAAACAAATTGTATCTCTCAAACTTTTAGTCATACTGAGTGAGATAAAAATAGGCTTATTCGAAAGGCAATAATATTGCCTACCGTCTGCATTACAAAACAGAGTGTTCACAATTACATAACTTTTGAAAAAAAAAATTGAAGACGTAAAATATTATGCGATTCAACCAATCATTGTTAATTACTACAAAAACACCTCCGACAACTTTTTTATTTTTTTCCTAGATCGACAGATTTTGAGCTAAGCTACAATACAACATAAAATTCACACCTGTATGTCTAATACTTTTAGAGTTATTGTTGTTTGAACATAGCGAATGCGCAAACTTTGTGCTTTTTGCAAGGCAATTGTCGGAACCCTAAACAACTATGTATTTATATTTAGGTGATGTTGTTCGGAGATGTATCTCGAACAACAGCCTTGTTACCAAATAGTTAATAAGTTTACTAACCCATATGGATGTTTCTTATCCGAAATAAAGATTATTTTATTTTATAATTTAAATTATTCTTACTTATGACACAGCTTATGACGTGCTCGACACCAATGAGGTGGTAGAGGAGGGGGTGGTCTACCCGCCGCCGCCTCGGGATTCAAATGGACATTAATTGATGTGGTAAATGTATTGTTTCAGGCAATCTATCGCGCGATAGATGAATATGTGGTCGGGACTGACCCTCCGAAGTATGTACTTGCAAGTATGAATCAATATTTCTCCCAAGCTCCCACGTCTAACTGCGGCAGTTTGAAGGACGCTTTCCTTAAAGTACCGACCAGAACGTTAAGTAATTTATTTTCAGCGCCAGACAGATAGGATCACATCCTGTAGGATGAGTGTGGTGATGAGATATTATGTATATCTGAGTATCAGGGTTTTATATTGTACGAGCTTTAGCATGGATGTCGGAGAACGACAAAAATACCACCATACTATAGCTTTCACCTTTTACGTGTAACGTAACTCCAAACCATATCGAATTATTTTCTCTTTCGCATTATGTGTTTTTGAGAACTGAACATCGACAAAGTGTTTAGCTATATACAATTTTATTGGAACTCGTCTAGCGGTTCCCACGATACGCCGTAACAAACGGACAGAGGGACAGACAGTCCGACATAAATTCAAACTGTTACTGAATCCTGATGTTTTGGCTTTTCCTAGTTTTTTGTATCATTTTTTTTTAACCTTCAATGTACAGACCTAAGTTAATAGTAAATTATAAATACACGTTTTCGCTGTTCTTAATATTATGATACTCAATTAAGCTCGCTTCGTCGTCACAACCAGTTTTTGAACCTTTTGACCGACACCTTATGAGTAATTTTTTGCCACTCAGAGCTGCAATTATTTTAATTCAAATCCTACTAATCTATAGCAAAAAACAAATGAATATGACTAAGCATTAAACATAAAAGATCTTTTTCGAATTAATTAGCTACAAGATGACGAAATAAACAAATTAATATTTATAATATCCGGCTTGCATAAAAATTTACTAGATGGGTTATCAAGGTTAATTTTAGAATTCTTGGCCTAAGGTCGTTGTTTGTATTGTTGCCTTGTATAAGATAAGGTATGCACGGTACCCACAATAGCACAACAAACTTTACAAATCAAAACTAATATGAAACAGAGAAATTTGTATAAAATAGTATAATTAACGGAAAAAAGTTAGGAGTACCTAAGACCTCCTTCCTTCCTTCCTTTTTAAGTCTACAAAAAAACAGAAATACATAGAATGATATGTTTTTCTGTTCTTTTGTAGATTTAAAATAGTAGGAAACAAAATTTAAAGAATCTATTTATAAACCCAGTTTAAAAATAACACGTTTGCCAAAATATACACTTTAAGACTGGCTGATTCAAGGTAAACAGGTTATTTTAATAGTCACCCGTTACTGTACCACTACCTAGTTTGTTGAGGTTCAACCAATAATTCACAAAGCCATTTAAAATATAATTAGGTACAGATGCAGATGGTAGGAAGCTCGTGCTTTAACTGCCTGGAAGTGGTGTGATGAGTACCTACTGTTATACAGCTTATTGTTAAATGTTAATTTACTAGTAAGTATCCGTTTGTAATTTAGTAAATGTATTGTTTAAAAAAAATACAAAAGTATTAAATCTGCCTCATAACATTAAGTAGCATACTTTTATAATTTTATTAACTATTGACAATTATAAATTTTGTAATATTTATATGATTTTATTGTTTTCTTTATTTCCGTAATTTTAGAATATTGTGTGTATGTGTGTGTTTGTGTGACAAAGGAACCAATTATGACGAAAGAATTATGTCGGCCATGTGATCTTTCGGTTCAGTACCTAATTATTTCGTAACATTATAAAATATCGCTAAGGTTTAAAGATTAAACGCATAAATAAAAGAGTCTGCTACAGTTTGGAGCTGTTCGATACGCAGATACTGCACAGTCTCGTAGAGACAACTGTCCAGTGTCCGGTACAAATAGCTACTCTTACAGAGAAAGAATTTGACCTTAAATCTCGTTCCCTCGAGCTCTCAATTTGCTGAGCCACCTTAAAATACCTACCCGCTTGTTGCACTTGTCTTTGTGGACCGCAGAGTAAAAGACTCATAGGCGACGAGGCGCTGGTGGCCAAGTTTCACAGCCTGGGTTATCGGCGACAGATTTCCACGACTTGATTCCACCTGTTCCATTTCACTACCGGCCTACCAGACGAACCTACATACTGCGGGGAACTCCGAACGGACTTCCGGGCGGACGGACAGACCGACATGAAGATATTAAACACCCATGACAATTAAAACTGGAAACGAGGTGTAATCTGTGTACCGCTACAATGGTGTACCTAGTGAAAAAATTAGGGGCAGCACTCCTCATGTAACCGAGTGATGACGAAAAAAAGACAGCCCATAGGTACACGTGTGTCGTATTGTTGGATTCCATAATTAAACACCTTATGTTGTGTCTAAGAGATTTGAGATATGGGATATTTTCGCAGAGTTTTTTCGAGAAATGCTATGTAAAATTATTATTATGGTCTATATGATGAATACTGCGCATGCGTAAATATTCATTTCAACTACCGGTAGGACCATTCACTGTGCTGGCGACACGCAGTTGGCCGGTTTTTTGTTTTCCACTTCGATACAAAAAATAGCAACAGACAAAAAATGCAGAAAAATCATATTTAAAGAATTTATAAGAAAATAACAATAATCTTGAGCTATCCTTTAAAACCTAATTTTTATTTTATGAAAATACAATATCTTCAAGTGTTGATAAAGTTTTGGCTCTCGTGATACTAGAACTTCTAATACCTACAGCCTACCAGGGCTACACAGGTTTTTGTCTCTTGAAGAGAAAATAAATAAATATTCTATGGCAAAATGAAATATATTTGCGAGAGCACAAAAGTGATGCAACTTTTAACGGGTGCTGTGACTGACACGAATAATTTTGTGCCATGAAAATTGTACTTACTTTCATAATCACACTTAGGTACTTACCTATACATATTTCAATCATTTTTAGCTTTCTTATAATTAGATTCGAAATTGACAAAAGGAAGTATTTTTCGTTCACGGATTATTTTAATACGGGTGTAGCATGGACTAGACGCCTCAGGGCGCGTGTCCAATAGCATAAGCATAACACTTTTCTGTTGGTCTGAGGCATAACATTAAAAGATCATTAATATTTCTTAATTTTTTGTTTGTGTTGTTTTTTTGTAATTTAAATTACAAAAAAAAAATACTAAGTCATATTTTTTCATTTCATCTCAAGCATTGTGATCAATGTGGTAATTCATCACTTGAAACAACCCTATGTAATAAGTTGCAATAGCCTACCTACTTATGTAGTGGCGTTGGAACTGAAATGAAACTATCCGCCCACTTTTCGCCAACATAACTACTATATATAATGAGAGTCGCTAACGCGCCATCAGCAAGACGACCGCTTGCTGCTGGAACGCTACCAGTAATGCTAAGGCTACAGCTTGTTGGTCATGCGCCGCTTACTAGTTGGTAGCTCACCGTCCACGCGCCCACGGCTAATTGTCAGCTTACAGAAGGAATGGTGCGCAGGCGACGACGGGGAGACAGCCGTGTGAGCGGCGCGAGAACCGCGCGCGGGCAGCGGCGGCGCGCGGCGAGGCGTCACCGAGCGAACGGCGAGGCGCCCGACACCTGCAGGCGTTTCTTTGCCGGGGAGCGGGCTAATCGCTTGAAGCGCGCTGTCGATGTCGGCGCGACTTGTGACGGCTGTCCACTATTCTGTATAGCCATCGTAAACTAGACTTTAATGAATTATATTTAACATCCTAACTAGAATGACAAGTTATTTGCCGTGTCGGAGCGGTGCTGTTATAATGAGTGATGACCTTAAGTGTGCAGTTTCGAAGTATATAAACAGATCGTCTCTACCCTACAACACATTCAGACCTGCCTCACGTCCTTGTTCGAAACTTGTCTAAATTTCGGCCATTTTTACCTCAACATTTTAGTAGCGCTTTTTGTGGTAACTTCAAACAATTTTAAAAATGAAGATCTTTTTATTAAAAATGTGGTTCGTTGCAGCAATACTTACAATCGTCTCGACAACACTATGTAACGGTAGTGTAACACCTTCGGAGCAGTGCCCAGGTATGACACATAATATAAGCCTATTTATTGCTTATTGTTGTTACGTGTTGCCAGTGCCATTATTTGGATATCATCATCTTCCTGCCCTTTTTGCCAACACGTTTTGTTCTTCCATTCTCCCCTGTCAACCGACACACTATCCATTCATCTTTTCTTTGGCCTTCCTCTCCCTCTTCATCCGTCAACATTTATATTCATCACTCTAAAAGAGTTTATGGAGAGGGCAAAAGTCTATACCTAGCGGACAATCAAGACGCTTCCAACGATACCTCATTTGTCAAATTATCATGATTAGTTTAGAAGTTATGAGGGAACAAATGAACAAACATACATACAGTACAACCTTTTTACCCGACTACGGCGAAGAAAAAAGGAGGGTTATGATTTTGACCGGTATGTATGTACGGTCGCGGTCTGAAAATGTTTACCACCTTAAGGTTTATAATTGCATGCACACATCTATGTCACAAGGTCGATGACAATATAGTGATTTCGGCCTTTCTTCTCAGAGTAGTCAGATAGGAAACGCCAACCTCATTTAGTTTTAAAAATGTGATTGACGTTTAAAAGTGTTTGTACAAACCTACTTACAGAAATAAATCATTTATCGATTAATATTTTTTCTCAAACAAATCTTTTTTAACCAAGCGAGGGTGAACTTGTTATTAAAAATGGAAAAATAGACAATTATATAGTAAACATTTTTATTTTTTTATGGAAATTATCAATAATTTATAGTTTTAATAACTAGTATAGCCTCCATCAGCAGCTATGACGGCACGTAGTCTATCTCTCATAGATGAGACAAGCCGCGCGCATAAATCTGTCCCCCTGATATCATCCCATACCCGTGCACAATGTGATCTAAGAGCTTCAGGGTTTCTTTCGTTCTGACAGTCCCAGCGTTGAACCATTATGCCCCACAGATTTTCAATCGGGTTCATATCTGCTGAACGAGCAGGCCATTGAATGAGACGAATGTCACGGTGCATGTTGAACCACGCCATAGTAGCCCGGGCCTTGTGTATCGGTGCATTATCCTGAACGTAATCAATTTGTGGGAATTCTGCTGCAGGATTACACAACGCGCACAGTAGGCAGCATCACCTCTTCCAAAAGTGACACAATTATTCGCAGTAGCCCTTTTTTCTAAAGACGTCAGTTCTCCGACGTCATCGTGGCTCATCCACCCCCATAAGTTGACTGTTATGCGACCAGATTCATTTTGAGGCACGATATGAGCTTCATCATACCGAGTGCGATTATAACGCCATAAAGTCAATCTTCCAATTTGACTCGATTTAAAAGTTTTTTCATCGGTAAATATAACATTCAACCAATCAAAATCAAGATATTGTCGCGCAAAATTAAGTCGGGCAGTTTTGTGGTGAGCTTTGAGTTCCACTTTTATAGCATGACGTCTGTAGTGTAGCCCTGCTCCGTGCAAAGCTCGTCGAATCGTCGGAGGACCCACATCATACAAAGCAGCAAAATTACTAGTTGGTGTGAAGCCGCGCTCTTCGTAATGTTGAACCATATCAGTTATTTGCGCGGTGGTTAGTATCGCCCGTCGTCCTGAATTGCTTCTATGATCTGTTATTTGCCCTTCTTCGCCATGACGCCGAATCCAAAATCTCACGGTGAATCGAGATATATTGAGCTCTCGTGATATCGCACTAATATTCAAGCCATCTTCGTGGAGAAATAATATTTCAGCCCTTTGTTGCGGGGTTATACTAGCCATTTTATTTCTATCAATCTATATTTACTAAAATTCAAACCTATTTTCTTTGTTAAAATGTCATTATGGTTACGGTAATATGTCAACAGGTGTCAACTTTAAAATTAAGAAATATAAAAGTAATACGAAGGAGGTATAGCATTTTATGTCATTATGATAAAGTGTCAACTTTAAAATTAAGAAATAAAAGTAATAAGAAGCAGATATTGCATTTTAGACTTTACTGCACACAGTGTGGTAAAGAAGCTAGTTTGTTTGAAAACTGATAAACATTTTTAGACCGCGATAGTATGTATGTATGTTCATCTGTTCCTTCCTTTCTTCCAAACCACTTATCACAATTTGACAAATGAGGTATCGTTAGAAACGTCGTGATTGTCCGCTGGTTATAGGCTATGTGAAGTCACATTAAATTACACAAATTAACACGTGTGACTCCGGATTTTTAATTTGTCTGTCTGTGGTGTCTTGTTTATACCTTTTCAGTCGTAGTTGGGTTTTAGTTTTTATTACTTGATTTTTTTTCTTAATGTCTCTCGGCAAACTTCGTGTTTCGTCAGTCGTCGACTGTCTATCAGTTGCCCAGTTGCCCTTTGCCCTTGGTGCAGACCGGACGCTCTCAATCCACTTGGAAGTATATAAAGTCGTTAATAATCTTTTATCACAACGTAATTTATTTAAAAAATGGGAGGAAAATTGTTTAAGGAAATTAGTTTTACAGCTCATATAGTTCACACGGAAATCAAAACAAAACACCAATTAAGTACTTAGTTCTTAATTCACAGTATTATACACGATAAAATAAATCTACGAAATAAGTCCAACGAAATCAGGGGTACCGCAAGGAAGTATTCTTGGTCCTTTACTTTTTCTAATTTACATCAACGATTTACCTACAGCTCTCCATCATCAATGTATACTTTTTGCTGACGACATTTCTGTTATAGTTTCAGACAATAATAAATCAGAAATAGATCATGAAAAACATATAAACGAAACAGTAAAACAAGTTTTAAAATGGCTCGATAAAAATAATCTCTGTGCGAATTTAAGTAAAACAAAATACATAAATTTTCAAAATTATAATTCTAAACCAAAATCATATAAAGTCGCTTACCAAGGACAACAAATTAATGAAGTTAAAGAATACAAATTTCTAGGACTAATTCTCGACCAGCATTGTAATTGGAAATTACATATAGATCACCTGGGTAAAAAACTAAACCAATTTGTATTTGCTTTAAAACGTTTAAAACGTACCGCGAGTGAAGCAGTTGCTCTGACTGCTTACCATGGATATGTTTCCTCGTTACTCAGGTATGGTCTTCTACTCTGGGGTAACTCTACGAACATAAATGAAGCCTTTTTGATTCAGAAAAAATGCTTAAGAGCTATCTGCGGTATTAGTCCAATAATATCCTGCAGACCTCTATTTAAAAAATTAAAACTCCTAACCTTAACAGGACTTTATATAATGCAAGTTAGTGTTTTTGTAAAAGAACACTAATATTTTTTTACGGCATGTGACATAAATTCAAAATATACCCGTAGAGACCCAACAAGATTAAGAATGCCAACACATCAAAGTACATTATGCCATAAAAATTGTTTTATCACAGCAGTAAAAATTTTTAACAATATACCAAAAGATATTAGGGAACTCCCTCTGAAATATTTTAAGTCTAAATTATTTAAATGGCTCGTAAGTAATACTTTTTATAGTGTAAAGGAATTCTTTGATAAAAAAGTAAATGATAAATATTGTTACTGATTTACTGATAGTTATTTATATAAATACTGCCTAGATTTTAAAACATTGTAAATTTTGTTACTAGTAAGTATAATTAGTGTGCAATGATGCTAGTTGCATAATTCTAAGGCACTTGGACTAAGTTCCTTATAATAAAGAAACCAAGTTACTTGGTTTCTTTAAAATATTTGTATGCCAGTCCATGGCGAGACATGTAGATCATAACCATAATATTAAGACCATTATTGTACCATGTTTAAATGCAAATAAATATATTCTATTCTATTCTATTCTATTCTAATTTGATGTACATGGAGATTAGCATTCGTTTGCGTGGAAATGCGATGATTCCCGAGAGACATTAAGAAAATAGTTTAACTGTACATACCGGTCAAAATCATAACCATCCTTTTTGCTTCGCAGTAGTCGGGTAAAAACTAAAACCCAACTACGACAAAAAGTCAAGTAAAAAATCAAGTAACAAAAACTAAAACCCAACTACGACTTAAAAGGTATAAACAAGACACCACAGACAGACAAATTAAAAATCCGGAGTCACACGTGTTAGGGCGTAAATCGAACAGATTACGTGTAACTCCGGATTTTTAATTAAACAGACAGACAAATTAAAAATCCGGAGTCACACGTGTTAGGGCATAAATCGAACAGATTACGTGTGACTCCGGATTTTTAATTTGTCTGTCTGTGGTGTCTTGTTTATACCTTTTAAGTCGTAGGAATTTTAGGAAATGTAAAAATATCATTAGGGCTTTCCTAATCACCTTCACACACACCTTCACCTTCACATTCCTGACCTATCAGGACTGTATGGAGGATGGTCAAGAATTTCTACTTTTTCCTGCTTCAAATACTCAATCGTTTGACGAGCGCTGTCTGAGCTTGCGTTGTCGTGGTGCAGGATGATGCGTCGCTTTGAGTTAGAATTTCGAAGTTCGGCGATGAGTTGTGGTAAACAAACTGTGGTATACCACTCTGCGTTAACCGTTCTACGATCTTCAAGTGCAATAGTCGCATCATGGCCGGTTTTTCCAACGAACGTGGCCACCATCTTCTTTGAAGTGCTTTGAGAACGAACAACTTTAGTCAGCTTTGGCTCGTCTTGAAAGATCGTCAGATTGGAGATTGTTGTTTGGAATCAGGATCGTAGGCATAGATCCAAGATTCGTCACCACTGATGATATCGTAGACGTGATTTGACTGTCCTCGGTTGAACCTTTGCAGAGTTTTCTTACACCATCTGACGCGGGCCGCCTTGTGATCGTCGGAAAGCAGATGCGGTATCCAACGGCAAACTAGCTTTCTCACACCAAGCGCTTAAGGCAAGATCTTCTAAATGGTTGTCCCTGAGATGCCTAATAGAGCCTCGATCTCTCGATACGTCACATGACGATCTTCGAGAATTAGTTGTCTCACAGCAATGATGTTATCTTCAGTGAAGGCGGATTTTGGGCGTCCTTCGCGAGATTTGTCACTAACACTACTATGTCCACGCTGGAATTCCAAATACCAGCGTTCGACAGTCCGCAGACATGGGGCTTCATCACTGAACACAGATGTTAGCTCTTCAAAACACTGAAGCCGTGTTAGGCCTCTTCTAAAGTTGTAGAAAATTATTGCACGAACATTTTCCTTAGAAAGATTCATTTTCGTACGTAACCTGACAGATTCCAATCGACGCTGTGACTAAACAATAGCATTAATCCTAATACTTTCAACTGTTTTGAGATTCCAAATTTAAACACATTCGAATATAGAACAGTTCCAAATTCAAAATTGCCGGGAAATATGGAAACGACAGAACTTAAAAGGCATGCCTCGTACGACAAAAAAAGTCAACTAAAAAGCTATATAAGACATCAGAGACAGATAAATTAAAAATCTGGAGTCACACGTATCTGTTTGAACGTGTTCAAAGACGTTCAAAGAACGTGTTCAAAGTCCGGAGTCACACGTGTGTGACTCCGGACTTTTATTCTGAACTAGCTGCGCCCCGCGATTTCACACGCGTAAGTCTCGATCCCGTGGGAATATCGGGATGAAAAGTATCCTATGTCCTATTCCAGGTCATGGTCTACCCCTGTGCCAAATTTCATCCAAATCCGTTCGGCAGTTTTAGCGTGAAAGCGTAACAAACAAACTTACTTTCGTATTTATAATATTATTATTACTAGCTTCCGCCCGCGTGGTATGTCCATAAAAAGTATATGTCCTTCCCCGGGATGCCATCTATCTCCCTGCCAAATTTTATCGAAATCTGTTCAGTGGTTTAGGTGTGAAAAGGTAACATACAGACAGACAGAGTTACTAGTTAGGATGTCTGTGATGTCTTATTTATAGCTTTTTAATTGATTTTGCCGTAGTTGGGTTTTTATACCTATATTTGTATACTTTTCTCAATAAGGTTTATACTAACTTGCAAGTGAACTGTAATGTTCTTTTTTTGATAAATTGATGGGTTTAAAACGAACCACAGACTAATGAAGACTTCTGCATTTGTTTCAGGGGAATCTTTCGAGGGTCTACAGGATAGGATTCAAGTGAAACCGTGCAGTAAATCTCGCTGCAAACTGCCCAGGAACACCAATGTCACCGTCACAATGCAATTCAAGGCGGGTGAGTAGGTATACTTCCTTCCTACCAGTGCCCGCGTAAACAGATTTGTTTTTTTCATCCCTGCCTCGGTTTTCGTAATTTCACTACACCATTGTTTAGAATACACCTTCCTTCCGGTTTGCATTGATAATTCAAAAACAGATTTGAAAACAAAAACAGTCAGGTGTCGTGGGACACCCGGGAAAGCAGTTCCTATTATACTTTTACCTTTTGTTCCTTACTCTGTACATTTGTTGAATGAGAGCTAGACCGAAAAAGTGTAACATTTTCACCGCCACGACACTTTTTTACGTTAAAATAGTGTTGTTGTCACTTTTTTACGTCAACTTGGCAGAGTATAACGTCCGATAAGTAACTTCGTTTCAAAATCCCGATTGCAACTCTTCATTATCTGGCTAGCCTTTTCCCAACTATGTTGGGGTTGGCTTCGAGTCTAACTGGATGCAGCTGAATACCATTATTTGCAATGCAACCCGAGTGCAACTACTAAAGTTAAAAACAAACTCACTATTCAAGCAGTCTGATACCTATCTACAGTTGTGGCTGTGGCATCAAATCTGAGATTCAACTAAAATTATTGCCAGTTTGCCACGTACTGCATCAGCTTGTTTTGAAGTTTTTAGTTGGAGTCAGGATTTTTGTTAGGTACTAATCAATAGTACCTAACTCTTATCTGCCTGTTCCCTTTTCACGTCACAAAGTTTGTACTAGGATTTGTTAACCGATTAACTTAAACCTGGCACCAATAGGTACTTAAGAAAGGAAACAATAATGATTGTCATTAAGTTTTTCAAAATGACCCCCAAACAGGTAATAAAAGTTTAACTTCACAAACTCGCCAATACATGGCGTTGATCTCAAAGGATCCGTTACTCACTTACAGATGCATGCATAAAGTTGTAACAGTATTCTATAGACGGCAGGATCATAGAGTTTATGGTGAAATAACAATTTTATTTTAATAAATAGTTATCCCTATGATCATGATAATCTTTGCACGTAGACGCTTTCGCGGCGACAAATACGTTTTGATCCTTCGCCTTGACACGTCCGTCGCCGCGAAAGCGTCTTTAAAATTTTACAATTTAATCATTGTTCGCATTTGAGTTGATTCGATTCCCGGTTTGGGCAAGGGACTTTTCTGAAATGTCTAAAAGTAGTTTTACTTACTTTTGAAAAATATCGAATGCTTTCTTTGTATAAAAATTGGAGCCAACCATATTTAGAGCTCTTTCCCTGAGTTTCCCTCCAGGGCATCAAATTTCCGCGCTGTACCTACTTACCTATTGGGTACAGACAGAATAAATAATAGTAAGTATTGCTATTGGGTCTGATTGTTTTTGCATGCATGTAAGGTTGGTGTCAGACTCACATTATAGGCCTTAGAACTTACATGCCCACAAAATAATGCTTTGAATATAAAATTTCTACATTTTTACCTGTATTTTTTATGGTGTGAGTACATAATAAAGAGTACCTATTCTATTCTATAATATTTTGTGTGCATGTGAGCCACTCCTTCTCCACACCTAGAGGTGTTTATTTATAAACATTGCTCAAAAATAAGTAATGACTAATCATTACTTATTTTTGTTTATTTATAAACATTGCTCGTGCTCTCCCACTAGGAGTCTTGAGTTACTATAACGGTTCTTGGTTTTCAGATAAAGAAGTCAAATCGTTGAAGAATACAGTATTTGCGAACATCGGAGGGCTTCAAGTTCCGTTCCCCGGCGTGGACGGCACGGACGCGTGCCAGCACGTGAAGCGCGCGGACGTGGACGAGTACGTGTCGTGCCCGCTGCCGGCCGGCTACGAATACATCTACACCAACGTGTTCCCGGTGCTGGCCGTGTACCCCACGCTCAGCACACGAGTACACTGGAGCCTCAATGACGGTAAAAAAAGCCTAATATGCTTCGAGGTGCCTGCGGTCATTACTTCTGGCGCAAAGAAAAATTAGTTCGAGCTCGGATTATAATAAGTATTTATAGCTTCGAGGTCTATGGATGATGATTACATTTAAAATTAAAACACATTTGTAAAATATTATTACATTTAATTAATTAATTGTAATGGCAATTATAACAAAGTAAAAACCGTCTCCTTCGTAATTCCTCCTTACATAGAAACATACACCTACTAGTACAACATATGACATACAACGGTACAAGCATCTTTTGGTGCGTGGCCAAAATCGTTTTTTTTTTAAAACATGGTTTATTCCATGCAATTTTTGTGACAATTTCTCAATTTTTTTTACTAACCAGGCCCATTATTCACGCGCCAAAAGATCTTTGGTGCACTCTGCCTGTGTATAAATTATCAATAGCTGGGTCCACATCGGACGATCCAGTGCGCTCCGATCGGGCGCAGCCGCAGCAGGAGAGCGCGATCTAAATGCGCGCACGCGGAGCGCACGCAGTGCAGCGCGGGCTTCGTGGAACGGGTGATCCAAGCGCTGTCGGTTTTTTTTACACAATGCTCAAAGGCGCCTCAGTCGTTTGGCGCGGATCGTGGAGCGCCGATCCAAATTTGGATCGTCCGGTGTGGACCCACCTAATAGTTTTCTAGATCGTTATCGAACTGTAACGAAACACAACGCAAGATCAATTATTTTAGTAAAATTTTAGGCACTAAATATTAATATAAATAAATACCTCATCCTTCCCTTGAGCATGACTGAAATAATAATAATATGTCAAAAAAAGTGAGCACTGCATTGGTTTTCTGGTGGTTGTTTGATATGAAAGGTTACCTATGTAAAAATATACAAAATTATTGTACAATACGCACGGGCACTTTAAAGCAGATTAGGTCTACAGGACTTGCTTCATTCGTTTTATCCTGCAACTCCCAATGTACCGTCACTGACAACGAAGGGTAGAATGAGAGCACAGGGAAGGTATCGTTATAGGTATATTTAGTGCCTGCTTTGACCGGGCACGAGGCTTTGTCGCCGGTCTCCAAGTAGAGCTTCTCACAGATGGACGACCCATCCACTCCCACGAACGGCAAATCGACGCCGTAGACATTAGCAGTTACGTGGTTCTTGATATCGTCAATATCGTGATCTGTAAAAGTAAACAAAGCTCTCATCGATTTGAATTTTAGAAAAAAAGTAGTTAAACGATGGACGCTGCATTTTCCCATCTTAATAATATATTTCCTGTCATAAATTCTCTCATAAGTCACTCATGACCTGAATGATGACCTGGACATAGAAAGGGAACGCAGGGCGATGGCTGTCCGAGGAAATATGCTGATCCGCAGATTTGCACGTTGTACGACACAAGTCAAATTAACCCTTTTCAGAGCATACTGTCAGTCTTTTTACACGTGCAGTCTGTGGGCCGTGCAGCCCAAGATTTTGGGGGGGGTCGCCATTGGTGCCGAGAAATATTTTTTAGGGAAATTATGAATTGATAAGTACGTAAATCATTCAGTCTCTCGACAGCTTCAATGCAATGATTTTGGGAGGGGTCAGGACCCCCAGGACCCCCTTGGACCGCGCCTGGCTGAGGGCATACAACGCCCTGCGTGTCCAGTCTATCAATGTATTCAGGATGCTGTTGGGTCTACCACAAGTTTGTAGCGCCTCCGGGATGTTCGCCGAGGCCAGGGTTGATGGTTTTCATGCCATTATACGGAAACGGTGCGCTTCTATTCTCGGTAGAATGCGTGCTAGCCTAGCTCCCACAGCATCCTGAGTGTATTTTGTGATAGGTGGGACAGCCCCATCCTGGCTCACTGGATACGGCTGCACACGTAGGTGTCAGTCATTACAATTTTGTATATAGTGTGGTTTTTTTACTAACATTAGGTGAAGACCTTTACTAACAACTTATGGATCATGCGATCTGAAATAAATAAATATATATGTATAAATTAGTTACCTATGTTATAGATAGTCCGAATCTAAGAATGACGATAGCCGAACAACATCTTGCACTGTTATTTTAGAACTTATTGAAAATTATTATGGCTCTACTGTATTTGGATGACAACAATTGTCACTAAACTTAAATTTGTGTTTAAACAAAACTTTAGGCAAAAAATTCTATAACCAGCGGACGATCAAGACGCTTCCAAAGATACCTCATTTGTCAAATTATCATGATTAGTTTAGAAATTATGAGGAAACATACATACAGTACAACTTTTTTCTTTATGTCTCTCGGCAAACTTCGTGTTTCGTCAGTCGTCGGATGTCTATCAGTTGCCCTTTGCACTTGGTGCAGACCGGACGCTCTAATCGACTTGGAAGTATACAGTATGTTAACTAACAAAGGGCGTTCCCGTTAACCTGCAATAGTATAGCGTGTAAACAAGCTAAAAAATTTTTTTTTTTTTTTTTTGTCTCGTGAAATGTTCACAGAACGAATTTAACCGTAAAAGAAACACTCTGAACACGCACACTTGTATTTCAATGTAGAAAAACAAGTGTGAGAAGTGGGCGTGTACAGAGAGTTTATTTTGCGTTACAATTTAATATTTTTTGTGAATATTTTACTATACCAAAACAAAAAAAAACTTTTTTTTTTTAATGGTAATATTTTTTTTAGTAAGTATGTATAGATGCTTTACTATTGCAGGTTGACGGGAACGCCCTTTGTTAACATACTGTATAAGTAGAGTTGTTAATACTCTTTTAACTTAATACTTATGTAATTTATTTAAAAAATGGAACGAAATCGTCCTTTAATGTAATTTATTTTAAAAAAAATAGAAGGAAATAGTTTTACAGCTCTTATAGTTCACACGGAAATCAAAACAAAAAAAACAAAATAAAGTCCCTACTTAGTTCTGAATTCAAACGACAAATCTAATTACAGTAATAACGTAATAATTGATAGACATGGAAATTAGCATTCGTTTGTAGTCGGAAATGCGATAATTCCCAAGAGACATTAAGAAAATAGTTGGACGTTTTCTTCTTTTGGATACCATCATCTTCCTGCCCTTTTTGCCAACACGTTTTGTTCTTCCATTCTCCCCTGTCAACCGACACACTATCCATTCATCTTTTCTTTGGCCTTCCTCTCCCTTTTCATCCGTCAACATTTATAACATCACTATACAGGTTGTCAGGGTAAACACCGTTGTCACTCAAATGACCGAGTAACAAAAAAAAAAACGTTATTTTCATTAAAAGATTTTAAAAAGTTTCTATCCGACACCGTGCTCGCTTGCGAAACGGCTGACTAACTGAGGGAAGGGTCGCGCTCGCGGCCGGTCAGGTCACATCCCGCACTCGCCGCCCGTGTTGAGACGCAAGTTCGTTGCCCTAGCACATAGGGCAACGAACTTGCGTCTTTTGTGGTAAAATGTAGTTAAAAAAAAAAGAAAAAAAAATCCATTGATTTTACGTTCTTTAAATGACACTAAACTACTGGTTTCAAGGATAACGGTGTTTACCCTAACACCCTGTATAAGGGTTTATGGAGAGGGCAAAAGTCTATAACAAACATACATACAGTACAACTTTCTTTTAATGAATATTTTACTATATATTTATATACAGGGTTATTGGTAAAACACCGACAACCTCTTAAGGAGTCATTGTACTCATCATTGTGAACAACTTTTACTATGGGAACAAATATGAAATCTTGAAGAAAAAAAACAGCTGTTCCGTACACTTTGACGAATTATGAGAACATAAATGTACGGAACAGCTGTTTTTTTTATGCCCCACAAGGTGGACCGATGACCTGGTGAAGGCCGTGGGAATGCGCTGGATGCGAGAAGCACAGAACCGGTCGAAGTGCCGGTGCTTGGGGGAGGCCTATGTCCAGCAGTGGACGTCTTTCGGCTGAAATGATGAAACGCAGAATCACCAAATCGTCAAACGATTTTGGCTGCGAACTAAAGAAAATCGTGCATGCATTCGGCCTAGTGCTAAGTAGGTAAATTAAAAACAATGTGCAAAAAAGTGCAAGACTCTGTTTAGACTTGCATCAAAAAGGCTCAGAACGGGTTGTGGCATTTTCTCATTGCCGTTCCGGTTGTTGCTAGAAGGGCTAAAACGAGTATCTCGCGTTGTGGCTGTTTTAAAAATTCCAGAATACGATCCGGCCGTTATTTTCGCTTAATGAGCGTTTACGGCCTTTGAGCCTAACATAATAATATACATCTCTAAGAAGTTTACTGTACCTAAAAGTTCATAATAAATAAACATCTGCGCGTTACGGTAAGCCGGGACACCGGACGACCGGCGGTTTGGCCGCTCCCTTGAAAAAGTTTGCTTTGTATGGCGTCCTCTGCAGGCGTAGCATGGCGCTTTCTATCTCTACGAAGAATAGACATAGCTTTTTCTGTAAAAAGTGACAGTTCGTTTCTTCATTTTTGACATCCACCGTAGAAATCTTTTTTCTTTTCGTAGAAATCTTTCTACAATCTGTATTTTTTTCTTTAATTTCTAATGATCTTTGTCTAAGTCTTTTTGTAGTTAGACTATTTCGGAAGAAAGTTTTCTATCCTTACTGTCAAAATCACACAGACAACCGATAAATCCTATGACAAAACAAAGAATTCTGAGTCGAATTATGTAAAAGAGTGAATTTCGTAAAAAGTGCAGTGCCGTCTCGTACTGTCTACTGTCTACAGGAAACGTCATTTTTGTCTACTCTTCCGTCGACAAAACGGTGCTCATGCTACGCCTGCTGTTAGTTACTCATATATGTGTCTGTGTCTAAACTCTATTGTGCCATATAATGACCAACAGACGCGTATGTTCTGTTGACAGTAGGTATAACTTGATATTTTGCCATGGCGGAAGTGGTCGTAGTCGTAGCATAGCCATCGTAGTCGCGACCACACGGCAATCTCAATTAGGTTTATGTCCTACCACAGAATATTAAATGCACATTTTCCTCTTGTCTAGAACAATCTTTTGATGTTTCATACTTTTATTGCGGTCGGTAGGTACCTACTCTTGGTAGTCACTGTAGGTACTTATTTGAATAATTATATATCCTGTTTGGTCTACGTAATATTGTAGGTAGGTAATAACCAAGGCCTTTTTTTATTTCCTCTATTAATAATCACAGTAGGTACTTATTTAACTTACTTGTTTTCCGAGATCATACCTACTAACAGAGTGCCTAGCGACGGAGAACGAAAAAAGAGATTAGTGACCAGTGTGACCACTGTGACGAGATATTTTATTTTACGGGTCAAAATAATTTTTAAATTTAGTTTTTTTTTTGTCGTTAAGATTCTCATAGCCAAAAGTAAGGAATTGTATGGATAGTTTAGTTCGGTGTACAAGAGAATCGGGACCATTATTAATTTATTTCTTGTTTTTGTCACTCTGACGCTTTTTTTCCGTCACTCCATCGCGGTAATATTTAAAGTTGACGCACAAAAATTGTGTACCTACCTACCAATGCAAAATGCGTGTGAGTGTAACGACTGTTTTTTTTGTCATAAATCAACAAGACATTTCAACGCGATGTATGACAATTTTAATTTGGGGTGTTAATTGGGACCTTTCTGAGGCGGGTATTGCTATAGATTTCAAATATTCTTCGGGAATTATAAACAAGTTATGGTACCTGGTGTGAAGGTAATCAAGACGCCTGGATTGGTTCCTTTCTTGAGACGGCAGGTATTCTTCTTGCATGGTGACAAATGCACGTTATCACTCAGGTTTTCGAAGGATTTGTCTGTAAATAATAACAGAAAACATTATAACATTTTCATCAAGCTTGTTAGTGTGTGTTGGTTATATCTATGAGTTTGAACGTAGGCACGTCTATTATCCTTACTTCCTTACTAATATATTATAAATGCGAAAGTAACGCTTTCTGTCTGTCACACTTTCACGCCAAAACTACTGAAATGAAATTTGGTACACATAATTATAGTCTAGAGCCTGAGAAAGGACATAGGCTACTTTTTATCGACATACCACGCGGGCGTAGCCGCGAGCGGCAGCTAGTATTATAATTTAAACCACTATGTACTAACCAGCACCATAATTGCGTAACACACGATCAACAGTTCAACAACATTACGGACGTTACATTATGTTATTTACGTTGTTGAGCAGACAAATTTTTCGAACATGAAGCAATGAATTAGCAATATCCTACAAAATGAGTCCGCTTGTGATTGAACGTGTGTTACGTAATTAGGGCCCACTATATAGTGGGCCCTAATATACCTACTTAGATGATAAAATCTCATTTACCTACTAGGTACATAATTATAATAAAGATGATAGCAATCTAGCTGATAGAGAGCCAATTATGACACCCATAGGTGCTGCATAAGTAAGTAAACTTAGGTAAGCATTAAATCCACTTTTTGATGAAAGTGATACCAAGCAAACCCTGTTATACAATGAGGAGACGACAATACAACAATAAATGAAAACACTGGCAATACTAATGCATAAGAGTATTTTGGAACTATCAAATAAATCCTAACATCGAAATTAAAAAAGTCATTTTTTCAAACAAACTAAATAGTAGTGATGGATGAACGAAATTATTTCGAAATTAAGGTACACCCGCCATATTGACGTCAAGATTGCGGGTGTTCTATAATATTTTATTATTTAACCATTACTCATAAAATATAATTACACCAAAAAAATGTACCTAAAAAGTACCTCAAGTAAATAGAAACACACACTTGATTAGTGGGATAGTTCCTGAGAAATAAAAAAACCGTTTACTTATTTTTATTATTATTATGAATTATTGATCTAGGTACATAATTTTATATATATTTTAGGGATAATTATTAAATTATAAATCACGAATGTTAAATAACGCGTCAAAATTATTAGGTAAGTACCTCTATATTTTCGTCCATACATAATGCAATTAGCGATAAGTGAATTCGGAGTTTTGGTTATAAAATTATTAAGATCATCAACCAAAAGATACTTGTTCTCCCCGTCATTGCGATATTTTTTTTGTTCTAGATAGTGTTTTTTTTTAATACATATTTTAACGTAAGATTTTTACTGTAAACACTTCCATGCTATTCAATCCATCCAAGAGCACGATGTTTTGAGTGCGTTACATTCAGTCCTACCACAAAACATGATTTTTCAGCCCCCAAAAAAAATTCGTTTCCCAGCAATCATTTTTTGCGTAAAGTTACTTAGTTTGATGTACATAATGCTTGGTTGACGGCTTCGTTAAGGGTCTTGTCACACCCTGTATAACTATAACATTAAATCATGATAATTATCGTGTTTTCGGATACACAAGACACGGTTGTTTTATTTCTCAGGAACTATCCAACTGATCAAGTGTGTTTTTTTTACTTGAGGTACTTTTTAGGTACAATTTATTGGTGTAATTATATTTTATGAGTAATGTTTAAATAATAAAATATTATAGAACACCCGCAATCTTGACGTCAATATGGCGGGTGTACCTTAATTTCGAAATAATTTCGTTCTGAAGGAGGTACAGATTTTTTAGAGCTAGGTACAAAATAGTATGTTTTAGGTACATTTGTTTGGTAATTGGTATAATTTAGTTCGCTATGGTACACCCGCCATTTTGACTCTCATGCCGACTAAGGGGTTTGCCGATCTTTGACTAGCTATCGTAAGTAAACTATTGGATATATTTGATTATTTTTTTGTATGTAGACCGAGAACGTCATTAGATAACAGAGTTTCATTTTTTGTCGTATTGTCGTCTCCACCTTGTAGGCACCTATAAAAAATTAAAAATTCTTACGCATTCACTCAATAAAGGGAGGTTCCTTTATAAGTATATCACCACTATTTCCAACCATATTATTATCTAATTGAAAAATTGTCGGCCAAAATTAAGGATAGGTAGTTAAACCAAATGAATTATACATATAAACAAATCTCAATTTTCTTAGGAAATATGTCTACACTAATATTATAAAGAGGAAAACTTTGTTTGTTTGGTTGTAATGAATAGGCTCAAAAACTACTGGACCGATTTTAAAAATTCTTTCACCATTCGAAAGCTACATTATCCACGAGTAACATAGGCTATATTTTATTTTGGAAAAAAATAGGGTTCCGTAAGATATTTGGGTTTTTCGGACACAAGGTGTAAAAAATCAACCAGAAAAGTTACTTATTTTGCGTACGCTGCCTAAACTATAAAAGACAGAACCATAAAATGTTCTAATTAATTGTAGATCTTATAAATACCTTCAAAAAAGTCCGCGACGCACTATACCTATCTATGTCGAGTGAGGCACAACAACTGTTTTTTATTTAAAAATCTTGAATTTTTTTTGGACTACATTTAAACGCGTTTATTTTACTCATGCTATTAATCCTTATCAAAATAAATTATTTCATCACTAAGTACAGTTTATGTAGATAATATTTGGTCTTTGAATGATTAAAATTGGACGTTTGGTTTTGAAGTTATGGCGAAATTAAAATATTACGATTTCTGCTGCACGGCCCGTTGCGAAGTGGGCGTCACCAAGGCGGGGGTGCGCGTGCGGGAGGGGAGTTTAGATCTATGAGTGAGGTATGCTCCCTACGCAGCGGTCGTGCGCGAAGTCTAATAATTTTCGTGCGATTTTTTTTAGATTTCGTTCTTAAAACTACACCTACGCAAAAGTTCTTCTCAGAGCTAAACAACAGTTCTTTTCTCCCAGGGCCAAACATTCAAATTAGTAGGAATTGATTTACGAAAAGAATGTTTTACGCATGGGCAAATTTACGTTGCCCTATCACGGGTCGGGGCTCCCGACCATCAGTATATTTTGTTACCTGAAAATAATTTAACGTCAAATGTTGTTTATAGAGAAGCTCTACAATAATCGCTTTAGTTATCTATCCTAAAACAACGGGTTGCGCTCCGGGACTGCCGGCAGATGTGAAAACTTAGTATTAATTACATTTAAATATTTTCATCATTAACAACTTTAACATACACAGAAAGACAATCTGTGCAGCCTGCGGATAATGACTGCGTCGTCGATGTTACTGTCGGTGTCTGTGAATTGACCTGGGAATCATTTTGCTGACCGTGTCTTTCCTGGGTAGGCTTTTTGCAGCGGTAACCGACATCCACGCGGGCGGAGCCGCGGGCGACCGCTAGTATAATATAAAGGGGGAAAATTGTTTTGTTTGTACCGAATAATCTCTGAAACTGATGGACCGATTTGAAGCATTTTCACCAGTAGAAAGCTAAATTATCAGGAAGTAACATAGGATATAATGTATTAAAAAAAATAGAGATCCTTAAGAAAATTGCAATAATGTAACCCAAAGTAGCATTGCCTATAAAATTAATTATCTGGCGTGAGATGAGAAAATGATTGATTATCAAAAAAAATTGATGATTAAAGTACTCATTATTACCTACAAAAAGTCCGCAAGGGAATATATCCAACTATAATAGTTAAGTCATAATGGTGCCGATTCTCTTGTACACCGAACTAAACTATCACTAAAATTCCTTACTTTTTACTATGAGAATCTTAGAGCTATTCTGCCAAAAGAAATCTCTTAAGGAGGACCGGACAAAATGGTCCCCACGACCAATAACAACCAGACCTACGTCATTAGATAGGCATTTTAATATAGAGCAACAACTACTATGGCGGCTCTTTTGAAATCGCTGTGTGAAAAAAGTTGTGGCGATGTTTCGCAGGACGGATCTAGACACTATGTTATCGGAATACTTGAATATTAATAATTTCCAGTGGTCTACTTTGAATATTTTCAATTGTGTGCGATGATACAACCATTAGAATAATATGGTACCATCGAGCTGATCTGACGATGGACCTGGACGCTAGATAATGGAACTCTTGAATAGCTACTAGTATACGCATCGAGTGTGGGCTCATTAGATGTGTCTCAACGAGTCCTGTTCATTTTACCTGATCATGAGGACCTGATGACTGACCTGGACCTTAGATAACAGAACTCTTGGTTAGCTTCTAGTATACCCGTCGAGTGTGGGCTCATTAGAAGTGTCTCAACGAGTCCTGTTCATTTTACCTGATGACCTGCTTCTTATACGGTCAGTAAGTTTCGACTCCCAGAATACATAATTATACTTCATCCCATTGCTCGCTGGTTGAACCCGTGAGTGCGGACTTTTGACGCTTTGTTAATGACCACGTTTGCGCTCCATATTATAGGTGAGGGTGGAAAGCATGCTCATGTCCATGAGTTTCGTCCTTTCATTAGGTGTTTCATTTATCAATAAGATAGAAAGAAAAATGCGTTTATTGGCATTGTCACAGAAAAATACACCTAAAAACTATAAATAAACAGAAAACAGTCATTACAATGCCAAAAGGGCCTCAGCTCAGCTCAGCAATAGCTCTTCTAGGCGTTCTCGGTTCGTCTAGGGACATCTTTATCTTGTGTCGCCTGAAAGGAGACTATTTGGCCGAGGCATAATTATATACTCATGGACAAGTTTAACCTTCACACCCCTATGTCTACCTACTTTGCGTTTCGTGCTGTTGGTCAAACATAGTCTTTATAATAAAAAAAACAAATGGAATAGTATACAGTTTTATAATTACATACCATCATCCATAATAATCGCAAAAACGTACTTGTCTATGTGCTAAATGTGAAAAAAACAAACTGAGTTTGGATGGAATTTCAGAACTTCATTATCCACCTTCCAAGCCAACCATCAGGTGCTCTACATCAGATACAATGAACAGGACTCGTTATGACACGTCTAATGAGCCGACACTCGGTGACTTTACTAGTAGCCATTTAAAGGTTCCAGGTAAGTCATCAGGTAAAATGAACAGGACTCCAGGAATCAACAGCCCACACTCGATGGGTTTACTGGTAGCTATTCAAGAGTTCCGTTATCTAGCGTCCAGATTCATAATCAGACCAACTCAATGGCACCATGTAGGTAGGTGTCTAGGTCAGTCATCAGGTAAAATGAACAGGACTCGTTGATACACATCTAACGAGCCCAAACTCGATGGGTTTAATAGTAGCTATTCAAGAGTTCTGTTATCTAGCGTCTAGGACAGTCATCAGGTCCTCGTCATCATGTAAATGGATAAGACTTGCTGAGACACATCTAATAAGCCCAAACTCGATGGGTTTACTAGTGGCTATTCAAGAGTTCCGTTATCGAAGCGTCCAGATCCATAATCAGACCAGCTCAGTGGTTCCATATTATCATCGGAATGCATATACATTTGCAAACATTCAAACTATGATCACCAGAAGTGATTAACTATTCAAAGGTTCCAATTATCTAGCGTCCAGGTCAGTCCTGCGAAACATCACCACAACTTTTTTCACACAGCGATTTGGAATGAGCCGCCATAGTATAGTTATTGTAGTATATTAAAATACCTATCTAATGGCATATGTGTGGTTATTATTGGTGCTGAGACCAGCTTCCATAATTATATTCTTGCCGATCCTCCTTTAAAAATTATTTTGACAGAACTAAAATCGAATTTGACAATCGCGACTCCACTTGGTACCTACTTGTTTGCCTACCACGTGATTTTTTATGAGGCGCGCAATGTGGCCGTCTCGACGTATTTTTATATGGAATTTTTCACTTTTTGGAAGACAAAACAAAACAATTAAATCAAATAAATAAATGGGTTGCAAAGGGGGTCAAAATTTTCATTATTTTTGCGATAGGACACACCGTTTTCGAGATAATATCTCTGTATCTTTTTTTATTTTTTATATATAAGCAAAAGAAAATAAAAAAAGATACAGTACCGTTTTGCAACTGAATTCGAGGTGTTGCTTTGAATTTTAGTTCATGACATCTAATTTTATTCCACATATTTTTAATCGGGATTAAAAATAGTCAGAGTTAGTTAGAGGATTTTAGAAAAATTCAGAATAGCATTTTCACTAAATTAAAAGTCAGTGCCATCTTAGTGCTGTCAAACTAAATTATAGTTAAGTTGTGTCACTTCAGTCTATTTTCAGAATAGGAAATCGTCGTTTGACAGGAATAAACTAAATTTTAGTGATTTTTAGTTTAGTTTAGAGAATTTGTGACAAGAGAATCGGCACCAATAGCAGTTTTTGTGTTCTAAAATGTTCATTAGATCGCCGGTAGAAAAAAAAGTTGGTTATATTCGTATCATATTATTCATTCTTATTCAAATAAATAGTTTTGTCATCAAGGGTATTTATTTAGCAGAAAAATACTTTTTAATTCATTCGAATCGGACATTTAATTTCGAAGTTATCACGAGTATAAAAATGCAATATGCAAACCCTTCGACGCCGCCCCGCGACGACGTTCCCTACTCTAGAGCGGATGTTTGGCACATGGGTATACGATGACCTGGATTAGAACATAGGATACGTTTTATCCCTATATTCCCACGGGATCGAGACCTACGCGGATGAAACCATGGGGCACAGCTAGTATGAAATAAGGAGGTGATTTAAAATTAGAAAGTCGTACGTAGGTAATCAAATCAAAGCATATAATTTGTAGATCTATAAGTTGCACAGGTTGCACTAAAAATAGGCTAGTCTAGTTGGCCGTTTTTGAGAAACCGAATAATGTTCCTTATTGTGGTTTGTGGTCTATTTTCCCCCAAACAGCAAAATAGTATATCGAAAATAATTTTTCACCTACCGTAGGTACCTGTTTTTTAAGGCTCGCGCGACGCGAATTTTTACCCGACTACGGCGAAGAAAAAAGGAGGGTTATGATTTTGACCGGTATGTATGTATGTTCATCTGTTCCCTCCTATCTTCCAAACCACTTATCACAATTTGACAAATGAGGTATCGTTAGAAGCGTCGTGATTGTCCGCTGGTTATAGGCTATGAAGTCACATTAAATTAAAAATGGCGCCCTCTAGAGGACATAAAGTGAGGAACATAAAAAACTATGGCGAAGAAAAAAGGAGGGTTATGATTTTGACCGGTATGTATGTATGTATGTATGTTCATTTGTTCCCTCCTATCTTCCAAACCACTTATCACAATTTGACAAATGAGGTATCGTTAGAAGCGTCGTGATTGTCCGCTGGTTATAGGCTATGTGAAGTCAAGTCATTAAATTAAAAATGGCGCCCTCTAGAGGACATAAAGTGAGGAACATAAAAAAAAAATGGTTTAATCGTACCATGTTGGGTATCAAATGAAAGGGCTTAATGAGCACATTTAAAAAAAAAATATATTATAACCCCAAAAGAATTAAAAAAAAAATCAAGTAATAAAAACTGAAACCCAACTACGGTTTAAAAGGTATAAACAAGACACCACAGACAGACAAATTAAAAATCCGGAGTCACACGTAATCTGTTCGATTTATGCCCTAACACGTCTTATATTTATACATATATATTTAGGATTATTATATTATATATATATACATATAGGTATAGTTTTAACAGGTTCATGTATTTAAATAAATATTTATTCCACACTTTAGTTATTGCACCTACCACTGTTTGTCTCTGCATCACCCAAAGGTTGAGTGGTAGAAAATGCCTATGGCATTAAGTCCGCCTCTGTACATTTGTGTGCTTAAAGTATTAAATAAATAAAGCTTGCTAAAGCCGAAGCTGCGGTGGTGAATGTTATTTCGGCTAAGTGTAACTTCGGTAAAAAGTTTTTCGACCAAATGAAACAATCGGAGTAACGAAAAAAATCGAATTGATAGTAGGTCAACTGATACAGTGGCAGACGTGACTTCGATGAAGTAAAAAAAAAAAGAAACAATAATAGTTGAAACCTGTGGTTGAAACCATAGAAACGTCTTAGGTGAAATGAAATTCGGTCAAATGTTTTTCGACCTATAGTGCTTTTCACCAAATAGTTCCTTTGCCGTTGAATTTTTATAACGGATCTATTAGGTAGCGCTGCTGGCGTAGCGTATTCGTATTGGACCTACAATAACAGTAGAGCCAACATTATACTGCATAGGAACTATTTGATGAAACGCACTCTAACTGTGGAAGTGGATGCCAATAGGCTAGTTTACAGTAAGATTTGACAAAATGGAAATAACTGTATTTATTCACACAGTTAATTGAGTCCAGGTCCCCTGAGTTCTACCGTAAAGGCATAAATGACCATCCCATGAGGTGGCAGAAATGAGTAGACAATAAGACTGATTAAATAAATATATTTTACCTTAGAAAAAAAACGGTTACAATCTTCAGGACAAAAACGGCAATTTCATATTTAAACCCCTAATATGTTCTCGCTGCCGAGGGGAGACCAAAGTTATTTGCATTTCGTGTTTTTGAATCCCTGGTTGTGCTCAGGATTCTACCCTAGAATCACTCGCTAGCCTCGTGATTCAATTATAGAATCCTTCGCTTGCTCGGGATTCAAAATCAAACTCGCAGCAAAAAACAACTTTGCTCTCTTGTTGCACAAATAACTAGTTAAGATAAGCTAAGTATATCTTCGGTGATAAAATCACTACTGTGCATGCGTAAATGAAATATTCATCCCGGCTACGGAACCCTTCATTGTGGGAGGTCAGACACGCACTTGGCCGGTTTTTTACATAATTAGGTAGGTACCTACTTAAATATTTTTTAATGTAACTGTAGTGTTTAAAAGATAGGTACCTACCCATTCATGGTAACCATATACCACCAACTTAAGATGACTGTGGCGGTATCTATAACGCCACATGCGAACTACGCATCAAAGACCTGACGTCACACAAAAATCCTGACGTTACATAAATCCTGCATCGCGCAATTAAAGTTTACCGTGCAATGGATATAATTATATACAAGAACCCGTCCATCCATAATCGTTGGGCAGTTTCCCGCTAGATACAACACCCGTCTGGTCGGAGGATCCTTTTCTATGGTGGATGAGTGAACTTTACACCCTGATAATCATACCCTAAATGACTTTTACTAAATCTTTAGTTGAATTAAATTATTTATTGCTGAGGCTTCGCAGATGGACGCGTTTACTTCAGTGTACCAATATAATATAGTCAACGCGCTTATTGTTGCCATGACATTACTTACACACACATAACATTGTGATTTGTGGCTGTACGTGCCCATCTCATTATTGGGCAATCAATGTCAATTATAGTGGGGAGCTGTGTCATCTTTTTACAATGCTACTTTGGACGTAGGTATTTTATTTACGGTCATCGCAGCACACACTGAGCAGCAAATAGCGCGAGATTTTTTTTATATTATGTATTTAACCATTTCCCAACTGCATAAACTCAAACCATTTATCCTAATCTTATTATACTAAATTCATAACTACTTTAAAAAAAAATATATAAATCCATACTCCATAATAAACAGATACCTACTATACGTATAATACTATAAGTACTAGAGTCTGGCAAACGAAAGTTGATCATGAAAACAGGCGCGAATTTATAAAAAAACAAGACTGTTGATCCCATAGTGCGATAACACGTGTTGATAATTGAAATTTAATTTGATTTAAAAATAAAATAAGATTTCAAGTATCAAAACGTG
Source organism: Lithophane socia (assembly GCA_947522985.1). NCBI lineage: Eukaryota > Metazoa > Arthropoda > Insecta > Lepidoptera > Noctuidae > Lithophane > Lithophane socia. Next base: position 9,217,612 of record OX383270.1, on the reverse strand, counting down.
ATAACGCACTATGTACACTTGTACAGAGATAAACAGTCTTGTTTTTTTTTAATTTCGCGCGTGTTTTCATGATCAATTTGGCAAGGAGATACATAGCACCCTAGGGAAGTACATAGGCTAGGTACTTTTTATCAACATACCGTGCGGGCGAAGCCGCGGGCGGAAGCTAGTTATATATAAATGCGAAAGTGAGTTTGTTACGCTTTCCCGCTAAAACGGCTGAACGGCTTTGGATGAAATTGGGCACATGGGTAGACCATGACCTGGAATAGGACATAGGATACTTTTTATCCCGGTAGTACCTACGTTCCCATGGGATAATTTCCTCCATGCAGGCGAAGCCGCGGGCAAAAGCTGGCTTCAAATAGGTAGACTAATTACAGACCCTTTTGAATGCGTTGTTGGTCAGTCAGAAAGATGAAGCTAAAAGCGTAGGTACCTATGGGGAAGGTACCTATGGAGAAGAACAAACAGTGCTTACAAAATATTGGTTACATCATTCATGTTGAAATTATACATGTGAGAACGATGCAAACGTTAAAAGCGTCCTTAATAAAAAGTTAAATAATAAATTTTATCGAATTAACACATTGTGCAAAGAACCACGACGACTTCAATGCAAAGTTCTTGTGCGTAACCTTCGTCTTACTTTAACATTGAACATAAAATAATTATCGTGTTATGATTGTTATGCACTTATACACCAATGAAATAATCGGAATTATTGTAATGTAAGTATCTGAACATAACATTTATTTGTGCGGTTGAGGTGCATCCACACCGGAGTTACCCTACCTATTTACTGGGGAGCAACATTTGCAAATGTTAGTGGGTTAGTACACCTATACTAAAAGTTTAAGAAAGTTTGTAGAAGTTAAGTGGGTAACAATGTTATCAATTCATGTTGCAAAATATTCCTCTACACAACCGACTTCCAAAAAAGACATTACCTACAAAGTGAAAATTAACTTCAATTTCGGAAGCCAGTGTTTTTGGTTTTGAATTTTCGTTTTTTGCCACCGACTTCTTAATTTTCACTATGTAGTGTTTTTTTTGGAAGTCGGTTGTTTTTTTTTTTGTAAACATTTTTATTTTACACTTTCTAGTTGTAGTACGTACTAGGTACTTTTAGTACCTACCTACCCCACACAAATTCAAATACTACTAGGTAGAGGTACTTACCTCATAGAGTCTGGCAAACGAAAATTGAGACTGAAAAATCGCGCATTTATTATAGGTAGCTAGGTGGGTAGTTGGGTACCAAGATCGACTTACCGCGATCGTCACCACAAATCCACAACAACGGCATTTTAAAAACAGCAAGTTATTTAAAATTCAATAAATAAGTATGCATTGTATATAAATTGCTGTTTATATCAAAAAGGATTTTCCCATCTGTTAATTTTATTTCTCAGATGAAGCCCATAAAATAAAGTTTTTTCTATAACAAAGCGTCAAATCGGCAAATAATACATTTGTGTATGCGCAGCGAGTCGCACACTTCGTGATCAGAATGTTAGTCGGTGTAAATTATAATAATGAATTTAAAATATGACCAAATATTCGACAGACAGGCTAGCTAGATCATCGATAACTGAAGCGCCTTTGTTAACTTAGGTAGGTAAGTATCAATAATACTTACTACAATTGTAATCGACAAGGAACAAGGAAGTTTAAAAATATAATCACGTAGGTATGTACATACACGTGTCTCCATTTTAATAAATCTTACTTGATTCTATCAGTGCACCATTGTCTCGTAATATTCCCTTTGGGGGTCAAAGATCTAAGTACTTAACCACAGATATTATAATACTACGACTTAACTATTTATTTCGTAACATCGAGTCTCACAAGTCACAATCACAACACAATGCGCACGCTGCTGGCTCCATGCATCTGCCGATTATACCCACCTACAATGGCCGTAGTGGCGTGACTGCATCTGCTGTCCACTAATGTTCGTCAAGTTGTAGTAGATAGATAGGTACCGGTACCTAGTTAATTGCCCGTGAGACGCAAGCACGTGATGATGTGATTACATAGGTACCTAAGTAAGTACTATGTTAGGTATGTACCTACATAGTTAGATAGTATCTTACAGGAAAGCATTTGATAGTCTCAGCTGCTTTGTGTGACAATAGTTATTTTCTTACTAGTTTCATCTTTTTACCCGACTATGGCGGAGGGTTATGATTTTGACTGATATGTATGTTCATCTGTTCCCTCATAACTTCTAAACTAGGTAGGTACTACTCATCATAATTTGATTAATGAGGTAAGTATCGTTGGAAACGTCTTGATCGTCCGCTGGGAACGTCTTGATCGTCCGCTTAATTAAATACATATAGCGTCCTCTAGAGGACAATAGTCACGAACAAAGAACATTTAAAAAATATGACACCCAAAAAAAACCGGAGTCACACGTAATCCACGACAGACATGTGACTCCGGATTTTTATAATTTGTCTGGCTCTTGTTTATAACTGAAACCCAACTACGGCAAAAAAGTCAACTAAAAAGTAGTTGACTTTTTTGTCGTAAGTAGTTGGGTTTCGCGCCAGACACAGTAACAATATTTGAACACTTATTTGAACACTTGTTTGAAGTAGTTTGAACACATGTGAGGCATGGGTGTTATTTGATCAAAGTTTGATCTCACATTTATTACCGTACCTCACAAGTGTTCAAATATGTGACCAAACATATTCAAAGACCACAATATCACAAAGTAGCAGTTAGATAGTTGTATCACTGTATCTGTACTCACAGACCTATGCTGTGTCGCTGTGTCCGCCGTTTTATTTTATGAAATTTTTTTAACCACTTCTTCAAAAAGGAGGAGGTTCTTAATTCGTCTGTACATATTTTTTTTTGTGTGTATGTTACGCAATTATTCCGCCAATTATGAATCTTTTTGTTTGGTAGGTCATGCTTCTGAGGTGGTCCCATATACATTTTATTAATTTTAGGTACTTGTGTAGTTTCCGATTCTTTGAGTTAGCTTCAATAATTACGTATTTTTCCCACTTTGCGTTTGTAGACGATATCTTAGTTGGCTCCGTCACTGTTATTTACATAGCAGGGTAGTGGTATACGAATTTATGTGGGGTAGGTACCACAACTAAAAAGTGAATTTTTTTTATTTTTTATTTCTGATTAGTTACCTACTATCTGGGTTGCCTATTTTAATTTAGAGTGTTGTATTGATGATTTGATGAATAAACGTTGGTAATTTATTTGTTATGGGTGCGTCTACCTTTAACCTGATACTGAGACAAAAATGTAAGAAAATTTTAATTTTGCGGACCGCCAAGTACTGTAAAAAAAACAACTTCGACAGCAAAAATATTTGTATGGAAACATTTTTAAAGAATTTTATTTGTCATGAATCAGAAACCTAAAAGTAAGTATTATGTAGGTAGGTACTTAAGTACTTTTATCTGATTCATGATAAAAAAATAAGGTAAGTATATAAAAAATAAAAGCAATTACAAAAACACAGTTAAAGGTCGGCACAGCTAAATCAATTTTTGTTCTAGGTACCAAAGACGACTATTACCTACTGTTGTTTTAGAAGCTGTTACAGGTAATGTCTTTATCCGTGTAGAGCGGAAATAAACAGAAAACCTATTAGGTTTCATTGATTTTTAACCGAATTCTTCAAAAAGGAGGAGGTTCTATGTTCGTCCGTGTGTATTTTTTTTTTTGTGTATGGTCGACGATAATTTCGCCAATTGTGAACCGATTATTCGGAATTGGGTGGCAAAAAACGAAAATTGAAAAGCAACGACACCGACTTCCGAAATTAAAGTTATTTTTCACTTTTTAGTGTTTTATTTGGAATTTTAGAACTTTCGAAGTCGATTGTTTTTTTTTTGTAAAAAGTTTTTTCCGTTTATTTTTTAGTAGGTATGTGACGGACGCGGTGGCACAGGGTGGCAGCTTCGCTCGGAAAAAGACGTTTCCCGTATCGTCTTCTAAAACAACAGTAGGTAACAGTCATGTTTGGTACCTAGAACAAAAATTGATTTACCTGTGAGTTGTGAGTGACCTTTACCGGTGCCTTTGTAATTGCTTTTCTGAGTAGTCAAGTACCTAAGTCACGAGTTACGGATGATTTCCGAACCGGTTGGTTAATGAAACAGGTATCTACTCATGTGGCTGCACTGGATAGCCTTCAGTGGACGATTGGTATGCAGAAATGCAATTTAAGGCGCCCGTAGACAGTCGCGACGCGACCCTGGTAGAACAGTTTCCATGAAGTGTTCATAGAAATTGTTCTACGTGAGAGTTGTGTCGCACCTGTCTGCGGGGGCCTTAAATTCAATTCAGCCCCAAAGTAAGTTTTGCTACTTTTACTCCAATAAGTTTTCGAGTATGTTAATTAGTACTAGGCTATTTAATTCTGCATGCCATTTAAACTTGACCTCACGGTTGGTCATCATTATACAAGGTAAAGGTCGTTGTATTATAAACTTTAGAATTAACAGGCGTTGGACACAAATATTTTTTTATGTAAGGTATATCCTTAAGTATATGTCGGCTGCCCAACGAGTAGGTAATATTGAAGATAATGCTGCTTGACAAGGTGCTGAACTGCTGACAATAGGTAACAAAAAAAACTAAGTAGGTAGCTAGGTTAGGTACCTACATGTTCGTGTTTGTTCAATGCTGCAAGGCTTTATGAATATCTATTAAAATGCGATGCCATGCTATTTGTAGGTACCTACAATAAAATCCGATCGCCAATTTTATCTATTTTACTAGCTGTGCCCCGCGGTTTCACCCGCGTAGGTCTCGATCCCGTGGGAATATAGGGATAAAACGTATCCTATATCCTATTCCAGGTCATGGTCTACCCGTGTGCCTATCCTGTCCTCTCTAGAGTAGGGATCGTCGTGGCGCCAGCGTCGAACAGTTCGCGTATTGTATTTTTATACTCGTGATAACTTCGAAATTAAATGTCCGATTCGAATAAATTAAAAAGTATTTTACTGCTAAATAAATACCCTTGATGTTAAACCTATTTATTTGAATAAGAATTAATATTATGTTGATAAAACTCCTTCGCAAATAATGCATTAATTTCGAACAAATGTGATTACCATAAAAAAGGTTATAGTGAGTTAATCTTAAAAGATAGACATATGCTATCGCGGACTTTTTTTTAGAACTTTTAAAGAGCAACAATTCCATCATACATGATATTTACGTAACATAAACCGTTTACGCAGCGCACACAACGAAAGCTCTCAAAAAGGAATATTTTTTCCCGTTTTTGCAACACATTTCATTTATGCTCCTCTCCTATTGGTCGTAGCGTGATGTTATATATCCTATAGCCTTCCTCGATACATGGACTAACCAACACAAAAATAATTTTGCAATTCCAACCGGTAGTTCCTGAGATTAGCGCGTTCAAACAAACAAACAAACAAACTCTTCAGCTTTATAATATTAGTATAGATTAGTATAGGTACCTATACAGTATGCAAGGGTAAACACCGTTGTCACTCAAACCATGGGTAGTTGACTTAAATATAAAAATTAATGACCCAGTAACAACAAAAAAAAAACCTTATTTTCATTAAAAGGTTTTAAAAAGTAAATATTCGACACTGTCCCGATACTCATGGATACGCGTTCGAGAGCGCTGCGATGCGAAACAGCTGACGGCCGGTCACGTAACGTCCCGCGCGCCCCGCCCGCCCCCGCCAACCGCCGGCCGCGGCCGGTCGTTGCCCTTGCGTGTAGGGTGAAATATTCTTGTGGAAAAACATCGAGATATAAGTACTAACGTACTAGAGAAGCTACGTCAAATAACTGAATTGTCCTATTCTTCGTATTGAATCTTTAGTTCGCTGCAGCGCTAAAATAATAACAATTCGTCTAAACCGTACCTAATTTACCACAGTGCTAGATTTGCTGCGGAAGTGTATTTATTCTCGGCAAAAAGGTCTTAAACGCCATGTAAATCACGGCACTACGCGTTTTCTTCGACAAACTGCGGCGCGATCGCCGCAGTTGAACGAGACAAAGTAGGAATTTACGGTGTCTTCTCTAGTACGTTAGTACTTATATCTCGATGTGGAAAAATGAATTTTTTCTTTAAAAAAATAAAGTTGTATTTTACCATTGATTTTACGTTCTGTATATGAAACCAAACCACTGGTTTGAAGGATAACGGTGTTTACACTAACACCCCGTAGATTTTGTTTAAGTAAGTTTGTTTCGTTTGTTTGTTTTGTTAAGTCTCTACTAGATACCTAGTGGAGTTTGACAAAAAAATTGGTTGATCGCTATAGTGGTACCAAACAAAAAAAGAATCATCAAAAGCGGAGTAATCGCGTAAAATACACACAATTCCGTCCGTCCGTCCGTCCGTCTGTCACAGGGCCGTATTTTTTTAGGCGTAGGTAATTGGTAAACACCTGTTTTCAGAATCTATACTATGGCCGCTATGCTATAACTAAAAAATATAAAAATAAAATACTGAAGCTAAAAATTAAAGGAGATTAAACGGCGTAGGTATTTTTCCGGTACCTATATACGGGACACTTCGTGTCGGACTCGCACTTGTTCATTTTGGGTTTGGGCAATGTTTGTGTAATATCGAAAAAATAATCACAAGACTTGCGCAAGATTTATTGAAAGTAAACAAAAACACAATAGTACCTAAACGGATCCCCATTCGTGGAATACAAAGCAAGAGCATAGGTCACATTGATATAATATCAACTCAAACAAATTGTCAGTCTTCACACTTGTATGCGAAGTTAGCTAATCTTATTATACTTAGGTACCTATGTAAGTAGATACTTTGGTCTGATATTGTTTATAATTTATTGTAGGTACACACGGCTACACATCAAGCTATACATTTCCAGTTTATGCTGATCTCACATTGGATAGGATTTCCGTACAATGCGAGGTCAGCTTATACTGGAAATGTATAGCTTGATGTGTAGCCGTGTGTACCTAACAATGAGATAAAAATTTAGCTGTACTCAAGTGGAGACATTAAATAAGTAGTAAGTTAAGTAGGTACAATGTTTCGCAAGGGCCATGGCCGCACAAACGCGACATCATGCACTGCCCTACATCTTACTAACTAGGTATTTGTTCTTGATGACACATTCTCACACATCCTATGTTTTGAAAGAATACTTACGTGCCGAGAAAATTACGGTCTAAGTAGGTATACTGTTATCGTCATTCAGTTGTTATTTTATTTAGTTGCTAGGTACGTAATAGATTGTGAGCAACAATTATTACTAGCTGCGCCCCGCGGTTTCACCCGCGTAAGTTTCGATTCCGTCCCAAGTAGCACAAAAGTGCTTTATAACAGCATTTTCACAGTGCACCGCGAATGCATTAGCTGCTTAAACCTGCTGTATAACAGCGTAGGCAGCGCATCCTCTGCTGATATAACTCTAATTTGGGCACAAATTATTCAGCACATAGCTGTATATAAGAATTCCAATTATCAAATAATTGAATTATATCAACATCATACTAGCATTTATGTGTGTAACAGTCCACCCCAAGAGCTGAAAATTGTCGGAATAACAAGACACTTGTTACCTATAATACAGCATAAAAGACGAATTTATACATATAATAAGCTTTTACACACTCGAAAGCTGTGCTCGAAAGTACACTCTGAGCGAAATTGTGGAATGCATTATCTTTATTATTTATTTTTCTTTAATATGAACTGTCAATTTGTTAAACATGAAGTACTGAAAATAAAATTAAATATAGGTAATTTACGGTAAGTAAAACTTCGATTTCTTCCTATTATGTCTGAAATCTTATTGGGGAGGTAACTTTACTGTGAAATACCATATATGTTTAGTACAAAATTTTCAAAATACTCTCAAAATACCACTAATAAATACAAACAAAAAACTAACTTAAATGGACAGTAAACAAAATAAATGTTATTGCTTTTTACAAAGAAAGTGATAAAAAGCTGGTTACGTGTAAATTATTTGTAAACCAAATCAATTCCAATCGATATCTTCTAAAATAAACCAAAATAAAAAGATATTACAATAATTCATAGTCAAGCTACAAAAATGGCGGATAGCAAGTGAACTGTTTTAATATTAATTTAATGCTAAGGTCTGTACGGGTGTTCTCATGTGGCCTACAATTCAGAAAATAGTAAATTAGTTATGCACTTGTGAGAAATAAATCAGCCATGGATCGATGTGAAGTGTAGTAGTGTAGTTCTTTCTTTGGCTTTCCACATTTCGTAAAACAACTAAAGACGTGAAGACGCTGTCAAAGTAGCCTGGTATATAAATATTCGTTTCATGTCACATTATAATTAAATCAGCAGATTAAATGCCTACGCAAGTTCAATTATTCAGCCCAAGACAGAATGACTGCCCAGTTTGCTGCTATGTAACTGCATAGTCCACTTTAAGTTCTGATTCGGCCTAGATAAATGCTATTATTCGAGTGTATAGTAACACCTGAATTATAGCGTAAAAGTGTATCTGTATGCAGCATAAAGCATTAATTCTTTGTTATATAACTTCACAATGTAACTGCTGACTTTATAGTAGTTCATTATGTTCTCTCTTTAAATGCAACAGTTTTATAGTACCTACACCTTCACGCTTGGGTTTTTATTCAGAAAACTGCATTATTTGTGTTCACAAACATGCGCTCTTGCAGCTGATAGGGTACTGCACTACTAAACGCTGAATAACAGTGATATCGATGGTGTCTAATAGATTTACAGTACAGAAGAAAGCGTTAAAGTGAGCCTCGTTTTTTCCTATACAGCTGTTGCAGCCCGGGTGAACTCTGATAAGTCGATATAATTATCAGAGTTCACCCGGGCTGCAATATGTCGATATAAATGCTTAGATTAACGCCGTGGGCCTTAGGCCTCTATAATGCAGTTTTGTGCTACTTGGGGTGGGAATAATGGGATAAAAGTAGGTACCAGCTGCTGTAGGTATGTGTATGTAGGTACCTATCAAGTTTCATCGCGTGAGGAAGTAACATAAGTACATAATATGGACAATGGACATACTTACGAACACAAACTTTCGGAATTAGAGTAGGATTTTATAATCGAGACACAGTCCGTAATAAAATCTTTCATAGCTAATATTTCATCCATACTAATATTATAAATTCGAAAGTAACTCTGTCTGTCTGTCTGTATGTTACCTTTTCACGCCTAAATCACTGAACGATTTCGATAAAATTTGGCAAGAAGATAGATGGCATCCTGGGGAAGGAGATAGGGTGCTTTTCATCGACATACCACGCGGGCGAAGCCGCGGGCGGAAGCTAGTTACCTATATGTATAGAAAACAATAGGGACGTCGCGGCAGCGCCGGCGTCGAAAGGTTCGCGTATTGCATGTTTATTACTCGTGATAACTTCGAAATTAAATGTCCCATTCGAATGAATTAAAAAGTATTTTACGGCTACCTAATAAATACTTACCCTTGATGATAAAATTATTTATTTGCTGCTAATATTCCCTCGCGGATTTTTTTGTAGGTAATGATGAGTAAGTGCTTTAATCATGTAAGTACTATAAATATGTTTTATGTATTATCAATAGTTTTCTCAGCGCACGCCAAGTAATTAATTTTATAGTGGGTAGGTGGGTAGTATAACTTTGGGTTAGGTACTTAGCAATTTTTTTAAGGATCTCTATTGTTTTTTTTTATAATTATTGCCTATGTTACTTCCTGATAATTTAGCTTTCTATTGGTTAAAATCGGTCTATTAGTTTCTGAGCTTATTCGGTACAAACAAACAAAAAAATCTTTTCTCTTTATAATTTATTATAATTATTATAGATTTTTAATAATTATTACCTATGTTACTTCCTGATAATTTAGCTTTCCATTGGTGAAAAAAAGGTTAAAATCAGTCCATTCGTTTCGGAGCTTATTCGGTACACACAAACAAAAAAATCTTTCCTCTTTATCATTTATTATAATTATATTAGGTATAGATATTTGTTATCACGTTGGTTCTCGAAAACGGCTCTAACGATTTCGATGAAAGTTGCATTAAAAGGGGGTTTACGGGGGCAAAAAATCGACCTTCCTAGCCGGGTCTCACATCAGGGATTTGAAAAAAAAACCCTGGCAGCTTCCTAGCAGGGCTTGAACCACCAGGTAGCTAGTACTTACTGAATTAATGAATTCCTTAAGTACTTACTACTTATTGATAAATTAATTGACCCACCTGTAGGTAATGATCTTAACTCATCAAGTCATCGCCGAATGTTTTAACTCGTACATACAATAGGTAATTATGATCGTAAATAACAGGTTTTTTTAACACTTAGTTACTTAAACATTTTTATTGAGTTTTACTGACCTCAACTCTCTAAACATCGGTATCGCATTGCAATACGCTATGGCAATACATAATTATTAGCAAATACAATGTTTACTGCGAACGCCAAACGAAACGAAAGCGGGTCGTGTTCTAACATAACGGGCTTATGTAAAAGGGAGTATTACCTGGACATTGCTCCACGTTGGTGGTGACAGCGGAGGCCGCAAGCACGGCGAAGCACACGACTACACGGAGAGCGACCATTGTTTCGTTTGGCGACTTGGCGAGTGACCCAGTCTTGCGTCTAGTGAGATGTCACGCTCGGAGAGCAGATAGTTATAATACGGAGCACACTACACAGCCTGCAACGCTTGCCGCCGACCGACTGCTCGTGTATGACACTGACTGTGAAACAAGTTCGCTATGATCGCGCTTGCCAATATATAGAGTGGTGGTCGCGTGCTGCTATACATATAGCTGCAGTGCAGCTGTGTTAGAGAATTAATGAGTTATGCAGCTGATGTCGGGATAACATAACGTTTATTGTTAAAAATAAATAAATCATGTGAGTTATGAGGCTTTGTTTAGTGTTGATTCGCAGAAAATATCCCTTATATGAATAACTTCAAGTTTTCTTCCGATAAGAACCTTGCGTTGGAATTAGAAAAGTAAGTAGGTAGGTACCTAAGAGTATAAAATAACAATACAGCTTATTTATTTCATCGTTATTTAGGTAAGTACCTACCTACCTACAATACCTAGGGCTGACAATGTTTTTTAGGGTTCCAGTTCCATTCCCCAAAAAAGGAACTCTTAAAGGTCAATCTGTCAAGTAAGTCCAATTTGCTCAGGAACGGTTTTAGGTTAAACCTATCGAATTGAAATAATTGTCAAATGGTTAAGAAGCCTTATCAACTACCTAATATTGACAAAGTCTGGGGTTCATTGGACACGTGAAAATCTCTCAAAGTCTGTTCTTCAAAGTCAACGCAATCATCTTCAATCAAGAGAATCAATAAATTCCATTGTTTAGGTGACTGTCACATAATTGTTAGATCTACATACTATGTGACATAGAATCTTTTCATACACGAAATCTCTTAAGGGGTCATTGACCTCATAATTATGAACAACTTTCAGAATGGGACCAACCAACCCTGAAATCACGAAAAAAAATCGGCTGTTCCCTGCATTTTGTATGAAAAGATTCACCTTATACCTATCGACGGTGAAGTATCAATATTTAATAACTAACATTTTTGCGGTTTTCACTTCATTGCATATTCGTAGTTAAAATATGAAAGAGCTTGAATTGCTTGTGCAAAGACGTAAGGTCTTGAATTGTTCAAATTTATAATTAAGTACTTGTAGAAATACCTAACAAGTCATTTTTCGTGATTTTTGTTGACAATACCGAATATCTACAGGTATTGCCAGCAACGTGCAGCAAATGTTGAAGTGAATTCAAACCTGTTTGTTTTTATTTATAAATACATACCTTTCATCTGCGCGAGTAATAGCTGGTTCTCCGTTCTCCGAAACAATAACTTCTATCTACAGTTTATATCCCTAAGCTGCTTTGCTATTCTGTAACTATCTCACCGTGAAAACTTAGGTGAAGTGAGAGTGGACTAGTGGAGTGAGCTGTCATTGTCATCATTACCTATGCTAAGGCAGTGACAGTTCACTCCACGCTCACTTTACCTAAGTTTTCACGTTGAGATTTTTACAGAATAGCACAACAGTATTGCTATTCTGTAAACATCACGCCGTGAAAACTTAGGTGAAGTGAGCTGTGAGTGTCATCCCACCTGATGCTAGGGATGTCCAAGCTAATACATTTACAATCATAATCGAGATTTAATAATATTTTAAAGCTAGTAGGTATTTAAGTGTCTAAACATTAGTACTATTCAGGGATGATAAAATAGAATAATAGATATTCAGTCAGAAACTCAATTTTGTTTTACCTACTCAATATTTTTCCTAGACTAGTCCCGCGAGCGCGTTACGTAAGTACCTACTTACAATAAATAATATAAAACATACCTACCCGTTTAATTAAGCAAGCTACTAAAGAAAATGCGCATCAATATAGTTTGTTAATATTTACCCATTGTTAGACTGTTTATTTATATCAACGCAATCCCATGACCCAATCGCGGCTCAGGCTATAGGACTTAGTCTAGGAAAAAAATTGAGTAAGTAAAACAAAATTGAGTTTCTGACTGAAAATCTGTTTTGCTATTTTATTTAAAGCCTCCTTAAATAGTACTAATGTTTAGGCATTCAAATAATAGCTTTAAAATGATATTTATTAAGTATCAATAGAATTAGAATAAAAATATTATTAAAATCTCGATTATGATTGTAAATGTAATGCTTGGGCATCCCTAGCTTCAGTGACACTGACAGCCCACTCCACGCTCACTTCACCTAAATTTTCACCTAGGTTTTTACAGAATCGACCGGCAGCATTGCTATTCTGTAAAAATCTCACCGTGAAAACTTAGGTGAAGTGAGCTCGAAGTGAACTGTCACTGCCTTAGCATCAGTAGGTATCGATGACAATGACAGCTCACTCCACGTTCACTTCACCTAAGTTTTCACGGTGAGATGGTTTACAGAATAGCAATGCTGTTGTGCTATTCTGTAAAAATCTCACCGTGAAAACTTAGGTGAAGTGAGCTCGAAGTGAACTGTCACTGCCTTAGCATCAGTAGGTATCGATGACAATGACAGCTCACTCCACGTTCACTTCACCTAAGTTTTCACGGTGAGATGGTATACAGAATAGCAATGCTGTTGTGCTATTCTGTAAAAATCTCACCGTGAAAACTTAGGTGAAGTGAGCTCGAAGTGAAATGTCACTGCCTTAGCATCAGTAGGTATCGATGATAATGACAGCTCACTCCACTCTCACTTCACCTAAGTTTTCACGGTGAGATGGTTACAGAATAGCAATGCTGATATATTTTATTGAAATCATTATCACCATCTTCAAGCGTTTCCTACTATTTTTTAAATAAAAGTTACTTTTTGATTCAAATGTTAAAAACTATGAAAATTAAACGTTTTTTTCGCCTTCTGTAAAATCATGGTTTTATAGTTATTAGATACTAGCTTCCGTCCGCGGCTTCGCCCGCGTGGTACTTATGTCGATAAAAAGTAGCCTATGTCATTCCCCGGGATGCCATCTATCTCCTTGCCAAATTTTATCGAAATCCGTTCAGTGGTTTAAGCGTGAAAAGGTAACATACAGACAGACAGACAGACAGACGGACAGACAGACAGAGTTAATTTCGAATTTATAATATTAGTATGGATTGATACTACACCGTCGTTATATTTATGAAATCTATAGGGTAGGTAGGTCTCGTTGACCTAGCATCGTGAAAGGCAAGAAGCAAGGTCTCACAGTACAAGTAAAGGGAAAAATCCGTAAATATTTTAAATTAACTAATAGTTTTCTGGAGGACCTAAGCAAATCGTATTTATGATTAGGTATGTACAGTCACGAGCAAAAATATGTATACACTCAGCATAATGCAATAACGATTTTCTCGTGGAATTACGATTGTAACTTTGAAATGATACCTATTTCATAATAATAGGGGTTCCAAAATACTATGTTCGTTATATCATAAAGTTACAATCAGTACAGTAGGAGAAAATTACTTTTAAAAGTTGCTAAGTGTATACATATTAGTGCTCGTGACTGTACTGTCATCATTCTCTTGCCCATAACCCAATTTATAGGGGGTCGGCGGAACTATTCTGATTACCTATGTAATCAGAACATATAGTAATGTACCTATCAAGTAAATAATGGGTACCTACGCGCTATCCTAATCCTAACTTTAATCCATACTAATATGATAAATTCGAAAGAAACTCAGTCTGTCTGTCTGAATGTTACCTTTTCACGTCTAAACCACTGAACGGATTTCGATAAAATTTGGCAAGGAGATAGATGGCATCCCGGGGAAGGACATACGAGTAGGCTACTTTTTATTGACATAAGTACCACGCGGGGGAAGCCGCGGACGGAAGCTAGTATTATAAATGCAAAAGAAAGTTTGCTAGTTACGCTATTACGCTAAAATAGCTGAATGGATTGAGATTAAATTTGGCACATGGCTAGACCATGACCTGGAATAGGACATAGGATACTTTTTATCCCGATATTCCCACCGGATCGAGAATTCGAGACGCGGGGAGCAGCTAGTAATAAAATAAAATTATGACTGTTCTGGATGTCATTGACATTTAATTAAAATCTGTTTTTTTATTTATCTTAGTTGACGTTGGCTCGCTATCGGAAGGGTCGGGTGGTGTCATGGCTGATCGTCTCATGATGTAGAAAGCGTCTTCATATACTCTCGCATAAGCTTCTGGAGACGACTCTGCGTCTGCACTGTCACCCGGTAACACAAAACCTGCTTTCCCTGTTCATTTTCTATCCGCCAATACAGATAGCCACGCTGGTTCTGTAAATAAAGTGGGGTGTACACGTACAGCATAACGTTACAGGTATTTCAAGTAGGTAAGGTACTTTCGTACTTTTGTGGATTTCTTTTAGCTACAAGGGAGGCACCTATATAATACTCTATACCATCGAGATATAAGTACTAACGTACGTACTTATATCTCGATGCTCTATACTAAGGCGGATCCAGGATTTATTTCTGGGAGGGGCACATGGGCCTGCCAGATAAGAAGTAATCAAGGGTGATAAGAAGTGTCTCCCATACCTATCTTGTATTGCACAGTGCACTATGCTGTTTTTGGGATTCATTCTTTTTCAATGAAGAAATAGTAGCCATTTCTTCAGCGTTTATCATTGAAGCATTGTCTTGCTAGGTCCATTCAGTCAGACGATTCGATTTTATTTTACTTAAACCGTTGGGGGGGACGTGCCTCACTGGATCCACCCTTGCACCTATAAGTACTTATAAACGAACATTTTTAGCCTACTTACCTACTAGGTGGTAATTATAGTCTAAGCATTTCTAGTTTTAATTTTTGATTTACAAATTAAAACGAGGAAAGAAAGTAATGGAGATTTCTCGGTAAATCGCGACTTTTGCACATCATCGCATCGTAAAGGCTTATTGCACTTGGCTTAGTTCAGTCGTCTGAATTTAGTCAATATTTAGCATCGTTTTAGGAAGAGATTTAGTTATTTAGTTTACTCAGTTAATGTAGGTTCTTCTGAATCCGTCTCCAGATTAAAGTGTGACAAAGTAAATTAAGTAAATACTATAGTTAGGTTACTTTTTAGAAGACAGAATTTTTTAAACGACTTTTTGCGAAGGACTAGGTAACTCTCAATTTTGTTACGATACGGTAGATACCTACGTAGTGCAATCTGCAATGATATAATAATTGAGTAGCTACGTAGCGTAGGCACATCTTATCTAGATGTACCTACTTACGTTTTACGTTACGTACGTTTGTGTTACACATGATCAATCGTAATCTAATTTTTTTTTTGTCCAATGACATTCCTTATCCATTGCTTCATATGTTCGAAAAATGTGTCTGCTCAACAACGTAAATAACACAATGAATGTTGTTGAACTGTCAAAATGAAACAGATTGTGATTGATCGAGTGTTTACGCAATTAATAGGGTGCTGTGCTGGTGATCAAACCCTCGGCTCTATTACTATTACCTAGGTAAGGCAGACTAGAAAACTCGTTCTAGGTAAAGTATGATAAATAAATATTTACCAATGCGATACTGTTGGGCACCGACATCACGCTGGTGAGGGATGTCATAGTGTCCGTGGTCATCACTGGACAGTCGTAGATCCCGCAGCGTTCTAATAACATAATTAAAAACAAAACATTGTTTTCTAGTTAGATCAAAGTAAGTATAACACAGAGCTACAGGGAGAGATACAGGGACATCGACGCGCAAACAGACTGTAACCAATGTAAGTATTCAGCATAATTATGATTCTCGATCACCCCCTTGCGTAGAAACTTTTCGTCGGATAACTTAAAAAAAAATCTGCTGTTTCGTAGGAAAGTGCAACGGCGATTTATTTCTGGGAGGGGCACATCACACATGAGGCAGACCTAAATTGGGCAGACAGATAGGAAGTGTCTCCCATATCGTGTAATACACTATGCGGTTTTTGGGATTCAAATGAAGATAATTATAGACTTCAGCGGCAGCGTCCATTCAAGCTAGTCCATTCAGACGACTCAATTTTATTTTTACCAACTTCAAAAAAAAGAGTACCTAGGTTATCAATTCGGGTGTTTATAAGTACCTACCTAATTCTATTTTTCTATATATGTACTTTATAGAAAAATTTGCAAAATTCTTTTTTTGTTTGAAAGGGTATGCTCTCGAGGTGGTCCCTTAAAAACAGGCTATGGGAAAGCTTAGGTATGTCAATCCTGTTGAAAGTCGTTGCAGAAATACGAAACGCTTTGGAAGTGATGTCGCTTGTCTAGGCCCTCAGTACCTATTAGGTATAGTCTGGATAGTGAAAGTAAACTTACCGGGACTGACTCGCGTTCTCAAGTTAAGATGATTTATATGGATAACAGCATTTTGGTCGAGGTTTTGGGACACGAAATCTGCAATATAATTATTGATTAGGTTAAGGTATGTCTGTAGGCAAATGAAAATAAGTAGGTAAGTACTTAGCACAAAGGGAGGCGGGTGCACTGGTATGGTAGACCATTTGTCGGTGGTACGTACGTAACACTTTGATCTTGACCTGGCGCTGACCTAGCGTAGTACGGAGTTTTAATAGAATCCGATAAGCCAGCTTACCCTGGTTTTGTCACCACAGACGTGCAGCGTCCTGTTCCTACGCTAAATAAATATTTCAGTCGGTTCCAAAGCCTCTATAATTACTTAGTTAGTAGGCAGTAGGTAGTTCGGGTCTTTCTATGGGAAGTTTATGATGTTTTTGTTGGAAAATTCGTTGAGATTCGGTTGTGAAAGAAAGATAATAAGCAGAATACATATAATATCAGTAGGTATCTTAGGTCCATTGTAAATCGTGAAAATTGCGTCTCATGAAAATTGCGGTCATGCTTTTTATTTGCACTGCAAACTTCGGTAAACTTACCAGCATAAAAGTCCAAGCTGACTAGCATGTCTTCTCCAACCGTGACGAAACACGGAATATCATCGTCACACCCTTGAATATTCACTGCCGTCAACTCGTAAGCCGAGCCTGTTGAAAAATTATATAATAAATAGGTATTCTTATAATTTACGTCCCATTTCTGGGAAACACAATGATGATGTGTCATTTGATAAAGGTGATAAAGTAAAGCGCTATTTACACGACGCAAGTTTCTTGGCATAAGTACATGTTGACAAAATCCCTGGTTTCCTCATTTCCCTGCGACACTACATACATCATCTAACCCCGTAGCCACGAGGTACACGCTCAAGCGACACGCGTCTTGTGATAGCGACTGCAGAAAAAGCAAATGAAGGAAGTGGTGTAGAGCCTACGAGTGTACCGCGGCCCGAACAAACAGGGTCTAGAGCCTAGACAAAGTGGCATTCTATCCCCGCAGAATAATCACGAAGGCGGAAGCTCTACACTTGTTTACTGTGTAAGTAGGTGCATACTTACTTACACAATTAATTTTATGTCATATTTTTTGTTTATAAACTTGCGCGCGCTCGCCTATTGCTAACCTCGCGCCCCCCTAGACACGTGCCTAGTTTGCCTTACGCAATAGGGATAGTCTGCCTCTGTCTGTGTACCACATTCTAAGTCAGTGTACCATGCTGCAGTATTGAACATGTAAGTTTAGTAAGTAGGCAGGCAGGTAGGTATATGTACCTAACTACGGATTAATTTCTAAAATTCTTATTCTCGAATCGTCACCGTTGCGCAGTCGATATTAAATTATATCAGCTGATATTAATTGAGAACCAATTTGATTCACCAAAAACTATTAGCACAGTGTTATCTACACAATGTGTGTAGGTACCTACCGGCTTTCACAATCACAACTTATTGTCTCATTTCCGAAGACCCGGTAGGTAATTGGAATCAGAATCAGTTTTAGTTTATTGGTAGGTACTTCAAATAGACGTTGTATAGGCACTTAGATAAGATTAAAATAATAATTAAATAAGTACAATCGTAGATTGAACAAGATAAGATTGTACACGTTTCTATTTTCGTTAGGATTTCCTACCCACCTACTCTACTTTACATATTTTTTGTAAGTAAGTATTGTATGTAAACAAATCGGAATGAAAGCATTTTTTTTGAGGACGTTCTTGGTCGTCACGTTTTAGGGTCTTGGCATGGCGAGTCTGTCGCCTGAACTGAACGAACATGGCAGACACAGGCCCGGGAGGCAGCGCAGCCGCCCGCCGGCCGCCGTGTTGCGCACGCCTCTCAATAGGAACTGCGGCCGTAGGATGACATGATGGCTGGAGAAGTCCACTAGCACATCAGACGGCTGGCGGGTCAATACCTACCTTTCGAGGAGCGATAGGAAATGCGCAAATGCTCCAACGCCCTGGCCGGGATTAGAACACCGTGAAGTTGATTTTAGAGCGGAGATGAGGATTTCCAAACGAATAAAAACTATTTACAAAAAAAAACAACCGACTTAAAAAAAAAACATTAAAAAAGTAAAAAATAACTATAATTTCGGAAGTCGGTGTCTTTGCTTTTCAATTTTCGTTTTTTGCCACCTTTTAGTTGTAAGTACCCCACAGTTTTTATTTTTCACTTTTTAGTTGTACCCCACACACATTCGAATACCACTACCTACTATGTAAATAACAGTGACTGAGGCAAATAAGATATCGTCCGTATAGACTAAGTGGGAAAAATACGCAATTATTGAAGCTAATTCAAAAACTACGCAAGCAGAGTTTAAACCCTTTCGAACTAAAAAATATTTTTTTAAGTAAATCGGTTTACAATTGGCGAAAATATCGATGAACATAAACAAAAAAAAAAAAATACATACAGACGAACATAGAACCTCCTCCTTTTTGAAGAAGTCGGTTAAAAAGGAGGGAGTTGACACATCGCGTGGTCAACCATACACACAATAATTATTCGCCAATGCCTAAAAAATACTTACCGTAATCTATTCAAATCCTATACCTAATTATAAATTTGTGGATTGAGGCAAAAATAAATATTTGTTTAGTCTAAACAATTTTTTTTTTTTTTGTTTGGAATCTATATCGCGAACGCAGTATAATAATGCTGCGGATAAGTTCTAGAAAAATAAAGGCTTAGATAAACGGTATACCATATACCTACATTAGATGACGAAGCTTAACAAAACTGATTGCGTTGGAAATCACAGCAACGTCATAAAAGTGAGATTGTCATATTTAATGAATCAGTGATATTTTAATCATTTTTTTATCGTTTAAGTACTACGTAGATAATAAGTAGGTAAGTACTTTATTACTGCTAATTTCCACTGTACGGTCAAATAATATAAATACCTACTGATAGATAATGTTGTTTTAATTATTTTTACTCTATGATTTGAAGGATGTCTAAGAACGGATTAGTAAGTAGATTAGTAGAAGCCTCCCACCAACTATTCAAATCACAGAGGATATTGATAGAAAAGAAATTGTACAAGTAGGTAAGTACAATTTCTTTCAAAGATATAAATATTATGTTTACGAGTATATCTTTTGTTGGCCGCTAAATGCATCCATACCGTGAATTTAGTATCTATGTAGATATGTCTACTAATTGCCTACCTATGTTGCTATAGAGTAAATATACCCAAGTCAAGCTGGGATATCAGAATAAAAATAAATGTGTTGTTTTTTTTTTCAAAATTATAATAATTACTTACCTACTTACGTGGATCGAATTACCTAACTACACTAAGTTAAGACCTATTTCAAATTCGAGAAGGGTGAATAAAAATTATTTAACTAATATTATGTACTACCTTCTTAGGTAGGTAGACATCGTTACACGTTTCCACTCAACTGTCGATAGTCCTTTAGAAGGCGGACAACATTATATTGTGTTATTTATATTTTTATGGTTGCACGTCTCTCCACTGCTAGTTGCCTAAACATTTTAAGTGTTGTGGAGTGTAGTGTGGAGTGAGTGTAGTAATGTAGGCCCCCTACATATAACTGCGTTCGAGATTTAGGTTCCAAACATGTAAATAAATATGGGTTTAGAAAAATAACTTTGTTGAAAGAATTAAAAAACCTACACATAAAGTTCAGATTGCGCTACATACAACTTGAAATAATTATTTTTATGAGTTTTTCAACATTAGGGTAGGTGCCTAGTAGTCGTTCTAAAATAGTACATTGTGATACGAGTGTGCTCTATTGGATATTACAGTCGAGGCGGTATTATTCGATATACCACCTCGGCTACCTTATGCGATAAGGTTAGCCGAGAGAGTAATAATCAATGCACACGCGTTTCATACGACGTTTTTCAACACACTTGCGAGGAGAAAAACAGACTTATTGTAAGAACTTATGCTACAATAACGTAACTATAGAGATGATCTACACTATATAATATATAATATATAATATAATAATAATATTATAAAGAGGAAAACTTTGTTTGTTTGGTTGTAATGAATAGGCTCAAAAACTACTGGACCGATTTTAAAAATTCTTTCACCATTCGAAAGCTACATTATCCACGAGTAACATAGGCTATATTTTATTTTGGAAAAAAATAGGGTTCCGTAAGATATTTGGGTTTTTCGGACACAAGGTGTAAAAAATCAACCAGAAAAGTTACTTATTTTGCGTACGCTGCCTAAACTATAAAAGACAGAACCATAAAATGTTCTAATTAGTAGTAGATCTTATAAATATCTACAAAAAAGTCCGCGACACACTATACCTATCTATGTCGAGTGAGGCACAACAACCGTTTTTTTATTTAAAAATCTTGAATTTTTTTCGGACTACATATAAACGCGTTTATTTTACTCATGCTATTAATCCTTATCAAAATAAATTATTTCATCACTAAGTACAGTGTATGTAGATAATATTTGGTCTTTGAATGATTAAAATTGGACGTTTGGTTTTGAAGTTAAGGCGAAATTAAAATATTACGATTTCTGCTGCACGGCCCGTTGCGAAGTGGGCGTCACCAAGGCGCATTGAATAAGCTCCGAAACTACTAAACCGATTTGAAAAATTCTTCCGCTGTTGTGAAGCTACACTATCCCCGGGTGACATAGGCTATTTTATATTGATATAAGTGTGAATAAAGTTGCCAGAAGACGGGCGTCGGCGTCGTCGCCGAGAGAGGCGTATGGAACACTGGCGTGGGATATTGGCCCGAAAAGACAACACGCATTCAAGACTGGAAAGCTGTGGGGGAAACCTTTGTCCAGCATTAGGACATTACATATTGAAAAAAAAAACACTCAATTGTTATCTAATATATAAAGTCGGGTTGGTTCAAGCACTTATAACTCGAGAACTACTGGACCGATTTTGATGATCTTTGATTTGTTGGATTTGTCTCCGCCCATAATAATAGCAGAATAACTATTAGAACATCGGAAAAACTCACGAAATAAAAAATATGAAGAAAATTCGTTTTCTCATACATTCTGTACAGAATGGCTTTTTTGATGATAATTATCTCGGTAGATAGGTAGGTAGGTAGGTAGAGTAGGTAGGTAGAGTAGGTAGGCAGGATACGTAAGTAGGTAGGATAGGTAGGCAGGATTGGTAGGTAGGTAGGGTAGGTAGGTACGTAGGGTAGGCAGGATAGGTAGGTAGGTACGTAGGGTAGGCACGATAGGTAGGTATTAGTCCTCCAGACCGTATTTTGGCCACGGCGGCCAATCTCAACGGAGACTAGCCTTCGGGGCGGGAGATATTATAGTTCACAAGTGGGTGCGCAGACACAGGTGCACTCTCTCATCCCACACTCTCATAGTCCGATGGGACGGCAATCCGACACGACTGGAGAGAGATCAGGCGCAGGACCAACGGCTTAACGTGCTTTCCGAGGCACGGGGGTAGCACACCGCCAACTTCCAAACTCCGGGCTGTTACTACGAAATTCCTAATGGAAAAACCCAATAAATCGAACCCAGGACCCTACGCTCAGCAGTCGCGACCACGAGACCAACGGGGTAGATAGGGTAGGTGTAGGTAGTTAGGGCAGTTAGGTAGGGTAGGTAGGTAGGTAGGGTAGGGTAGTTAAGTAGGGCAGGGTAGGTAGGTAGGGTAGGTGCTCCGTAGATAAGTACTTAGTGCTACCCGTGCGAAGCCGGGGCGGGCAGCTAGTAGATTTATAAAGTTTAACTGACCTTTGTTGCCAGGTAGGTACTGACTATCCGGAGTTTCTTTTAAAAACTTCTATTTCGGTTGGTGACAATACTTTAAATTTTGTATTTTTGATAATAATTACGGAAATCCTATACAATGCGAGATCAGCATAAACTGGAAATGTATAGCTTGATGTGTAGCCGTGTACATTTTTTATTATTTAAGTGTTAGATGTTTATTGAATTATTGTAGGTAATAAATAAATCCAAACTGAGTAGGTAGGTACAAAGTTGATATTCGTTTACTTATGTGGAAATAACATCAATTAGAAACAAAGACTTGAATAAACTTTCATTAGGTATTTCATTTACTAACTATAAACTATGTACTTACCTATTGTTTTTAGCGTTCTAGACATTTCTTAGATCTTCTCATTCATTACTAGGTAGATGTAGGTTTGTGTTTATAATGATGTGCATAAGTAGGTACCTACTTACCAGATAATTCTACATAATTATCTACCTAGGTACCTATTAAGTGTTAAGCAAGTAGGTATAGCTAAAGTGATGCACATATGGAGGTGAGGTACAAACAGTTTGTCTGCACATCATCAATCTGTTTTCTACGACATCATGATATCAGCTTGCTATTCAAATATAGGTACTTACCTACTTTCCTTACAACAAGTATAATATTGAAATAAAAACAATAGAACAAGAAAAGCTTATCTTAAATGAGCATAGGCGGACGATTAGACGATTTAAAAGGGGATACAATTTGCTTACCACAGTCATGAAATGTGACAGTTCCGAGCACGCTCACGAAAGCCATTTGCAGTAAAATGGACACTTTAAACATATTTAATTCTTGAATTTCCAAATCACTGTGATATTCAAACAAGTAGAATGAAAGTTTGGCTACTGTGCTAAATGATATATCAACCACGGACAGGCCCAGTGATTATCGGCTCTGATAACACTGTAACGGGCCCGAATAGGAGTTCAGCTGCATTGGACAAAGGTGATTACGATTAGGTACCCTTAATTAATTAATTAAATTTACTTATGTAGCTACCTACCATTCACGTCATTATGATAACATAGTATAGATCCTAACAGCATTCGATGCACTGGCTGCAGTACCTACTTGCAAAAACTTTCATGCAACGTAGCAGATTTTAAAGTAAGTATCTAATGGGACTTTTTGTTTTTGTATTTTATAACGGGATTCCAACACAATCGAATGATTTTGTGCTTAGTGGGGTTGCGCCGAGATAGAGTAGGTACATAGGTAAGTTTCCCAAAACAACAACCCATAATACATTATATCCAAATTGTCATCATGTAGCTACCTACAGTTAACCGCACGTCCATGAAAAATTTGACTTTGTGAAAGCATGTAAGTATGTCATTATGCAGCAGTATAAGCGGACCGTACGTATCTATTAGATATGTAGGTGAATAACACTAAACATTGATCCACTGGAGCAGGAGTAGCAGTGGTGGCCGTGGCATAGTGGTAACGGGCACGACTTATAAGTTGTAGGCAGTAGGTGAGTGTGAATCATAGTTGCGAAGTTCATTATCGCGATGTGCGTTACTGCGAAAGTTTACCATTGCGACGCACACACGGCTACACATCAAGCTATGCATTTCCAGTATAAGCTGATCTCGCATTGTATAGGATTTCCTTACAATGCAAGGTCAGCTTATATTGGAAATGTATACCTTGATGAGTAGCCGTGTGTACGTCGTCGCGACAGTTCTTTACTGCGATGATTGTTCATTTTCATGTTCATTTATTAGTCACTAGCTTCCGCCCACGGCTTCGCCCGCGTGGTATGTCGATAAAAAGTAGCCTATGTCCTTCCCCGGAATGCCATCTATCTCCTTGCCAAATTTTATCGAAATCCGTTCAGTGGTTTAGGCGTGAAAAGGTAACATACAGACAGACAGACAGTAATCTGTTCGATTTATGCCCTAACACGTGTGACTCCGGATTTTTAATTTTTCTGTCTGTGGTGTCTTGTTTATACCTTTTAAGTCGTAGTTGGGTTTTAGTTTTTATTACTTTAATTTTTTTTTAAATTCTTTTGGGGTTATAATATATATATTTTTGAAATGCCCTTTCATTTGATTCGATTAAACGATATTTTTTTTTTAGTTCCTTACTTTATTTCCTCTAGAGGGCGCCATGTGACGTCACATAGCCTATAACCAGCGGACGACGACGCTTCCAACGATATCTCATTTGTCAAATTGTGATGAGTGGTTTAGAAGATAGGAGGGAACAGATGAACATCCATACATACATACATACACCGTTCAAAATCATAACCCTCCTTATTTGGTCGCCGTAGTCGGGTAAAAAAAGGTTAACAATGTACTTACAAAACTTAGATCCATACACGGTATATTAATGATGCTAAATGTATGTACTACATGCTCATTAGGTGAAAATGACACCTGCGGCACAGATTCGTCTAGATACTCAAAAGTGTAGCAGTAGGTATTGAAAACTTTGTATGGAGTGATTTATTTGGTAATCTGTGCGTAGTAGTAAGACACGTCTCAGGTGTCAACGTTCCTCCCTGGCAGACCAGTACATGTTTCATGACTCAGTGATGATGTGCTTACAAATAAAAATAATCTAAGTTAAGTTTTTTAAAGAAAAAACAATAGTAGTAGAAATAAATTACCTATTTATATATCTATGTGTGTGTCTGTGTGTGTGTCTATTTATGTGTGTGTGAGTGTAGTGTAAGTGAGTGTGGTACGAGTTAGAGTGTTTATGTGTGTAAGTTGTTATGTTGCGAATGTGTGCTTTCAGTTGCGTGTGGTGTGTGGTGTGAATGCGATGTAAAGCCAGTCAAGCTAGCCAGCAAATCCGCATTTTCTTGATAAGACAGAAAAGTAGCTGAAGATTTAAGTGTAAAATAAAGGTAAAGGAATTCACCTTCATTTTACAGTTAATTCTCTATAGGTACCTACCTATTTATTTAGGTGAAATATTAAATCACACTGTTTGTTTGTCTTATTATACCATCGTATTCTACAAAGTAGTGTACATCCGCAAAAGTTGTTCTTGTCTTTTCCGATCAGGCTTAAAGATTGTATAGGTACCTAGGTACTTATTTATGTTTAGGAGACCGCGATTTGTGTTTACGGGCTATGGTCTGGTGGACGTAGAACTTTACATTCAGCGTAAAGTTGAGCCGTAGGGTACTTTTGGGGACATAGGTCGAAGGTATTCTACCTGTCTCCTTATATACGTATTGGAGGTGAAGTCGTGAACGAGAGTGAAACTCCGAATTACCTTTGATATTATTATAATATTCTTACACACGTATCATAGTTAGGGTTAGGTACACTGTTAACAATTACCGCCTTACTAATAAACGTTGTATAACGCCTGTACACAACGTTTTGTCTTCTTCTTTCAAAAGTAAACTTTTAAAATATAAATAAATAGGAATATAAATAATTATACTACTAGGGACAAAGTAAATTTATTACTGAAATCTAGTCTGTGTCCCGCGACGACGGGTGGTAAGGTAACCGTGCATTTGCACTGGCGAACACAGAACATTAATACTCAAGCTGGCGAAACAAACGAACGGTAAGAGAGCGTAAGGGACGCACAGACTACTTAGAGATAACGTAAAGGAAAGCTATGGGTAACGCCACGGATCGTGGCTTAGTTGTTGTTGGTGGGTTCCTGACTAACCGAAAAATACTTTAAACATAATACAGGCGACGCCAACGCCAATTATACTAATGTGTGTTCACAAATCACAATACGTGACGCCACGTATCTGTACCTGTAGGTCTTTTTGTCATAATGACCTTTAGTACACACGGCTACACATCAAGCTATACATTTCCAGTATAACGCTACACATCAAGCGATACATTTATTGTGTAGCCGTATATACATCAATAAATAGTGGTAGGTACTTACTAATTCCTCGTGCCTCGGAAAGTACGGTAAGCCGTTGGTACCGGCTGTCATTTGTGGATTTTTGACAGTCGGTAGGGGTCGTCAGAAGCTCGAAGTCTGACAACCAGTCTTGCCAAGGGGTATCGTATCGTATTACCCAGATAATGGGTTGTGGAGGTCAGATAGGCAGTCGCTCCATGTAAAATACTGGTATTCAGCTGCATCCGGTTAGACTGGAAGCCGACCCCAACATAGTTGGGAAAAGGCTAGGCAGACGATGAGGTACTTACTAATTCCATGAGTGCAAACTACTTTGACATAGTTCAGAGTTTGACATTATCTGTTTTGACATTAAAACCGATTGTTTGGGTTTGTTTGTCAATCTGCAATCACAATCAAATGTCAGTACGACGTTGCGCTTGTGGGCAGTTGCGGGTGCTCTGTGCGGGTGCTGTTGTGGACAAGGAACATATATTCACGGCGAGGTCGACCAAAGACCAATAACAATTGCTCACAATGTTAAAAAAACCATTAAGCTATGTAACTTTGATTACCGAGAGGAGTAGCCTGAAACTATATTTGAGGTTATCTCATAAAACCAGCAGACAACCAAAAGAGAAACCACCTCCAAAACTGTCTGCAGATGTTGTCAATTACATAAGCAGCACACCTGACTATAGTGACATTAAAGACAAAGTGCCCAACGCACTTCTTAAAAAGTATAAAACCCCAGAGAGTATGTATCTGATAAACAAAAAAACCGCTAAAGCAATAGTAAACACAATCAAGGATCGAATAAACAACAACTCTCCCTTAATAGAAGTCAATCCAGGATTTGGCTTCCTGAGTGAGGAATTATTGCTATGTCAAAATAATCCTATTTATATGTATGAAATGTCAAGTCAGTTCTCAACTCATTTGAGTGTAAGTTTACCTATGTACTTACCTATGTCCTATACTAGATTATTATTCTAGCACCCTCACATTCACCAAATAACACAAATAATATTTTATGCCATCTATTCTCAGAAATTGCAAGAACAATATCCAGGTAGAGTTACATTCAAATTAGCAGATTTCTTTGGCATGTGGAAATTGGCTTTTAAAGACAAAATAGACCAAGGAAACAGAATTGAAGAACTACTTGGAGGTCTTAGCACAGATGATAAAGGTTTGAATATAATTTTAAATAATAAACAAAACCAGCTATTTACCAAACATATTCCTCAAATCTGGAGACATACATTCATAGACACTGCAATACAATAAAAATGCCTAAAAAATGACAAAGTAAGGTGCAGCGAGGACAATACACTTTTTATGCAATCGAGTCTGTGGTGCACAAAATGTCTGCATGGCATGCTAAAAGTCCATCGCGGATTTTACGCAGACTCTACGCACACGACGCACATTTTCGATCATTCTGTCAGTAGAACTGTAGGGACGTAGACACTATGGAAATGCAGATTGCATGCTAAAAGTGTGCCTCTGCGTTAGCGCGCGTTGAAGCAAATTATTTTTCGAGCACCGTTTGTGCGGCGCGGCACGGCGCGATCTGCCAGAATGACACAGATTTCATGTGCGCCGAGTTTTTCGCGCGTCGTATGCGTTACTGTATAAAATTGCTTAAGTTCCATTTTCACAGACTGAAAAGTGCGTCACAGTTAGTCTGCCGTCTGAGCCGCAACTAAAAAGGCAATTAAAAAAAAATGTCTGACTTACAACCCCTGGCTGCTGGTAATAAAATGACTAGTATTCCTTTCCTTAAAATTTAAACTTCCTTTTTTCAGATAGAGTTGTTAAAATAATTGGATCAATGCCTGGATTGTCTTTTGTTAAACATTTAATCAACAACATCATATTTCACAATTCAACTAATCAACTTGGAAAACCAGATCTATTCATCACTATGCCAGGCCACCACTATGAAGTATACCTTTTAATTTATTAAATATTATAGTAAAAAAATATATATATAACATACATTTATTTTTTAAGAATATTATTTTATTCAATCCTTTAGTTTCTTACAGATAATGAGGTGCAATTGAAAAAACACAGATCAATACCAGCCTTATTTCAGATGCTTTTTGATCATAAAGTACTGACAACTGTGCCAAAAGTTCACTTTTTGCCATGGACACATAAACCAGACAGCAAAAAAACTATAATGGTTAGTATTGTTATTTATGCTGAAATGATGAAACACCAGTTTAATGATGCCAAACTAAAGATTCAAAATCTTAGATAGTGATCTATACTTACTCCATTTGAAATAAGATTAGACATTTAAATAAGCCTTTTTACAGTCCATTCAAGCAATTTAGACTTCTATTGCGTTGGTGGCATGACAAATGGCAGCTACAGTAGACAGTTGGTATTGTGTTACGTTTTTTGCTTTTAATGCCATCCTTATGCCTACGGTATAAAAGTCAAAATTGGTTGAACGGACTGTATAAACGTTTAAATTTCTTTTCTTATTTCAAATGGAGTATAGTTTTGAAAATCCAAATTAAATATTATTAGTCATTCATCACAAAGTTCGAATTCCCTTGCAGCGACTTTAGGACCTTTTTATTGCAAATGTTTCCTCAAAAATGTTTTAAGTGGAAAATGTAAAAAATCTAAGATTCTGAATTCATGATACTTCTACATTTATATTATTTGTATGCGCAGGGGATATATATATACAGTATGCAAGGGTAATCACCGTTGTCACTCAAACCATGTGTAGTTGACTTAAACATAATAATAAATGACCCAGTAACAACAAAAAAAAAACCTTATTTTCATTAAAAGATTTTAAAAAGTAAATATCCGACTCTGTCCCGATACTCATGGATACGCTGCGAAACAGCTGGCTGAAGAGAGGCCGCGCGGTCATGGAACGCCCCGCGCGCCCCGCCCGCCCCCGCCAACCGTCGCCCGCCGTGTTGAGACGCAAGTTCGTTGCCCTTGCGTATAGGGTGAAATATTCTTGTGGAAAAATGTAATTTCTTTAAAAATAAAAAGTTGTGTTTTTTTCCATTGATTTTACGTTCTATAAATGAAACCAAACCACTGGTTACAAGAATAACGGTGTTTACACTAACACCCTGTATATGCTTTGTTTAGCAGTTCATAAATGTTTGTTTCAGATGGATGAACACAGGCTTCTTCTAGTAAACATCACACAAAAAGACAAGTTGCCTTGTCCATCAGAATATTTACCTCTGCTATGGTATTTCTTCAAACCACACATGTTTTCCAAAACAACAAGGGTTATACCAATGTTAGAGTAAGCAATCAATGCAAATTTTTTTTGTAAAAAAGTAAGAATAGATAAATGTATAACTAGGCAAGAGTCTTGTGTTTTATGTGTGGCTATTTATTTCAGACAATGGATACCTGGTTGCGGTGTATGGCTAATAACAGGTCAAGATCCTCCTGATACAAACAAAGGATTAGCCCCCAATAAAGACGACGCCCAATTACCTCATATGACCATATTCACCGAATTCGGAGATTTAAATCTACAGCAAAAAATATCCGTGTTTAAGAAGTGAGTTATACTAGATGCATCAGCTGGCTGGTTTATTTTGTTATTATTTCAATCTTTTGTTGAGACTTGAGAGCTTGATACTTATTAAATTAAAATCATTTTTCGTCTGTCAGTGTGACCGCGTTGTTCATCTAAACTACACAACGGATTTTGATGCGGGTTCATCATCTAGAGAATTCCGGAAGGTTTACTTATGTGTATTATAAATTAATATAAAGAAAACTCATGTTTTGTCGAGTGGTAAAAACCGTGCGAAGTAGGGCGGGTCGCTAGTTTATAAGTAGTAATTCTCGGTGATGGGCGCATTACACTAATAACGTGAAGAACACGTCTTATGGGCGTTCCTGAATGGGACGACTCGGGCAGGACAGTCTCCTAAGACCATTTTCCTGTAGGTACAACAGTTAACATACTTACCCTTACTGCCCCGTCTCAAAAATCCATCCTATATACGTATAGCTGCCATCGTCGCGATAAGAAGACGTATTTTTTTGTTTGACAAATAACTTTCGCGAAATTGAAGAAGAGAAGTAGGTACTGCAGCCGTTGAATTTGTGACGTCGCGTTCGGAATTAAAACCGTAGCGGCACTGTTGGCTGGCTGCGGGTATTGTCAACCGCAACGCCGCCGCCGCCTGCGGTTTGCCGTCGCCTTCGGAGTGTACCTTTATATTAATTGAAACAAAGACATCTACCGATTTGTTTTCAATTTACACTATTTTCACTTAAACAAAAATCAACTTTATTGTACCTGTGAATTAGGTTGATTTCATAATAGCAAGTAGGTATTGAAAATGTCATAATAATATAAGTTTAGCCTATAAATCCTGTAATAATTACTAAACAATTATTCAAAATTGAATTGTTTATTTGTTTCAGGTTCATTTCTTGGCCAGAGTTCGAGCAATGTCAGTTTAGAGGTACAATGGAAAATAATTTACCGAAACTCTTTACACATATCGATGACGACGACAAAGAAGGTATAGGTACTCTTATAGAAGATATAGAGCACTCAGATGTGGAAAATTAAATATCACATGTTTTAATAACAATAAAACCACAGTTTAGAAGGATATAAGTCTCATTATTTACACTTTATTAAACAATCAGCTCTATAACTGCTACAACCAATCGTTTACAGTATAAACAAGAAACATTGATAGATTTACATTGGTCTTTAAAAGTAATTAAATAATTCATAGAAATATTATCTGAAAAATTAAAAATTCTAAATAAAATATCTACTTACGTTTTTCTTGACATTGAAATACTGACAAAAATATACTTACTACCAGGAACTGATAGTTCACTTGCTGTATTTAAAATGCTTAATTTTAACATAGTTTCTGATATCCAGTAGGTAAGGTAATCGTCTATTTTACATACAATCTTATTTAGTGCCTCACGCAAAATACAACCTAAATATTTACCAGTTTTGGTATATATGATATATCAGTGCTTTAACAAACAAAATAATAACTTCCTCATGTAATCATATACATTTCTAAATAAAATTATTATTTATACATAAGTAATTCACATTATATACAAATACAATAAATCAATTAGCACTTTTACAATAACATATTGCTTTTACTAGCTTACATTTTTGTATTAACACATAACTTATTTCAATCGCACAAACGAAAACTTAATGTTAAACTAATTCAAAACAATTAAGGACGGGACTTGATACAAACTTGCACATTATGACAATTTAAATAAAACCTTATATTATTAGGATACGTCCTGTACATCGACATCGTATCTTTTATTTGAAATGCTCCTTTCTCTAGTCATATTGTGCAAGTGCTAATGTAACAGCTATTAATGGGTATGAATACCTAGTATACTACAAATCTAGTGCAAAATCAATTACAATGAATTTTTACTTTTTATTTATATAAATACTTTAAAAATATTACAAATTATTATACATACACCACCACCAACCACTATTTACATAATTATAATTTTATGTAATACTTATTACATTAAGTACAGTTCTAATAAATTATGAGAACAATCATTGTGTTTGTGTTGTTATAAGTTTTGGAAATGTTTATCGTTATATGTCTTGTGAGGGTGGGACTTGGGAGTTATGTAATTTAATGTCGGAATATCAACAGGCGTCTGGTTATTTTTCATCGATAATTTGTTCTGCACAGTTTTATGGATATTTGAGTTAGTGTGAACATTTAGACTTATTGTATTTAAACCATTTTGGGGCTTCACACTTGGGCTCGATATAAAGTCTGTCCATTCGTCGTCTTCCGCCAATACTGGTGGTTTCTTGAGCTGAGAAACCTGTTGTTTTGGTTTGCTCGATACAAATTCGCCCCATACATCATCATCCGCTGATTGGTTAGCTACCGAGTTTTTTTGTGTGTGAACTGGTGATGCACCCTTACTGAGACCACTGACACTTAAATCACTTTTCAATGACTGTAGAGTTTCAACAGGATTAAATCTCGAGAGATCCTGCAAGTCGATACCAGGACTTGGCCAGTTTATTTGCGAATAACTCTCTAAAGACAAAGGTTGCAATATTTGACCCGTTGTTCGTTGATTTTGAGCGTTAATTGCGCTGAAACTAGCGGATGTAGGCTGCAGAAGATTGGGTTGTATCTGTGTGCTTGAAGATAACGAACTGCTAGTTGTCAGCGCTGCTGTATTCGAATTGTAACTTACATTGTGTGTTAAAGCTTCGTTTAGCCTTGGCATAGTCGTAAATGATATGGGATCAGACTTTATATTGTTACTTTTCGGAGATGCATAATCAAAGTCTGTCGGTTGGCCGAATGAATTTCCAAAAGTGTTTGTCTTAAAGTTGTTCTGTAAACCTTTTGATGGCATTGCTGATTGGAATGTAGCAAATTCGTCATCAAAGCCTTCATTTTCAGGCTTTGCCAAATCTTTAAAAGATTTAGTTTTCTCTTGGAGATCATTCAAATATTCAGACTTAATGACGTTGTTTGTCTGTACTTCAGATTCTGGGTTCTGTATTATAGCACTGTCTTGTTTTTCAATTGACTGTGATGATGATACAAAGTCTGTGAAATCATCATAAGCAGCTTTAACTTCACCAGGATCAGGCCAATTTAGTGTAGGCATTGAGGGCTCTACCTTAATGGGTTGCAATAGCTGCGTTTGGTACGCAATGCTAGGTTTAGGTAATGCATTAACAGGCGTAGCCGTCTCCAGATTTTTTTCCTCTAGTGTTTGGTTAGGTTGGCTTACTAAACCTGGCAAGGACCTCGAGTCGGATGTGCTCTTAAAATCCTGGAATTCCCAGTATTCATTATCATCTGTGTTAGCTTCAACTGCACTATTTGTATTCAGCCTAAGAGGGTCATCTGTTGTATTCTTACAATCCGTTAAGACCGGCTGTGGCAAGAGAACTGAAGGACCAGGATCATAATGGATTGTTTTAGACCTAGGTATTTCAGAGTCAGTCGGCGTAAAAATATGGGTGTCGGGTAAGTTTATTTGTCGTATTGGCTGTACACTTAGTGTACTTGAGTATATCTTCTCAGACTTAGTGGACATTGCAGCTTCAAAGACATCTAAATCTGTTGGTCTTGGCGGTATGGTGGTACTTTCGTGTTCTGTGTTACAAGCTGAAACAGGTAATGACAGAATGAAATGAACTTTCAGTGTTATGTAGCTACACAAGATGACAAGACAATTAAAATGATTAAAGTATTAGTTTTAATGAGTTAATGTGCATTATTACAGTATGTATATAGAGTTTCATGTTCGCCGAGATGAGTGGTCCAATCACTTATGTGATTTCAGACCTCACCATATCCTCACACCTGTATAGACCTCGTATCTATATTGTTTCCAGCCCAAATTATAACTTGAACCTTGCGCATCCCTAAGAGCAAAAGCACGCAGTGCCATCACAATAAGACCCGCTACGAATGTGATGCAGTCATTGCTGCTTTGCACACGATAAATTCTTGCTCATGTTTTATCGCACAAATACGCCGTTGCATCAATACGCGCTGTCATCTGTGCGGTTTTTGTCATGTGCCACTTCAAACTCCAAGGTTAGTTTAACTGCATAAGTGTTTGTGTAGACTGTACTAGACTAGACTATGAACCAGCAATGGTCTGATTGGGTAAAAATTAAATACTAAGTCTTACCAACAGTTCTGGAGTCCTGTGTAAAAGATTAGTAAACTTACCATGAGATAGTAACTCAGATATCTTGAGGGTAGAATGGTTATGAGCCATTTGGTCTAGGGTGGCCATAAGGTGTTCTAGGTCAAGGAGAAGGGCTTCGGCATAGGTGACTATTGGAATAGGATGAAGCAGATAATTTACAGGTGGATGTTATTGATCCAAGTGCAAGACATGCAAAAGAATTACCATGGTGAGTATATTATGACAAGCTCTGTTAATTTGTTCAAGTATTCACAATATTTTGGTTCAATATACATACAAACATTATTAGTATTTTTCTGGCATTTCAACTGGACTGTGCATAACTTGCGTGTTGTTATACTGAGTTGCATAATGTGCCAATTACATAATGTTAATTGAGGCTGATTCACTGACATTTTGTTAGTAATTAATGAAATCACAGATTACAGTAACTTACATTCTTGTCCATCTGAAGTGAAAGGATCAGACCATGTGGTGGGCTTGCTTGCTACTTTGTCAACAACTGGTTCACTTTGACTGACATTGGATGGAGTAGAAGCTTGTTTCTGTGGTTGAAGCGGCGCAACACTTAAGTTTGCTGCATACTTAGGCATGTGGCTACTCCATTTTGGTCCAAAAAGCTGAAAGATATATACCACAATACATATTAAAAACTATAATTAATACTCTATCATATTATAAACACCTAAGTTGCCCAACTTTTCCTCATTTCATGAGATGTTATGATGTTCTCCCACTTTAATACAACCCAAAGCTTATGGACTGAATTTGGTGTGGATTGCTTGTCTTCAATCTACCCTATGTTATTATTTTAAAGACATTTTAGAAACTTTTTTATGAATGGCTGGAAAGGATCAAAGGATCAGATACTCAGGTACAATATGTTCAAAAATTAAACAACAAAATAAGATGTTTAGTTGGAAAATGTCCAACTAATATCTGTAAACATGTATCTAAGTGGTAAGGTGTATTTATTGCAGAAACTTGTACTTCTTAGACAGTGTCAGCTTCAGAAACAAGTTTTTGGAGTATGGAGCCTACTGAGCCTAGTTTTACTGCCGGACAAAAGCCTCACTCCGAGGATTCGTTCTTGTTGGGAGGCCACAACTTCGCATTCCAGGATGGGCGTGAATCAACGTGGATAGTGGTGCGAAAGCAACACTCGTTTGTCTGTCGTCGGTCTGACTGGCTGTTACCTTTTCACCCCGTAACGGCTAAACGGATTTTGATGAAATCTGGCACAAGTAGATCATGACCTAGGTTAGTATAAGGACACAGGATACGGTTTAACTCAGTAATACGGCCCGGCCCTATGGGATAATTTTGGACATCCACACGGGCAAGGGCTAGTCTTATATACATATATTTTTGATTAAGTACCTATATAAAAGGAGAAACTGACTGACATATCTGTGCAGAGCAACTACTGGGATTAGGAACGAGAAATTTTGCACAAGTTTGTCTTTTATAATGTAAGTGAGCACTAAGGCGTTTTTGAAAATTCGGCCTTTTAATAATTTAAATTGATCATTATTAGGTTTTCAAAACTACCCCCATAAGGATTTTAGGAGCGGGTGTTATAAGTTTGTATGGACGAATCCTAATGGGCGGTCCAATGAACTCGAAACACGTTATTAATAAAAAAAAATTATAAATAATCTTTAAGTCAAATAATGGTCACATCCCAAACGATTTTGATGCAGCTTTGAAAAACATTATTCCCAAAGGACAAAGATTTTCATATTAAGATTGTAATCATAAATTTTCGAAAACTACCGTTTTAAAGGGTTTGAAGGGGTGTTGTGTGTAGGGGAAAATCCGAAATCCACGTGAACGAAGTCGCGGACGGTGCTAGTTGGTTATTAATTCTATTTGAAAATAACTTACAATGTTTCTGGAGTCTATACATAAAGCTTTTAGTAGTGTTTTTTGTCCTAAAGAATTATTCCAGTTCACAATATATGGTTGTCTTTCATCAGTTTCCATCAAATGACCCCATGTTTCACTTAGCAATGATTCTAGCTTCCCCTCAAACTCTACATCAGGTTCTGATATTTCTTCAATAAATACTGAAGTTAATACTTTAGTAATGCTTTCCATGATATGATGTTCATTATCTGTTGATTGTAAATTAAGAACTGATAATTCTTGACATTCGTCTTCTTCCTGGACTTCACTTGATTCTGTTTTCACAGCCGATGATTTGAAGTCATCAAAGTCCCCAAAATCATCATCTTCTAAATTATTATCTTCTTTTACTTGATTCTCAAGTTGATAGTTATCAGTCATAGGTCGAGCTTCTAAATGTGGTGAATCTTGCGAATGCAATTTGTTTTCTTCAAAGTCGGCTCTGAAGTTACCAAAATCAATTTCATTGGTGTCATTATTTTCCCATGGATTGGAACTGTCAACAACACTGGTAACATTACTTTTAAAATCATCAAAATCTCCAAAATCATCTTCTACCACATTTTCATTTGTTTGAATGTTAGACTGACTCAAGGATTGTTGAACGTTTTCTGGAAAGTCATTTGAATTCTGTGAAGAACATTCTCTTCCTGTGGGCTCATTTATATCAATAGAGGACTCAGCATCTTTCTCTTTTAAATGGCTGAGGTCAAGATCTTCTAAAATTGTTTCCTGTTTAGCTATTGCAATTGTATCAATAGATTGGTCAACAATTACCTCTTCTGAATCTATGTGCAATTCCTTTATAGCAACAGTTGGGTCAATCACAATTTCATAATGTGAAGCATTATTACTATCATCTTGACTACTATTATTAGAATTACATGGAATGTTTATGTCTTTTAAACTATCAGTGTTCTGGTCACTACTTTCATTTTCATCACTATTTTCAACAATATTAGTAACAATTTCTTCATCTAGTTTTAAATTTAAATCTTCAATATTTATATCTTCTTCACATTTTAATTTGTTTTCATTAATATCATTTGTTTCAAACTCATCATGGCTAACACTACTTTGTTCTATTTCTTTACTATGTTCATACTCCTTAAATAAAACTTTGTGTGCCCCAGTGTCCATACCTTTTATTATCTCGGGATCTTTAATTTCAAGTGGCTTGTTATCAGATTGATAATGATTATAAGAAGAAAAGTTACCATAGTTGTAATCATTGTTTTCATCATCATCTTCTTGTGATACTGAAACAATTAAATAATAACAAATAACAATAAGTCAGGTATTGGTAATAAGCTAATAGACTAATCTTGGGCAGCAACAATTGCACACAACAGTAAGAACCAAACTAAACTTTCAAGAAGTTCCTCTATTTTTTATAAGTTAATTCCACAATAGATGTGTTTCAAATAATGTAGGATTGATCAAGTATTTATAGTATGACCACCAACTTATTACAGGCCATTGTTATTGTATGATTGAACCCCATTACTCACACAAGAAGTAAGCTATTGTACAGGTAACTTCAACAACATGATTTTATGTTTTATGTATAACACCAATAAATACAAGAAAAATACTAACAACTGTATGATAAATCGAAATCCCCAGGATCTTTATCGTCTTCACACTGGTCGGGTGGTGGAGGAGTACTGCAAACGAGTGGAGGAATCGACATTCTTGGACAAAAAGATTTATTATATCAAGGATTTATTGTGACACTTTTAATTACATTAGAATAGTATACTTGGTAAAACAGACACACTGCTTTATACTTTTTACATAATATCGAAGACTGTTGTAGGTAGAATATGGAATTAGGACAGCTGTTTAGTAATTGACAAAAATTTGCTACGATGAAATGCAACTGATTAATACAGAAAGCTGACATCTGTCTGTCATTGGGAACAACCATTTTAATTTTCGTTCATGAACGCTGACTGGGAGTTTTTTGAAACCCGATGATATTCTCGTACTTAACTCAGACCAACAAAATTAAATAAAAAATATGTCTCGTTGTCTGAACAGACAAATGATTTGTATTCAATCATTCAGATTGGCAGCAGATTGATGGACTGATCGTAAAGTATCAGCTATCAAGTGTTCCAATTTTGGCCACGCGCCAAAAGAACCTTGTAGCGTTGTAGATGTGATAAACAGCTCGGAAAGGTCTACAAGGGTGTGGTAAAGTACAAACCATCAAACTGAACAACTTCCTCCATGGGACCAACATCGTAATTGCGAAAAATAATAGCGGTTCCATACAAACTTCAATACTTCCTCGACCCAAATGTATGGCTAATTATGTTTTCGCAATTACGATGTTGGTTCCAAGAAGAAATTTCAGTTTGATGGTCTGTCTGTACAGTCAGCCCTAAAAAGATATATACATGGACAAGGAATCATTTTATTGTCTACAACCATTGTATCCACCGTACAGGTACATACAAAACATAGTCTGCCTTATTCATAAAATCATAAACGCTGCTAATAGTTAACCTTTCAGCCTTTAGCGAAACCTGCTCGCAACATTCGTTAAGAACAGTAATGATTTACCTATTTGTATTTCAAATAAAAACCATGACACATCAGTGACGTCATGGAAGAAATTACGTGGGCAATTACGTGAGCAAAAATAAAATTATTGTTCTTCTAAACGAACAAAGACATGTCATTCGATGTAAGTCTGAGACTGACAATATTGTCAGTCTTGTTTACTTAAACCTTGTTCTGGAACTATCACTGTGAACATTGTTTTGGACATAGGGCTTATAGAACGTTTTGATAAAATAAATTGTATACTAGGTTTTGTACGGTGGATATGGATACAATGTTGTGGAACAAAGGGTGTTGACAAAATGTTTCGTTTACATCTTTTTGGGGCTGATTGTACCACACCCTTATGACCACAGATACAGGCTGTGGATGGTTGTAGTCCTCTGATTGTGACTTACTACCTCTGTGGTGGACTAACTAACTGACTGACTTGTAGTCTGTGCAGTCCTGTGGGGAAGTGTGGTGCAGTCTGTGGTCGGTGCCCGGTGTGTTCGTGTCCTGGTGTCTCCGGTCTCGTCATCGGAAAAAAGAAAAGTTGAAAGCAAATAAGATTTTAAGTTTTATCAATTTGTTTCGTTTAGTGACGTTAGGTGTAAATTGGTGACAAAATAATTACAATATTTGAGTATTTGCTTGCTAAAAAAGCGGACTTTATTACTACAGGTAAATAAACTTTATCTTATCGTTGAACCCTAAATGAGCGTGATAAATGGTGGCTATTGGTTTTTGTATTTCAATTACTGGTTGTAAATCTATATATCTTGTTAATAGATATGATGTGAATATTAGTTAAGCGTCCCTTTATGTACTGGATGTCCCAATTTGGATTGCTACTTTTACATTAGCATCAGCTTCATTGCTTTTGAGCGAAAGGACTGTCAATAACCTTTGACATGTGTCATTGCTTACGTGTCAGCTCATACCTTCATTTTGTTTGTGAGAATATATACCTATTTCCAAGTAAATCAGTGAAAAACTACCGTTAGCTCTTTGCTGTTGCTAGCGCTACTTTACAAATATTTTCGCTGGAAAACGGTTCGTATGTATTTGCAAATGTTTCATAAATATTACTATTCACCGTTATAAATGTGCCGCTAGAATCGTAGATGATGAATGAAATACATCAATAAAAATATTGAAATATAAATTATTACGTTAGCAGATTACTGTTGTGTTGATCCTTATATAGGGAAAGAATCTGATAAGATTTTTACTCACAATAATTAGATCGTTCGTTATTTTGATCAAGGGTAGGCGAGTGCGGCAGATCCAATGGAGCTGCAAGCATTGCTCGTGCTGTGTGGGGTGGGGGTGGCCGGACTCGCTATGCTGTTGCTCATGGGGCTGTTCTCAACCTCGGGCACAAGCTATGAGGAGGCTATTGCTCAACAACGCCGAGCCACCACTGAACTACTTGCTCTTGCTGAAAGCAAAAACAAACCTAAAAAGAAGGAGAAGAAAGCTAACAAAAAGGTATATATTATATTTAAATTTTGTTTTATGAATGAGCCTCCCAAGATTGGTATAAATTAAAGGATTAGAGAGAGGTCTATGTCCAGCAGTGGGGACACTACAGACTGATATTATAATAACGTACATGAACCTAAAAGGATTTAATGGAATGGATAGTGAGACAGTACATTCAAGCAGTAATTATTGGTCCTTAGAAAATTATTTACTGCGCTAAGGTAGCCCCCAAAATTCAAATTTTAATTTCGAATGCTACCCCCAAGCTTTTGCCTTAATTAAATTTTAAACAGCAATACAGTGTAATTTTTTAAAACAACAACATGTTATATGCCTGCGATGAACCCAACCTGAATTATGTGAAATGATAATACTACTTCATTACATTATAACAACTGAGTTACTATAACAGCAAGGTGACTTAAGAACTCAGCCTTTGTGTCAATTGGTGCATGTATGTATTTACTAGCAGCTGCTCGTGGTTTCGTCCGTGTGGACCCTAATTCATTTTCTAAAATAAAAGTAGCCTAAGTTACTCCTTATAACATTACATCAACAACAAACAATTTGCCAGTGAAATTCATCTCAAAATTGGTCCAACCATTTGGAGATTAGCTGGAAGAGACGAACAGACAAATATTTAAAAAAATGTTTTTTGTTAATAGTACCCTATATACTTTTACATGCTCATATAATTTAGTAAAAAGCTGTTATTTTGAAATTACAAACAGGCACTTCAATTTAATTTAATTTAATAAATTTTGAGGGTGTGAATCACATTCTCGAAACATGCTTGTTCATTCTTTTTAAAGTAAGGTGTCTTTGGTGTTAAGGAATATTGTGTCCTTTGTCTAGTCATAGCAAGAGCTACTTACCAACCATTAAACTTTGGTTGTTTATCCAACCACACTTTTAATTTTAGACCTAGTGCCTGGGAAATTGTAACCCTTTCCAATTTGAATATTTAGTAAGATTAAGATTATAGATTATTCATGAAACAGATAAATTCTGGTTAGTCAGGCAGAGTTAGCATATAATCAAAGAAAATCTGTAAAGCCCAATAGATTATTCTTTTTAAGCCAAAAAAAATCTTGTAAATCTTAACACTGGTATATTATAATAACAGTAATGATGATGAACATGGTATTTTAGTTAGCAAAGAAGGAAAAGAATAAGGAGAGTGCAGTGGTGACAGGCAGTGAGCAAGACAGTGAGGCACCAGCTGAGAGCGGAGTGGAAGATGATGTGATGCCGGCTCCTAAGGGACATGTTGAGTTTAATCCAGCAGTAGTTGTTGATGCACCCAGGGATACACCAAATGTAAAGGTAAGCTCTTTTGTTTGACATTTAAATTGAGAACACAAAAAATATGATTAGATACTACTAATAGAGGCCTACTGTTTAACTGAGATGGTCCCTGAGGTAGCTGCTTGGTTCAGGAGTGGTATTGAGGCCCGTCAGCGACTGAATGACTGTCCTCTCGCGACGCGTCACTACAGCCGTCCTGCAATGCGCAGCTACCTCATCATGATAATTTTTGTTTATCAGCTAAGGGAGACGGAATGGTTGATCTTCCTTACTAATATGGCTTGTGGAATGTACTGACTGTGTTTTTTAAATACATACCATACCATATTTCAATCTATCTTGTAAATATTTCTTATTGCTCTTTTCTTTTTATTATTACCACTGATTCATTGAAATTCTTTGTGGAACAATATCAAAATCAGTATTACCTATCACTTGCTCAATTAGCAACATTACATCATGGGATGCATTACAATTACACCAAAGTTTTTATCACGTTATTTAAAAATAATATGTTATCTTAAAAATTTATGTTTTTCAAAAGATAAAGTTCTAAGTTATCAAAATCATATGAAGAATACATTGGTTTTGAATTACTTTAAAC
This sequence comes from Lithophane socia, assembly GCA_947522985.1. Lineage (NCBI taxonomy): Eukaryota > Metazoa > Arthropoda > Insecta > Lepidoptera > Noctuidae > Lithophane > Lithophane socia. Next base: position 9,175,515 of record OX383270.1, on the reverse strand, counting down.
ATTTTTATATGAAGGACCTTAACAATCTAGCATTTTGTTTCACTTGACTGACTCCCAACTAATGAAGTTTAGGTATGCTTTGAAGGGCTCTATTAAGAGGGTTTAATTTTATTCATAAAAATCTTGCATGTTAGGAAATTATTTTAAGTGACTTCAAACTTAGAAAACCAACAAAGCCTAAAGATCCCCAATACAATTAATTGAATTTCTTCACTTCTTTTAAATATAAAGCTATTTTGCAAAGCCTTGCTTGGGATTAAGTATAAACTGTAGTATGCTGCATCTTCTCTGTGGGCTATAGTATTTAAAATTGATTAAAACTGGAATGCAATAGGATGGTTGAATAATGGTAACTATAAGTAGATTACACAAATGGTAGATTGGATGAGTCGGGTCCACTACAGTACGACACTGTCTGTGCAGATCCGCAAACGCGGCAAGGACCCTAAAGTAAAGCCGATACTGATAAACAAAGAGGATCCGAGTTGCGTTAGCGATCCGAGCGCGGTGCCAGACTCCACCACCACCACTGTCGCCAACCACTTTGAGGAAATGCATCCCAAAGATGAGTTTGAATTGATGCATTCTTCACTGGTAGCGGAAAAAGTGAGTCTACACCTACGAACGTTATATGTGTCGGCGATGTTGTGTCTATGTGTGTTAACTTGTGACTCGTTGTAGTTGAGTAGAGAGCATAATAAAGCATTCATTAATTCATCAGTTTTGGTTTAAAAATTATTTAGGTACACTATACAGTAGTACAATATTCAATAGTATATTCAGTTGCATCCAGTTTGACTGGAAGCTGACCCCGATATAGTTGGAAAAGGCTAAGCCGGTTGATTGACTGTAGACTGTACTACAATATGATAAGTTTCGATATTTGCAAAGTACCAGTAAATTGAAATTAGTTATTTTGAAATTGCCTTCTAGTTTGCATGTGCTTTAGTGCTAACTATCACTGAACTGAATTCTTAGTTGCAGTAATGTGTTCGACTCGTTTTCAATATTTACATCATTAAACACGTGTCAGAGTCGTATTCTCGGCTCCGTCTGTCTTTGTATCACTGTTTTATGTCGTGTCGTGGCTTCATTGAAAGTTTTTCATATCACTATATATGTATGCACGCGCGTTCATAAGCATGATTAAATACAAAGTAACAATCGTTTGTGTGTATGTTCTGATAATAGCATGTTATTTATTATAGACATAACAATGCGATAGCTTCATACAAAATATTTTTAGGCTCCAGAGAAAGTGGAAGAAGTTGTGGAGAAGAAGGATAACAAACCAGCGAAAGCAGCCAAAAGTGCCAAGTTAGTTGCCAAGCCCCCGGCGCCTGTTGAAGTCGTTAAGGAAGATGGTACTCGTGAGCGACACAACAGTGGCGAAGCACCGAAGGATCAGCGCAAGGGTGCATATCCATTTTATAATTATAATATAAAAATCGTAAAATAAGTACTCCTTTTAACATAAAATTAAAGTCAAAAAGTCAAAAATTTAAGTCAGTTTAAATTAAATTTAAGTCCGCCTTTGTACAGTAGTTTTTTACTTGTGCATAAAGTTTAATAAATAAATAAATAAAATTACAAAGCCAAGTATACATCCAGGAGTTCCATAACGAATTCTACTTTGTACTCAATGAAGTATGAATAAAATGATGAAGACAAATAAATAATCGCAAGTAGCATCTAGAGTCCTAGGATGTAATGTCAGTAAACTTTAGGCAAGAAGACGGAGAAGAAGCCTGTGGAGGAAGTGCCGGAGGTTGTCCGCGAGGAGGTGGTGCCGCCGCTGAACGCGCCGCAGCCCAGCGAGCTGACCACAGACAAGCTGCTGAGGCAAGCGCTGGCTAACGCGCCGCCACCCGCCTCCTCCCCGCCCCCCAAGAACAAGAAGAAGAAACCAGAACCCAATGTACTCTCGCTTATGGGTGAGTGTTGTTCTTCTATTATTATTTCAGTGCAAAATTTTGTAAAATGCAGAGCTAGCACCACCGGTGGGGCAAGCAATGACTTGAATCTACAATTCACCAGTAGCCAAGGGAATTTAGACTTTTTGTGCGAGTATTTATGGTACACCAATATACAGGAGGGATTGATAAATAAGACCACTATTTGCTTTCTATAAGTATTAGCCACCATATTACGCCAAGAAGTGAAGTTTCGGTCCAGTCAGCCGCTAGCCGCACGTCGTAATAATTTTATTTCGTAGCAGTAAGGGTGTGTTTAGTTGAAGTGTGCAGCAGTATATTGATGCAACGTTGTGGTCAGTAGCGGGTGACAGCGGCGGGGTGAACGTGGGCGAGCTGGTGCGCGTGGTGCGCGACGCGGCTCTGTCACGCACGGAGATACAGATCCTGACCGACGCGCTGCTGAACAAGCATCACGACCCGCTGCCCGAGCACTCGGAGTGGACTGAGGTATGTACTTGTTACAAAATCAAAATATGTTATTCATAGGCCTACATGTGCATTTACGAAACGTTAGAAACTGGCACGGTTCCAACTTGGTCATTTCCTATGGAGATGATTTCCTGGCAAGAAATTCCACAATTGCTGTTTTAAAAATTATTGGCTTTTACAATATTTTCAAATTACTGTTTTGATGGTATGGGAGGACAGTTTAGTTCTGTCAACAACAGTACTAAGATAGTTACGTATTGCCTTCTAAAGCTTGCAGTCCCAGGAACTATCCACAAATAGTTGGACAACACAAAAAAAACAACATAGCGTCACCTATGTTCCCCAATAGCAGCAGATGCACATTGCACAGAGATGTACGTATATAAGTTATGTATAAGTGCCATGTTATAGGGGGCGAAACAAGATGTCGCTATAAAAAAAAACGCTAAAATAATTTAGAAGTTGATTTATAAGGTAGTCAGCAATCTACTGGAATTTGGGTGTAAAAGTTTAGAAAAACTGGCGCATTTAAAGAAAAAATATTAAGGTTAAATATTCGATCAACTTGTGTATTCAACACTTAATTTAACATCACGGCTGTAATTCCTGAAGGGTTAGGCAGATGTGTACCAATATTACACCCACAATTCGTTATATTTAACTTGTGTATTCAATTTCAAATTCAATTCATCATAAATTATGACGTAAAGTCGGATTTTGATGACTTTCTATCTTCTAACATATTGTAAACATAAGTCAAAGATTATCATTGTGTATTGCTTAAGACAATAAAGGTCAAACAATTATGTTACATAATATTTCAAAGAAATTATGACTAAGATTTTGTCTCATACCGTGGTTCCAAGCGTAAGTAGTGAATGTTTATACTTAACTAGCTGTTGCCCGCGACTTCGTCTGTGATCCAGGATGAAAAGTAGTAAGTAAAGCCTATGCTATGGTCTACTCATGTACCAAATTTCATCCTAATCCGTTCAGCTATTATAGCGTGAAAGCGTAACAAACTAACAATGAAACCCACTTTCGCATTTTTATTAGTTAAGATTAAAGAACGATTTTACACTATTCCGAATCGATGCAATGTAGGTATAGCAGTATGAGTGTCAGGTGACCACGAGACGAGCACTTACTTAAATTGCCTCGACGACGCTCAGCCATTATGTGAATGTATGCAGGACTTGTGCCCGGAACTATCGTATTGCCGCTCGCGCGCATCATGACAAAGAGGCTTGCGTCTTGTAAATTTGCATGATCTTGAATGTAAAGTTTTATTTTAATACTAGCTGACCCAAAAGTCGTTGTCCTGTCCAATTTTCAATAATTAATTCAAAAATCCTATACTTACTTTGTAGAGTTTTTGTTTGATAGTCGGTTATTTTTTTCGTAAAAAAAATATATTTTTATAATTTGTGTGTACGTGTTTTGTTTTTAAATCAGTCCAATAACTCTAGGGTATTAATGAGACCTTTTCAAAGAATCAACTGGCATGTTTTTTTTTTTGTTTAACATCCCAAAATAATTCGACTACGGGCGAATTTCACCAAACTTTTATCCCGAGTATAAGTCTTATCCTGCGAATAAATTTTGAATTTTTGACAGTTTTTTCATACAAAAACTGTCAGACGCCATTTTTATTCCACGGATAAAAGATATCTGACTTTGGTAAAATCAGCCCTTAGTCACAATTATATACGTAAAGTAATAGTTAATAGTTCATTCATAATTATTTAAAGTAGCTTTAAATAATTATGAATGAAAATGATTTACTCGTACCTACCCACCAATGAAACTTAGATACACACATCAAGAGTTTAATGTTAGATATAAAAATAAAAAAACGAATTGAAATATAATTTTTATGCCAGTTGATTCTTTGACATGGTCTCACTAATACCCTAGAGTTATGGGATATATAAAAAAACACGTTGTATAAGATGTGACATCCCCATTAAATTATCGTTAATAAAGCCGAGCCAACAAACAAATACTACTTACTAGTTACTGCATTTTAACATAACGCGTTGACATCGCGACTTGCGACAAACGTATGTTTGAATGAGATTAACAACTAAACCTTTGTTTACCTTTTACAGTTACTAACTATGTGTATTGAAATATATATCTTATTTGTTTTTCTCTTAGGGTCCCAACGACCCCATACAGAAGCTAAAGAAGCAGCTGGCCGACAAGGAGAAGGCTCTCGCCGACGAGATCGAGGCCTCTCAGGCACTGCACGCCAAACTTAAGGAACTCAGGTAAAATGCCGACAGTCGTAGGACACAATGAAAAATACTGCTACAATTATCACCAGTAATCACCAATATCTTCAAGTATGTTGTCAGGTTGACTCAGACTTATAGGCTAGTAACATGAGTATTCGAAACTTTCGCGCATTAACTGAAAAACCTTAATATTGGGTCACCCTATGAAATTGGCGTTTTTTTCTCAAAAACAGAGAACCTCGTCACTTCTATGATTTAAAATATTCATCAATTGCTTGGTATTATATCGAATAATGACATAATGAATGAATGAATGATAATAGAATAGACAACTACCAATAGTAAAAAAAACCTTATTACTTATAGTTTTCTAAACATAAAAAATACCTTAAAAATTCTCCTCATTTTGTTAGCAGAAATGACCACAATTTTTTTTTTAACTTAGCCAAAACTTATTTGGTGTCGCTTAATCTAAGTGGCATACGACTAAATCAGTGAGTTGTGTGCGGCAGGACCACGCTGAACGCGGAGCGCATGCGCGCGGCGGCGGCGGCGCGCGGCGCCGAGCAGGCGGCGGCGGCGGCGCGCGCCGAGCTGCACGCGCAGGCGGCGCGCGCGCAGCGCCTGCTGGACGACAACCAGCAGCTGGCGCAGGACAAGCTCGTGGTGAGCTTCAGACGCTCGACGTCTTGACTCTCTCCAAGAACGGAGTCTTGGTTTGTTCTGTATGTGACGTGTTTGTATTTGTGTAGCTGCAGGCCAAGCTGGGCGTGGAGGGCGAGGCGCAGGCCGCGCGCGTTCAGATGGAGCTGCACATCCAGAGACTGTCCGAGGTGAGTCGCACACTTTGTTTTGAGCTTTAATAAGGGTCGTATCGGCGCAAATAGTTAGTATGTTTGCGTGCAGGCGGAGGCGGCGCTGGTCGCGCAGCTGACGGCGCTGCAGGCGGAGCTGACGGCGCACGCGCTGGAAGCGGGCCAGCTGCGCATGGAGGCGGGCGCGGCGCGCGACGCCTGTGCCATGGCGCAGCAGCACGCCGCCGACCTGGCGCAGCAGCTGCAGGTACCTGTACAACTGACTAACAACTAGCTGCACTCGCCGCATTCACGGTTATATTTTAGCAAAGAAAATTAGTACAACGAAGGGTGACTCCTGACTCTCTCTTGTCACCCCGAAGGCCTAAATCTTCTCACTTTCCCTCTTTATCTGTGTTAACGACAGTGTAGGTTCCTAGTAGTGCGGCATGATTCACGTGTAGATTGTTGTGCAGGACGCCAACCGCGCGTGCAGCGAGCTAGAGCAGCAGCGGCAGTGCGCCGCGCTCGGCGAGCAGCGTGCCGGGCAGGAGCTGCGCCAGGCGCAGGAACGACTTGCAGGTAAATTTAGGCGAAAGCGCCCGGGTGTCTCCTATAAAATAAATGACTCTTGGAAGCGATCAGCACATCTAAACCGCGTTCAAAAGCTGTCAGTGTCAATATTCCACAAAAATTATGAATTGGCGAAAATGTCCAAACCAAAAAAATACTACTTACAAATAATGATATCAATACATTAGTATGCATTATCGTTGTTGTGAAAATAAATGATAAGAGTTCTGAGCAAGTAAATGAGTTTATAAATTTGTAAAGTCTGTTTACAAGAGATGGAAAGATTGATGTAGATGTCGAAAGGAGAGTTTATGCGGGAAATGGAGTGTATTAACCTGTCTCAAGTAAATTAACCTAACGTAATATTTTCAGCCATGGCAGAGCTTCAAAATGAAGTGCAGAGATTGGCGAGCCGCGCACAGACTGCAGAGAGCAATGTTGAGATAATAAAGGAGGAGGCCGAAAAACAAAAACAACAGGTAAATAACAACCGAGCTAGCAGCACAGTATTATGTCTTCACAGAAAACGGTCGAAACGACGCGCTTCGTAATCTCAGTGTATATACGCAACAGTATCGATTGCGCGGCAGTTAGGCACGGACGCGGAAGGTTTATGTACCGAGCGGCAGTAGGTAAATATTTCAAGGTCACTGCCAAGACATAATAACTGTTACTTTATTGTACTGTGCTATCAGTGTTACAATCAAAACTTTTCCGAAAACGGGCTTTTGGTAAAATTTTTGATAAATGAATTGTAATTCAGTTTTTGATAATGATACAACAGACATTTCTTATTTTCTTACTTATTGAAAGTGGCTGTTCCAACGTTTATCTAATGTCTTATGTTTTCTCAGTTGTCGAATGAAATCGCGTCGCTGCATGAGCAGCTGGCCGCGCGAGAGACTGAATTAGCTGAAATTAAACAGTTGAAAGCAGCGCCTGCGCAAAACGGACTGCCTTCCAACGATCAACTTAAGGTTAGTTTCAAATTATTGTGAATTGTTACTATATTGTAAAGAGTAATGACTTATTTCATGACCATCTTAGCTATTGTCATAGATTGGTCCCATTAAAAATACGGCCCATTTTTTCTTAAATACTGACCCTGCTCTAGTAGATTTTCGTCAGCACCTCCACATATTAAAATTTATAAGACAACAGAAGGCCGTAATAATTGAATGTCTTATTATATTTGCCTATTGTCCGTTGCGTCGCAAGTATAAAGTGTGTTTTGTCAGGCGGCGGAGTTGGCGAAGGTGGAGAGCATAGTGGAGTCGCTGCGAGACGAGCTGGCGGCGGCGCAGCGAGCCGCGCGCGAACAGCGCGAGCAGGGCGCGCGCCTGCACGACCAGCTGCGCGCCTACCAGGACAAGAACAATGTGAGCCCGCGCCACACATACTCCATACATTCTATACTAATTATGACTTACTCGACAGCTCATTATTACAATAACTTCGCGCCAGTAGCCGTGACCGTAGCAGTGATAAATCGTATAATTTTTACAATAAAATTGTAACAAAAATGCTAACTATTCGATTTATTATAATGTAAAATGATCATTTTAATCTTGAACGTCCTTCAATTCTATAACTTAGGATTGGCCTAAACACTTTGGTCACCATACACGAATTTTAAATGTCGTGTTTCCATCCTTCTACTTATAAATTCTTTCTTATAGTCTTAAAGTAACATTGCATGGTTTTATAGCAAAACATAACTTTGAATCTATTTTTATCTTTATCTTTTAACCGAATTAATGAAGCTACTTGACTCGTCCCGCATAGGAATTGCGAACTAAAAACTGGAAAGTAATGGAGGCGTTACAATCTGCCGAAAAGTCTCTTCAGACGAAAGCGGCAAGTGCGATGCCGGCCCAAGACTCACTGCGCGTAAGTGCCCGCTTTACCTACTGTACATACACCAGGCGACCTATGTGCAATGTACCGTGTACACTCGCATGTACCATCTTCGGCCGGCTTCGCTTTGTTGTTTATATTTGTTGCTAACATATATATGCAGTTCCTATAGTTTGAAAATATTAGATAATCGATTAATGTTATTTTCAATTATACAAATTCTTATGAAAAACTATAGGTATTATAGTGAACACCAAATGTCGTGGAGTTTTGGTTTTTATGAGATGAATTTCAAATTTATCTATTATTGAATCTTTATTTTCTTCTAACTGAGCTATTTCAATAGTTGTGTATGTCGTAGAACTTAAATGTTGAATGCCTTTAGTTAGCACATTTTCGAACAGTTATGCTTGTTGTAACAGGAGGCCATCGCGAAAGCACAAGAGGCACAGTACAACGAAGTGGCAAGCGTGTTGCGTGAGGCGTGTCCGGAAGTCGCGCCGAGCTCCGGCGCCGGGCGCGCGTGGTTGCAGAGCTTCGCGCGCGACGTGGCCGCGAAGCTCGCGCGACCCGCGCCGCCCGCGCCCGGCACTGACGAGCGGCTCAAGGACTTGATCCAGCAGAATGACCAGTCACAAAGTCTCGTCGAGAAGTACAAGAGGATCATTGACGATACTGTAAGTTTTGTTATTAATGTGAAACATCTATTTGTGCGTCTTGTAGTAAGACCGACTAGTAATAGTACGCCTGCCGTGACGGCAAACGGCATGACGCTTTTTTATTCATGCCCCTTCTCCACCACCGCTGTTTTCGATGTTTCACATCTGGGCGGCTCATGACGGCCCCATATTTTTAAGTACTACACCTATCTCAACAAGCTGCCAATATGTCTCATAACTTCACAACCCTGGAAAATTGTGCTTAAATGACTTGCTTGAAACAGGAAGGAGTATTAAGCCGCCTGCAGCAGAATGTAACGTTAGAGGAGCAGCGTTGGGCGCAACAGTTGGCTGAAAAGCAACGCGAACTAGATGATCTCAGGCAGCGCACTGTTTTGCAGGTATTTTGTGAACTATATTTTATGAACAATCATCATAATAAAATTATGTAACGAACACATCGCCCTTATACTCCATGATTAAAAAAATCGTTTTTCATAATATGCTACTTTTTGCCATCGAATTGCAGGCGTACAACCTTCTGCGGGCGTGCAACCATGAAATTGTAGCATCTTGTTTTCTGTGTTCCAATATCTACCGTTCTAAAGCATCAACATCAGTATCCGTAATTTTCATACAAATATTATAAATACGAAACTCTGTTTGTTAACGGGTCAACGGATTGGATGAAAGTTGGTACACGGATAGATCATCACTTGGGTTACGAAATATTTTTTATCCGGGTAGTACGTTCTCGTTGGATAATTTCAGACCTCCACCCGGCCGAAGTCGCGGGCAAAAGCTTTAAACTTTATACTTAATTTCTGCTAGAGTACTGATGGCGAAACATAATTTTATTGCAACTTACTATTTTACGTAGGAACCTCTGGCGTTCGCATACTCCTGCATAGAAAAGTCATTGCCTGCTATCGTAGAGGAGGTACTTACAGATAACAGTGATTGTTGTGTTTGCACTCTGTGTGCTTTTGTGTTCCTATGTCGAGGTCACAGAGACCTTAGCGTGATATCTATTGTTTTTATGACTTGACTTAATGATCCAATAAATATATTATATCATAATAAGTACTATTTATGTTTTATAATTTAATTTAAAAAAAAAAGTTATGTAATATAATAACCGCGTGAAACAGCAGAACCGCGGATGTTGATAAAAAATATGGAATTATAAGCCATGGTGAAATAAGTTTTCAGGGTTTCAATACATCCATGATCTTATTAAAATAATAAAATTATAGAAAAAAATAAATGAGTTATTTCAATATTCATGATCTCCTTTACCGCCTACAACTGCTCTGACATTTAATAAACCTGAAATCTAGGGCAGAAGGAAAGATGTAACATGTAAAAAGAAATATTCAGTTTGATTTAAACGTTTCGTCTATCGGCAGTGGGTCCTATCCTTTTCATTACTTGTCCAGATGAACATTTTGTTTTTCTCCTATTATGATTGTCGAACCATGTTACTGCGCATACGCTGGTGATGGTGCGAATGTATTATTTAAAACATATTCATTCACTATTTACTGCATTTCCCACAGATGCAAAATAAAATCGACTCATTACAAGAGGAGCTGCATCAAGCAAAAACATCCATTCACAATCACACGTTTGCTGATACAGAACGGAGTGCCGAGGTATGTTGGGCTAATGTTATTGCCATGAAGTGTAAGTTATGAAGAGAGCAACGTTTCTAGATTTTATTACGTTCGATATACATATACATAAAATCTAGACCCACCAGAGTTAGCCCTTACACCCGTAAGGGCTAACTCTGGTGGGTCTAGATTTTTAGAAGCATGTGCTGAATTTATGGTAACATTTTGCGCATCGATGTCCCTTACCCTTTTATAAAATATTTAACGTTTTTATTTACTTCTGTTCCTACAGGAAAGACTTATGGCCGGTTTATCTGACAAACACAATGTAGACGTTAGCAATGGACCATTACAGGTAAATATTACTTTTTTTTTGACAATTACAATCGTAAAAGTCATTGTGATAGACTGTTTACGAGTTATTACAAAGTACTTATCTTATGGATAACAGTATTAAAGAACAACCTATGTTGTAACTTACTCAGGTGGGGCTCGAAGAAAAATAACAAGAGGCAAGCGTTCGTGACGTAGTATCGAGGTGTCATTCCTGTCCAGTGCGTGTGCTCGCGCACAGGTAACATAGATGCGCAGACGCCAGCGTCGCGCTGCCGCTCAGATCGATGTTACTATTAATCTATATCGGTAATTATATTATAAGGGAATCGCAAACTAATGATCGGAAAGTAAAGCTACTGCGTTAATCATACTCGACAACATACAATCGCAATATCGTCCATTCAAGTAAATACGCAACTTGATATAAATTGCACCGGAGTAATGTTGACGTTTGTGTTTTAGTAGTGAGTACTTTACAATACATAACAAATAAGTATACTCCTCATGCACTTCCTAATTTTATAAAAATGCAATTATTAGTTTAATTTTGCATTTATTATTTAACATTTCACTTGATTAGTAGAGTAGTGTTGACCAGGCAGCATGTTTTGGCAGCAATGAAGGTCCTAAAATGATAAATTGCATCCATTCCACAGATTCATTTATATTGGTGCGGACTAGACTAATAGCTCATTAGGAGTGGCAGCGTAGAATTTAATCATAGATTCGCTAACCGACACATTGGAAACGAAGGTGAAGTTAAATATTTAAATGAATTTTGAAATGGCTGCCAGCTATTGAAACGTTAAGGGTGTCTTCAATCTTACGGTTTTTCCCATTCGACCACAGGATGCTGCGTCGCGTTGACACTTTTGTTATAAAACACTGTGCTACGTGAATGTTTAGAAATGTTGTGCAACAATAATTATTATTATTGATTGGGAGGATAAATGACTCATACAAATATATTATAATGAGTAAATTATTTTAAAACTATTCCATTTCATATTTTTTTGCGAGACCTAGATTCCTAACAAATTGTATCAGTGATTTTTGGGACTGTATATGCAATACGATAATTTTATAACTAGTACTATTTGAACTACTTTGTATCGAATCCAATCATCGATACAATCAATATTATTTATCTGTCTGATTAAAAGATATTATTTAAATATTTATCAGTAAATATTTAATTGTGATGTGAAATAAAATCAATTCTTTGTGGCAATGAAGCAATGCTGATGATCTTGAAAATTACTACTTTATTTGTAAAACTACCTAGTTAGCTTATAAATTATTTAAAAATAAAGTGTAAATTATGGCGACAAATATAATTATTGTGACATGCGATTGTATAATGGATAAAATTCCCATTTACCTAATTCTGATATACCCCTATTTCTAATTTGCCGAATTAACAATTTTCTATTCTTAATAATTTTAAGGAATGTTATTTACTCTTTAGAATTATATTATTATTTATAATTTTTTTTTATCTAGCGCATAATCATTTTGTCAGTGCCTTAGGGTAAGATTTGAATTTAAAATGCTGACTGTTTTATTTCTAGTAATAAATAAATCAAATGCTTGTTAAAAAATAAGATATAGTTTGAAGTTATTTTTATGTTATTTTTTATTATTTCAATAGAGTACGACGCGTGTAGTGGATCACTGTGTCAAACGTTTTGGATATACAGTAGAACACCGGCATCCACGAATGGTTTGGTTCTGCGTTTTCGTTTTTACTGTGAACCTCGTTTTGGCAATATTCATTGTGATGCCGGCTTAATGATTATTATAATATTGGACAAAATAGTATTGATGTCTATGTAAAAAATGGATGTTTATGCTAGAATCCAGAATCGCGTATATTTAAAGAAATCGCAGCTACCGAATCCGTGGATGCGAAGGGTCACCTGTTATAGAAATAGTAATAATATTATGAAATCTAATATTGTATAATACGTAAGCCACTTTGTATGATAAATAGAAAGACATCAAATAAACTATTTCCTAATTTCTTGATTTTATTATTTTCCGCAATAAAAAAATACTAACTCTGAAAATTAAATTTTGAGAATTCTTTTCTGTTGTTCTTTTGACGACGAGGTCTATCTGCATCCTGTAGTAGAGCTGTTTGTAAATAAATTCGTTCGGAGAAAGTACTTTCATGGGGGAAGTGAGAATAACCTATTCTTGTTGCCGACATGCCATCATGAGTATGTTCCTTGTATCCCATGTTACTTGGGGTCGGCGCAACACGTTTTATTTTTCCACTCTTCCCTGTCAACCGTCACGCCATCATTTACTCCCTTCTCTTTCATATCATTCCTCACACAATCCATCCATCTTTTCTTTGGCCTTCTCTCCCGCTCCACCATCCATCAACCCCTTTTTATTTTTCATCACTTTAGGTCACATGCCCATACCAGGCCAAACGATTACCTTTCAACTTTTCTGTCACTGGCGCCACTTATAAACTTCCCCCAATATATTACTTTACTCTATGACTTCCCCTTTTAGACTCATTTCCATCTCAACATTCTCTCAGATTTGACTCTTAAGATATGAAGATAATTATGTTATTGCACATGTCCACAGGAAGCGGTGACCATAGCTTGTTTGCCATCTAAAGACATAAAAAGCTTCGAGTTCTAGTTTTAGGGTATTGTGGTATTTAGTGTCTTTTGGCATGGGGTCTCAACTCGAACAAATTATAATTAGTCTTGAAAAAAAATCATAGATGGCAGCATAAGTAACAATTTATGAAATTAACAATCACTAAAAAGCGTTATACGGCAAATTTTGGCTGAGGTAATATTAGTAAAAATCAAAACATCTTTGTTTAATGCTGATTTATGTATTTACACTCATAAATCTCGTATTTTCAACAAAAAACTTAAACTAAACCGTTTACTTCAATTCGAACCCTTAGAATGATAAAGTAGCCATCTGTTAATCATTTTGTTGAGAGCTCTTTGCAATAGATGGCGTTTTATTCAAGTGATGACAGGGTCATTTTAAACTTGTGTATAAGTCGTAGGAAAATCAAATAACATTTTTTTTTAATCTAGTACTTTACGTAGAAATATAAAAATTGAACACTTAGGGAGAAAAAACGTAAAAAAAGGAAGAAAAACATCTAGGAGTCTTGTGTATTACCTATCTAGGCAAGACTCCTAGATGGCGTTGTAAAACTACAGTCTCTGGCAATTAGTGAGTCGCTGATGCTGCCATCTGTTAAAAAAATGGAGAGTGAAAAATAGCCAGCTCAATAGTCAGACTTAGGGTGGTGTCATTTCTTTGTATGGGATTGGGTATCTGTACGTAGTATTATAATATCTGTGCTTTTGGTATAGACGTTTCTCTTGTAATCCTTTAGAGTATACAATACTCTAAAGTAGTGTGTGTGTCAGTGTTTCTTCATCAACATTTCATCCGCAAGACATCCATTGAATGACAAGTATCTCTAAGTAGTCTGTGGGCCTTCCTCAAGCCCCGCGAATATTTAGACAATTCTATAAAGTGCGCGTAAGATAAATCTGCGCGCGGTGGCGCGATGGCGCTGGCGTGCTTACTGTATTGTAATTTTTTAATAAATCTATACTTTTCTTTATTTATTATTTTTCTTCAATACAATACAATTTTTAAACAATAGAATATTTAATAATTTATATACATATAACACTATACTAATTACACGTGGCTACACATCAAGCTATACGCTGATCTCGCATTGTATAGGAATTAGGATTTCCGTACAATGCGAGGTCAGCACTGGAAATGTATAGCTTGATGTGTAGCCGTGTGTACAAGTTAAAAAAAAGAGGGGTAAAAATTATCATTAAAGTGCATCAAAAAATTCGTCCGCAATGCTGTCAGTAGGAAAAGTGCTCAAAAGGCTAGCAGTATTGCCGCGTTTTATGGCAATGCTGATTCTTTGGCCGAAAAATAGGCCAGCCCTCTGGTCACGTGAAGAGTCGACCAACCGCTTATAATTATAATATATTCACTATCTCGAAAATGATACCACCCAGAATTCTTTGGTGTTCGTTGAGCCGGTGTGTACGCAGCATTAGTGAAAACTTGAATATTTTTCATTACTAATCTGTGGATGTAAAGTGATGAGGCGTGTAAATGATTTCATGTCAATGGTGTAAAATGACCTCTTGACGTAGACAGAGTATTCTATGTCTACGCCTCTTGAGTATGGCTGCTTTCCGATAATGTTCTGTGAAAATGACTGACAACCTGACAACGAGATGTCAAATGAATTGTCAATTCAATTGCACTGAATTGCACATTGTTGTGAAACTTTGACTGTTTGTGTCATTTAGCTTGTGATTATTTCAGTAAATAATATAGTAATAAAACAATGTCCGAGGCGGCCGTCAAAAACATTGACAATGCTTGCGAAACTGCTGAAGAATTTACCAAGATATTTTATAAGCAGGTAGACAATAACCGGCATTTATCATCGAAACTATACTTGGACACTGGGCTACTGGTTTGGAACGGCAATGGAATTAACGGTAATGACAAGATCCAGAAGTTCCTAATGGATCTGCCAGCTAGTAATCATGTGCTCAAGACATTAGATGCACAACCCATATCAGAGAATCTGGTGTCAAATAAGTTGACATACCTCATTCAAGCTTGTGGAGATGTAACCTATCAAAATGACGATAGCAAGAAACCCTTTCAACAAACATTTGTCATAGTTGCTGTAGACGGGAAATGGAAAATTGCATCAGATTGTTTCAGATTGCAAGTTCCATATAACAGTTAATCATTTTAAATGGTAAACAGGTATGTTCCAGGTATTTTTGTTCTGTTTTTCACTTAATATACTTATTTTTGTAAGGCAGATGTGCAGTATCTCTATATTTTGTCAAAACAATCATCAACAGAATGTATGTGTACTTATATGCTTAATGCATGGGAATGGAGTGTGGGTCTATTGTGGTTATTTGTGGATTTACTCTATATCACAATAGGACTAAAACGAAAATACAAATTAAAATCTTTATTGTATGTCATGTGTATGCAAGATACTACACTACACTTATATTTCTTGGTTTCCTTTGCAGTAGGTTGGGAACCAGGGAATTATAGCTATCCATAGTGCCAATTTAATTGTCTGGCATTAAATAACATGTAAGGTATTACATAATAATTATCTCCAGGCAATATTCAAAGTGTGTTTATTTTGCTACATAGCACAGTAGTGGCAAAAGTTGAAAAAATTGAACACAGTCATGTAACACACTTTGTTATGTTAATGTCAAAAATATTTATTTTCCTCCCTTATATCAGTAAAGGGTAACCTATTGCAATAGTGTACTTATTAAGCTCATAAGCTAACTTATTATTATAATTAGATTCTGTAACATATTACTTAAACAATGCATGCTTTGTGAACTCAGAGAATAATAGAATAGGTCTGTGTCACTAGCGATGAGGTTGAGAGAATAATAATATATTGTCCTTTAAGTCAAACCTACATAATCCATTTGTACTGTTAACCGATGGCAAATATCACTACAGCTATCCCTTTTGATGATGATGAACGGCACAAGGATGACAAACATGATATGGGATTTGTCTTAATGAAACAAATGCTTTTATTTTAAGATATTTATTAATTAATGTTCATTATTTACAATTTATTTTTACAAATGATAATAAGTATTGGATACATTAGGTTTGTTGTTGTAAGACATTAACAAATGGCATGATGTATCCAGGAATTGCCTGAAATATTTGAATATACCTAGTTACATCAACATCTTTATATTCCTAAAACATACGAAAGACATGCCATAAAATATATATTTTTTTATTTGGCTGTAATATTTTAATTTTTAGTTTTAAAATTGGTATTATTTCATTTTCAGACATTGGATTGTGATATACAAATTCAAAAATGATAAGATAGATAAGTAACTGTAATGCACATAATTTATAAGTACTATCAAAAGTAAGAATAAATGATGTGGCACTAAAAGGCAAGTTGTGCATAAATTTTAATAAACAACTCAAAGAAGAAGCTAAGGAACCCTTCAAGTAAAAAAACATGAAAAAAAATCTTTATGGAAGAACAAGAAACTGTTTGTCAGAGTGTACCTACAGGATAGAAATACTGTACCACAGTTTATTGTATGTCTACATTTTTATACTGTTATTATTCTAAATTTAAATTTAGTATAAACAATACCTGAATAAATGTCATGATTAAAATAATTAATTAAACCTAAATATAGAAGTTTTTGATTTTTGTTCCTGAAACTGAAATTAATTATACCTACTTACAATCATAAATACTTGGGTATAATTGGAAAGTCAGTTAGGTATTTGAATGCAATTCATGAGTATTACAGTTCAGAATTTAGAATATGAACCTAAAAGTGCCTTGCAGTTGGGACAGTTATGCTGAGCTTCCTTGAACACATTTGTGAGGTATGGTATTGCAGCCAAACAACAAAGACAACACCAACTGAAAAAGATAAATAATGAAAGTTTAATTTCGTTTCTTATTTTTTAATTTGTAATTTCAGTTTGTAATTTTTATAGTTCTTAAAAACAAATCTTTTTGCCCTATTTGTTTTTCAGGACTACAAATAAACAAGTCAATAATTGTAATCAACTTACCAAGAAATTCCACAAACGAAGCCAGCAAGCATGTGAGTTTTGTTCGTACTTGAATATGTAACAGTAGTTACAATTCGTTCATCACATTTAGGACAGTTGAAGAGTGTCGGAGAATGCTTCAGCGGGAGGTGCACGATAACAGATCGAGTTGTTGGCTGATTAGTAACTGGTTGATGAGTAATTGGCGGATTACTCACTGGCGCAGGTGCCACGGGCGGCACATAATTATATGTCGCGTCGTATGCCGGTGGCGGTTCTCTGTGGTATATACCGCCTTTTTCTTCTCTATCTCCTTGAAACTCTGGTCTGACTATATCACTTTGAACTGGATTCACACCACTGTTCATATCCATGTTAGGAAAATGTAATGATACTAAAATATTTTACGTCGCATGAATACAGTATTGATTACGATGATACACTAAAAATTTACCATGTTATCTCTAGTGATTGCTGCTATCTTATCTATCAGAACTGATATTGTAGTAGGTAAACTAAAGAATGGATTATGTATGGTTTTTGTTTTCAAATTCGTCATCCAATTCACAAGCTAATCTATTGTTTATTGTGAGGAAAATAGGGATTGCGTCTGGGACCTAGGGTAAGAATTAATTGGATCGGCTATTGAAAGTCAAACAACTAGTAGAGTCCGCGTATCACAGGTCAGGTTCCCTCACTCGTTAGTTTATTTAATCCGCCAGCCAAAGTAGTAGGTAGAAAACTGCATTGCAGCTGTCTGTTAATTTAATAATGTATTACTTACATAACATCACGCCCGTTTCCTCAAAGGGTTATGCAGAGGTGTAGGTAAGTACTTCAGAGTTCACCCATATTTCACCCGTTATGTTTAAATCCCATGTAATAAAAGGCGAGCCTATTCCCATTAACTGGACCCAAATCCAGACTCCTGACCGCTACTGAAAAATCCTAATGGGAAACCTAACACCATTATGTCCGACCGGACCTTATATTTAGCAGTAGCGCTTGCGACGACTAGAACAAAGCAAAGAAAAAACAAAAATGTAGGTACTAAATTAAGTACTTACATTTATTATTTGTTAGGTACCTACCTGCCTAAATGATATTAGAAGTTACGTACCTACATTTTTTTATATTTATCTAGGTAGGTATGTAGTGATAGTGATTTAAAAAATAAAATGGTGAAAAGAGAGAGTGAGGTCAGTACACGTAAGTCCCCTAAGGTTCGAACTTTGAACCCATTCAGGCGCTTTACTTTGTGTAAATTATTTCACCACCACTGCTCTCAAAACGGTGAAGGAAAACATCGTGAGCAATGATATTATATTAAACAGATATGTTGTGATATGGTATGTCGTGAAGACTCGAAAACAGCCCAATTGTAACATATTGACTTTAGTCTGCAACACGCATGGCGCGAGTCATACGCTTAGTTGAAGCAGCAAAAAAATTCAAAAAATGCCATCGTGTGTATTTAGAAAGTGTACCAATTATGATACCAAAGTTAATAAAACACAAGGGATCTCGTATCGTATGTACTAGGTACGCAATATACTCCGATTTATTATTAAATTTCAATTATTTTCCTAATTTTCTAGAAAAAATAAAGAAATGGAAATACATTTGTTTGTCGTGAGGACGACAAGGACGCATTCACTCCGGACATAGAATAAAAGTACAGATGCGAATATCGTAGGCAGTAAAGTCATCGTTACCCCACAGTTCTGTTTTCCTTTTTTCTAACCTTGCATTATTTAATCCTTTTGTCTTATGAAATGATTGATATACTTAAATAGAAATTAAACATGTCATGTGCAGGAAAAGAAAATATACCTAGATAGCTTACCATTACCATAATGTATCACGGAGAATACTAAAGTAAAGCTATTTCTATTTTTTATCACCACATTTAGGCTGCCAGCCCACAGCTGATAATCGGTGGCCGATTTTTAGTAGGAGCCAAATGAAACAGTAGAGATCAAACGTAGGTACAAACCGCGTGCACAAATTTAGTGCGCGCGGTTTTTACCTACTGTCTCGTTAAATTTCTTAGTCTGTGATGCCAACATTCGGTGATTGGTGGCCAGAATAATGTTTGTTTACATTCACGCGCAATTGACAACACTAGCTGTCTCTTTTTTTCTTGTTGTTTTTATCAAGCCATCTCTTTTCTATAATTTTTACTTGTAGTGAAATGTAAAATAAATGAAATGTGGGTATGTGTGCAGCCGCTGCTGCACGGAACACTTTTTTCTGTTGTTTTGGGAGTGTATAACATATCTGTTAATATAATATCATTGATCGTGAGGAAACCGGCATGTCCCAGAATCAAAAATTCGAAGACATGTGTGTCAAACTCATTACCAACACGCATTGGGCCCGCATGGTGTATACTATGGCTCACTCCCGCTCACCAAGAGGAGGCTCTGTCTGTGTCCCAGCAGTGGGAACATTATTATGCTTATCCTTTAAAAATACAAGTTTAAGTTTGATTTAAATTGGGTTAGGTAGTAACTTTTCCTTACATTATCCACTTTTTAACCCCCGCCGGAAAAAGAGGGGTGTTATAAGTTTAATGTGTGTATCTGTGTGTCTGTCTGCGCCATCGTAGCTGCCAAACGGCTGAACGGATTTTGATTTTTTTGGTTTTGTTTGAAAGGTGACTTATCGAGAGTGTGCTTGGCTATAAAAAAAAAATCGTTTATTAGATGCTTTGTTTTTGTCGGGGGCTTTTAAATTTTGTTGTGTTTAAACTTGTGTTTGTTTAAATATCAAATATACCTACACATATACGCAAGAAAACGCGCGTACGCGTTTTTTTGTGAAGTCGGTTGTTTTAATTTTTTTGTAAAAAGTTTTTATTTTTCACTTTTTAGTCGTAGTACAGTCACGGACTTTAATTGATGAGCCACCTTCAAACTTTTCAATTTTGCAGTTTCATACATCCACGAGATTACACGATTAAACACGAACTCAAATCGCAAGCTCGTAAACAAGATGACAAATAAATTACTTTTAATCGGAAATATCCATAGAGGTTGACTAATAAGTTCTCAACGATAAAAATAAATACAATGTTGCATTAAGTTTATCCAATCTATTTGATACCGACCTCCTTTGAATCATAGCTCATTAACTCGATAATTATGAAAACATAACTGAAGACAGTGACAGTTGAAATATCGATGTCAGAGAATTTCTCCGTACGCTAACGTTACTATCGCAACAGTAACCTAGCAACAATTATTTATCGTTGCTAGGTTACTGTTGCTAGACCTGCAATTGGTTGACTTTGAGTAGTCACTCTGCTGTCAAGGTGACTCTCAGGTTAGCCAACCGGTATGAAATATAATTTTCTTCTTCTAATACGAAGACATATGACTTTGCGTGTCGGGAACCGAATAAATCCGATTTGCATTACGCGGCTAAAATACGAACAGTGCCAGGTGGCTCATCAATTAAAGTCCGTAACTGTACATACCTAACCCACACAAATTCGTATACCGTTATCTGCTATGTAAATGAAGACTAAGATATCGTCTACATACGCAAAGTGGGAATTATTGAAGCTAACTCAAAACTACGCAAGCAAAATTAATAAAATTGATATGGGACTACCTCTGAAGCATGACCTACCAAACAAAGAAAGAATCATCAAAATCGATTCATAATTGGCGGAGTAATCGTAAGTAATCGCGTAACATACATACAAAAAAAAAAAAAACACGAATTGAGAACCTCCTCCTTTTTGAAGAAGTCGGTTAAAAACTGACAAACATTGGAATCTGTTGAGTTGATGCAACTGTCTAACGCAAAATCAACGAAACTGGCAAATAAAATAAACTGACCAGTGATACGCGGACTTCCTGATTCGATCCCAAGACCTAAGTCAGGACAGTTAGAAATTACAATATCCGCCACGAAAGATGAGACTTGACGAGAGCCGTCGTACCGTGCCTACCGCGCTCTTGCCGCCGCCCCGATGACGCCCGGTCCCTTCCCGCCCTCAGACCGCTATAGAGACACCTATAAATCGTCTACTGCGCAAGTCAAACCACGCGATGTGTCAAGTGACCCAATAAGTCTCATCTTTAGAGGCACGTCAAACTTAATGGCGGTACGGAAGTAAGCTACTCGCTGCGCAGTACTCCACCCCCCACACCCGCTGACACATGAAACTGTTACTGCGCAGCGACTCGCCTCATGTTCCGAGCCGCCATTAAGTTTGAATCGAACTGTACCAATGGGCCACCAGCATAGATATCCGGCCACCAGTGTTCTATGCTATGACCGCCAATAACGACACGACCTCCTTGTACTGTACTACCGAAAGTGGTAAGATGTATTTTACTGTACACTTAGGTTCTATATTTTGTATTTATTTGGCCTATGGGATGATCTATCCATACCGAATTATATCTATGATTGATTATAATTTCAAATTTTGGGCTGCAGTAGAACTAATAGAAAACTTACATAACAATCCCAACATGGGAATCGAACCCAGTATAAAAAATATACCTACTTACATATCTATACTTTTAGGGCTGTAATGGATTCATAGAATAGAATATAGGTATTTATTTGCATTTAAACATTATTACAACATTATTACCTATTACTAAGCTTCCGCTGTCTATCCGTCTGTCTGTCAGCGGATGAGCGGGTTGTATCATATGAACCGTATAAGGTATATTGCCGGTAGGTATAACAACAAATAATAAAAATTAAATAAAGTTAATAATGAAACCTGGACTTTTCATTAATAACATTATTTAATTTTATAGTCATACAAGAAACGTGTTTTTTTTTCGGCTAAGTCAAGCCAAGTGCAAGTCTGACGCACTTGGCCGGTTTTTGTTTATTTCATTGCCCATAACATTAATTAACCCTTAAAATTTAAATACATGAAAAAAAAACAAAATAAGTTTACAGTATAAATACCTTATTAAATTATATTTTGTAAATAGTGAATGAAGAACATATACAATAGGTTTTCATAACATTACCCCTTAAAAAAATGGATTACTTTTATTTACTAAAATTATTTTGCATTTAAAACTAAGTAGACAATGATAACATACAGCCAATGAAAAAATATTTACGAATTTATTAGGTTTTTGCACTAACTACAATTATTATTATTTTGTTATATTTCACGGTTTTCATAATCTTAGTAATTCAGTCTAATTTCAGTCACAATGTTAACTGTTAATAAATGTAGAATGTATTGCCGTTTATTGTACCTTTCATAATAATTTATATAAATTTTCCTAAAACCAAAAAATGAAAATAATTTTTCAGCATCTCTGTTTTTAAAAGTAAACTTACTAAAATAGAACATTTATTTTTAAATGGATGGAATGCATTTTTATCTTGCAAAACAAAATCGATTTGATGTTATTACGTAGGTACTCATAATTTTGTGAGGATTTTATAAACATGTGAACTTTTATTATGGTGTATCTTGTTCAGTAGTTATTCAAGTGCATAATTATTACCCCAGATTGTCTATAGCAAATGTTGGTCTTTCCAGAAATATGCAGATGAGTAAAACGATTGAACAGCCATAAACATCATGTGAGACACACATTACATTATCAAGCACTTAGCACTGAAAAAAAATAGAATAATTGTGATAAAAACCAATTTATGTAATAATCCTCCTGCTATACCTGCGTTAATGTTAACGTTTGGAACAAACTGCGCCTTAATCTCGGTGTTAAAAAAAACGCTTTTGGCTCTTGTGATTGTGCAAGTTAGTGCGTCAACCGCGTTCAAAATGATGGTAGAAGCATAAAAGAGAGGTCATAAATTTCATGCTTTGTAAATTATTTCATATTTATTTTATTTTGGTCGTCCACTGCGTTAAGCGGACAACGGGTGTCCGTGACGGACGGGGACGGCCCGCTTGCGGATTTCTTTCTGGTATAATCAAATGCTGATTTCTCTAATCTAAGAAGTTAACGGAAGCCGCGTCCGCGCCGCACCGGGAGCCAGTCACGGACGTCTGTTGTTACAGATGGCGGCCTAAGACATCTGAATATTAAAAAATATATTTATTTTTAAAAGAGCCTTATTTCTGATTAATTTTACTCAAATCAATAAGAGTGTATGGGATAATTTATTGCAAATTATGCACAACTTCACCTGCATCCTAAACCATTGTTGTGTACTGTGAGTAAATAGTTGCATTGCCAATCATAATACACTGATAACACTGCAGGTGAAGTACCTTGTGCAATATTGTGAATCAACATTTATATATTAGTCATACATTGAGTTGAAAATTCACAAGCATTAAGAATCGAAAAAGACAAATAATATAACCACTAGCAATTAGGGACACATGGCTTTTACAGTGGAGTTGATGGCACCATAATTGCTTCTTACAATTTTATATTTTTTTTTACATTTTCGTTTTCAATATTTACGTAGCTGCAATCTTCACAGCATGGTGGTAGTCATGGTAGTACCTTCACCCAATTAACACTTGCTACTTTTACCAATGAAAGTATTGCAATTGGGGCAATAGTGCTCAGCATCCTTGAAGGTATCAAAGCAGTATGGGACAAGGCCAAGACAGCAAAGAGAGCAAACCCTGGAAACACATAAGTGGAATTGTTAGCAGATTAAAGTGGATAGCAGATTCGGCGAGCGGGCCAATTTGCCTTGAGCAAGTTTAGTGTGGGGATCAATGCTCTTGGGACAATACTAGACTGGTATTATTATTATAATTTATTTGGGTCAGAGGGTCATCTTTTGACTTAAAGATGGCCAACATATAATTATTTTTTGAAGTTGCACAGTAGCCCACATGTAAGTGATTACAAAACCAGTATAAACTGGCCTTCTATTCTGTTAAAACTCCTAGAAACTCCAAAATGTTACCACTGACATGTGGCCTACTGTTCTATATGTATATACCAGGATAGCTGCTGCTGTGGTGAAGCTTTGGGGAGCTCATGTCGGTCAGTGGGTCGTCTTAGGGGCAGAGTGGTTCTATTTTAGTTGATTTATGATAATGAAGAAGGTAGTCTACTTACATGGTAATGACACATATGGATCCAGCCACTAAATGAGTATGCCAGGCCGTTGTGTATGTAACTCTTGTTGTGACAACTTTTCCACAGTTGAAGCAATTAATTGTTGTTGGCTCAGTTCCGACTGCGGGCGGGAGAACGATCCCCACGGGCATAGGAGGCTGCGGCGGCACCATGTCACCCGCTTGAGGCTGAGTGTTCGTCACTGTGATAGTGGGGTGCGGGTACACCCCCGGCGCTGTAAATTGCTTAGGCTGCGGGTATGGGCCTGCTGCGGCCATAAACGGTTCGCCTCCAGGTGCCACGAAACCATATTGTGGTTTACCCACTACAGCTGAATAAGGAGGCGGAAGATCTTCGGGTGCTGTAGCCACTGCACCTGGTCCTGGGATATTCGCCATTGTTTCCTTGTTAATTTTTCCAGGTGGAAGATATTTATGTGCCAGACGTAGGGGTCAAATTAACCAATTAGTTAAAGCCACTCAAGTATTCGTAAACTAAAATTTGTTAAAATTACTATTACTCTACGAAATAGTTAAAACTTATCATGACGTCATATGTCAATGTCATCCTGTCAGGTGCTTGTCGTGCTTCAAAAACAAAGCAAACCCCGCACAGAGAATGTAATGCGAACCACAGACTACTTAGAGATACTACATAAATGCACCTCGATGAAGTTAGCCGCACGATTTCATTATTATGAACTTTTGTTAGTGCTAATCGTTAGAGAATCGTTAGAGAGAGTAAGAGAGAAAAGAAAAATCGTTAGAGTAATTAGTTTTTATGTAAAAACAATTTTAATTTTTCGTGTGAAGTTGGCCCCCCTTCCCGCAAAAATGGACTTAGACGTAATTTTATTTTTTAAATCGTTTGCGAATCGTTAGAGAGAGATTGAAAGTTACACAAAATTGTTAGAGAGTTAATATTTTATTTGATATTAAATAATTTCTAAGAGCGTGACGTTAGCCCACCTCTGTGAATTTTGCCCCCAATATAATTATTCTCAACTTTTGTTAATGCTAATCGTTAGAGAATCGTTAGAGAGAGTTAGAGAGAAAATAAAAATCGTTAGAGAGTAAATGGTTTTATTTATCAACGATTTTAATTACTTTTGTGAGTTTGGCCCCATTCCCGCAAAAATGGACGTAGACTTTTTTTTTTATAGGTTGAGAATCGTTAGAGAGAGATAGAGAGTTAAAAAAAATCATAAGAGAGTTAATGTTTTAATTGATATTAAATTATTTCTGAGAACGCGTTTTACCCTAGGACCTGAGCAGGTTAAAATTTAGAAACGTGCCGCCTCGATAGGGGACAGGGGAGGGAGGAGAGGGGGGAAGGGTTAGTAGATCCCCCCACTCCCCCCTGCCGGAGATACAAAGTTTTTTTTAAATATGACAAATCTCTTATATGCTGGGGCCACACCAACGGATTATCGCGATAGACGTTAACCGTTGGTATACTACACCACGACCTAATCATCTCGAGAATTTGTCAACGACATTTACATTGGCGTTTGACGTTGGGTGATTGATAACTCTGGTGGCGGCATTTTAGGCAGATCAAAGAGACTTACCGCGAGATTTATTGCATTGAATGAAGTGGCCACACTTACGTTTCTCATTGTGCACCGTGAGTGCGAGTAGTACCGTGAGTAGTAGGTACTACTGATACATGACATGATGCAGAGGGACGTCATAGTTATGAGTGGTAAATTGATCAACGATCATTTAACAGTGATACCTGATAAGAATACGAAATATTGTTGGTAGTTTCAATTTGATTCGGCACTTATAGTGCATCATTTATGCTCAAAACACACAAAAGGTGGGTGCTTGTCGGGCGCTGGTCGGGTCGTTTTTAACCCACCGACGGAAAAAGAGGGGTGTTAGAAGTTAAACGTGTGTATCTGTGTGACTGTATGTTACATCGTAGCTGCCAAACGGCTGAACCGATTCTGATATTTTTGATTTTGTTTGAAAAGTGACTTGAAAGAGTGTTCTTAGTTTTGATTCAAGAAAATCGGTTCAGCCGTTTGAAGATTATCAGCTCTTTTCAAGTTGATGAATGGATGTGAGCATCTTCCACAGGTCACATCGATTCGAAAGGACATGTCCAAAAATGGTTTTTTATTATTAAATAATTCTAACCAGGATAAGTTAAATATATTTGGATAGACATCCCAAAAAGTAGTAGCTCTTTTAGCACCCACTTTATAGTTATACATTATACATGAAGCTAACAATAAAATATATATGTATGTTCCATGTTCCCTACATTTATGTTCGCATAGCTCGTCAAAATGTAGGGAACGGCTGAATTTTTTTTCGCGATTTCTGGTTTGGTCCCATAGTAAAAGTTGTTCATAATGATGAGTACAATGACCTCGTCAGGGCCTGGCGCCACTGTCGCAGATTTTATGACACCGCCCACAAAAAAGGTCGGTTGTCGTTTTTATAGCACCTACTTACCTCTTTAATATTTTTTTATAAGAAAAGCTATGTAGCGAAACTGCCCAAACTTAATAACTAATAATTAGGTTTGCATGATATACAATTTGAGATCAGCGAGCGGGCGGTGTGGCCAAGCATTCTATTTTTGTTGCACTAGTGCCCTAATCGTCAACGGCAACGTTGTGGTCAACGCTAACGTCATTCGAATCGTCAACCTCAGTCGCAATGTCATTCGAATCTTCTTATTATCCATAATAATCATGAAAAATTCATAACGGCCAATTCATTTTACTCGAAACGCGGAAAACGCAGCTCAGTGCGTTACACACTGATCACGTCACACGGCGTCTATGGAATCTATACCTTCACACAACGCTCTGTAGTGTTGAGTTCAGGTATACAATAAAAATATCTAAGTATCTAACCCATGTTAGGGGTTTGAAAATATACCCGCCCGCAACATTTTTCTGGGGGATACTTTCATGTAGGACACCGCGTTTTGCTTTACTGTAATGTATACCCGTTTCACTAAGAATAGAATAGAATATATTTATTTGCATTTAAACATGGTACAATAGTGGTCTTAATATTATGGTTATGATCTACATGTCTCGCCATGGACTGGCATACAAATATTTTAAAGAAACCAAGTAACTTGGTTTCTTTATTATAAGGAACTTGGTCCAAGTTCCTTAGAATTATGCAACTAGCATCATTGCACACTCATTACACTTACTAGTAACAAAATTTACAATGTTTTAAAATCTAGGCAGTATTTATTTAAATAACTATCAGTAAATCAGTAACAATATTTATCATTTACTTTTTTATCAAAGTATTCCTTTACACTATAAAAAGTACTACTTACGAGCCATTTAAATAATTTAGACTTAAAATATTTCAGAGGGAGTTCCCTAATATCTTTTGGTATATTGTTAAAAATTTTTACTGCTGTGATAAAACAATTTTTATGGCATAATGTACTTTGATGTGTTGGCATTCTTAATCTTGTTGGGTCTCTACGGGTATATTTTGAATTTATGTCACATGCCGTAAAAAATTATGAGTGTTCTTTTACAAAAACACTAACTTGCATTATATAAAGTCCTGTTAAGGTTAGGAGTTTTAATTTTTTAAATAGAGGTCTTCAGGATATTATTGGACGTATACCGCAGATAGCTCTTAAGCATTTTTTCTGAATCAAAAAGGCTTCATTTATGTTCGTAGAGTTACCCCAGAGTAGAAGACCATACCTGAGTAACGAAGAAACATATCCATGGTAAGCAGTCAGAGCAACTGCTTCACTCGCGGTACGTTTTAAACGTTTTAGCAAATCCAAATTGGTTTAGTTTTTTACCCAGGTGATCTATATGTAATTTCCAATTACAATGCTGTTCGAGAATTAGTCCTAGAAATTTGTATTCTTTAACTTCATTAATTTGTTGTCTTTGGTAAGCGACTTTATATGATTTTGGTTTAGAATTATAATTTTGAAAATTTATGTATTTTGTTTTACTTAAATTCGCACAGAGATTATTTTTATCGAGCCATTTTAAAACTTGTTTTACTGTTTCGTTTATATGTTTTTCATGATCTATTTCTGATTTATTATTGTCTGAAACTATAACAGAAATGTCGTCAGCAAAAAGTATACATTGATGATGGAGAGCTGTAGGTAAATCGTTGATGTAAATTAGAAAAAGTAAAGGACCAAGAATACTTCTTTGCGGTACCCCTGATTTCGTTGGACTAAATTTAGAACAGATAGAAGTGGATTCACTATTTTTATCAAATGAGTTTATTTCTACTTTTTGTTCTCGATTCGATAAATAGCTATTGATCCAATCAAAAACTATTCCCCTGATGCCGTAGCTATTGCATTTTTGTAAAAGTAGTTCATGGTTGACAAAGTCAAATGCTTTGCTCGTGTCAAAGAAAATTACTGATACTGGTATGCGTTTATCTAATTTTTCAATCACACTTTTTATTAATGTAAAAGCTGCTAGAGTTGTGGATTTCCCTCTTTGGAAACCGTTTTGTTGCTCTTTAATTATTTGAAATTTTTCTAAATAATTCATGAGACGACGATGCATGACTTTTTCAAAAATTTTAGAAAAGTTTGATATTAAAGTTATTGGGCGGTAATTGGATAAGTCATTTTTAGTACCATTTTTAAAAATTGGTTTCACAATACATTGCTTAAGTCTTTCTTGAAAAATACCTTGCCAGAATGAGAGGTTAACTAAGTGTTCAATGATTGGGGATATAATGGTAGCACAAGATTTGAGAACGTGAGTTGCTATACCGTCAAATCCAACCGATTTGGTGTTGTTAAGAGACATGATGGTATTTCTTATTTCATCTTCTCCACATGGGTTTAAAAACATAGTTTGGGTTACACTTTGTAGATCGATCGTGTGTTTGTTTTCTGCAGTATAATTCTTAGTATGAAATCGTTTCGCGATATTAATAAAAAAGTCATTAAAAGTTTCGGCAATTTCTATTGGCTTAGTTATAATATTATTGTCGTGTTTAATTGAATCAATATTGGATTTTATGTTCATGGTTTTATCTTTTATTATATGCCATGCTGCTTTACCTTTATTTTTTGTCGATGACATTATTCTAGAGTTTATGAGATGTTTAGATCGACCTATACATTTTTTGAAAATATTACTGTATTTTAAATAGTGTAATTTATCGTCTCCAGATTTGGTAACGTATTGGCGATACCTGAGTTTTCTTTTTTGTTTACTTGATTTTCTGATTCCTTTTGTGATCCATCTTGGTGACTTGCAGTTTGAATTCATTCTTATTTTGTTAATCGGAAAACAGAGGTAAAATAAACAAAACGTATCATGAAATGTGTTAAAAACTGAATTTAAGTTTTCGTGATCAAATACTTCAGACCAACTTAGTGCAGATAAACAACTTAAGAATTTCTCTAAATTGTCTTTACTATAATCTCTCTTGTAAACATACCAACTTTTTATTCTTGCTGGTTTTTTATTAATAGGAAAATTTAAAGTTTGTCCTGTGTTGTGGTCGGAGGTGAACATTTCCAATAGCGTCTTTAATATGGCTTATAAAGTGATCAATGCAGGTTTTTTGTCTCGTTGGTTGATCTATATGTAGATAGAGACCAAAATTGATGAGAGTGTCTTTTAAACGTGAGCTTATTTTGTTGTTTTTGATTGTATCTATGTTAAGATCACCTGTTAGAATATTTTTTTTGTTAGGTTTATTACAAATCTTATGAAGCAATAATTCAAGTTTGTCGAAAAAAGAGTTTATGTTACTATTAGGAGTTCTATATAGGCAAATAATTGTACAATTGAGAGAAGGTAATTCAACTCCGCAACATTCAAACACTTTATCCGTTGACATGTAGTTACATATAGCTAAATCTTTATAATCTATAGAATTTCGAACAAGAATACAAACTCCCCCTCTTTTTTCTTTTGCTCTAGAGTATGCAGTAATTAGCTTAAAGTCTTTTAAACTTACGTTATTTTCACTGTCTCTCCACTTTTAATTAGGTACGCTAACGAATACAGGGACAGACGAGAGAAATTAAACGACCCTTTGGTCGTTTAATTTTATATGTTAGGATTGAGATAAATTATACAAGAAGAAAACGTTATGGACATTCATTTTAATATTCTGTCCTAAGTCATGCTTTCTTTTAATTAATTGTCCGTTCTGTGCTAGACGGCCGCTCAGCTTGAATCCTAGACTTTCTTTCCTATTCCCCTGTATTTACGTCTGCTCAGGGCTGTGCTTTGAACTTTAATTTTCCTTGGTACACGCCTTGTTATTATTTGATGTACACACAATGTAAACAAAAAAATGTTGCGTCAGCCAGCAGGTGAAAAGGAAATAGTAACGTGACAAAAGAATACCGAACGATTGCTTCGTTGCGGTCGGGTATATTTTAAAATATCTACGCGCGAAATCCTAAATCCGAAAGTATACCCAATGGTGCCGATTCTCTTGTCACAAAATTCTCTAAACTAAACTAAAATCACTCAAATTTAGTTTAGTCCTGTCAAACGAGCAAACTTATTCTGAAATAGACTCTATCTGACACAACTTAACTATAATTTAGTTTGACAGCACTAAGATAGCACTGCACTGAGTTATGTGAGCAATGATATTATATATAATATAATATCATTGTATGTGAGATATTAGTTTAGTGAAAATGCTATTTAGAATTTGACGATTTAACCTAAAATTTTGTCCTATATCTAAAATCCTCTGAATAAATCTGACTATTTTTAATCGCGATTAAAAATGTCAATCAATTTGCCTAGCCTTTTTCCAACTTTGTTGGGTTCGGCTTCCAGTCTAACCGGATGCAGCTGAATAGGTACCAGTATTTACTATGGTGTGTCCTATCGCAAAAATAATGAAAATTTCGACCCCCTTTAGGAGACCCGTAAACCCTAACCTAACCTAACCTAAACCGTAAATGTAGGTAATTTTTTTTTTTGCGTATTTTCCATGTGAAAAATTCCATAAAAAATCACGTCAAAGGTGCTGTAGGTATCAGCGCGCCTCCGGCTCTAAAAAAAATTCACGGGGTAGGGAAAACAAGTACCAAGTGGAGGCGCGATTGTCAAATTCGATTTTAGTTGGGTCAATTTTTTTTTTAAATTTAGAGATTTTTTTTGTCAGAATAGCCTTAAGATTCTCATAGCCAAAAGTAAGGAATTTTAGTGATAGTATAATTCAATGATATTAAATTAACAGATATGTTATAAGCGCGCAATCGTGAAGACTCGATAACATTCCAATTGTAACGTTTTTACTTGTAATGAAATGTAAAAATGAATGAAACGTGGGTATTTGTGCCGCTGCTGCGCGGAACACTTTTTTCGGTTGTTTTGTGAGTGTATAACATATCTGTTAATATAATATCATTAGTATAATTAGTTTAGTTCGGTGTACAACAGAATCGGCACCAATGTCAACTCGGCCAGTGACGTCACAAATGTTAGGTAGGTAAAGGTATGCTTAGGGAATGAATTTTCGATTTCTGGATTTGAAAACATACCCGACGCGACGGCAACACGGTCTCTGACATCATGAGCGTTGTGTGGAGGTATATAGATTCCATACACGACACGGCGTTCTCTGATTGATCGCTATGTGTAGGCGGCCTAGGCGTTGTGTACCTACTGTAGAGCTTTTCACCTGGATGGCTTTCTCATACGTAGGATAGGAGGTGAATACTGTACAGACCTACATATTGACAATGAGAAAGCTTCTGCCAAGTTGAAGTCTTAGATTATTTTATAATCTAAGGTTGCAGTGTTGATTACTTTCACAAATTCGATTTAACAAAACTTCTAAAGGAGTAACAGCTGATCCATTGCGCCAACTTCTTATTTTTGTCCAATGTCCGCAATCCTAGATTTTTAGGCATTTCTGCAAGAGAGAGAGACTACCTTCTATGGCCAGAATCTTGAATGAGTCATGGCACCGTTAGCAGCTGCTTGTAAACCGTCGCGTAACTAATCCGGAAGGCCCGCAGGGTCCGCGTCGCGACCGCGCTCTGTCATCTACTTACAAGCAGATACTACTTATTGTAGAAAGTAACTACGGTCAGCATCACAAGTTAGAAAAACATTTTTTTGCATTTTTTATTGACAAAACAAGATATAACATAATTAATTATCGTACGATTCTATACTATTAAATTGAGGAATGTTTGTTTATGTATATATTTGCGTAATGCGGGGCCTTATGCTCTAACTTTTAAATAAACCGCGCAGTAGACACTGGTAAAATGCACTGATAACATGACGATGGCACACTACACTACATATTCCTGAAGTTTCATGTAGGTGTGTTTGTGTAGTGTGTATGACATAATAAAAACTTTTTACAAAAAAAAACAACCGACTTCAAAAAAAACACAAAAAAAGTGAAAAATAACTTTAATTTCGGAAGTCGGTGTCTTTGTTTTCTAATTGTCGTTTTTTGCCACCGACTTCCGAAATTAAAGTTATTTTTCACTTTTTTTGTGTTTTTTTTGAAGTCGGTTGTTTTTTTTTGTAAAAAGTTTTTATTATTGTTCACTTTTTAGTGGTGGTACCTACCCCACACAAGTTACTACCTGCTATGTAAATAACAGTGAAGGAGTCTAATAATTATATTATCGTCTACATAGACTGTGGGAAAAATACGTAATATTGAAGCTAGCTCAAAAACTACGCAAGCAAACTTAATAAAATTTATATGGGACCATCTCGGGAGTATACCCTTTCGAACTAAAAAAGAATTTTTAAAATCGGTTCACAAACGGCGGAGTAATCGGTGAACATACATAAAAAAAAAAAAAAAAAAAAAACAATCATCCGAACGTAGTACCTCCTCCTTTTTTGAAGTCGGTAAAAACAGCCGCGGATGATCCGACTTTAATTTCACACACACACAACACTTTAATTTCATGTGATGAAAATATTGTTATTAAGTAAGTATTTTGTATTATCTATTCTCTGTTCCAACACTTGATAAAATAAAATAAAAGTAAAACCGTCTTACCAAGGGGTAGTATCGTGTTACCCAGTGGGTTGTAGAGGTCATATAGGCTGTCGCTGTATGTAGAATACTGGTATTCAGCGGTTTGACTGGAAGCCGACCCCAATTATCAGGAAAAAACCTTGACAGATTATGTGTTGAAACTTTGAAAAAGCTCTGTAAATCAAACGAATATTACTAGCAACTTCACATGCAAAGTAACCTCATTAGGTTACATAGCCTACTTGCAAAAACAGTGCCCAAAAATGTGTATTGGATAACATAGATCCTCGGATATGTACCGCCGGTGGTGGTGGGTGTTGGGTAACAGTTCTCAGGCCGTCACGGCGGCACAGTGGCGGCGGAGGCGCGACCAGTGAAGTGAACGTACCTGCGACCCGCGCGCGCATACAACGCTGTCGAATCTGTTGACGAAATTTTAACAATTTAAAATTAGCCTACTATTTCGTATAAACAAAGTTTGTAAAGCAATCGACCCTGTTAAAGCAGTTATTTAGAACTCCAGTTGTAACAAGTGCTGTGTCTGAGTGCGTCAGTTTGAGCAAAATTGCCGCATATAAGCATATTTGGGTAAATACCTACTATTGAGTAATCATTTTGATTCATTGATGTTAAACATTACGGATTGTTACTTTGCCGACACACACAAGTCATATAAAATAACATAAGTATATTAAAGTAGGTAGTATAGGTAACTGCCGTAAACATTATGTAGTTTGATACCGAATGTATAAGTATTACGTACCTTCTTGTAGGTAGGTACTTAACCCACTGGGTACCACTGGGTGTATACTAATCATATTATTATTAATTTAAACAGGTGCCCGTGACTCTGCCCGCGTGAAAAGTACTTAGTCTGTTTTTTAAACTAATTTTACATTTCAAGTGATGGTTGGTTGTTTTTTTCAATTTAGATTTTGATATTTGCATCTGTCGAATTAGTCAACGAGATTAAAAAACGGACTGTAGGATGTGGCGTTTTACTCTAGTTACCTAGCACTAATATATATTATGTAGGTACCTTCAAGCCAGCAGGGCGTGGGCAGAGCTCCTTCTTTTAGCCTATATAACCTTATAGAATCTGTTCAGAGAGTACCAAATGGACAGACAGACACTAATTTACCTATAATCAGAGAATAGGTAGAGTTATGTGTCCATGATGTGAACCTTATTATCATTAGACGGCAAAAAAATTAAGTAAAAATCGAAATTTAAATGCTAAACCTATAATTATACTGAAAAATAAAGATAGGAAATCTAAAATTGCTCAAATTCAAAATATTTGAATTCCCTTAGATAGACCTACATGCGCATATAAGAAACGTCACATATGGAGGAGAGCCGGCAAGAAATTCCACGGTTACACTTTTTAAAAATAATTGGTTAACAATGCAATGTTTTCAAATTACAGTGTTAAAAGGTACAAATGGGGGAGAGTGTAGGCCTAGAGTGTAGGAACTTAACATTATAAGAGAAATGGCCAAAAAAAATCTTTCGAATGTCTCGTGTTATAAGAAAAAATCCAGTTTTAAACATCATTTGATATTGATACTCAATTAATTACCCTAGGTTGAATGTCATTTCAAACGAAAAGTTCTATTTGTCTATAGATGTGACAGTTAGTTAGTTATGGTTAGATTGTAGGATTAGATAGTTTGAACGATATAGTGCATTAAATCAAATAACAGTGGGCAACATTACGGCATACGAAATATTTGATGAAACGCACTCTAACGAGGTCGAGGTCGTATCAATAACACGTCCGCCATAACGCAGTGTTGATAACAAAATGTCAGATATTATCTTATTGTTTTTTTTTATAATGTTTTGTTAATCAAATCAACTTTTTTTTATCTGTGGCGCACGGCTTATCCAATCCTTACATAATAAAACAAAGTCCTCCGCCGCGTCTGTTTGTCGTCCTGTTTGCGATAAACTCAAAAACTACTGCATACTGCACCGATTTTCATGCTGTTTTCACCAATGGATAGAGTGGTTCTCGAGGAAGGTTTATTTATATAATAATAACCGACATACACGCGGGTGAAGCCACGGGCATCAGCTAGTTACGAAATAAAATAAGTAGCAGAACAAGTAGAGAAGCATCTCCCATTGATCAGCCATAACAATATAAAATGCAAGCAAACCAACTTGTTTCATTTGGTCAGATTTCGCATAAATGGTAAGAAATTCTGTTGCAGTGATGTGATAGGTAATTTTTAGTTTATACACGTTTGTAAGCCAAATGACGAGCCCGCTTAGTCCATCTGTCAGACTCAGTTTTGTTGTCCTTTAACTATTGTTACCTTAGCCGAACACTACCTCTTAAGATACAGGAAATTCCTAGTTTAAGAGGTAGAGGAACCTTTCTTGGACGGATTGCATCATGAACTCTGAATGTACCTAATAATATAAACCTACAACTTAAAATCTCTGTACCAATCTGTATTTTTGGCTAAAAAAAAAAAAAAAAAAAAAAAAAAAAAAAAAAAAAAAAAAAAAAAAAAAAAAAATTAGTAGATAATGTGAATCTTAACTATTTATTAATAATAGGTAAGTCATTAATAGTAATTGTTTGAGCACCATCTGGTGAATACGTCATAGCATCAACATAACATAACGCCTGTAATCCCCGAAGGGTTAGGTTAGGTTAGGTTAGAGGTGTAGTTGTATACCTAGTACCTACACCCAGGAATTCGGCATCTACTACACACGTATTCTGTTTGCGTCGCGCGATTACGTTGTGTCTCACACAATTTGCGAGTGCATCACGCGCTTACTAGGTATATCTGAAGCGTAGCGTGATTACTTATTTATTAACCAGGAACTATGTGATCATGTCAGATAGTGTGGGAGGTGCCATGATACGATCACACCAGTGTTACGCATGCTTGTCTCAGGAAAGCTTAGCGTCGACTGTGGAACGAACTAGCTGCTGACACGCACGTAGCCGCAGGCGCATTCGATTTATGATCATGATAGGTGCTAGGAGACCTTATTAACTTTACCTGGTTTTATGTTAGCTAAAGCTAACAAGTTAAGCTTACATAAAAATGATAGCTTTAGCGTAACAATAGTTATTTGTTATGCAAGGCTGCAAAGTTGTTTTTTGGCGCGAGTACTTGTATTGAAACCTGAGCAAGCGAAGGAAATCGCTATATCGTATGACGTTATCGCGATCACGCTGATGTGATGCGAAAAACTTTTTGAATGGTACTAATGATATTTTTAATAATTATAATATCATTGAATGGTACGATATAGAATCGAATTCCAGTGTTAATTTATTTAGGAATCGAATCACGACCCCAATGAGAGACAGCATCAAGCCTCGTCTTAGCTACATAGTACGTTATCTCGGTCGGTATTCACTCGTCCCAGCCCTCACTAGCAATACCGTCTACTTCCTATATTTAGGGATGTTATTCTCTGGTGATGTAAATGCAGGCTTCTGAAATAACTTTATATACTCTCAAACATTGTGTAACTGTGTTCCGGGTTCTGATCTTATTTATATGCATTACTGCCTTGTTGTGTTACGAGTTTATTAAGTGCTTGTTGTACATTAGTAGGTATAGGTAGTACACCCACATTTCGCCAGTTTTGTTTGTTTTATGATTACTTATCATTAGTAACAGTTCTAATAGTACCATTTTATAGAGCGGTATATTTGTTAATATAACGATAAACGAACTGTTAAGCAATAAATCTCAACTCGTGGACCGCTATTAAACTCTTGAAAACACACTTCACATCCAGCCCAAACAGTTGCTATTCAAGACAAAACAGCAAACAAGTACCTTACTTAAAATAAATTATGAAATACCGCCCTGAAAAGGATATATAAAAAAACCTAAACGTTAGCACTCCATGTCGTTGATGTCTTTTCTATGGCGAATATTTTTTGTCATATTGTATTTTTTTCTGACAGCAGTTGCATTGTCGTTGTGCTAGTTGTAATTGCTTGCTGTTGGATCTTTGGAAAATTTTGGGATTCGGCATTATCAATGTCTTACCTACCTAATTAATCTTATCCAATAAAACGTACATTTCGAAGTCATAAAATTAGTAATATCTTTGTTTGTTGTCAATCTTTCACCTTTCTAAGGTTTGTCAATCTTTCACCTTTCTAAGGTCACCATAAAGGCGTGCATAGTTCAAACGTAGGCAGTTATGAGTGAAAGTGTAAGTTGAATAATATCGAGAGCGTCGCGCTCGGCTCGGCGCATGCAACAAACGAGCCTCGAGTCGCGAATCAGTACCGGCACGCAGCCAAGGCGCGCGGTGGAGGCGTCGCCGTCGGCGCAGGCGCAAGTAGTGGAGCATGCAGCTCGAATTAGAGATGACAAACCGACTACACCGAAACTGGACTTCTTAGATTTCTTGTAGGATGCTTCACTCCTTAACTTTCTTTCTCGAAGTGCCTGGTGTAGAAGGAGGATGTAGGGTTATTTTATCAGCTATCGCCCTCACTCACACGATCTGACCATTATAATGCAAATTGTATCGTAAAGTGATTTCGGCTTCTAAGATTGTTTTGGTGTTTCTTATCAGAGTAGTCGGCTAGGTAGGAAACGTCAACCTCATTTGGGTTAAATAAAAAAATGACGTGTACAAGTGTTATTATTAATTTGTTTACAAAATAAGTATCATTTATCTTTATCATTCATCCTTCTGCTCATATGTTCAAAGTATCACATATTTATACAGGCAACCCTTAGTAGCTTTACCAAGCCTAGCTAGATAGAGCTTATTAAATTGGGTCATAGACGCCCTAGCTGTGCTTAATCGCATCATCAGTCAGCGGTGGCAACATTATTGACATTGTCATTGTCGTTTCTTTCGTTCACATCTTTCTCGACAATAATTGAACTACTTAGATAATCAACTAATCAGTCGGTAATTTGCCAAAAGTTACCTCAGCACATCTATTGAAGCGGCAAATCATTATCATTTCACACTTCACTTCTTGAACTTGCGTAATAACTTTGATAACATTAAGGTTGATGTGCTAGGGTAGCCCGCGAAATTCAAATTTTCTTTGAATTTCGCGGGCCACCCTAGCGCATCCCCCTTAATAGTCTCAAGAATAACCATTGGGTTAAAGTTTAGAAACGTGCCGCCTCGATAGGGGGTAGGGGTAGGTGGGGGAGGGTAAGTTTAAACCTCAAACGAAGGTTTCAACCCCAAATGGCTCGAAAATATAATTACGGATCATATTGATGTAATTGCCGTCTTCAGGCATTCTAAGCCTCGGCGAAGCACGGCGGCACATCAAAACTAATCCGGTAACCTAGACATGCATCTACACAACATATTAGCAACGCGGACTAATTTTGCGAGACCTCCCGAACCATACGAATGGAAACAGTAGCTTGAGCCCAAACAGTCGCATACTAGATAAATTAAATACCTAATACCTAATTAATTACTACCTAGTTATAATTACGTAGTGTGCCTATCAATTATCAAACTTATCTTAGTAGTTTTTTTAATATATCGTAAACTTGGCTAAAGCTGCTACTGAACTACTGTGTAGTGAAGGGCCACATCGTGAGGGAATCGTCGTCAGGGCATCGTTTATTGTAGCGGTGGTAGTCAATGAGGGCTGATGTTATTGGTAATTCTTATAATATTACTTATATGAATAATATTTGAGCCTTGGTATCCGTTAGACATTGTTAGATGGTGTAACTGGAAATCTACAGAAACAGCGGATTTGTGTACTTAGTCTAGAAGACTCTAAACCCAAAATAGTAGCTATAGAAACGTGATAAAAGACAAACAATGCCTCGATAGGCAGCGGACGCAGTGACTGTCAGTATCAAGTGTTGGTGAATCGGAAGGGCAGTGACGATGCGCGTGCGGTGGTGGCGCGCCGTGGTTCTGTGCGCGTGCGCGCTCGTGGTGCGCAGCAACGCCCTACCACCCGCCACTCTGGGAGACGTCGTCGCCAACGCCGCCACCAGCCTCAACTCCATGAAGGTAAAGGGTTATAACGCTTTTGTAGTATTTGGCTAAATACGAAGTATTATGCATCTTTGCCCAATTTGGATTTTATTCCTAAGTCACTCATTTATTACACTATTACTATTTATCTAAATGATGCGTTTTGCTTTTAAAAGGAAACAGGAGCTGGACATCAAGTTTTACATAATATATATGTAAAGATGTAAATGTGACGAATGGTCGCATTGGCCACCTATTTACAGCCTTAAATCCTTGGAAGGATCTTAATCCAAGGTTTTAAGGATCTTCTAGCAAAATGATTTGATAGTTGATTTAGTAATAATTTACTTTTTTCTCTAACTTTAACTAACTATAAAACAAAATCCTCAAACAATTTGCAATGCATACTAGAATTGAATTTGTGCCAAGCAATTGTTACCTTATTTCAACCGTGTGATGTAATTGATCAAAAAGTTTTGAAACAACTAGCATGTGTTACTAGCATTTCACTCAAAAACAATTGCATAAAGTAGGTTAGAGATTAGTCCATGAAATATCAATATTATTAATTATTAAGGGATTAGGATAAGGCCAGTAAGCCAGCAAGGGTGGTAACGAGGCTGACTTACTGGTTTTGGTTCTCGTGGGCCCAGACAACAGTCATTCCGTGTTAAATTCCGCGATGATGTTGAAAGCCAACGTTGACGGTCAAAATATTATGTAGATAGAAAAAGGCTGGCCTGTATACCAGCAGATGGCAAAGGTCAATAAGTATTTTTATTTCACCATTCAAATTTTATGTCCACTAGCTTCCGCCAGCGGCTTCGCCCGCGTGGTATGTCGATAAAAAGTAGCCTATGTCCTTTCTCAGGCTCTAGACTATCTGTGTGCCAAATTTCAGTTAAATCAGGTTCAATTGTTTAGGCGTGAAAGCGCGACAAACAGATAGACAGTTACTTTCGAATTTATAATATTAAGTATGGATTGACGGAAGTAAGGATTAAGGTACCTACGACGCTATTGCAGCCGTAAAAGAGGTTCAGTAATTGCTTTCTCATTCGAAAGGAACACTCAAAATTAAATCTAATAGTCTCAGTTCCCATAAGAAACCGGCCGTGCCATAGTGTTGGTTTTTGAATAGCCCTTTAAATTGCAACAGTTAACCCAGATTAAGGCACACAATATAAGTCGACAGTCGATGAAACTTGTGTTACGACACACGTCCCATCTTATTAATCTCCCACAAAGGTCTTGCGTTACTTACGTGTTCGACATTGCTCTGCAATAGAAAAGTAGCGTTTTTCAAACTGTGCACGTGAAGTTACAACAGTGCGTTGCGCTATCATCCAGGGAATGTCCTAAACAGTCAAATCAGAAGTGAAGCAACGAGGAGTGTGCCGCATTCATACGGTGCACATTATGCGCTTCACATGTGACGTAACTCGGGTATCATCGCCTTTTGTATGATAACTGTTTGTTTGAAAATTGAACTTGTAGGAATTGCTTAATGTAGTAAACCGACTTAAGATGCAGTTAACTAATTTTTAGTTAACTAATTTACTGCCGACAAACTGTTATGCAGTTTGGCAGACTTTATGTATGTTATTGTGAATACAGATTTTGGAATAAATAAATAAATAAATAAATTGCGTAACTTATTTTCGTTACCGATTAAGACTAATCTGTTTCATTTTGACAGTTCAACAACATTCATTGTGTTATTTACGCTGTAGAGCAGAATTTTTTTCGAGCTTTCAACCAATTATTTAAGCTTTGTCAGGCAATTTCAGAATAGATTAACCGCAATATACCTAGCACATTTGTATTCTTGAGTTTTCTGTAATATCTGTAATACTAATGTGCATTCCACGCAGGTGATTGCAGTATATTTTAGGTTAATCTCTGTGCTGCTCATGCTAACTCAGTTGACGTTTTATTTCATATAATGTAGTGTAATGACTTCCTATCGATTACGTCGAATTTAGTCCAGCTATTACTGTAACAGATTGCTATAGATTTACAAAAACGCATAATAGCGGCCTGTCACTAAACTTAATGTTGCCTTTCTCAACAAGCAATTGGGTAAAGAGTTATAGCGCTCAATAGCTTTAGGACCTTACATCCAATCATGTAAGTAAAGTAAAACTTTTCTTTTTACCGACTTCAAAAAAGGAGGAGGTACTACGTTCGGATGATTGTTTTTTTTTTTTTTATGTTTGTTCACCGATTACTCCGCTGTTTGTGAACCGATTTTAAAAATTATTTTTTAGTTCGAAAGGGTATACTCCCGAGACGGTCCCATATAAATTTTATTAAGTTTGCTTTTGTAGTTTTTGAGCTAGCTTCAATATTACGTATGTTTCCCACAGTCTATGTAGACGATATAATTATTAGACTCCTTCACTGTTATTTACATAGCAGGTAGTAACTTGTGTGGGGTAGGTACCACCACTAAAAAGTGAAAAATAAAAACTTTTTACAAAAAAAACAACCGAATTCAAAAAAAACACTAAATAAAAAGTGAAAAATAACTTTAATTTCGGAAGTCGGTGGCAAAAAACGAAAATTAACAAGCAAAGACACCGACTTCCGAAATCAAAGTTATTTTTCACTTTTTATTTAGTGTTTTTTTTTGAAGTCGGTTGTTTTTACACTTTTCCTTTATTACGTCAATGACCGGTGCTTAAAAGACAATTGCTTCAACGTTGGTCTAGTGGTCTGGTCGCTAGCGCGATGAGGTTCTGGGTTTGATTCCCAGTTCGGGCAAAGTGATACCGGGGATGGGTTTTAGTTAGTAAGAGTCTGACACGCCCTCCCGCTCTGGCCAGAGCGGGAGAAGTTATTTGATAATATCCCACCCAGAAAAAGAAAAGGTCGGGCAAAGTTTTATTGTGGTTTTCTACCAGGAATTTCTCAGTAGCAGCACTAAATCTGAATTTGTGACCGGTTGATGGCAATAGACTCACCTCTATTATTATGGGCGAAATGTGGGTAAATTTCTCTGCCTGACCCGTCGGGGAATAATAGGCGTGATGTTATGTTAAAAGCCAATATAGTGGCCTCTTGCTACACCTGCGTTGGTGACTCACACAGCGTCCATTCCAATTATATGATACAGCGTGTAACAAAAACCCGGTCCTATCCGAAACGGGCACATACGTACTGCAATAACGATACCAGAAAATAATTAAAAAAAAAAAAAATATTGATAATAAAAAAGTTATTGTATTACCCCAATCCTTACTAATATTATAAATATGAA
Source organism: Lithophane socia (assembly GCA_947522985.1). NCBI lineage: Eukaryota > Metazoa > Arthropoda > Insecta > Lepidoptera > Noctuidae > Lithophane > Lithophane socia. Next base: position 9,133,149 of record OX383270.1, on the reverse strand, counting down.
AGTAACTCTGTCTGTCTGTCAGTCTGTCTGTCTGTCTGTCGCAATTTCACGCCAAAACTACTGAACCGATTTAAATGAAATTTGGTACACAGATAGTCTAGAGCCTGAGAAAGGACATAGGCTACTTTTTATCGACATACCACGCGGGCGAAGCCGAGGGCGGTAGCTAGTTTCATTATAAATTAGCAAATTTTCTACAGACGTCATAAGTTATGACTTGTGTACACCCACTCAACTATGGCCGCCCGCGCCGCACCGGTAAAATTCGCATTGAAAAAAATGGGGCGTATTTTTTTTTTCTTTTTTGCAAAACAAAACCACATAAGTGTACTTATGTATAGAATCTCAGTACCTAAGATTCTTAACAACACCCTCACGGATCGGACAGGGTTTTTGTTACACGTTGTAGTCTATAATAAAAATATTTTTGCATTAAATTACTCGAAGGTCTTCAATCATTACCAAACAATCGCTCATGTCGTTATGAATCACTTTATGGCTGACATTTTCGCAACACTGCGCCCTGGCCGACATCCACGATGCTTTATTGGATTATTATACGAAAGTCAATGTTCTTTGTCTTACTCAGCTCGCGAACAACCGATTCTGAATTACATAACTCAGGTAACTCAATCTACACTTGTTATGTAAATAATGTTTTTCGGTATTTAATACCTAAAACTATATATATTAACTATATATATTTCATTACCGAACTATTATTATATTACTTAGTATTTAATTTGCCTATTATTAATTCGGATGTGTATTGACGGCATCGTTCAGGGATGATAAATCTAATTATTGAGCTGAATATTTAATTAAAATCGGAACTGAAGTAAAGATTATTATTATCTCTTAGCTATTAAATGCAATGTTGAAATATACAATCAAATCTACATTTAATCATTTTTTTTAGCAGTCTTAATCGGCTTTTTGTCGATGACCATACCACGAAAATATTAAAGCACATTAAAGTAAGATGAGCACGATTACGAGCCTTGCAGATAACATAAAGGTATGCACAAGGTGCCACGTCTTTATTGTGTAATTAACATAAATCAACTGACACAAAAACCTTGTATTAAAGACCCTGTACAACTTGCAGTACATAACTGTCGAAAAAAATGAATGCCTGAATTTATTTATAACCGGGTAAATTATATAAATTGGTTCCCGTCAGAAGGTATATTATTTTTATAGTACAGACGAACAAGCTATTTGGTATACAGGCAGATAACTTGCAACTACTTTAAACAATTTTGTGAGTGTTTTCAGTACTCACCAATTCTTTTACGTCACTCTCCTCAAATAATAACATCTCAATCAAAACGAATTTTGGCAGCGTAGCGGCAAATGAATAAATATTTTGCCTGTATACCAAACAGCTTGTTCGACTGTACATACACCTTGACATTTTCACAATTTACGTACCGTTACCTACTTGATTGTCTGTTGTAGACAGTTATATGAAACGCGCCTTTGTTGCCCAATTTTTTTTTTTTTTTAAAGGTCATCCTTCGATTATGAATATTGCGTCTTCCAGATCTTCTATAAAGCGTCCATTCAATTTTAACATTCGCAAATTGAGCAACAGTGAGCCTCTGTTTATGCTTTATATGTTACAAAACATCAATAGGCAACGTCTCGGGTATCTTTGTCCGAATATGGTCATATATAGGTATATATCTCATGTTGACTCCATTACCTATGAAATACCTACATAGTTTATGTAGTATTTGGAGCGTAATTAGAGGCCGCTGCGGTCCCTGGGCCGCTATGCCAATCCTGTCATCTGTTGTTATAACATGTCTTATGGAAAAATGTTAAATTCAGATAAGTCATTAACACTAACAATGGTGCCGATTCTCTTGTCACAAATTTTCTAAACTAAACTAAAAATCACTAAAATTTAGTTTATTCCTGTCAAACGACGATTTCCCATTCTGAAAATAGACTAAAGTGACACCTTAACTATAATTTAGTTTGACAGCCCTAAGATGGTAGATACTGAGTTTTAATTTAGTGAAAATGCTATTCTGAATTTGACGTTTTAACCAAAATTTTTGTTCTTTATCTAAAATCCTTTAACTAACTTTGACTATTTTCAATCATGATTAAAAATGTGTGGAATAAAATTAGATGTCATGAACTAAAATTCAAACCAACACCTCGAATTCAGTTGCAAAACGGTACTGTATCTTTTTTTTATTTTCTTTTGCTTATATCTCGAAAATGGTGTGTCCTATCGCAAAAATAATGAAAATTTTGACCCCTTTGCAACACTCAAACCCGTAATTCTTAACATGTTAGTATTTTTTTTTTTTGTTTTCTTCCAAAAAAGTGAAAAATTCCATATAATAATACGTCGAGACGGCCACAATGCGCGCCTCTCCGGCTCAAAAAAAATCACGTGGTAGGCAAACAAGTAGGTACCAAGTGGAGTCGCGATTGTCAAATTCGATTTTAGTTGTGTCAAAATAATTTTTAAATTAAGAGATTTTTATTGGCAGAATAGCTCTAAGATTCTCATAGTAAAAAGTAAGGAATTTTAGTGATAGTTTAGTTCGGTGTACAAGAGAATCGGCACCAATGTTTATTAATTTGCAATTTTAAGTGAAGTGTTTAATCAATAGGTACCTAATAGGTACGAACGTAATGTAAATGATTTTGCATACTTTTGTATAGAATCATTTTTTTCTAACTGATTAGACAGCTGTGCTGCTGGGGAGTTTGTTGCCATTTCTACTTCCCAGCTAAAGCACTAGGAAGTGGTGAAGGGTGGGCGTTTTGGGGGACTGTCATACGTAATTTTTGACGTTCGAAAAGTGCTAATTCCTAGTTTGAATAAATGACTTTTGATTTTGAACCGAATTCTACAAAGTAGATACCTTCACTTATGAACCGAACCTGTTAGACCTGAGTTAAACGAGCAAATTAGTGTGTCCCAAATGGTGAACGCTGTTACTTATTATATTTATTATTGTGATAGATTCATGTAACATTATCATGATAGAAATGAAAAGATCTCTAGTTATTATAACAAATCTACTGGTCAATCACGCTTGGCTCTGAAGGGAAAGCAGGAAGATAAGGAAATGAGTTTCCATTTCCTTAACGAAGAATGGGTCCGCGATTACCGTCAAAGACCACCTCCTCTTTCCGTGGTAGTCATCGTGACCAGGGAGAAAGGGAAATGAGAAATTTCTCAAATTTGGACAATTCAGTGGCAGCATAGCATCCTATTTATACTGCTATTTATACTAACAAAGCTCCACTGAACTGCATTAGCAAGGGAGGTTAGTAGAATAATAATGATATCGTGATGATATCATGATAGAATCGAGATATTGACGAATAACAGTCAGTGATTAGTAGTAAGATTAGTTAATAATTTTAAATAACAATTTATGCGTTGACGATTTGAGCATCATTTGATCTTCAGGAGCATGAATATAACGCGGGGTTGAAATTGTATCGCATAATATTTCCTAAAACGAAATGCAATAGATATGATTATTTAATCATATCTATTGCATTTTCTTTAAAGGTTCAACGATTTAAATCGTTGAACCTTTAAAGAAATAATTATAAATCTAAAGGCGCTGCTCCACAGCGGTCCACGACTAACGTACGTCGCAGCTTCACTTTGTAAGAAAATGTGGGCCGGATCTGGACGATCCCGCGACATCTGGGAGTTCTGGAACCCACAGCCTACCTTACGCACTAAACAAATACTGGCAAACAAATGATCCGCGCAGCTAACGTCTCAAACCTCTCCGTGAATACTCTGCAAGGTAGTGGACGGCGCGCGGCGTTTCGCTACACCACCTAACGCACTTTTTTATTAATCTACCAATGAATCCCCGCGTTACTTACGACACTGTTATATTATAATACACATATACCCCACCTTAGCCCATATTTGTCTGTGTTCAGCAGATAATAAAGTTCTTGAAAGTTCGTGTTAATTTGTATCACTTACTCAGTAGCATAGCATAACTGACATCAATGATATTATATTAATATAATAATTTTAATATAATATCATTGACTTGTTGTTGTTATTTATTGCCTATTTATTACGTTGCGTGTCATTATGACACTGGTAGTAGACAGGTGGAGCTTGCGTGCGGTCCGGAGGTGGAGCATGAGGGGTGTCAATGATCACAGCAAGCACTTTTAAACTTTACGAAAATAGCAATGTTTAAACACACGCAGTTGTGTAAAAATTATTCAAATTATAGTTATTATGGAGGTAGAATTCTTGACATTTAGGTACTGCCAATGATATAATATAATATCATTGGGTACTGCAAGTTCTCTGAAAGTAATAGTAAAAAGTTTTTATTTTTCCCTTTTTGGTTGTGGTACCTACCCCACACAAATTCGTACTACTACATTCTATGTAAAAAATAGTTACAGGAAGTAATATTAATATCATCAATATTAGGGGGAAAAATACGTATTATTGAAGCTAACTCTTAAAAACTACCCCAGACAAGTTAATACAAGCTTCCTCTCCCAAATGAAAAAAGATTTTTAAGAACCTCCTTTTTTTAGAACCTCCTCATGTTTTTAAGAAGTCGGTTAAAAATTATACATTTCATCAGGTGACAGGGGCATGGCGTCGCCTGTCGAGTACGGTCAGCGAGTCCGTGGGTCTGAAGCATGCGCTGCGGCGGCTGCAGGCGGTGCCGGCGCGCGCGGCGCGGCTTGTGCACGCACTGGTGGACCGCATGCGCGTCGGCGGCGGCCCGCTCGTATCCACGCAGTTCGGAGCGCTGCGCGGGCGCAAGCTTGTTACCAGGACCAATGCGCAGACGCCCTACTACAGCTTTAAGGGTATTAGGTAGGAAATTATAAATGTTCAACTTCAGAAAAAACAGAGTTGCTTTTGGATTAAAAGTACCTATGTATATTTCAACATTATAGCGGCATCATATGTGATAGTAATTGAGTAATGAATATCTTAAAGGTACGCGCAGCCACCCCGCGGATCGCTTCGGTTCCGGCCGCCGGCGCCCCTAGAGCCATGGTCTGGAGTACGAGATGCGCTGGAGGAGGGCGCCGTGTGCCCACATCGGTTCATGCTCTTCGACACCTATAAGGGAGACGAGGATTGTCTCTTCCTCAACGTGTACACTCCGGCACTGCCTGAACAAATGACTGGGTAAGGCAACATCACAACTAAACATCGCATACAGAGTTATATGATGAACTCGAGGTTTCTGCGAAGATTCAGCGAGTTGTAGAAGGTTTCTACTATAGGGTTAAATTATGCAACTTTAAAGCGATGAAGGGTAGGTAATTAGATAAGTACCTTTTGTTATGTATGCAGAATTTTAATAAAATAATTTCATGCCTGTCACCGCTTTGGGTGAAAACTCTGAGATTAGATAAAAATCCTGATTTCATGATAATCCTGCGATATACCCGTATCTTATATTATACTAACTGCGCCTCGCGGTTTCACCCGCATAAATCTCGATCCCTTGGGAATATCGGGATAAAAAGTATCCTATGTCCTAATCCAGGCTATGCTTTACCCATGTGCCAAATTTCATCCAAATATGTTCAGCCGTTTTAGCGTGAAAGAGTAACAAACAAACGAACTCACTTTCGCATTTTAATATTAGTTAGGATTACGATACCCCAATGTTGATTTCGCTCGAATCGAATTTGTCGCTTCCGCGGACAAGTACCACAGGACAGCACGAAGTTAAGTTAGTGCAAAGTGAAGTGCTACTAACATAGTCTTAAGCCTTATTTATTAACACAAGTTTTTATAAAAGTATGTATGTCTAGGTTAAGGTATTTTTCTATGGGCCTGTGTCGCCTGAAATAAATGGTATATTATTATTATTATTAATGTTACCTACCGTGAAATCAATTCTATTCCTATAAGCACTTGAGTAGATATGAATGAGAAGCTGGATTCCCCAAACACCCCCGTCATCTGTTCACTTTCGCTGACTAATGAGACCCAGGTGAAAGAGTGACATTGGTTGAATCATCTAACATGCGAGGCGAACGGAAAAACTGACACCAGAAATGGAGGCTACCGCGTGACGTCACTGGTGGGATATTTGCGGTTACCAATTACGGCAAAGCTTAACGTGACTAAAGGGCTACCCTCTGGGGAAAGCCAGATTGGCAAAAAACTTTCTCTCCTAAGGGACTAACGTTTTAATTTTTGTTGTCAGGTACAATCCAAAGTTAGCAGTGATGGTCTGGATCCATGGCGGGGCGTTTGCCATGGGATCTGGCAACGCGTTCCTGTATGGTCCTGACCATCTAGTCGGCGCAGGAGTGGTGCTGGTCACGCTCAACTACAGGCTCGGCGCATTGGGCTTCTTGAGCCTCGAAAATGATGAAGTTTCAGGGAATATGGGTCTGAAGGTAACATTTCTGAAAATAATTGACTTCTTTTCATTATGAACTACAACTATTGAATTGATGTTAGTGATGTTTCATGTTGACCAATTTTTTCGAGGTATCGTGTTACTGTTAAATACAGGTTGCAGGCTAGAAAATAATTTATAGTTTCATTATTTTTCACAACGTCTTTACACCTTCAAAGTTCGGTCAGTAATTTTTGCGCAAGTATATTCATTGGGTGGTTTGTTAACGTGTAAATTCGTATCTATAGCCATATTTTCATGTTTTATATTGTGGTGGCAGTAGTAAAAACATTAAGTATATCAATTGTAATAACTAATAATGGACAGGCATACGCAAGGTTTCGTAATTCTTGGTCATGGTTTACACATTTTGGTCAAGTTCGAAATCTTTTGACGCAAGATACAAGAAACAATAACATATACCTATGATGGAAATAAAATAATTACCGGCATAAAAAAACTAAGTATTGTTCATAAATTCGTCATTACATTTGTTCGGTACAATATTTGCAACCGAATACCTCAGTACTTTTGCGTGCATGTACCTAAACATAACGTCACGCCTTGTTTCCCCGAAGGGTTACGCAGAGGTATATCATGACAGGTTCACCCACATTTCGCCAGTTATGTTTAAGTTCCATGTAATAAGAGGCGAGCCTATTGTCATCAACCGGGCACAAAACCAGACACCGGACCGGTATTAAGAAATTCCTAAAATGGAAAAGCCCAATATCACTTTGCCCGACCTGGGAATCGAACCCAGGTCCTCATGCTCAGCTGCTCTTGTGACCACTAGACCAACGAGGCAGTCAATAAATAATGTAAAGGCTGTATCGTAACTATATAATCAAAGATCGTAACTATTACCAGTTAGTATGTGTTCGAACAGCAATCGCGTAACTGAAACCAAATTATATCATCTAGTAGCTTAGATTTACCATTTGATAATTATAAACTAGTATTCAATTCAATATAGCGTTTAAACTATATTATTTCGTATCCTTAAATCGGTGATGGTCGTAAACCAACAACCAAATCAACCAAACCAGTTTTTTCAAATTGAAATCAACTAACCAACCAAATATCAACAAACCCAGACGTTAGTGCTAAACCAGGCAGTCACTAAAAAACATTATTGCAAAAAGCAACGTGATTACTGTACCTTTAACTTGCTCTAATCGATAAATATATGTACCTACTCTATTATTTAATAACGCAAACAGTCGCTGATGATGATTATATTAGAATAAGATTGATAATCTGTAAATTATTAGTTCACTAATTGTTTACGACACAACAGATTGTTGTTAGGTAACATTAATGAAAGCGATTCAGCGCCTATTGCACAGGCGTTTTGCGGGCGATGACGTGCACGTGGTCGGAGCTCGCGTTCGAATCACGCGCACGTGGATCGCTCGCAAGTGTTTGTGATAGTGGCCTAATAGAGTCATGTTGTGTAAAGGATCAGGTGATGGCTCTGAAGTGGGTGCGGGACAACATCGAGGCGTTCGGCGGCGACCCCGGGCGAGTCACCATCTTCGGCGAGTCGGCCGGCGCCGCCTCCGTGCATTTGCACATGCTGTCGCCTGCCTCCCAGGTTTGTAAACTCCAAATGTGTAGTAGGTACCGAACGTAAGTAAATAACATGCATATATTTACGTAACCTACTGCCGATATCCATGACACACTGCGTTGTTCCCCAAATTATAGTTTTGGATAATCCTCTGAAGGCTTTCGTAGGAAGGTGTCTAAGGAATTTCAGAATTATGAACATAATGTTAATCAAATGTACCTTCAACGTATGATAGAATAAAAACAAGGTAGGTAAGTTGCCAGGCACAGGCAATGTAATAAAACCCGTAAGTATGACGAAATAATATGTAAATATACAATACCTTGGTACTTGGCACATGCCGATGTAAAAGCGGATTACGAAGATTACATAAATTTCCGGATGACGTTTCAGGCTGCAGGCGGCCTCCCTGCCTCCCTGACATATTTATATAAATTATGCGACGACGATAACATGAAAATACTATACAATGTAAGCTGTGCAAGACTTGACACATTTATTTTCTCGTTGTAAACAAGAGCTCTATGTTATTGTTTATCCTTCTACTGTACGTAGAGAAGTAAGAATACGTCAGTGTACTTAACCCCGGCGCATATATATTACTGGATGCTGTATAAGGATATATAATATAATATGATATGACGCAGTCGCATTACTAAGCTATTCAGGAAAACGCTGGAAAATAGACTACGTATTTTACTAGAAAATCTGGGGGTTTTTCTGATATTAAGTAGCTATATTATCTGATAGTTCCTCGAAAAAAAAAAACCTAGTACTGTAACCAGAGAAACTTTCTACTCTATAATTATAAAGAAAGTAAGCCAGCACAGGTTAAGAACCCTAAGTCACCAATTACTAGTAAGAAGCTACGAGTAATAATAGACGGAAGCAAACCTATCCTATGCTATGTCGTCTTGTTGCGACAAACATTATTTTTTCAGGGAGCACACAACCAAGTCCTAACTAAGCCGGGCGATTTTATTACCACTGAATTTTCGTCTCTCGGTGTCGAACCGAGCATTGAGAATTCAACAGAGTGTATTCTAAGGCGTGAAAAAACCACGGCTATTTTCAACTCTCGACACTAAGCAGTGCGTTGTAAATCGCCCGTGGGTACGAAGGCTGAAAATCTTTATGTGGCAGGGTTTGTTCCACGCTGCTATTGCGCAGAGCGGCGTGGCGGTGGCCCCGTGGGCGCTAGCGCAGGAGCCTCGCGCACGCGCCTTTGAGCTCGGCAGGGAGCTCGGTATCGACACCAACAACACAGCTGAACTGTTGGGCAAGTATTTGACTGTTATACTTAATGCACGCTAATAGTCTCGTAAGTTGAATCTTAATTATATAGAATAAGCTTAGCCTAATCTATTATTTTAATCCATTTATTTTTTTACTGAACTACTGGTAAATGTCAAAGTATAATGTTGTATGTCGCACGGCGGCAGGTTACCTCCGCGCGACTCCGAGCGAGCTTCTGGTGAAGGCGGGCGCCCGGCTGTCGAGCGCGCCGGGCCGCTCCGCCGACCTGCAGAGCACCGTGGCGCTGCCCTTCCTGCCCACGCTGGAGCTCGACGCGGCCGACGCCTTCCTCACGCGCCCCCCCGCAGACACCCTGCCCGGTGCTGACGTGCCCTTCCTCACTGGATACAACGCACAGGAAGGCATTATTCTATTCCGACGTTAGTATCATTCATAATTTCTTGTGTCGTAAATCCATGAACGATACCTACATGTGTTTGTGAGTAAAGATTTTAGAGCCTATTGTATAAACGCAGTAGGTAAACAAATAGTTCTTTAGAAAGGCAAAATACCTGAAAATATCTACAAAGTGAACTACAAATAGCGATACGGATGATTGCGTCGGAAACAATCGTACATTCCTACATAAATAAAAACGTTGACTGTTGCGTTCCGAACCGACAAAACAAGCAACTAACGAGAATATCCATTCTATAAGACCATTCTACGTAGGTAGATACTGTACTGAGTCATAAGTTCATGACATAGATCATTGTGGTAGCAGACGAGCCTTCGATGATCATAATCCATTGCAAGACCAAAACTGCATAGAGAAATCCTCATAGAGGGAGGGCTGAGCATCGCAGTTACCGGCATGTGTTTATGTATAGAACTTAGTATGTCACCAAACCATCGTATTCAGTAATACCTACATACTTAACTGCAGTGACGGCCTACCTATCTATCTATGTATGTATTATGTTGCTCAATTTGATACGGGACATTCACGCTGGTGACCGAAAGCAATTTAGAGGCTATTAGGTATGAAGGCGACTAATAAATCCTTGGCAATATGTTGCAATCTGGGTGAACGGAACTTATCGCACTCTTGGGGGCCCTTCAAAAAGACTTTAAACTTTCGCCTTGGAAATACTGCCATAACACCTTCAATTATTAATTTTGATGAAATTGGTTCTTTTGAAATCGACACGCTTGTGAACTTTAATTTATTTATCTGTTTTTCTGGAAATATCGATAGTGGCAAACACGTTCGTGTTTCGAAGTTAGAGCTTCCAAGTTTCAAGTTTTGTTTTGAGCACTCAAACACTGGGTATGAAAACTCCGGAACAAACATGTGACTGTGCCTAAATTACCCTAGGGTAATAAAATTTCCGTTTATCCTAATTATGTTAATATTCCCCGTTGCATCCTTACTGAAGGTTATATAGTACTAATTATTTGTGATTTACTGACATAGATACTTACTTTATATTACGGGAAATAGTCAGGAGAAGCCTCCTCGCTGCCATTATACGCAGTCACCTCCCAGTGCGGTGTGCGGTTTAGGGCACATGGCCCTAAATTACTCCGTGAGCACAGAGCTGCTAGGCATAGTTTCGCTCGAAATTGTGCGACATAGACTCAAGAGGACTGGGGTAGAGTATTGTACTCCGATGAAGCCGGGATATCAATATGTGGTGAGGATCGACGTCGGCGCGTACAGGTACTACCAAAACCAGGGGAACGCATTGCAGACGTGTGTTCAGAAGAAATTACCGCTTATGGCTCCATTATGTTTTGGGCAGCGATAAATTAATTGGGCAAGACGAACTCAGTAGTCTTCATAGAAAATTACACATTGAATGCACACCGGTACATATTGGAGGTCCTAATTCTTCACGAGCAACCCGAAATTTACTGCCCTTGGAGACACTCCATTTTTATTATGGATGACGCTCGCGCCTGCCGTTCTGGCGATGTGGAAGCGTTATTGCACATCAGCACCTCTAGGGTGTTCTGAAGCGACGAGTAAGATCAGTGCTGCCTGCTCCGCAAAACATCGGGGAGCTAAATAATGTAATTGCTGCGGAGTCGGAACGTATTCCACAATACTAAAATAAATATTTAAGGGGGCTCCGATGAAAAAAATCATGTTTGTTGTAAACATGTTTTTTTTTGCTGTTTTTTTAGATAATGGTACGGAATACCCTTCGTGTGCGAGTCCGACTCGCACTTGGTCGGTTTTTACTTACAGATGATGGTAATTATTGCTGTCAAAGTCCAAACAGTCAGTACATACTATAGTCAAAAGAAAAGAAAGAAAGAAAGAAAAATGCGTTTATTGGCATTGTCACACAAAAATACACCTTAAAACTAAAAAAACAGAAAACAGTCATTACAATGCCAAAAGGGCCTCAGCTCAGCATATTGTCATCAATATGGCAACACACAGTGTACCACCTGACGCTGATTTTCAGCTGCAACCCACCAGTAGTAGTAGTCAGTACATACTATAGGTGTAGTCTCTGTCAATTTCGTCATCAAATGATCAAATGAATGATAAATGATGTCAAAGTCCAATCAGTCAGCAGTATACCTACAGACCTATTATACTACTTGCTGCCTGTTTGCACTCTACTCTGCTTATTAATTTACAAGATTCTGAGGATACAGGCTACCTAGAATAATTAAAAATGTTTTTTTTTGCAAAAGAGTTTATAAAGAACTATATAGCTGCGCCCCGCGATTTCATCACCCGCGTAAGCCTTAATCCCGTGGGAATATCGAGATAAAAAGTATCCTATGTCCTATTTCAGGTTATGGTCTACCCATGTGCCAAATTTCATCCAAATCCGTTCAGCCGTTTTAGCGTGAAAGCGTAAGCGTAACAAACAAACTCACTTTCGTATTTAATATTGATTCATGTGTGTCAGACCATCAGAGCATGGGAGAATATAATCTATACTCCAAGTAACACATCAAAGCAGTATAACGGCCGACTTACAGCATTTCTGTATCGTTATCGCATTTTGAGTTAGTTTTATAGTAGCATTATAAACGTCTATACGGCTACTGTAATGCTTATTTGGGCACAAATTATACAGCTTTGGATCCTAAATAGGTTCACAATAGTTGTTGAATTGCATTACAGGCGCATTATATTAGCATTATTGTGGCCAAAAAAGGTATCAATCGCCTTAAAGTAGCATTATTATGGTCAATGAAGTTGCCAACCGTACTACAAAAACATTATACTAGCAATATTATTGATAATGAAGATGTTAATTGCATTACAAAAGCATTAGACTAGCATTAAAATGTAGTATAGGAATCATTGGAGCTATTTAAGTGTTCACAGTTAGAACTTAAATAAACCCTACATCATTGCAAAAACATCTCTAATACCACGGTACAAATGTTATAATACAATTAACGTTGTAATTTAACTAATTTGCCTAGCAATATAATATGGGCGAAGACGGTCAAAAGTGACACCATATTTGTTTGCATCAAAACAAAATTTATACTACTGAATATAAGTTTTTGACTCTTTCGTTATTTCATGCCTTCAAATATTACTCGCAATTTAGTTTACTGTAAATGTCTATATAAGTTTCATTGAAAATTTTCACGCGCCTCCTATATTTTGTGGTTTTGGTCTAAAATGTTATAAAAAGATATATGTGAAATAACGAAAACAATTGTATAGTCCTAGTGTAGAACGAATTTTGTATAGCTAACATAATAGTATTGGTTGGGCAGCATTAAATAGGTCTATTGCTTTTAAAAATAAGTCCGAATGATAATATTTTTAGGTTATAAAATATTTACAAAATGGTGTCGGTCTATAGCAGCCCAGTGAGCCTTTAAAAAGGCTAATTAATGCCGCTAGCTGTATAAATACTCACACGTGAACAATTATTAGGCCAGAAGCCAGAGAGAAGACTTTTGATGAACCACTGTAGTGCCATAGTCTATAAAGTGGTTCTATATGGGTTCACCGGTATACCAGTAGACTTGATGTAGACTGAAATAGTGCCATTACTTGAACGTAATTTTGGGGATCCTTGAGCAAAACAATAAAACCCATTTTAGAATTTGTACAACTTGAATCCGTTTGCCAACATTTTGTGAAACAAAATGCTGCACTTATTTTTACCTATATTAAGTTACACGTACAATGAAATCGCAACTTAGTTTTGTTATTAGCGTATTATAATCGTTTTAAACATACGGTTAGGCAACACCCCAGTTAAATTAATAATATATAATATCTATATGCCCACCATAAAAATTACTGTTGTTTTTTTGATCATATAATATGTGCTTTTCCCCAATATGGCCGACAAAAGGTTTTACGAATATAGTAAAATTAATGTATATTCAGCTTTACACATTTCAATAACTCACGTTTATTTGATTTAAGAGCTGTTAGCTGTACAATAGTTCAGTTGATCTTTAAAAATGCAAGCATTAAATTGATTCACATGTATGCTGTTCAGCAGTACTAGGCTTTTACTTACCACTTAAAAGTGCTATTACACAACAAAGGGCACTAAAAATAGCTCAAATCATTATAATGGTACATGTTTATGCTATTAAGCAGCAATAAGCATTATCTTGCTACTTAAAATGCTTTTGTAGACCTTAAGGCACTAAAAACAGCTGAAAACTGTATAGCAGATTAACGTGGCATTATAATGGTTCATGTATATGCTATTAAACAGCATTTATTTACTACTTAAAATGCTATTGTAGATCCAAATACACTAAAAACAGCTGAAAGCTGTACGACTGCATTGTGGTTTACTGCACTAAAACTAAAGACTTTATAAAAGCATTTTGATATGCAATTATCCAAACGTTATACAGTGTAAAGCATCATAATGGTTTTGAAATACCAATATAAAGCGTGAAGATGCTCGGTGAACTTGTATAAGAGTTTATACGGACCTTAAGTTCTACATAAGTTTACTATTTGTTTGTTATATGCTTCATGTGTTACTTGGATATCTATACTAATATTATAAAGCTGAAGAGTTTGTTTGTTTGTTTGTTTGAACGCGCTAATCTCAGGAACTACTGGTTGGAATTGCAAAATTCTTTCTGTGTTGGATAGTCCATTTATCGAGGAAGGCTATAGGCTATATAAAATCACGCTACGACCAATAGGAGCGGAGCATAAATGAAAAATGTTGCAAAAACGGAACAAATTATTCCTTTTTGAGAGCTTTCCTTGCGTGCGCTGCGTAAACGGTTTATGTTACGTAAATATCATGTTTGATGGAATTGTTCCTCTTTAAAGGTTCTAAAAAAAAGTCCGCGACAGCATATGTCTATCTTTTAAGATTGATTTATTTGCGAAGGAGTTTTATCAACATAATATTAATTCTTATTCGAATAAATAGTTTTGACATCAAGGGTATTTATTTAGCAATAAAATTCTTTTTAATTCATTCGAATCGGACATTTAATTTCGAAGTTATCACGAGTATAAAAATACAATACGCGAACCGTTCGACGCTGGCCCGCGGCGTTCCCCACTCTCAGGCCCGTTGAAAGGGTTTTTGAAGGGATTTTTTTAAGCGCTTCAAGAAAGTACCCTATGATACATGTTACACCTTCGAACGGATGTAGTTAACCTGTTACGAACGGGTTACCCTTTCAACACCCTGTAACACTGTAACAGGGTAAGCCATTCCAACTCTAGACATTGTAATATGTACTGTTTACAATCGATATTAGATTGAAAATTGCATAACCACGACCGCACGTGACATCGTACCGCGCTCGGCGGTCCGCCAATCTTGCGTGTACCGATTTGCCGAGCGACTTGTACTACATGCAGCTCAAGTTTATTAGGTAATCCAGGGTAACACGAAAAAAAGCTTTTCGAGAAGGTTAGGTTAAGGTAGGTTGAAGGTCCCCCCGGCGGGCGCCGCCACCCGGCTCACACCCCCGGCGGGCGCCGCCACCCGGCTCACACATCGTGGTCGGGGGGGCCCGGATCGCTGTCGAGTCCACCATGAAGTATCTGGGATTGGTACTCGACAGCCGGTGGGACTTCGGGCCCCATTTCCGACGGCTGGCGCCCAAATTGCTGGGCGCTGCTGGGGCGCTGTCAACGCTGCTTCCCAATCTGGGGGGCCCGAGCGCCGCTTGTAGGCGGCTCTACGTGGGGATCGTGCGATCGATGGCCCTTTACGGGGCCCCGATCTGGGCGGCTGACCTGACGGCCGGTAGTATCGCAGTCCTGCGCAAGCCGCAGAGAGCGATGGCCGTCAGAGTCATCAGGGGGTATCGCACGATCTCCTACGAGGCGGCTTGTGCACTGGCCGGATCCCCGCCCTGGGACCTCGAGGCGAAAGTACTCGCGTCATCGTATCGGTGGCGCGAGGAAGCGAGGGCGCGGGGTGAGCAACCGATGCAGCGACACATAGAGCTGCATCGGTCTCAGCTTCGCGAGGTCCTGGTGGCGGAATGGCGGGACAGGCTTTCACGCCCTACCGCCGGCCTCGACATCATCGAGGCGGTCCGGCCGGTGCTCGAGCGCTGGCTCGGGAGGAGGCACGGCTCCCTGTCGTTTCGGGTGACGCAGGTGCTCTCGGGGCATGGTTGCTTCGGGAAGTATCTGTGTCGCATAAACAGGGAGCCGGACGCTCGGTGTCACCACTGCGTCGACTGCCGGGAGGACACGGCGCGGCATACGCTGGCAGAGTGTGCCGCTTGGGAGGAGCCGCGCCGTGCCCTCATCTCAGAAGTAGGCAGTGACCTCTCGCTGCCGGCCGTCGTTGAGTCGATGGTCGACAGCGAGGAGTCCTGGGACGCGGTGGTTTCCTACTGTGAGACAGTCGTCTCGCAGAAGGAGGCTGCGGAAAGGGAGAGGGAGATCTCGTCCACTCACCCGGCCCGCAGCAGGCGCACCGGGCGTCGGCGGAGGGCGGATAACGCCCTCTTCCAGCCCCCCTAAATGGGTCCAGGGGCGACGGACTCGGGGACGTCCGTCGCCCCCCATACATCAGGACCCGAGGTGGCGGCGCGTAGTGTTCCACGCGCGCCCCTCTTAGACGTCACGGGGGGAGTCAAACACCTCACTCCCCCCCCTGACCCGAGGAGGCCCGCAGCGGCGGGCCGGCACCAGTCGGGGGTTGCGGAAGATTTTTACGTTCCCGCGACCCCCGGCGTAGGTGTGAGTCGGAACACCGGGGTGGTTTTTAGTCAGTAAGAGTCTGACAGACCCCTCCGCCCGCCCCAGGGCGGTGGACATCCATGAGGATTTTCCACCCCGGAAAAAAAAAAAAAAAAGGTAGGTTGAAGGTTCACGTGGTTACCTTAATAAATGTGTTAACCATTTCGCTGGGTTTCGAGGATGTAACTCGAACAAAAGGACATATAACACTGCGATATGAGTTACCCCAAGTACGGGTTACCCTGTCCAAAGGCTTAACTCTTAAGCGGGGTTGTCCGGTCATTTCAAACTGTTTGCCTTTGCTGTAGGTATTATATTATGTCATGTCATCTTTGAACAGTTCAGCCGTCTCAGTTTTCTACGAACCTAATTTCATTGTGACATTGTGTTTCGGTTTCACAATACGACAGAAGCTTTTCTAGAAGATTCACGACTCATTTGTCCTCCTTTCCTTTCCTTAAAATATTATTCTTGAGGGTGGCCTTTGCGTCATCTCATTTTACGGTAACCTACCTAGCTTACGGATAATTCGCAAAAACCATTGAGTCTCATCTATTGGTCGTCATCAATAACATTTAGTGACGCTACCGTTCGAATAGTATTGCACACCTAAGCTTTACATGACAGGCAGATATACAAATGGACACTGTTTAACGAATACTGAACAAGGTACAATAGAAGTTTTATTGTTATGACGTCTATGGGCGGTTACACAATCCGCGAAAGCGTTAAAAAAGAACAAGGAACTCACAGTATAAAGTAGAACACATAGGTAATATTGACAAGAGCCATTTAACATTGGTAGTAATAATTGAGTGAAAAGACATAAGTTATTTCGATGATGTAAACTGTTACGTTACATAATTTTCTAACTGTGTTCAAAGAAACCGCCAACAAGCTGACCGCAGTTGGACCGAGTCGTTACTCGTATTTACATAATAAATAACACATGCGATCATACCCACTCTGTGCCACTTTCCCACACGCTTGACAATTACATTACTTTAACAATATCCTGCTTCTGTGACGCGTCTGGCGTACAACTTTACGGCTGTTTACGGTCGGATACTCAAACCAAATTGCAACTCAAACTCAGTTTTAAGTCGCCGATAAGTATCATGCTGAATCTTTCACTTTTGGAGTATTGCAGGGATGGAATTTATTTTTATGAACGATGTTGATTTTTTGTTTTTGGAATAAAAAAACCCTAATTTTTATGATTGAGTGGTTGGAATTATTTAGAGCTACGAGTTATTGGGCTATCGGTTTTCTAAGTGACAGTGGCTTGAGGCTGCACTCAGACTGACGGAGACATATCGGCATGGCCGGCTTCAAATTAGATCAAATTTTTTGAGATGAAATAAATATTTTTATATTTATAATATCATTAGAACTAAAATTTTATTTTAGTTCTAATGATATCGTCATTATCAGTTATAAATCTATATTAGCTACATGCTTAATGATGTCATGAAGTCGTATGAAATAGGATAATTTGACGAAGTTAGGACTTAGGGGCCTAACTTCGTAACCTTTAAAAAAATTAAAAATTAGCGAAGTATTTTGAAAATTTAAATTAAATAAAAGACATAGACATCCTATGTGTGAAAAATCGGGAAGGAATTTTATCTCAACATTTTTATACAACATATCTGTTATTGGTCCTTCGACGGTTGTGCTGACTGACTTTATTAGTAGTAGTCGCATTCAGGAAATAACGTTATAATTACTAAAGTGATACAGACATTTTAGTTTCATGTCATACTTAGCCGCATGTCTTCTCTTCTTAGATAAAGTTCAGTTTCGTTTGTGTCAGTCATCTAAGAAGCGGTTATCAAATATTATGAAATCGTCATCGATTAGTGATTTATTAAACGTCTGCCACAAAACTCAGTTTCGACATTTCGATGATTGCAGGTCTCCAACGGTACCCGAAGTTGCTTAGCGAGTTAGAACAGGAGTTCCGGCGCGTAGTGCCTCCCGCGCTCCTCGGACACAATGACACCCTCACTGACAAGATATCTGAGGCCATCAGAGCATTCTACTTCCAGCAGAAACCCATCGAAAACAGGAATATTGACAGCCTTATTGACGTAAGATTACAGCAGATATGTTTCAGGTTTCAGCCTTTGCAAATGTCCTAGTTTCTTAGCCAAAATGCAATAAGCATTGATAAACCAAAACCGTTAAATTCGAAAAAAGTGCATGAGTTCACGGTCTTGAATTATTTACCCTGAAAATGATTAAAGTGCACATCTTCAGACAGTTTAAGACTTAATGCTCATGCAATGCTGAACCGATGAACAGCAGTGCCTTTATCAAGCTTTTGTAATATGTAATCCTACATTCCTAACTAGGTACTTATTATAAATGCGAAAGTGAGTTTGTTTGTTTATTTATTTGTTACGCTTTCACGCTAAAACGGTTGACCGGCTTTGGATGCGGCACATGGGTAGTCCATGACCTGGGTTAGAACATACGATACTTTTTATCTCGTTAGTACGTCCCTGTGGGATAATTTCCGATCTCCACGCGGGCGAAACCGCGGGCAAAAGCTAATTCTAGATAATTTATAGGTAAGTACCTAATTATGTTTTTGTTTTCTCATTAGTTATTCACAGATGTGATGTTCCTGCGGCCAGTTTTAGAGACGGTCCGCCAGCAAGTAGAGAGTAATCGTACGAGCCCTACGTATTTGTACCGGTTCGCGTTCGACGGAGCCCTGGGGCTTTTCAAGCGCATGCTGGGCATCACGCACGCCGGCGCCTGCCACGGCGATGAAATGGGATACCTTTTCTATTTCTCAAGGCTAAACTACAGGTTGGATGATGATTCACCCGAACTAGCTGTCTCACGGCGCATGGTCCAAATGTGGACGAACTTTGCCAAGACCGGGTAAGCGCAAAGTATTCCCTTGTAATACAAGTTCATATAATTATGTACGGTATCTGCACGACCACGATACGATTACGGCCAGTAATTTTGTAGGCGTTTTCGCCACAAATACATCTCTTTCAGTTCTCCCTATTTATTGTTAGAAAGTGTAATATTGTTACATGGCCCATGAATAGGTACCTTTTAAACGCAGAGCAACAAGTAACCTCTGATATAATGTATTACGTATAACGACGTACCTACCCACTGCTAACACGCTGTTTCATTACATAGGTAATCCTACAGATTACTCGTTATCTGCTAATTCGATATAACATAATGATGAATTGTTTTAATCTATGAACACTGTGCAATGATACCGATTTCATTTCAGGGAAAAATCAGAGATACTAAAAGGAGTAGATTTTCTTAGGGTTTTTTTGATCCTATGCAGACAATATTTTGAAAAATAAGTACCTATGTGGAGTATCGGCGTCCGAATATTGCTGGCTTAATATTCAGAAATGTGGTCGTGTTTCAGGAATCCAACACCTACTGTAGACTACGAGTCAGTGGTGGACTTCAACTGGCCTCAAGTCAACGACACAGAACACATCAGCTATCTCGACATCGACGGGAACTTCACCGTGCAGGTGGACCCGGAGGCCAAACGAGTCAAGTTCTGGAACTGGCTGTACGACAACTATGCGGCCAAGGAAGATACAGACACCACCACCAATACAACTTCAGCTAACGAGTGACAAAGTACAATTTTGTGATAAGTGAATCAAGGTGTTCAGACACTGTTACTGCCAGTGTGACTATAATGAACTTACTGCTAATCACCAAGTGCCAAATTATGAAAACAAACTTTTAGTGACCCTGTTGACAGCATACGTGAACTCAGAAAGTGGCGGCAAATACTTAGTGACTTTTATCAAAAACTGAGGCTTCATTATCATGAAAGAGTCTACCCGTTATGTGTTTGTTTCATTGGACTATTGGTGAACTATGTTTTTCATAGAGGCTTCTTCCAATTCCGAATAGGGAAATGGAAAATTAGCTCCTTTACTAACTCTTAACTGCGATGTAAATAATATATGATTAATTATTTTGATATTGTTCGTTTTGTAGTTTTAAGATATCTTCACTCCAGCTAGGTTACCATATTTCTATAATAATAAAATATATAAATTAAAACATTGTTTGAATAAAGTCATAAGTCGAAAGTAGAAAACTATAAATGAAGGACCCCATGCAAAACCTGGCAACTTAGTGTCTAGTTTCTTGTTTAATCTAAACGAAGACTGCATCGACGAGGATTTCCACACAGCGGTATACGTAATAACACCACGGGGAAAATAGAGTCTGAAATGATTCAGCATCTAATAGTTTAATTTAAAGGGAAATCATATATTTCCCTATACGTCATAGAATCCTTTACCAAACAACTTTTATATATATATAAGAGTAGTGGGACTAAGGAAGATCAGTCTGAAAGTGCACCTAGTCCTGTATACACGATTGCGTCAGCTTTGCAATAAAGTTAAATAACTGTACTGCACCAAAATGTATAAGAAGATCAGCAACTTAGTGAGCATCAGGAGGCGGTTCGATACTAAGGAACCACAGAATGACTATAATTCGAGGTAAGTTTCTACTCATCTGACAAGACCTTAACATTGGGTCCAGTATCTGCTCGTCTACTTAAAAAGACAAGTAGCGGTAACTGTGTACCTACGGCTTTTAAGAGCAGAACTTAATCTGTCGCTATTAGATGTTTCCACCGCTAACTTGTTTTTGCCGATCTCCCAGTGGAAGCCAAGCCTGTGCCCAGCAATGAGAACTGGGCTGATAAATACTTTGTGCTTATACTTGTCACTTTCAGTGGAAAAGCTGACTGCAAGGTGTACAACAGCGTGTTGGAATTAGTGGGGAACACACCCCTTGTGAAACTGAACAAGTTGCCGAAAGACCATGGACTACAGTGTGAAGTTTGTAAGTGCAGTGTTTTTGTTTGAATATTTTTAATAATTAAGTTAGCTCCCCCCCTACTTCGCAAGGTTTATACGATTTGACAAAAGATCGAGATTTCTTTAAACTAAATAAGTTTAGACAGGTACTGCTGCCCGATGTATCTTAACGACTATTTTAATTTTCAGACGCCAAATGCGAATTCATGAATCCTGCTGGCTCTATAAAGGATAGAATCTCCTTAGCAATGATCCAGGATGCAAGAAAGAGGGGCCTTGTGGATGACAACACTGAATTTGTGGAAGCTACCTCGGGAAACACCGGCATCGGGATTGCGTTCAATGCTGCCCTTATGGGTAAATACAATGTTAAATTGCTTAAAAAGTCCTACTGTTAAATACCATTAAATAAAATGAACTGAGGGAGTAGGAGTCGTAATGTTGGGATGATGGAATAAAGGCGATTAATTTTTGAGTACTTAATTTTTACGTTCATAAAAACGCAAAACTATAATCAATCGCCCGCGCCGTACGAATCTAATAATCTAATCAATCGCAGATATTTCACAACTAGTTAATCAATGTAACCTTTCCTTTCCAGGAAATAAATGTATTATTGTAACACAAGATAAGAACTCATCGGAAAAGGTAAACACCATGCGTTTGTTGGGGGCTGAAGTGATCCAAACCAAAAATGGTGAGCTGGAAATCTCGATCGCTCGCCAGCTGAAAAACGAAAACCCTGACACTATGGTGATGTTGAATCAGGTATTTTTTTAACATACGTACATACATGGATTCGGATGATATTATTAAGAACATACAAAATTCAATCAAATGAACAACTACAATACCGACCTAGTTAAGTCTACAATGTAACCATTCAATTTCAGTTTGACAATGACGTTAACCCGAGGACTCACTTCGAGAATACCGGTGCAGAGATAGTGTCAGCGCTGGGTGACGTCGACGTGGTGGTGCTCGGCGCCGGCACCGGCGGCACCATGACCGGGGTCGGCAAGAAGTTGAAGCAGGAGAATCCCAAGTGCATAGTGGTGGCGGCTGAGCCCGACGGCTCTACCATGATCAATAAGAATGGAAAACCCCATTCGTTTCTGGTAAATACTTCAAATAGTTTCACAGTGGTTAAATGCATTTTTTGTTTGAATTATTTATTTGAATTATTCCTTCCTAATATTTCCTTTCTTATTGCTGCTTTTTACCCAATTTTGCTCGACATAATATGTAATTAAATTAAGTGGACTTTAATGATTTTAGGTGGAAGGAATCGGAGGATCCTGGGCGCCAATTGTCCTAGATAAGTCAGTAGTTGACCACGTCGAGGTTGTCACTGATCAAGAGGCCTTCTTGATGTCCAGGGAGCTATCGAGAAAGGAGGGATTATTATGTGGTGATTATCTAATATAATAACGTAATTGGGCCAAACGATATTTTGATTATTTCCATCCAATAACTCTTATATGTCGATGTTGTTATCAACGCGTGATAATCTAAGGGTCATAAAAGCAAGACGATTATATTATACTTTAAATAAAACAGCCTGTATGACGGAGTCGTCGTCGTTAGTTGACCATAATTTTTAATAGCATGTGATTAAGAAGCAAAAGAACGATAGGTAGGCAAAGGCATATAGAAAGTATGGCAGCTAACAGCTAAGTAAAATACATCGTTAAACGATCTTGATCCCGTAGTGGGATCGGTGATCCTAATTCCCAATAAGCTCCTATATTATTCTCTTGTAGAATTATTGTACTTGGTAGTAACGTAATAATTCGATTGCCAGGTGGAAGCAGTGGATCGGCCATGTGTGCAGCTATCAAGGCTGTAAAGGCATTGAACATCGGTGCCGGCAAGCGCGTCGTGGTCATCCTACCCGACGGCATCCGTAACTACATGTCCAAGTTCGTCAGCGACCAGTGGATGGAGGCACACCGCTTCATGGAACCCCCACCACATACCATGAAGTATGTTTTTTAAACCGAAATCTTTTTAATCATAACTAAGTATATGGTTAAAGGAAACCTTAATTTTGTCAGTTCACTATTGAACACAATTTAAGAACAATCAAAGTTTGAATTGTTTTAAATATTGTGATAATTTCAGTTGGTGGAAACATCCGATTACCGAATTAGTCTTGGACCGCACTTATCCCAAGCTGAATAAAGACTGCACATGTCAGCAGGCCTTGGAGGCTATGAAGTCAAACAACGTGAACATTGCCGTCATCGTCGATAACATCGGGTAACTATACTCAATTATTAATTCCTCTTTTGAGACTATACTTACATTTAAATCGATGAAGCTGAGTGAGATGTAACAGTAGAATTTAAAATCAGTATTTGGCAATATATCGGTAACATAATTAAAACCTTTTATTTTAGACACTTCGTGGGCGCTGTTTCCAAGGACAGCCTCCGCAACAGAGCCACGAATCCTACCAAGTTGCCCGGCGAGGACTGTGTGGAGTATGACTTCGAAGACGTGGTCACTGACCACCTCGACAAGCACGTCTACAAACTGGCTGACAACGCGGAGAAAGGAAAGCCGACAATCGGTCTTCTGTCTCGCATTTTGGACATCGCTCCCTATGTGATCATCGGAAAAGAAGGTTACGACATCAGCGGTAAGTAACCAAGACACAAATTATTTTTTCTACAAATGCAAGCGTTCAGAGGGGTAGTTTACCTTCATCATCTATCCAATACAGTAAAAGTTACTTGACTGTATTGGACAGTTTTCAGATTTTTTACATCAACAATCATCATGCTAACGGAATCATGATTGTTTCAGCCTTCTTCGTTCCTAGTGGTGTGGTGACGGGAGACGATGTGCTCGACTACATACATGAACACAGCCAACCTTGCAAGGGGAAATAACGAGACTAGACTATAGCGCCTACTTTGACTTAGTTACGAGTATTTCTAGAGACTGTTTTTTAAAAAACTCATTAAGGTTTTTTTTACCAATCTTCTTTTTATCCAGTATTAAAATTATTTATTTATTGAAACTAAAAAGTTTTTAATTCATCTCCTTTGTTCTCCCACCAGCACCCACTTGTAGGTACCTACACAAGTACACTGTACACTGCAGATGTATTCCGTAAAAATCTCAATGCGAAACTTAGGTGCAGTAAGGTTTGATATTTACAGAATATATTAGCTGATGTGGTACAAAGTTTACAAACACTTTTATATCTACGACATCTCATTCTGTGTTTTGGTTGATATTACCTGGGTCAAAAATCTGTGTACCGCAAGGATGCGGTACACACACACACACAACTCCTCCACTCCAACTCCTGTTGGAACTTACCTACCTTCACTTTCCTTCTGCGAATGCGTTACAAACTTGTAATAAGATGATCAGTTGCATGGGGTGGTAGATTGATAAATTATGTACTTAAGGTATTAGATAGATAACCTAACCAAATTATAGAACTATAGCTGCGCCACGCTTTCACCCGCGTTATTCTCGATCCCGTGGGAATATCGGGATAAAAAGTATCCTATGTCCTATTCCAGGCCATGGTCTGTCTACCCATGTATGTGTCAGTCCGTACAGCCGTTTTAGCGTGAAAGCGTAACAAACAAACAAACTCACTTTGTCATTTATAATATTAGTTAGGATATGGCTAGAAAAGGACTACTAAAGATCGAGACCATTGAACAATCCAGAGGGAAACCTGTACCCAAAATGGACTATAATGGAAAAGAGAAGAAAAAGAGAAAAGGAGGGGCTGGTATCATTAAAATTGTTCCTATTGGCGCAGTGAGATGGCGATGACTAGATTATGTATAACGATAACATGAAGAAGTGTTCGTTCTTTTAGATTGCTGTTATTTATTTTTTAACAACCTGCCTAATCAATGAAAATCAATGTGTTGCTTTCATTTTATAATCGAGTAGTTATAGACGTGAATGAGTAACCAATATTGGAAAATTTCATTACTTTTTATTACTTACAATAAACTTATAAGTACATTAATAAAATAAAAAATAGGACTTAATAACATTTAATTCAACTTCATGGCAGAAAATGAAATCTGAAATGGATTTAATGACTATTTGTCAATTGAATATATATATGTATTTTATTAATAAAAATGGGTACCTAAGTTACATATAAAGATAGGTTGGATCGAGAGGATATCAGTCCTGCATTCACCCTCGCTGCTACATCATACATTCAGAATGTATAAGATGGCAAGCAACCTAGTGAGCATCAGAAGACGTTCTGAAAAGGAACCTCAGAATGTTCGTAATTTGGGGTAAGTTCAATCATTCACTTTCACCAAGTGTATTTCTTAGTAAATATTTGAATGAGACATTCCAAATGTCTCTAGGAGGAGCAGCGCTTTCACAATAAATAATACTATTATCTGTATTGGATACCATCAACAGAGCAAAAGCCGAAAATAAGGTGTACAACAGCATTTTGGAATTAGTCGGAAATACGCCTCTTGTTAAACTGAACAAGGTACCAAAGGCTCATGGCGTAGAGTGCGAAATATGTGAGTTTCATCAAACGTTTAATAGAACGAAAAAAAATCAAGTCATGATTTATCATCATCACATGAGTAAGAAACCAATGGAGAATTACTTGATAATTACCGTTTTTATTTTTAGACGCCAAATGTGAATTCTTGAATCCAAGCGGCTCCATAAAAGATAGAATCGCCTTGTCGATGATCCAGGATGCAAGACGGAATGGCCGTGTGGACGATGACACTGAATATGTGGAAGCTACATCAGGAAACACTGGCATTGGGATTGCATTAAATGCCGCACTTACGGGTAAATACTTACGATTTGAAATTGCTCAGGGTCGCTTTTCGCAGTGATTTAGAAGAAATGATGTAGCTTGCTTCAATAGAAAATATAGAATCAAATGTTTTTTGAAGAAGGCACATATAGTTTGACACTAAACTAAATTTCCTATTCTAGAAAATAAATGCATCATTGTAACAGAAGAAAAAAACTCATCTGAAAAGGTAAACACTGTTAATTTGCTGGGAGCCGAAGTGATCCAAACTAAAAATAATGCGTTGGAAATTTCAATCGCTCGCCAACTGAAAGATGAAAATCCTGATACAGTGGTGATGTTGAATCAGGTTAGCCATTTACATATTACTATAAATAAAGCATTTACCGCTAAGTAATACAGGTAATACACATGCTGGAAAAT
This sequence comes from Lithophane socia, assembly GCA_947522985.1. Classification (NCBI taxonomy): domain Eukaryota; kingdom Metazoa; phylum Arthropoda; class Insecta; order Lepidoptera; family Noctuidae; genus Lithophane; species Lithophane socia. Next base: position 9,106,694 of record OX383270.1, on the reverse strand, counting down.
ATTGCTCGATGTAATGTCCGACCGACCGACACTTAATGCAGTAAATAAGCAATAACTACTACAACTACATTAACTTATTTTACTACAAAACGTTCAATTTCAGTTCGACAATCCCGTTAACCCAAGAACTCACTATGATAATACTGCAGAGGAGATATTAGCCGCACTGGGTGATGTAGACGTGGTGGTGATGGGGACGGGCACCGGCGGCACCATGACCGGGGTTGCCAAGAAGTTGAAGGAGAAGAACCCCAAGTGCATCGTGGCAGTGACCGAGCCCGACGGCTCTACCATGCACAACAGGACGGGGAAACCCCATCCGTTTTTGGTAGATAAATATAATTACGTAATTTAAAAAAGAACCTAAGGTCAACGTTATTATTTTCTCATAGAACTAAAATAGAATCTTTATGCTCTTTTGTCGTCGCACGAGCATCGTATCATGTGTTCTTTATCTAGAAAGTTAATAGCTATGACATGTCACATTCGTTATTCTGGATGGCAAAAATTTCCATGTCTTTCTTAAGCACTACCGCCTATAAAAAAGACACGGAAATGTGAAAATGAGGGAAGACCCATCAGGAACAAGTCTAGCTAGAAGACTAGAAGTTCACCTGTGTTAGTGTTTGTGAATGCTGCTTTGCTTTATCGAATTCGATTATTTTTCTAGGTGGAAGGAATCGGCGGGTCATCTATACCGATGGTATGTGACGAATCCTTGGTTGACCACTTCGAAATAGTCACCGATCAAGAAGCATTCTTGATGTCCAGGGAACTGGCTAAAAAGGAGGGATTGCTATGCGGTGATTATCTATTAATTACGCATTTATTTGATTAATAACTATAGCCTAATCTTATCAGTAGGCCTGTATCTTTGATATTAAATATTACTTCCTGTACCTTTTACTGGTCAACATTATTGATCAAATAGTGACTGATCGTGAGGATACCGACATTCGACCTTATTTTTTTGTTTTTCTTTTATTGTTTATCAGCGAAAACTTATAAATGGCCGTCAATTTCATATTTTTTAAGATAGCTGTATGTTTCCTGAACAGAATAAAATAAAATACTGCAGCAGCCGCTTCTCTTGCCCATTAATAACGTTATGATTGCCAATATTATACAAACCAGGTGGAAGTAGTGGTTCGGCCATGGCTGCGGCTATCAAAGCGGTGAAGACACTAAAAATCGGTGCCGGCAAGCGCGTTGTGGTCATCCTACCCGACGGTATCCGTAACTACATGTCCAAGTTCGTCAGTGACCAGTGGATGGAAGCAAACCGCTTCATAGAACCTCCAGAACATTCCATGAAGTGAGTTACTGAACGTGTACTTTAAACTCCTCAGAAGAAGTCTTTTATCTTCTCGTTAACATGGCATGGCCAAAACAGGTCAATAACGTATTCAATAACTCTCAAGTTAGGTTGGTTACATTTCCCATTCCCATATTTTGTTATACATCACACATGCATCGTTTTAACATGTTTATAGACGAAACGTGTATAAAAAGTGATTGGTTATCTTTAGATGGTGGAAGAAACCGATTACTGAAATAGCTTTGAGCCGCAGTTATCCCAAGCTGCATATAGACAACACGTGCGAGGAGGCCCTGCAAGCTATGAAGACCAACAACGTGAATATTGCTGTCATCGTCGATGATGTCGGGTAGGTAACTGTTCTATCCATCATTTTTTCGGCTGAGGTCGTAAATAATCGTACAAGAACGTACTACAGAGTAAAAGTATCCTATGTTCTAAACTCTTAACCCAGGGTCTCCCAGTGTGCAAAATTTCTTCGAAATCCATTCAGCCGTTAAGAAGGCGCGAAAAGGAAGACAAGATTCTAAATTACTTTCGCATTTATAATCCTACCTACTAATTATAGTATGGAAGTATGGATTCTGTCGGTTCTAGTTCTGTAAGTCTTTTTTAAGCAAAGAGAATTAAACCACAGTATAGTTACCTATTGTTTTTAAGCGAGTGGGTTATTATCTTGGTTAATTCAAAAAATCTAAACATTTTATAAAATTAGAAACTTTCGAAACACTACTGATGACCTACCTAAAGTCTTTTTTATAAGGAATCGTCATTCAGTTAATCAAACCTTGCAATTTTCGATAATCTGACTTAGAACACTTTATGAAACATACACAATTTTTTTTTAGACACTTCGTCGGTGCTCTTTCTAAGGACAATCTGCGCAACCGAGCGACGAATCCCACGAAGTTGCCCGGAAAAGAATCTGAGAACTTTGACTTCCAAGATATGGTCGGTGACAACCTCGACAAACACGTTTACACTTTGGCAGAAAACTCAAAAGCAGGAAATCCTACGGTTGGCCTTCTGTCCCGGATGCTGGACATCACTCCCTACGTGATCATCGGAAAAGAAGGTTACGCCATTAAACGTGGCGATATTGGTAAGTTAACGCGGTGGAATACATACCCACATAAAATACATCAATGAAGACTATGAACTTATACTGGCTTTCACTTTGTTTCCTTACTGCGCGTTTGCACTGGCCAAACATTTACAATAAAACATGTTGAAATCTCTAGTTCCTAATGTCAAAAATTGTATGGAACACAACACAGTCCTCCGTGCCTCGGAAAGCACGTTAAGCCGTTGGTCCCGGCTGTTATTTGTGGATCTTCGACAGTCGTTACGGGTCGTCAGAAGCCCAAAAGTCTGACAACCAGTTTTGCCAAGGGGTATCCTATTACCCAGTTACTGGGTTGAGGAGGTCAGATAGGCAGTCGCTCCATGTAAAATACTGGTATTTAGCTGACCACAACACAGTTGGGAAAAGGCTAGGCAGATTGATTGATTTACAGATAATACAGATTTCAACATTTCACATGTTTTGTTGTGAATGTTTCGTGCAAACGCACATTTACCTCGATACCTACCAAAGTCAAACCTCAACTCATTGCTCTCATTGCTCTTGCTCATTGTTTATGTTTTTTGCTGGACTGTCTACCTATCGTAGATAAAGTTCTTAAGTACATAAACAAACTTATCTTACAATACCTTGTGTAAATATATTTATCCACTGATAACATGAAAAATAATAGTTTACCTGCTGTCAGTTTCTATTCGAAGGTGGATTGCTTATAGACTCTAATGGTCCTTTTCGAAAATAGCAGCGTGTGTAAGTACGTCCTTAACTACTTGCTCATCTAGGTCCAGGAGCTAAAATTATTTGTTATTAATATTACCCTGACATCCCTGGACCGGAGGATAAGAACTCTTCCAATTTCCAGTTTTTTCCTTGCCTAAATATTCACTTTATAACCATATAGTTCATATTCGAAATTATTATTTTTTTACAGATTTCTTCATTCCCTGTGGCTTGGTGACGGGGGATGATGTACTCGACTACATACATGAGCACAACAAATCTTAGAACTTGATGTAACGCGACCCTTTTTCCGACTTTACCGCTAAACTTGACTGTTTTCCGAGTCGACTACCTACGCCTATTCATGAATTCATGATGTTTATTCTATTTACCCATTCATTCTTAATCAGTAATAAATAAATTCATTTATTGAAAAACAAGTATTCCATTAATTAAATCATTGTCGCTTCCTGCTGCAGTTGTAGGGACATAGAACATGGTGCGTCTCTTGATTTCGACATTATAAGAAATCAATATATTACTACGTTATAATCCGTGACAAATAACCTGTTAACCCTGAAAACGTTATAAGAAGGCTATGGATGAAGGTTACAAATGAGATGCATAGAAACATGTTTCATGTTTCTATGTTCAAGAATTCTGTTCATTCTTACCGATTGCTTACTCCTGGCATTACAAGAATTGTGTTCATTCTTACCGATTGTTTACTCCTGGCATGATAGGCTCACGTGCATGGCAATTAAAATATGCATTTAACTGAAGTAGTCTTTCAACCTATGATTAAATGTATCTTCTCTAGACCATCATGTGATAGTACCCACTCTATCACGTGACTATATGACCATATTTTAGTTATATAAAATACGCTAACAGACAAGCACACGCATTGCTATTGATATTTTCTTCGTTAATGTTCTATTGAACATATGCAGTGCTATTTAATTATTTCAATAAAGAAAAGTAAACGGAGCATTTTAATAAATCAAAGTTAATAACTGTAGTAGCGATAGTAAGGTACATGGATCTCCCCGATAAGAAATACATTATTATCGACATTTTGATTTGTGATAAAAAAATACATTATCGAACATAAATAATGCTATAAAATGAAACGTTCATGTTCGTATATATAAGTCCCAACACATCCTTGCACTTAACAAGACTCTCAGTGTGAGTTCAGTTTTGAAGATCAACAAACACGGATTTCCACAATGAACGTCAGCCACAACGAACGGTGAGTTATGAACAAAGAGATATTATTTTTTGAGCTTTTTGGAAGCTGGAACCACCAAATTATTTATTAACTTAAAACCTTAGAAAGAAAAGCTAAATTTAAAGTTTATTTTAATTAAAGTGAGACAGCGAGGAAAACGCCATCGTCACTCTGAAATCTTTTACTTTTTCTATTAACCAAAAAAGTGAATCAGTTTTTTGACGTGATATCAAATAAAATACCTGTTTACCTTACTTTTCCTATGATGCATTGATGTAACTGTTGCAGAATAATTGTATCTAAATTGGATTTGATTTATAAAATCTTACTGCCGTGGGCTAGGAAAAATGTGTTTTTCACTTTCATGACTTTATCAATAACATGGTATCAGCAGAATGTGTCATAATATTTGATATATAAATATTGTTTCGCAGAGGGAAAAAAATATACGACAACATACTCCAGTGTATTGGCCACACACCTTTAGTCAGGTTAAATCGAATACCTCAAAGTTATGGGCTGGAATGTGAGATATGTAAGTACTTTAAATAAAATGATTAAATCATGAAAACTTTTAAAATCATTATTCAAGACAGTCTTTTTAATTTTTATTATTCATAAGTAACGTCTTAAACCAATCGTGTAAATACCTCTCTACCTAAGTGATGATAGGACCACCTGAAATGAACCCTGAAACTCTGCAAAAACTGTTGTTTTTTCCATTGTAATCGATTTAAATGGGAAAAACAACAGTTTTACATTTTTGTATTGCAAAGCAGAGATTTTCAGTTTTATTATACTTGGAATGTTATAAAAACTTGGGTAGAATTCAAGTTAAATTACGTGACTGATTAAAAAAAAAGTACCTTCCCAGCAAAATATGATGTAAAATCTGTGTTAAGTTATACATCTATCTATCTATCATCTTCCCGATATAATCGCTTCGCTTGTGATAACAATATTTAATAACCTCCTGTGCATATCTTTACATCACCTACCTTTAAATATGAAAGTTATCTTTGTCGTCATAATTTTGATAAATAGGTACAGTGTAGGTACACGATGCGTGTTTAGCAAATTAATAAAATTTTACGTAAGAAATGAATGAGTATGCCATTGAGGTACATTCGTAACAACAATACAAACATACGCAAGTAGTTATAATACGAATTCAAGGTTAAATGAATGCTTCGTAAAATAGATATACTTATGGGTGGGTGATTCATTTAGATGGGTCGGTGTGGAAAAATAAGAGTTAGAAAAAGGTCTTGAAAACCACGTAGTAGATTTCAAAATTAGGAAGATCTTCTTACATTCGTAGATTTAAAAAGAAACAACTGTTTATACTATGCGGTTGATAGTAGACGGCAGACCTGACTAAAAAAGTTGCAGAGCTGTTACAATAATGAAATCATTTCTTTATTGTATACACGGGGGGTTCCTTGGAACTTACTTCTATTTGTACCTAATACTGATAGTTACTGACCCATCTCAAAATTAAATAATCAAAGCATAAGTAACAAAAAAATTACATAAAACTTTAAAATTGTGTAATTAAACTCAACGCCTATCGCCTACGTGGTGTTTCCGTAGATTCAATGCCTACGCGGCGTTTTCGTAGCTTCATCTGCTATGCGGCGTCTCCGTATTTTTATCTGCTACGCGACGTCTCCGTAGCTCTTTTTAACGGCTACGCGGCGTCTCCGTGGCTTCATCTGCTACGCCGCATCTCCATAGCTACATCTACTACGCCGCGTCTCCGTAGCTTAATCTACTACGCCGCGTCTCCGTAGTTTCATATGCTACGCCGCGTCACCGTAGCTTCATATGCTACGCCGCGTCTTCGTAGCTTCATCTGCTACGCCACGTCTCCATCATAGCTTCATCTGCTACGCCGTGTCTCCGTAACTTCAACCGCTACGCGGTGTTTTCGTAGCTTTAAGGTTGATGCACTAGGGTGGCCCGCGAAATTCAAATTTTCTTACGTTTTTTACAATTTGCAGGTCAGTATCAGATTGTATGTTACACCTTCATGAACTTAGAGAGTTGTATTGCTGATTCTAATGTTTATAATTCTGTAAATCCATATTTGTTTCGAGCGCTAATAATATTTATATCAACATACAACCTGATACTGACCTGCAAATTGCAAAAAACGTAAGAAAATTTGAATTTCGCGGGCCTCCCTAGCGCATCCCCCTTAACGAATACTTAGCAAAGCAATGTTTATATGATGCAGTTAGTAATAATTTTACAGCCACTTAGCAAACACGCAAAAAACATCTTACTTTACAACACCGTATGACGGATGATTTCAACAGTGCCTTTGTTTGTCCTAGATGCAAAATGCGAATTTATGAACCCAGGAGGGTCAATAAAGGATCGTATTTCGTATACCATGGTACAAGAAGCGGAACATGCTGGCCTCGCTAAAACTGGCACCAGGTTCGTTGAGCCAACGTCTGGTAATACGGGTATTGGAGTGTCCCTCACAGCTGCCGTTTGCGGTAACTATAATTTCTTCAAAAGTAGCTTTATGTAGATATATAAATAAGAACTAGTAAGGTTCTCACATAAAAACTCAATTTTTAACTTTGTAGCAAGTAGGTAAGCACGAGTATCGCGTGTGTTTTCCGATAGCCATAGATATCTCCGTTCTGCAAGTGTGGGCAATCATCTAATGAGATAATACATATATCATAATATTCATAATTATATCAACATCTAGGTCTTAGCGATTCTCAAGTATCAAAAAATCAACAAAATTGGCAGTCAGTTAGGTAGCCATGACGATGAAAGTTATGATTTTCAGGATACGGATGCACCATCGTGACTCCAGATAAAAACTCTGATGAGAAAATGAGCACGATGAGTCTGCTAGGTTCGGAGATCATCCAGACTCCGGCCATGGCCCACCACGAGGACCCTGACAGCTTTGTGTCGGTCACCAAACGGTTACTAGAAGCAAATCCGCAGGCAATTTCTATGAATCAGGTAAGTTCCTTATCACTTAAGCACCCAACATTTAAAATGTAAATAGGTGCATTCGGCTTCACCTGATAACTAGGCTTCGGCTTCTAATGATCGAGTTGATATTTATGAAATTAAAATTCGAAAAGTTCAAACCCAGAAATTGTCTGTAAGGCTCTGTCTAATTACTCCTTGATTTAATTTTAGTACTCAAACGAAGTGAATCCCCTGACTCACTACGAGCACACGGCGGAGGAGATCCTGGATGCCCTGGGCACTGTGGACATGTTCGTCATGGGCTCCGGCACGGGCGGAACCGTCACCGGCGTGGGCCGAAAGCTCAAGGAGAAGTGCCCCAACTGTATCATCGTCACCGTGGACCCCGAGGGCTCCATCATTTTCGGGGAAGGGAACCCGGTCTTATACTTTGTAAGTTTCATTCCTTCTACATAGGTACCTATACCTCTGTTTCTGACAGATCTGCTTCTTGCAAGCCTAGTTTACCTAGTTAACTACAAAACATTTATAATTCTCGCCAATCGATTCTTAATGAATCTTACTTACCCTCATTGTTGGAACCGTCTTTAGATACGAAAAAAATACGAAAGCATGTAGGTAGAAATGTAAGACTTGTCCATATTTTTTTATTCTATTTGAAAGCGGTGACAGCAGACTGATGCGATTATACTTCCAGGTTGAAGGAATTGGTGGAGACTTTGTGCCGGAGGTATTAGATAAATCAGTCATCGACAAGGTTGTGAAGCCTAATGATCACCAGTCCTTCAACATGTCAAGAGAGATTATCAGAAAAGAAGGATTATTGTGCGGTAAGAAAAGTATTGAGAACGTCCTTTAGCGCTTAAGATAAGTTATCGTTTTAATTCATTGCGTTTGCTCAACAATGATATCAGTCTATTCCGCACCTATCACACCTTCCGTAAACAAGTTCTTTACCTCCATAACATTTGCAGGTGGTAGCAGTGGGGCAATAACATATTCAGCCATTCAAGCCGCGAAAGAGTACAAACTCGGTCCGGGTAAGAAAGTAGTGGTGATCCTTCCCGACGGCATCCGCAACTACATGACGAAGTTTGTGAGTGATCAGTGGATGGAGGCCCATCTGTTCAAGGAACCTCCTGAACGTGACTTCCTGTATGTATAGATATTATATTGTTTAAACCGTAGTAAATTTCCTTTCCCACAGTTAGGAATCCTCCATCTTCCTTTTTTGAAATTTAAAATACTTCTGACCTGTTATTATTTTAAGATTAAGAAGTTTAACTCTTCTGAAATGTTTCAGCTGGTGGAACAGATGTATTTCAAATTTAAAAATCATCCGGTCGGTGCCAACTGTTAAAGAGAGTAGCTCTTGCCTGGACGCCCTAGCCGCTATGGGATCTGACAACAAAGTAGCCTTCGTCGTCAATGATGACGGGTTTGTAGTTACACAATCCATACGACTAATGTGGTTTAAAATAAATTAAGCACGAAAAAGAGCAACAGGCTCATCCCCTTCATGGGGTGCTGTGCCTACCCCTTCGGGAAGTACATGCGTGATGCATATAACTTGCATGTAGTGTTGTGATAGAAAAACGGTGTGCTAAACTGTAATTTTCTTGCTTAAGGAAGTACTTACGGAAATAATATTTTTCCGTCCTCATTTCCGCGTTTGGTTTTGTTACGTATTGCGTTAGGATATTATTTTTTGGATACATTCTTAACTCAAGTAAACAAATACTTAATATTTTCAGCTTCCTCAAAGGCGTCGTTAGTAAAGATAATTTAAGATCTGAAGCCACAAATCCAAAAAAGAAGGGTAATCTCGATTTCAGTGATATAGTCAGCAAATATGTGATGAAAAAACATTACAAGATTGCGGAAAATAAAGGAAACCCTACAGTTGGGCTAGCGGCAAGAATATTAGATATAGCGCCATTCGTGGTGGTCGTGGAAGAGTATGTTAATGGCAACAATAACGGCCCAGGTGAATATGAAATGTTTTATTTATATTTATTTATTTATTCCATAGATTATATTCTAAAACAAAATTTGTGTTAGTAAATAAGGGTTAGACTATGTTAGTAGCACTTCACTCTGCGCTAGCTAGACTTTGTGCTGTCCTGTGGAACTTGTCCGCGGTTTAACCCTTGCTGCACAGGTTATAGGTTTCCCTGTCATACTTATGTAAGCCGGTATATGCTGCTGCGATATACGACTACGTGGGCTTGTGGCAGTTGTTTTTCGTGCAATTCGAGCAACATTATAAGTAGTCTACCTCAATTGTAGCAAAACAAGTAGGAAGTTAAATAAATAGGTAGGTACTTAGGTACTAACCTACGGGTATCGTCACTAGTATTGAACTGCTATGTAATAATAAAAGGGTAACCGTCTCATTAAATAAGAAACTTAAATACCAAAGAGCAGTCTATGAGGAAATAATACTGAATAAATAGATCATGTATTATTAATGATCTTAATTATAATACTACACACGCACTTCGTTTACACATGTATGTACTTACATAAGCTTGTGCTTTGAATTATACCTAAATTAGCTGATGCCCGCGGCTTCGTCCGCGTTGATGTTGGTTATTAATATTATATACTAAAACCTTGCTCAAGAACTACTCTAACTATCCATTGGTGAAAACAGCATGAAAATCGGTGCAGTAGTTTTTGAGTTTATCGCGAACAGACAGACAGACAGACGCGGCGGAGGACTTTGTTTTTATAATATGTAAGGATATCATGGTACATGCACCTTATTTATATACCATTCACCAGTTTTTGAGTTGAGGAGCGGGGCACAGCACTACTAACTATGAGTGGCAGACAAATATTGATTACAGATTATAAAGGTGCATGTGCGCGTGAGTGATTTATTGATTGGTGCTTAAAACTGCACCCGCTCATGGATATGAGCACCGAGTGCAAAACATTACTCTGATATTAATATAAACTAGTTTTTGCACGCGTGGAGGTTGGTACCCACGGGATGAGATGAAAAGTACCTACCTTATGTGTTAATCGAGATTATAAACTATCTCAATGCCAATCAATGCCAAAATTTCATCCATAACCGTTCAGTCGTTTTTGCGCTAACCTGGAACATACATCAAGACAATTAGAAAAACGGGCAAAAATTCTTCGCTACTATTTTATTGTTATGTAGGTATAGATACTACATAGGTAACTTATTAATAAGAAGGGACGTCATCAGCATCTATCTATACCGATATAACTGGAAATATACCATCTTACTTTGGTAGGTACCTTATGCCAATAACTTTAATTACAAAGCAATACATACTAGTATCACGTAGGCAAGGAGGTACTAAGCCACACACAACGTGCTGTTTATGGATAACACAGTACCTAAGTAATTGATATAGGTACTCAAAATATATCAATGTAAATTACTTTATAGCTATAGGTAGGGTACCTATAGCTATAAAGTAATTTACATTTCCAGTTCCTACAGTGCAGTAGTACTACTTAAATTAGTTGTGAGCTTCGTCAGTAATCGTATTTCCGAATATACGTATGAATATTTTTATAACCAATAACCGACCACGTCCATCCAATCCATCGCGCCACGTCGTCAATCAATCAAGTTTAAAACCAGAGGCGGCGGAAGGCGTGGGCGGTGTGGGCGACCGCCTACGGCCTCGCGGTCTGAGGGGCCTCGCACCACGACGGTTTATGCATTACTTAAAAACCGTGAATGCGACGAAAAAAGTTTACTCTTCATAAAACGATAAATATATTGACATGTTTTTATTTAGTTTAGCAACATTTGCTAGCGTCGTATCGTGGGGAATCCCCGCTGGCCAGAGCTGGGGATTTCCCATTCTGTTTGTTTACGTTACTATCAACGGCTAGGAATTCAATCAAAGTATCGGGTGCGACCAGGGCCCCCGATTCTGGGGGGGCCCAAATCTTTAGAAATACTTCTTAATTAAATCCCAAACAAGGCCAAAATATGTTCAGTAAGTAAAAGGCAGTATTTGTTGGGGGCCCCCTAAATATAAACGTAGAGTGCTAAAATTTTCGAGCTCGCTTCGCTCGCTCTTGCATCCTACATTCTTGTCTCGATTTTGATTATTCTTTTTTCGTTTGGTAGGTCATGCTTCAGAGATGGTCCTATATAAATTTTATTAATTTTGCTTGCGTAGTTTTTAAGTTAGCCTCAATAATTACGTATTTTTCCCACTTAGCGTATGTAGACGATATTATTATCTTAGTTGACTCCGTCACTGTTATTTACATAGCAGATAACGGTATCCGAATTTGTGTGGGGTACGTTCCACAACTAAAAAGTGAAAAATAAAAACTATTTACAAAAAAAAAAACAACCGACTTCCAAAAAAAACACTAAAAAAGTGAAAAATAACTTTAATTTCGGAATTCGGTGGCAAAAAACGAAAATTGAAAAGCAAAGACACCGAATTCCGAAATTAAAGTTATTTTTCACTTTTTTAGTGTTTTTTTTGGAAGTCTGTTGTTTTTTTTTTGTAATTATATAAATGTTCAAATCAAAATTTACCCAGAGTGTAAAATTTTTCGAGCCCGCTTCGCTCGCTCTAGCATCACGTATTCGGTTAATGCTCCAACTTTTTCGTTTAAGTCAATTATTCAAAAGAAATCGTAACCTGTTTGAGGTAGGATGCCAAAATTACTCGCTCGTTAATTGTACGTTTTTCCTAGTTTTCAAAGTTTTACGTATGCAGGCATACTAAAGCCGGGGTGGCAAACTAAAGGGGGGGTCCTCTTTAGGTTGCCACCCCGGGCCCCCGACAGTCTTCGAGCTTAGTCCGCCACTGCCTATCTCGGCCTATTATACCTAAAAAAATATTATGACAGTCTAAAATGTTTTTTTCTTTTTTTCTTCTTGCTCAGCCAGAGGGCCTCGCGGAGTGTATCTCGCCCACACTTAATTTAGATCTTGCGCCGCCACTGTTTGAAACTTATCTGGAAATATAAATCTAAGGGTTTCCGGGCGGGCCACCGGTCACAACCACAAAACGCCGCCACCGGCATATTTCCTGTAGTTTTCATACATTTTGTATGGACTCGCCGCACACGGGCCACACGCGACAGGAAATACAGGTGCCGCCGTAGTTTTGTGGTTGAGGCCGGTGGCCCGTGTGCGGAGACCCTTAGGCCTGAATTCCTCTTACGCCGATATCGGTCGCGTACGTCAGTCACGCGTGCGTATACCTACACATTGTGTTCCATTATATAGCACCATACTGCGACGCTGACGTCCGCGGCGCGTACCTACTACGTTGCTACGCGTACGCGACCGACCGTAGATACGCGACCGACATCACCGTAAGAGGAATTCAGGCCTAACTTAAGGTTGATGCGCTAGGGTAGCCCGCGAAATTCAAATTTTCTTAGGTTTTTTGCAATTTGCAGGTCAGTATCAGGTTGTATGTATATCCATATTTGTTACGAGCGCTAATAATATTTTGATCAACATACAACCTGATACTGACCTGCAAATTGCAAAAAACGTAAGAAAATTTGAATTTCGCGGGCCACTCTAGCGCATCCCCCTTAATAGATATTCGGTCTGGAGGATGTTTTTCATCACATAATAAACTAAACTAACTATCATTTTAATTTTCAGGATTTATACCAAAAGGCATGATTACTTCTGAAATAGTTTTGGACTATATCATCGAACATCAGCGCCATATATAAACAAACAAGAATTATTATTAAGTTACGATTACTCATTAAAGTTACAAAATAATACTTAGTACCTATAATAAAATCTATATAATAATAAATAAAAAGTTCCTATGTTTTATTTACTCCACCCTGCACATAAGGAGACTAAGGGCTGATTTTACCAAAGTCAGATAACTTCGTGGAATAAAAATGGCGTCTGACAGGTTTTGTATGGAAAAACTGTCAAAAATTCAAAATTTATTCGCAGGATAAGACATCCTCGGAATAGAAGTTTGGTGAAATTCGCCCTTAGTCTAACGTTCAGTCACACTTTCAGTATAATAGATTGCATCTGTGAGCCACACACACATACTGCTAGAGTGCGTTTCTTCAAATAGTTCCTATGCCGTAATGTTCGCTCTACTGCTGTTGTAGGACTAATACGTATAGGCCGCCGCCGCCGCCGCGCCACCGCCGCTACGGCGTTACCTAATAGGTCCGTTTTTTTTTAATTTAACAATAGAGCCAACATTACGCAAAGGAACTATTTGATTTGATTGCCCACCTCTGCCTTGTGATTGCGATTGATGTGGTACACATATCTCGCTAGCTATACTTAAATGTATTCTTCGTCCGCACGGATATCTTCCCATGCGAACTTTCACACCCCCTCCATTCCTTTACATGGAAGTTTTGGAAAATTCATCATTACAATCTTTATTATTTACATGAAGAAGAATTTGTGCCAAGTTTCAAGATTCTAAACCTAAGGAATAAGATCTTTCATACCAACTGTATCCCCCTTTTCACCCCGACATAGGGGTTGATTTTTAAAAAATTTAGGTAAGTAGGTATTGATACATTTTCAATACTTATTTAACTTTTCGATTAATAAAACCTTTTTATTACACAATCTTACCATCCAAATCATCACAGCATTCCATGCGGCAGTTTACAAAACCATGCCCTTTGTAATGACTAACTATGCGTTTGCACCAGAAAACATTTAACATGTAGATGTTTCGAAACTTGTCACATGAAACAAATCTCATTACTTGTTTTGTTGAACTTGCGTTCGCACTGGACGAAACATGAGTAAGTCATAAGACAGATCTCAAGATTTGTTGTAAACTGCGTTCGCACTGTCTAGAAACATACACAATAGACATGTTTTGTATAAAGATTTGTCACGTTTGCGTTCGCACTGTTGTTTGTTTATGTCAAATTATGTCTCGCAACTTGTCTATTGCTTGATGTTTAGTGTTATCCGAGTATGGTGGTAAACATCTCGTGTTTATATCGAAACATAGAGTGGTCCAAAGTAGACACGATGAAGTTTATAGAGCTTTGGCAAGGTTTTCCATGTTTGAGGAATACAAAATGTGTGGACTATATTAACCGACCAAAGTGTCAAAACAAATCTAACAACATGTTACTAGATTCATACAGATACATTTTGATACGAAATTGGTTTGTAAAGACATGTGGCGAAACATGTCGAGTGATATGAAACGTCAAACATGTTTCGCGGCAACAAGTTTCGTGACAATGCGAACGCTAGGCGATACACTGACAGAAAACAGAGATTTCAACATGTTTTTATGTGAATGTTTCGCCAGTGCAAACGCACGGTAATAAGATCAGCCGGTTGTAACACAGAAAAGTATTCACTAGGTACCTAACGTCTAATAACTTGAAACATTTACCATTTAAACTAATTGTTTCGGGTTTCTACCCTTCCTTTCTGACTGCGCTTTACAAAACTTATTTTGAATTTTTCTATTATGTACCCTACAAACATTATGGCCACCCTACCAAAGCTCATTATAAAAATTTAAAATGCAGATATTATGTCAAATTTTGAATATAGTAAAAATACTTGGTCTTATATAAATTAATCTATGAGGTTTCATAATGCATAATCAGCCTATAATGTTCCCACTGCTGGGACAAAGGCCTCCTGTCTGTGAGAGGGAGCGGGCCGTAATCATAGTGCTCTGTGGCCGTAAATGCCGTACTTAATCCATAACGCGCGCCCATTGCGGGTTGGTAGGTGACACGTACATGTCTATGAGGTTGAGCCTAGTCAATATAGCCGAAAATATTGGACTCTCCGTTCAAATGTTTTAAGAAAATTCGACTTTCATTTACTTTTCAACCAATACCTTTTGAGCCATTATTTATTTTTAACTTGTTCACTGAGATGTGCAACTACTTATATATGGCTATGTATTTCCACTGTTAATTCTTGTTTTGAACATTCCTCAGTACAGACGAGGGTCCCAGTTAAACCGCCATAAATCTGTAACGCCATATTCTAGCGAGTTGGGAACTTAAAAGATTTAGAAATTCTTCACTAAATCCTAAAATAAAAATTTCTAACACAAAGATTGTTGGTCTGAGCACAAAGATAGTACTTTCTGAGATTTATGCAATGCCACTTTATGCAAGCGTCCGGATTGAGAGCCCAAGTTATTTGTTCATTTTTATGAACAAAACTTGGGCTCGTAATTAGGTAAAAATTGTAAAAACTTAAAACTTTTGTTTTAAGTTTTTACAATTTTTACCTAATTTCCCTATGAGTCTCAAACGCACGGTTATCGTCAATAATACCGCCTCGCTTCGAGTCTGTATACCCCAACTTAATCTGTTGTATGACCAAGCTCACTCACAGTATTAACGTCAATGTCATCTAGCGTTCATTAAACAGCTGATTGTTGTTTGACATTTGACAGATTTATGACTTTGTGCTTGTGTTTGCTGTGCGTGTGCAGGTTGGGTTGCAGTGGCCTGTGAGAGTGTGAGCTGAGTATGTTGTTTTTTTTCGTAAGCAGCGCGTGGCTAGCAGAGTAAATAAAGTGACTTGGTTTGTAATGAACACTTAACTAGAATCGTTATTACAAGCCAAGACAACATCTCTAATCTCTGTTATCACCAGTTTTAAAGTCACGGTTCTGTATTAATTTAATAGTTATTAAAATTCTTAGCATTCTTATGATAATAAAGTTGTATAACCCACAGGTTAAACTACTTGGAAAATCTGTAAAATGTCTAACCATGTGGAGGTGAACAACACTACTGAAAATCTGGTGAGGAAATTTTTTAACCTCAAGGAAATGCCGCACATTGTAAGACCTCTGTAAGTATAAATAACAACCTTGATATATTGCTGGTAGACCTAAGAATAACCTAATAGTTAGTACTGAAATTAATGTTTCCTTAATTTTTTAGTGATAGAAATCAAAAAATTCATCCGGACATTCTAAATGTAATTGGTAATACTCCTTTGGTGAAACTCTCGAAAATACCTAAAGAAGAAGGTTTAAAATGTGATATGTGTGAGTAATTTTTAGAAACATTTTATAAAAAAATTGAGCTAGTGCTAATTTAATTTATTTAATGAATTTCCCATAAAACTCATAAAGATCTTAAAAATAAAGGTTTAAAAAGTTAATTTATTTTGTAAAATGTTGTAATCAGATGCAAAATGCGAGTTCTTAAACCCAGGAGGATCTGTAAAAGACCGCATAGCTTACCGGATGGTAATTGACGCTGAGCAGAAGGGTGTGCTGAAGCCTGGCAAGTCTGTCATTGTGGAGCCTACATCTGGCAATACTGGCATTGGGCTGGCCCTCGCTTCTGCTGTTAGAGGTAAATAAGTACTAACAATATTTACATACCTAGATTTACTGTAAACCATGTCAAACGTCTATGTCCAGCAGTGGACGTTTTTCGGCTGAAATGATGATGATGTAAGACTCATGATGATGCAACAATAAATACATATTTAACTTCTGTTATATGATGTTGATTCAAGAAGAGACTAAAAACTTTTTTATGTTTTAATAAATTAAAAGTGCAATGTATTTAATAAGCTTTACCATCAATCTCTTCCAGGTTACAGGTGTATAATAGTATTACCCGAAAAAATGTCAGATGAGAAAGTGAACACATTAATAGCCCTGGGGGCTGAAATAATCCGAACTCCAACAGAAGCCGCGTGGGATGATCCAACTAGCAACATTATGGTGGCCAAAAGACTGGCCAAAGAGATCCCTGATGCAGTCCTTCTGGACCAAGTATGTGCTCATATATTAACATAAAATAAATCACACATTTCTTACCTTTGAAATTACTATTTTAAACATAATGTAAATATGAACAATTAATAAATGGAGTTGTGCAAACAATAAAAAAGACATGGATATGATGGATATAGTAGAGATTGCACCCTAATTCAAATATTCTCATAGGTTCAAGAAGAATCTGGGGCAAAAGCTGGAGTTATCTTTTAAGGAAAGTGTGAACACCAAGCAATTTTAAATTGGTCAGTGCGGACTTTCTCGAGCTTTCCCCTTTCCTTCAACAGTCATAGTTTATATTCACAGCACTACACATTTACCTGTATGATACACAACCACTCCCAGGTTTTTGGTTTTTACTCATGAATCAGCATAATGATATAAATAATAGGATTCTGAGTTGCGTAACAAATTTAATGCTCTCATACAACCACTTCCTCACTAAGTTGAAGTTAGACCATGTTTTAGATTAGACCATCAATCACTTGAGATGTTTGTATTGTGTTCACTCTAACTGTTATCACGATTCCATGCCAAATCTAGGATTTTTTCATGTAGTTCAGCTATACATTGTTGTTTCGTTCATAGGCCTCTTGCTATCTGATTTCACCCACGAGCAGAAAACATGTGCGACCGAGACGAAAATATTAAAAACAAAACACTGCAATAACTTATCCCACCATCTAAGGGTGCAACCAGACCACGGTCGATCGACCGCGGTGTGGTTGCACCCTAAGTAATCGTGTGAGATGTATGAATTATAAAATAATTACAGTACAACAACCCGTGCAACCCGCTTGCGCACTTCGACGGCACGGCTGAGGAGATCCTGTGGTCTCTGGACGACGACGTGGACATGGTGGTGATGGGGGCCGGCACCAGCGGCACCATCTCCGGCGTGGGACACAAGATCAAGGAGCGCTGCCCGCAGTGCGTTGTCGTCGGCGTCGACCCCTACGGCTCCATACTTGCTCAGCCCGAGGAGCTCAACGAATCGGAAGTGCAGATGTACGAGGTAAATATTTTATTTCATTCTTTAAAAAAAATATTTTTCGAGCTTTTTCAATATTATGGGAAGTGTTCGTAAACAGCCAGACCCGAAACAAGTATTTGTTCCAGGCCAGAATCACACCTATTATTAATCAATGCGCCAACAACCGTGTACCTACATACTGCATGTGTCTAATGGAGCGATAATGGCGACGCAAATGTGCGCTTTAAATGAACTACTGTCACGGCAGTCATCCCAATTAGAACTGCATCGTATCAGTACTTCCGTCCTGTATGTGTCCTCGCAATAGTATTAGTAACTAACGAACACACATACATAAGTATAAATAGGAAGCAGTAGGTACCTACCTGTACCTATTTGTTGAAAAACTAAAATATAGCTGCATAAATAATGTTTGTGATAACTTTCTTGACATCTTTGTGTACATTATTCATCACTCAAGCTGTTCAATACAATAACACGTTATTGTTGTCACGTCCTATTGTTATTATGTTTCGCGTACCTACTGTAACTACAAAGTTAACGTGGTAGCATCGTAAAGAGAATTTAAAGTGTTATTTCGAGTAATCTTCAAATCATAATCAATTCAACACGGGTGGCCTGCCATGCTATTTCCTTTATACATTAGCCGTGACCTGCTGCGCGATGTTGCACGGAGATCAAACAAAATACTCTGATAAAACCTTAGATAAAACGATATAACCCAGTGTTTTGTTACACCATATGACGCTAGAGCTAATATCGGTTAATGTATGAAAAATATTTTTCATTTCACAAGTTTGATGCTCTCTTACATCATCAGGTCGTGGTTCAGATACTCAACATTCGTTGTAAACATAGAGTTATCAATATTTTATTATATTACGTTTATAAACTAGTCACAAAAACAATGATTATATTTAATATTTGGAAATTGGGACCCATGCACTAGTGTACCGATACATCATGAATTCGTCTACATTTGTGTCACTCAGTCGCTCCAATACAATTTTCAACATCGTGGGTAATGCAAGACTAGAATAGATCTCGTATCCACTTTATTTTATTTAAAAAATAAGAATTCTTTAGGAATGCTCAAATCTAGCTTTGTCTTTAGGTAGGTACTCTGTATTCTTAAAATTATAGAGCTGTTATTTTATTAATAATCCAAAGGTGGAAGGCATCGGTTACGACTTCCTGCCGGGTTCTCTCGACAGAAGTGTCATTGACAAATGGGTGAAGACCGAGGATCACACCTCGCTGGAAATGGCGCGAAGACTTATCAAAGACGAGGGATTACTCTGTGGTGAGCTACTTATTTTTTACTCTCTCGGTTAGGTAGGTAACCTACTGCCCGAACTATTTTCAAACGATACCTATACTATACCTACCCCAGCCAATTAAAAAGAATTATTCGGCTGATTAATGTAATTCTAGTAGGTGCATGAAGTCATGTCCTACAGGGAATTTTTATGAGCTAATGATGATGGTTCATAATCCTTGATTTAAAAATACATTTGTAAAAGCAATATCGATCTTATGTGACAGGTGGCAGCAGTGGTTCTGCCATGTGGGGCGCTGTCCAAGCAGCCAAGTCATTGAAGGAGGGCCAGAAGTGCGTGGTACTGTTACCTGACAACATTCGCAACTACATGACTAAGTTCATATCCGACCAGTGGATGGAGGCGCGGAATTTCCAACCATTACTCAAAAAAGAGAACCTTCCGTGAGTATTATTATATTATTTCTTCCTTATTACCTACGCACAATGTTGACGATGCGGTACAGTTCGATTCAATATTATTGGCGGCTGGGAACATGAGGCGAGTCCCTGCGCAGTAACAATTCATGTGTCAGCGGGGTTGAGGGGTGGGGTACTGCGGAGCAAGTAGCTAACTTCTGAGCCGCCATTAACTTTGAATCGAACTGTACTGAGACGTACCGTACCGTTAGGTACCAGATTGATCTTTAAAGTGTCTTTATTTCTTAGAAGTAAGGGCAGCAATCGTAATTCAAGTGTTAGTACTGACGTGCGGTTGATCGTACCAAAGTCTAATAGTAATGTTGACGTCCGGAGCCAGTTCCATTTGCAAATCAAGAATTAGGTACTTAAAACTCGTGTCATCCAATCAGATGGCTTAAAACTGGTTTCAAGTAGATAATGCTTGAGTTGAGTCTTGAGTGAAGGTCGGTAATACGGGCTTGAGCCAGATTTTCATTCTCCAATGATTTTAGGGAATCTGTAATTAGGCATTGGCAACCCTGGCCAGATCATAACTGCTGTGTTACAAACTTTCAACCAAACCAAAGCCGAACTACATTATTTCGGCCTAAGATCTATTCGTTTTCTTAATGATAACCAGTGCTGATAAGATTATAGCAATAACCTTCTTAAAAAATATGATAACTGCGTGTTTCAACTTATCTTAAAGATACGCTTTAAATTAAATTAATGCGTATGAGGAATGAAACCGACAGGCAAATCATATTATTCGTTTCAGTTTAGCAATAACACGATATATTGAACAGACAAGTTATATTTATTTACAACAGAACTAGCTTATCAGTTACGTGCAAATCACCCGTAAAACATTGATGTCGACCTTCCTTGTAGATAAACTTTAATCAATTTCGTTAAAATTACGTCATAACTTAATCTTCATTTAATGTCAATAATTGCAAAATTATCATCTTCGTGTGTTATCATGTTATTAAGAATTTTAGCACATGTTAGCGATAACTTAATAATAATAAGAAACTGTTGACATTACCTGCACCTCTGCTTATTGGATCAGCGCAAACGAGTAAATCGAAGCATATAGGTACAGCTCGATGCAAACTTAATGGCGGCTCGGAAGTTAGCTACTCGCTGCGCAGTAACCCACCCCTCAACCCCGCTGACACATGAAATTGTTAATGCGCAGCGACTCGCCTCATGCCATTCAGTTTGAATCGACCTGTACAACACGATGCAAACTTTATGGCGGCTCTGAACACGAGGCGAGTAGCTGCGCAGTAACAAATTTATGTGACCGCGGGGGTGAAGGGTGGGGTACGCGCAGCGAGTAGCCCACTTCAAAACCGCTATAAAGTTTGAAGCTCACTGTACTACTTGGATAATAAAGTGTGAGCCAACAAGTATCACTATAGGTACGGTACTTACCTATTTTAAGATAGCTTGATTGACGTGATATGACAAACAACCCGGAATGGGTCGAGTTACGAGTTCGCCCTCCCTTATTTAGATTCGATGATGGACGTGGTTGGTTCTTATTCATTAAAAATGCAAGATTATTGTTTAAATTAAAGCTCGCACTGATGAGGTGCGATCAAGCGAGCTCTATGACTAACTAAGCCGTAGACTTAGATTGAATTCCCGAAATGATTGATGATACCTATACGGACGGCAATTCGGTCCATTTCAATACTAAAATGGCGAAAATCGAATAAACTAGTTTACAGAAGCTCCTGCTCTAGCCGATCAAGGCACACTCAACTGCATATCAACCTTATTTCTATTTATATCTATACCCAACTGCCAAGAAGGGTTTGCTTATAATTATGTTTGTAAACTTTAGGTGGTGGAGCAAACCAGTGACGCAAGATATGGTGCAGTCTGTCAAGAGCGTACCTCACAACAGCACGCCGACGCAAGCACTCGCCGCTCTCAAAGAAAGTCATTCACCGCTGTTGACGGTTGTCAATGATAAAGGGTAAGAAATAAGAAAACATTCGCTTGAAAACATGGCTTCTTAGACCACTTTTATAGGCCAACCGCTTAACTGAGACCGACTGTGACAGTGGTCACAAGTTGACGAATCAGCGCGCTCGCGCATCTCGACACCACACTCCTCCCGCACCGCGCAGCTACCTCAGGAACGGTCTCAGTTAAGCGGCCAGCCTAAAGCTATTCCTACTAGCTCTTGTTTCATCCTCAATTCCTAAAGTACCTATCATCTCAAAAATCTTAAAGGATAACTAATAAAGGCTGTCTAGACGGGATGTATCCATTTTTTTGTTTTCTTGAATAGAAATGTACAGATAACGATGACGATGCACGTCCACGTTATAACGTGACGGTATCGTAGCACACCAAACTTCCCGTAAAACCGTCGCGATATTAATAATAACGATCGTTTATTTGGAACAACTCATCCGAAATCCTCTACCAGTGGCGCTATGTTATTTTTTTTAAACTAATTTACCGTTGACGTTAACCGTTACTGTTAACCAACGTTAAAATCGTAGACGTCGACGTCCACGGTATCGAGACGTGCGTTATAAAAAAATACATATATAAATCATAATTACACAATATATTGTATTAAATACTCCAATTAAGCAGAAAAATAATATTTGACAACTTGTCAAACAAAATATCAATCGCTATGTTTTACATTTACATCTGTCACAACAAAAACCCAAAACAAACATGATAAAATTTTTTGGTTTCGCTTTCCGTTTTAGATGAGTGTATCTAATGTTTTTCTTCTTACTATGTTTATTATTATACACATTCGTAGTGGTACATTTCATAACGCAACTTCAGGGCCAAGACCAGCAGATGCCATAACAAAAGAAGAAGCTAGTATATACCAATAACAGAGACTTATTCATGGTAATAATCTTCACTCATCAAAGGTCGTATCTAATTTTTGTACACTTCGTATATGAAATTCCTGCTCTCCAATATTTTTAAGCAAAATTCAAAATGTATTATTAGGTTACATAGCTCTGTGAGTGTGGGATGAGGGTACTTCATAACATATTTTCTTTTACTGCTCCAGTAGTAAATCATCTCTTGATTTAAACAAATACGTTTGACCGTTCGTGCTACCCTATACACATTGCATGCCCAAATTATAGTGAGCTTGTCTCTGTGTGTAAAACTATTTCATACCGGAGAATTATAGTTATTTGGTACATTATTATTCACTGGCACTGGGCCTGCGTGGTGGATCAGGGCCCACTCCTCACCCAACGAGAGGCCTGTGTCCCAGCAGAACATTATAGGCAGATCATGCTTATTATGGTACATTATTATAAAAAGTGATGTTTTTATTATGTTTTAGATCAGTGATTGGTGTGTTCACGGCGGACAATGCCCGTCGACGACTAGCCAATCTGTCGGGCTCATTGTCGGAAACTCTCGAAAAATTCACCGTCAAAAAGTTTTACAAACTAGACCTTGCCCACAAACCAACACTCGGATTAGTCTCACGTATGCTCGACATTGCCCCTTATGTTGTTGTTGTTAAATCAGGTATGTATCTACTCAATTAATCAAGTGTCAAAACTTGTACTTGTGTAACACACGTATAGAGAAATGTAGACGAAAGAAAGTAAAATGTAGACTGCCTGAAAATGAATGAAACTTACGTTATGTTTCATTCATTTTCAGGCACAAAGTCTACCATTTTCTTTCTTTTCTTTTAAGGGGGATGCGCTAAGGCAGCCCGCGAATTGGGTTACCCTGCCGTGGTCGCTTTAAATATAATAAAGTAGGCTCACGATCACCATGTTCGCTTACAGAATTATGGCGATTTCAAACCATTATATAGGCTCAGGTAAACTCAGGTATTCCCGTCTCTGCGATATTTTTTCGACGTTGATTAAACTGTCATGCTAGTTGCGAACCCCGCGACCTCATGCTTGAGATAGGTACGAGCCCTCTAAGGTGAACGCAGACTTGGCCGCACCGCAGTCTCCGCAGTCCCCGCAGTCATCGCTTTTTGTTAATGGCCTCGCACATCTATCCGCACCGCAGTCACTGCAGTCGTTCCCGTCGCCGCACGCATCGCACTTGATTTCTCTCATTAAGTTTGTAATATAAATTAAGAGTGGGCGTGTTGGTAGGTATTAAAGTATGGCTCTTGACGAACAATTTGTTGTCAGTTGTATATTATTAGAGGAAGAAGAAAATGAAATACCAACAAGAGTTAAAAAAATGTGGATTCATAGCATCAACTTAAAACAGCCGCTATTTGGGGAATTTCATACATTATTTCCAGATTTATTGAATGATGATAAGCGGTTTTTCAAATATTTTCATATGACTAGAACTAAGTTTATCATCATCCGCGCCGCGCTAGCCGCAGAGTCCGCTGCGTGCGGTCCGGCGTTGGTGACGTCATCAGCTACGGCTTGGGGAGTTCGGTCGTTTCAGGGACTGCGGCGATTGCGACGAGGGTGGGTGTGCGAGGTTGCATAGAACTTCATATAAAGAATTCGAATGCGAAGACTGCGGCGCGTGCGGTGCGGCCAAGTCTGCGTTCACCTTTAATCTCCGGGCCGTCACATCAACATTTTGTACGAATTCATTTTTTTTTTAATGTTTGTACTTATCGATTCTCATGAGGGTTTCACCATACGTTGTACGGTCGACGAAACCACGTCACTTGTCAAAATATTAAATAAAGGCGGGATATCATCGACGTGCGGTTGACTGTACTCGCCATACTACTGAGAGGGCCAACTACCACCTCGATGTCTTATTATTTTAAGTGTTAATTCAGTGTGAGAAAGAGATGGAGCTATACAGGATGTCTAGCTCCAGTGCGCACCCAGCACCACCACTCCCAGTGATTGTTTCTGGCTAAAGCCATATCACAACATGGTTAGTGTTACAATTATTTTATTTTACAGATGCATCGACGAAAACTCAGAGCTCAATTGGACTGTTCACTTCAGAAAATCTACTGATGAATATCTCCACAGAAACCAAATACATGAATGGAAGCTAAAACTTGTAACCAATGTTTACAAGACAACCAACTGATTTAAACAACCATGACGTTTTTAAATAAAATGAATTGACTTAATATTAACTTGAATCTAAATTCAAGCAAAGATTATTTTGATGATTGTAAACTAACATTTCATTTTCATAAACTGAACGAAAATATAATGCTGTTAAATGCTGCTGTTTGTCATCTTGAAATGTAAATATTTTGGTACAAGACTATTTTATACTTTATACATCACCAATTAAAGGAAGCCCAAGATTGAACTTCACATCAACATTGGTGATTTTCAAACGGGAAACTAATTAGTAATTAGACAGTATTACTAAAAGAATGAAATTATTATACACTAATATACACATTTAAACAATTTAGTTTATTTTGAAATATACATTTCTTTCATAATCAAATTAAACAGCAGTTGATTTTATTGAGTCAAATCACAGGCCAAACATAAGATGAAATATTATTTTAAGTTATAGCTGTTAGCTTCTATAGTCTGGTAATAAATATGTATTTTGATTGATTCTGTGATTTTAATTGTTTATTAATGCAGGGTGCGCCCAGGCATCACCAAGCAAATGAAGAAAGAAATAAAATATGTTTACTTGCACTAAACATTACGCAAAGAAAAAAACGAAACAAATAAACAAGTGAGGGCTATGTATGTATATGTACAGTCACGGACTTTAATTGATGAGCCACCTGGCACTGTTCGTATTTTAGCCGTGTAATGCAAATCGGGTTTATTCGGTTCCCGACACGCAAAGTCATATGTCTTCGTATTAGAAGACGAAAATTATATTTCATACCGGTTAGGTTGGCTAACCTGAGAGTCACCTTGACAGCAGAGTGACTACTCAAAGTCATCCAATTGCAGGTCTAGCAACGATAAATAATTGTTGCTAGGTTACTGTTGCGATAGTAACGTTAGCGTACGGAGAAATTCTCTGACATCGATATTTCAACTGTCACTGTCTTCAGTTATGTTTTCAGAATTATTGAGTTAATGAGGTATGATTCAAAGGAGGTCAGTATCAAATAGATTGGATAAACTTAATGCAACATTGTATTTATTTTTACTATTAAGAACTTATTAGTCAACCTCTATGGATAAGACTATTTCCGATTAAAAGTAATTTATTTGTCATCTTGATATTTTAACTGTCACTGTCTTCAGTTATGTTTTCATAATTCTTATTAGTCAACCTCTATGGATAAGACTACTTCCGATTAAAAGTAATTTATTTGTCATCTTGATATTTCAACTGTCACTGTCTTCAGTTATGTTTTCATAATTATCGAGTTAATGAGCTATGATTCAAAGGAGGTCGGTATCAAATAGATTGGATAAACTTAATGCAACATTGTATTTATTTTTCTCATTGAGAACTTATTAGTCAACCTCTATGGATATTTCCGATTAAAAGTAATTTATTTGTCATCTTGATATTTCAACTGTCACTGTCTTCAATAATGTTTTCATAATTATCGAGTTAATGAGCTATGATTCAAAGGAGGTCGGTATCAAATAGATTGGATAAACTTAATGCAACATTGTATTTATTTTTATCATTGAGAACTTATTAGTCAACCTCTATGGATATTTCCGATTAAAAGTAAATTATTTGTCATCTTGTTTACGAGCTTGCGATTTGAGTTCGTGTTTAATCGTGTAATCTCGTGAATGTATGAAACTGCAAAATTGAAAAGTTTGAAGGTGGCTCATCAATTAAAGTCCGTGACTGTACCTACAACGTATCTTACAAATTACATCATGGTCTTACCATTCTGACTCAGGGTCAGAGGCGGATTAGCAGTGTTGGCGTACCAGCTGCCCCTTAATTTCTATGAATGGTGTTATTTTTTTATTATTAAAGCCATTTATTTCCAAACTTTGGGTACAACATTAGCTTGTTAAAACAAGTATTTGGGTAATCATAGTATGTCCCGCAGCTCGGTGTGTCTTTTGACATAGGCCTCCTCCAACTGTCTCCATTGCGCTCTGTCCTGAGCAACTCTTGTCCAGTAAGGTCCCAGGGTTAGGCGGATGTCGTCTTCCCATCTTGTTTTTGGGCGTCCCCGGTTTCTAGTCCCGTCTCTTGGGTACCACAGGGTCACTTGTTTGCTCCATTTGTTGGCTTGACATCGCAGCAAGTGTCCTGTCCAGCCCCATTTCAAATGGTCTATGCGAACCACTATATCCTTTACCTTGGTTTTTCCTCTAATATCTGAGTTTCTGAGTTTGTCCCTTAGTTTTATTCCAAGCATGCTTCTTTCCATAGCCCTTTGGCATTTTGCTAGTTTCTCTCTATGGTTGTCGGCGAGCGACCAGGTTTCGCAGCCATATGTTAAGCAGGGAAGAATGCAAGTGTCGAAAGTTTTCCTCTTGATATGCATGTTTAAGTCTTTGCTCTTCATTATTTCTTTCAAAGACCAATATTTTTTCCATCCACAGGCTATTCTTTTGTTGACTTCCTTAGTCATTGAGTCATTTGGGGAGATGATTTGTCCTAGGTAAGTGTAGTCATTCACATATTCTAACCTGCTTCCATAGACTTCGATTATGACCTCTGGGGAGTTAGACATCAGCTTTGTTTTGCTCGCGTTCATTTCTAGCCCTACTTCTCTGCTTTTGTTGATTAGCGTTTTTACCATGAGTTCTAATTTTTTGGGGTTTTCTTCTAGCAGAATAATATCGTCTGCAAATCTCAGATGGTTTAAGCGGCTACCGTTGATGCTAAGACCGTACTCGTCCCAGTCTATTTGTCTAAAAATACGTTCAAGCACGGCATTAAACAGTTTGGGAGATAATGGGTCTCCTTGTCTGACACCTCTATTGATAGGGAAAGGGTCTCCTTTCGTTTCCAGTTTTATGCAGCTTATACTCTTGCTATAGATGGTTTTTATTAGTTGGATATAGGTATTTTCCACTCCTTGTTCTCTTAAGCTAGACCAGATATATGTATGTTTCAGACTGTCGAAAGCTTTGGAATAGTCAATAAAAGCAATGTACAATGGCTTCTGGTACTCATTGTATTTTTCCATGACTTGCTTGATTGTGTGGATATGATCAATGGTACTATAGTTTTTTCTGAATCCTGCTTGTTCTATCGGTTGATTTTCGTCTAGGGTTTGTGATATTCTCTCCAAAATAACCTTTGCGCAAACCTTATAGACGTTTGATATAAGGCTTATTGGTCTATAATTGCCAATTTCGTCCTTATCTCCTTTCTTATGTATGAGAATAATATGTGATTCTCCCCACTGGTTTGGAATAGTGCCTGTTGCTAGAATGTCGTTAAATAGTTTGGTTAAGATTGGGCTTATTTCATCAACTGTGCCTCTCATCAGCTCATTTGGTACATTGTCGGGACCTGGAGCTTTGTCTAGTTTTTGTGACATTATGGCTTTTTGTACTTCCTGTGAAAGTATTGGTGGGATATCATCGTCCCTTCTATTTGAGTTTTGGTAGGTTACTTCTTGTTCGGCATCTTTGTTTGAATATAGGGTTCTGTAGTAGTCTGTAGCAAGATTCTGGACTTCTATACGTTTTG
Organism: Lithophane socia; assembly: GCA_947522985.1. Lineage (NCBI taxonomy): Eukaryota > Metazoa > Arthropoda > Insecta > Lepidoptera > Noctuidae > Lithophane > Lithophane socia. Next base: position 9,078,316 of record OX383270.1, on the reverse strand, counting down.
CCACCTTTTTTGATCCTTTATTTTTTAAATTTGGAATCCATTCCATGCCGTGTTCTCTTAGTTCTTTGAAAGCTTTTTTGGTGCCACCCGTTCTTTGAATTTCATCTTCCAGTTTTTTCATTCTCTTTGTTTTTCTATCTCTTCTTATGCTTTCTCGAATCTGTTTGCTAAGGCTTGATATTAAGTTTTGGTTTTGTTTATTATTTTCTTTATTCGCTATTAATGTTTTTCTCTCTTCTAGTAGCTCTGTTGTCTTGTCGCTAAAGCTTGTATCCTTGGCTACCTTTCTCATCTTCGTTTGTGCTAGGTATTTGTTTATGTGATTATACTTATCTAGTACACTTAAGTTGGAGTTTACAGTTTCATGCAGTGGCATGATAGAAGATGGATTCAATTCTTTAGCATAGTGTTCTGATGCGAACAATGTGTTTCTAATGTTGTTTCTTGGTCTTTTAGTAGGATGGTTTTTTAAGCAGCATCGTACCATCCGGTGGTTAGTGTTGAAATTTAAATTTTGTACAATGTGTGTGTCGTTGAAGAACTTTGGCTTGTTTGTTACTATGTAATCTATTTCATTTTTGTATTTTCCATCGGGTGATAACCAGGTCCATTTAGTTTTGGGATTTTTCTTAAAGACTGAATTGAGCAGCGTTAGGTTGTTTTGTAATAAGAAATCAATCAGTTTGTGCCCATTTTCGCTCCTCTTTCCATGTCCATGTTTTCCCATTATCAGCTCTTCGCCGGCTTCTCTAATGCCAACCTGGGCATTAAAGTCACCCATAACTATGAGGTGGTTGTTGTGATATTTTTTTACGATATCCGATAGGTTGATGTAGAAATCTTCAAAGTCACATTTTGATGCTAACTCTGTGGGTGAGTATACTTGGATGATCGTCCATTGTTTCTTGTAGCTGGGCAAGTTAATGTTGAGTATTGCTATTCTGTCTGAGATTCCTATCAGCTCCTGTATGTAGTTTTTCAACGATCTTTTAATGAGAAAGCCCACTCCTCTTTGCCCCGCTGTTTCTCCTTTTTGGTACAATATGTAGTTGTTGTTTTCCACTATTTTTTCTCCCAGTCTCCTCATTTCGCTTATGCCTAGGATGTCATATTTTATCCTTTCTAGTGCCTTTTCTAATTCCATTAAGCTTTCTTGTTTTCTCAGGGTTCTTGTGTTGAGTGTTGCAATTCTGAATGTTTTGCATCTTGTTATTGGAGGGTTTCGGTCTAGTACTCCCGCGGGGACCGGCCGTACTGGGAGACATTTAGGTTGAGTTGGTTGTTGCAAATCAGTTGCCTTTGGTTGTTTGTGTCGGTTCCGGGTTTCGCTGTAAGTTGTTAGTTTTTTGATAGTGAAGCGGATCTACCACGTTCAACATAATTTAGTATGCCAGGTTTGTAGGCTTCTTTTGTTGTTTTGGTCACCTTCACCTCGTTTGCTGGACTAATCTGGGAGTTGCTTTTCTTTTGTGTGGATTGAGTTGGTGAACCATGAATGGTGTAAAAATGTGAAATTAAATAACCATTGCATTTTGTATAATATTATATGAAGCAAAAGGTTACTAACATTAATTTAGCTGAGTTATGTAAGTATGAATTTATATTTCGTCGGTGAAACTGTTGCACATTCGGACGGGCAAGAATCCAGCTGGAGTTGTGGAAGACACCCTGTTGTGGTTACAAAACGCGTCTAGCTTGGGGGGCACTTCCATGCCCCTAGATTTATGAATCAAATCTGCAATTAATAAATGACTAGGGAAAGTAAAGAACTATGAGTGTAATGTAATATTTTATTATTATATTTATGGTGATGGAGTAGATTGTTTTGCATTTGCTGCAAGTATAGCTCCAGGTGCAGGATATGGTCTCATTTGATACAAGGAACCAGTAGCAGTCGAGTCCACTCCTGTCTTAGCATGGGTATCTAGCCCAGAGGTCCAGCTCCCCCTTGATATGTCAGAATAAGCAGCAGGGTCCATTGGGTCCAAATCATTGTCCTTAACCCGCAGTCTTTTATTCCTATGATGTACTAAATCTTTTTCTTTCTCTCGACGCTCTTGTTTCTTCTCCTTGTGTTGTTGCTGTTGAGGAACTTCTTGGTCAGAAGCTTCGCTGCTCTCATCACTTTCATCACCTTCCTTCAATAATCGCTCTTCGCGTAAATGTGCAGCACTTTCAGTAGGAGTGGCACGCGGGTGAGCAGGCGGCAGCCAACTAACCAAATTATTGTGAACATTCCAAAAATAATGCTGACCATATCCTTCATCATACACTTCCTCCCAACCTGATGGCAAGGGCCACAGTTCTAACGCCTTTTTTTTATATTCCAAGTAAGTTTCGCTAGGAACTAACTTTCCCGTTTTCCATCTTTTAACACAATACTTTGAACATTCGTGGTAGACATTGCTTTTATTTGGACAACTCTTATGACCTTTGATGGGGTCAACATTGACACCCTCGATGCCTTCCCAAAAGTGTTCTTTATTAACACGTTCATCAAGTTTACTGTCATAATCTTCTGCTATGATTTCTTCACTAGCCTGTATAGGAAGAGCTTCATTAGTATGGCCAGGATCTGCAGGTGTTGGTTTCAAAAGTCCTCTTTTAGCTAGACGCGCGGCTAAGGCTGGTGGTAGAGGCATGGTAGAAATGATTTGATGTATAAATATTTGCTAAAACGACGTTTCTTTGCTGTTCTTAGATTTGTTTCTTCGCTGTGCTTTGATTTGATTTACATTGATTGAAACATGGCATCAACATCAACCGAGCCGAAACCACAGATTACTAATATGTAATATGTAATGTAGCAAGCTGCCGAAACCGACATTAATGACATTGACATTTACTTAGCTCTAGCTGTCAATCAATGACAACTGCCAACCATAGACCAAATTTTTTTTTTTTAATAATTTTTTATTCATGTCTTTCAGTCGAATACATAGATTGTTGTAACTTAGGTGTAAACTAAACTATGATACAAATAAGTCACATGTTTACATCAATATTTTCCTTATCAACTTGCCCTTTCGGGATAAGTGATACATCTCAGTGAGTGATATTATTATTTTTGCTGTGTTGCAATAATGCTCGCTACATTTTACTTTAGATTAGTAAGTTTCACTTTATCTATTCATATTAGGGTTCCGTAGTCAACAAGGAACCCTTATAGTTTTTCGCCATGTCCGTCTGTTTACATTTGAGTGTCACTAAAGAATTCACTTTTGATCTTCAATCAAAGCAAACCTTCTTTAGTCTATTTAAATCTAACCAAGATCTTGGATTGGTCGTCTAAGGTCCGCCCAAGATTTTAGGACCTTTCTGTGAAATGGCCTCGCCGTAGGTGAATATCCGGATATTTATGTTCCTTGGAAGTGGCTATCCAAAGAGTGTAATAAGTAATAATCACACTGCAGTTTTTAATGTAGTTCCATGTGGAATACTGGTATTCAGTTCAGGTGCATCCGGTTAGACTGGAAGCCGACCCCAACCTACTTGGTAAAAGGTTAGGCAGATGACGATGACATAATGCACAAAGGGTAGAGTAGGTAAATTGTAGTAGGTACAAGTCCGAGCAAGAACTACCGCTTAGCGACACCTTTCTACCGCCAAGCAGCGTTGCCCTATTCCGATTTTAAAGGTATGGGTGCTGGTGTAATCACAGTCCCATACAACATCATTTTTCTCGGGGATGACAACGCATCTGCGATATCTGGAGTACCTAGGTATTGCAGATGTCCGTAGGCGCTGGCAACTAGTGAAACTTGACTATTCGAGAATAAATTAAGAAAATACTCATAATTTGAGTAGTTTTCGTCAGATTGCCGTCAAAACATGATTAATAACACAAGAGTAAGGTTATTCGTGCTATAATTCATCTAAACTAATATTAGGTATTTATAAAGAGGTAAACATGTATTTCATAATATTAATTGCGGTGACAACATCTCGACCATAAGTATATTAACTATTTAACTATGAATGATTCCAAAGCAAGAAATACACCAGTACATTCTTGAATTCTGAAAAAAAAAAACAAAATTTAATTTTAAAAATAAAACAATAGGTACTACATAAAAATACGGTGTAGCCTTTTCAGCCCGTTAAAGCCCTGTATTTAATTCCTAGTAGATGACTCTGCTATACGGCCACAAATCCACAATCAATGGAACACACAGCATAACACCCGAATTCTTAAAGGATCAATACAAAAATACAGTGTTTGGCTTCCTGAAATAACAGCCTAATCAATCAAAGATAATTTTTAAGTTGTCTTTCAGAAACCGGGTGTCAAATTATTACAAAAAAAAAATCTAAACAGTTTTATCTACCTACATACCAAATATAATTTTAATTAACTTCCACCTCCATTACCTACGAACTACCATACAATAACCCTGCTGCATTAGAAACAAAGGCTACTAAATTGCTACAGGACTACGTCATCTTTTTTTTTCTTTATCGTTTTCGATCATTTGTTTTACTTAATAAATGCGTACTGGCGATGCTTATACTACATTACTTGCTACTGATCGCTATCTACGTTACAAGGCAAGCGGCATCGATTTACTGAATAGCAGTTCATGCGATGGCCTTGATAGAACGGAAATAATTATCACCTGATAATAGATGTCTTCACTCACCACTGGCGACTGATGTGTCACTGCGCGACACCTTGGTAGGAAGCACGGCGTCGTGGAACTCTCCAGAGTGCATTAAATTCTGATCCGACGAATTATTATCTTCATTTGAAATGAAAGGAGTAACAACATCCATTTCATCAGAATTCATTTTTTCTACGGATTCTGTTTGTTCAATTGCTAATTCTGCATTATCAGAAACGATCGTTTCTAATGTGATATTTTCAGCGTGGGCCTCTTTGTTACCTTCTTCTACGTTTGTACCTTCGTGGGAATCTTCTTTTAAAACTTTGATTTCTGCTTGATGCTCTTCTGCTATTTCATGATCATTAAGTGGCAATTCTTTCACGGAATCCACATCTTCGCTTAATTTTCCACTGGTATTACTTGGTGGAGATATAGATTGTATAGCATCTTCTCGTTTTAGCTGCTTCCGCCTTTCACTTTTATCATAACCCAAAGGGTGCAAGTTGATAGACGATGGCGGGCTGCTGTCTAGAGATAAGTCCATTGAAGTGATTAAACTTTCATCTCTGCTTAAATAATTACCTCCTTCGGGAACAATATGAATATTCAACACTGTTTTATTCTTATTTTGTTCATTGTCCATTTCTAGCGACATAAGGGATGGTTCGTTGGAATTACTAGCAGCTAAAGAATTCGTAGAAATTGTCTTATTTGAATTAAGTTTATTTCTGACTAAGAAACCTCTAACATGGGCTTGAATGACAGTTGCTGCACTTGACATCGTAGAGGAGTCGTCAGTAGATAAAGAAAGAGACTTTTCTTCGTTTACCGTTTGCAATACTGTATCCATTCTTGTAAGTCCATGTGGTCTTCTTTCGTTCAAAGAACCTGCAATAGGAAAATCGCTTTCTTCCTGGAAGACAAAATTCGCATTTTTATGCCTTAAATATTAACTGAAAGATAATCACATACATACTTATAGGTATAGAATTACTTACCTTATTTTTTTCAACTTCATTCAAAAATACCGTAGCATCGTTTACCGTGTCGTCGAAAGTAGAGGCTCTGCTTTTAAAAAGGAACGTCCGAAATACTTTCTGTATAGTTACTGCTGCTGTTTCCAAGTCCATGTTACCATCTTGATTTTGAATTTGAGGAGTTTCACTCAACTTTGTTGATTTGTACTCTTGACCACTGTGTAACATGTAATCAATATTAGTCTTGTCTTTGTTGTTGTTTTCAATATTATTAATTTGATTTTGGTGTTGGGTGTTCTCTCGAAGCTCCTCACAGGCAGAAATTACCCCGTTTGTATTGGAATTGTCTTCATTGGTGTCGGGTAATTGAGCATTTTCAGTATCATGTTTAAAAGCGTTAGGTTGCCTTAACTCGCCATTAGTGGATTCCTGTGTAATAAGTGTCACGATATCACTATCAGTGTTTGTTTCCAGTAGTGATTCCAGCATATCTGAATTTATTTGTGGATCTTGTAGTTCCACTGTTGGCAATTCTTTATAAGAAATATCAAATGTGTTTGTTTCCAGAGGATCTTCTTCGTTTCCGTTTACAGTATCATCACTATTAGTCGTCAGTTCGACGTTATCTATTATATTATTTGACCGGTTCGTAATATCGGCATCGATAAAATGTTGTATGCTTTCAGTATCATTTGACTGAGTTTCGTCTTTATTAAGTGGCAAATTAACATTGTCACTTTGAGTGTCGTTAGAAATTACATTTGCTGCCTGTGGTACCGAGTTTTGATCATCTAGATCAACGGTCTTTTCCAACTCCAGTCCTGTATCTTGGGTTGTATTTATGGAATTAATTGGACTTGATAAATGTTGTTCTGGATCAGGAGACAAGATGTCAAATTCCTGCAAAACACTAGCTTCTGCTACTAATTCTTTATCTTCCTGAAAAGATTGTGGCTCAACCTGCGTTATTTGTTCATCTACAATAGGTGCATGTAAATTATGTAACAATTCTACTTTAGTAGCAGGAATGTCGGTCTTTGGTAGCACGTTTAAAGTAGAGTCTTGGGCGGGTATACTGTCACCTAACTCATTAGTTGTTTCCGCCAAATTAATATCAATTTTCGACTCGTTTTCTATATCCCTGCGTTCAGATTTTATATCATTTTTTAAATCGTCATCATCTTTCGTTGCTAAATCTCCCATTTCTTGGGATTGAGGATCTTCGCTTGGTGTACACAACTCATGTGATAGTTCCGCCTCTGATGAAGTACCCAAATCTTGTTCATTCAGAGTGGGCTCTTTAAGAACTGCTATAGGTTCTTGTGGAAGAATCGGTGGATCTTTAATTATTGGAGTGCCCTTTATTTTAAGACCCTTGCCACTGTGTTGATTGAGTAAGTCGTTATTGTATTGTTTTCTTCGCTGTTCTGCCCGCTGCCGTACTTTTTCTTGGGCCTTGGCAATTTTTTGTTCCAATGTTAATGTTTTCTTTTGAACTGTAAAGTTATTAAGTGTGTTAATTAATAACATCTTAAAATCCTAGTGGTTTGAAACGAGGCGCGTAGTATTGCAGTCATCAACAATCATGAACTATTTGAGTTGCAATATAAATGAGTGGATAGCTCAGCATTGCTCGATCGTTACGAAATTTCCCTGAGCAGCATCTGACTACTCGTGACATTCTTGAGAAAACGCAATGTCAGTCATGTGAAATAACTTATTTAAAATACTTGTAGCGCATTATAAAACTATAATTACAAAAGGCGGACGACAGTGTGGCTGAAGGTAAAGTTGACAAGTACTGTAAAAGTTGGGAAGAACATTTTCCTGCGCTACAGGATTTTTTTGTGTAAGTAGTAAAAAATATATAACTTACGAGGGCCATCTCTTATTTCCAGTAGTTGTTGCACATGACCGGCACAGAACCCATAAATATCGGTTGGATTGTTTTTCAGCACTTCCCTTGTTAATCCTTCTATTAACTCCACCAGACCCGAAGGCATCTTTGGAGGCGTCGACCTATAATATGCTCGAGAGCCAGTTAGCCTCATTGTTTTAAAGTTATATGTTATTGTTAATTTAGATACTTAGACCATTTGGGGCACAATATATGTAAGCTAATTCGAGGGCGAATTATTTCACCTAGCACTTTAACTACTGCTGAGTCTGCTGACGGGTTAGTGTGTATTCCAGGCAGTGTTGAAAATAGAAATGAAGGTAATTGTGTGGAGTATCAGCCCCAAACACCTTGAGCTTTAAATGTTTGGCCTGCGGTAGTCATAGTGATTTGTTAACTTGAACTTGATTTGTTGCGGTGTATCGATCGCACCGGGTTCATCGTACGCTCGTGTTCAACGACTTATTCAAAATGTTAATTTTCAAAGGTTGGTTAAAACTTGAATATAGTTTGATAACATGATAGTTTTCGTTTTTTTTCTAATAGGGCCTCGATTTGAAATGAAAAACCGAGTAATGTGAAAATTTCTTGTGTATTTCCAATGTAGTTTACGCAACTGAGTAATCACTAGGGGAACGTTATCTCTGGAGGACAGTAGGTGAGACGGGCGAGCGAGGCCGGCGCTTACTACTAGCCGCCGCGGGGCGCCTACGCTTACATTATGTTTACTTAAAGAATTCAATTCATGTGAGTCAACTTTTTTATTTCCATACTGTGTTCTATAATAGTAATTTATATAAGATCATATATAATTTTTGCAATGTTAATACATTTTACATAACAAACATCTCCATAGTGTACATACATACACACGCAGTAGCGTTATGTCGCGGCGCGTATCGGTATATACAGAGGCGCGGACGCGTCCGGCACTGCGGCCACTGGCCTAGCCGCGCCCGCAGCGCTCTACAAGTGATGATAGAAAAAATTAATTGCTACAATAATATCATACAAATTAATGACTATTCCCTTACAAATTATTATATCTACTTTTAGCATTGTTCTACTCCAATATAATCCAAATTAACTTTTTAGTTTTACCGAGCTGTATGCATGATACATGAATAGTCTCCAGTTCGCTCAGACCGATTTTGCCCAATTAAAGTGTTCCTCTCCCGCAGCTATGTATAGAAATCACACTGCTATAAATTTATAATAAATAAATGCCTATTTACACTATGTAACTATACAAAATGATAGTACGACGAAATTACATTATTGAATCGAGCATCTAATTTAAATGAAAATTTCATACAACGATCTACGGGCGCGGGCCGAGACGGCGAGGCCAGACGCGGGCCGCGCCGCGACGTCCCGCGTACACTAAACAAATTACATTTTTAATTTTTTCTTATTCATTTTTGTACAATCATATTCAGCCAAAAGCTGGGTGCCCGATTAATACATTTATCGGTGATCCGAAATGCGTTACAATCGATCATGCATCAATAATACATACAACTTTAACTTATTTAAACAATTTAACAATATTAAAAAATCCTAAAGTAAACTAGAGACCTATGTAAACGTATATAAAATAGTAATAATCATTATGACAGTGCATCGGGATGCGGACATATTAACATTTAGCACTATTAGTAATTTGTAGTCACACCGAACATGAGTCGCGGTCCGACGGCGCTCACGAGCGAACCGAATCCACAGTCAGCGGCACGACAGCGTATCCGGACGACCGACCGTTAGAGGTATTAAAAATTAATAACGTCATTAACAAAAATGTAATCGAATAGAAAATATCAATACATAGCTGAAAACAAATTCAATCGCATTATTCTAGGTCGTGGATGGAGGGTGTGGTCGCGACACTTGCTCATCACTTGGCGAGCGCCGGCGCGCCGCCCGCGGCCGCCTGCCGCTTGTGGCTGATCTCCAGCTCGCCCAGCCGCTTCCACAGCTCGTCGCGCTCTTTCTCGCGCTTTTTCTCTCTGCAACAACACAGCTCTGTTACACGGGGCCCACTCTTATCAATCACTCCCCCTCATGCTTAACCAAACATGGGCAGAATTAAAGTAAAAACAAAATCCGTTGTTTTATTTAAAAAATTGGGCTGTTAGTCAACTAGATCAACGCGATGTAAATCATTGTTTTTTTTTAAATGAAAGCTATTGTGACATGTGTGCTACGCAAGTATGATGATGAATTATTGAAAATAACACACTCTTAGTAATGTTCATTTTCCTGCCCTCTACCTGATTTGTAACAGTAAACGTTGATCGAAGCGTCGCATTATCAACGGTCCTGATTGACGACAAATTGTAAAGGGTGCGTGAATGGACTTTAATGTCCTTCTTACTGAAACACTGATTAAATGTCAATTTTTACTAATCTAACTTTTCAACCATGCTTTGCTGATACCTGAGTCAGGCCACTATTTAATGCCAAGGTATGCAAGTACTTCACAAGAAGAGAAATAGGAATATAAGATAAGATAATGTAAACTTATAAAATAAATAATGATGCACTCACTTCTGCCGTTCCGCCTTATAGCTAGCAGTGAGCTCATCAAAGAGCTTGGAATTCATCTCCATGAAAGTCTTGAGCACATTGTAGACGAGCGCCACTATGGTCTGATTCCAGTGCTCCTTACTGATCCGATACAGCGCGGGGAACATTATAGGCATTATCACGTGATTGTTTTCTTCCATCAGTGACATTATATATTCGTTGTTCCAAAAATAGAGTGCTCTTTCAGCCACCTGGAAGTAATATTTATTTATTATTATTTTTATGAGCTTTATGACACGGCGGCCCCATGGTCAACTGTACTAAACGAGAAATATCAAACAGCTTCCTAAGGTTCACTTTAAAGAGTTTAAATATCACTACGTTTGTCAGGTTTGCAGATGCTTTTCATTATGCTGTTACATGACACTCACTCAAATACTGCACGCGGCTCTCTGCGCGTTATAAATTAAATACACTCTCACTACTTTTTCCCCATGAATCAGAAAAGGGTAAGCATCATAAACAAAATGCCGTACTACGATCGTAACATCATTTGCTTGACCCACAATCATCATTCATTCATCTTGTGTTTTCATTCATGTTATCTACAGACAGTCGTCGTCTATTACTCATAAATCATCAAAAATTACTTAAAATGAAAAGTTATCAGATCTAATGTAGAGCCAATCCCTCAACTCTACAAAGTCTAGCTCTACAAACCTTATATCTTGGTCAAAATGTACGGCTTGGCCGTTTTTCGGCCGTCGCAACAGACACTCCTAGGGGCTTATGGTAAGAAATTAAATCAATGGGCTGTCATGCAATAGTTCAATGAAATGGTCAAGCCATACATTTTGAACAATATGTAAGGTTTGTAGGCCTTGTTTAAGGTCTCCAGATTTACCTTGAAGAGGCTTACCATATATGGATTTTATTGTGTCAGGTAAAGAACGTCCTCCTGACCGAATTTAGGTTACGGTGGCCCATTACAATTACAACATAGCATGGAACAGGTATTATTGTTACAATATAGCCTATCTAATACATTTAAACAGCTAAATATATCCAAGTTTGGATGTCATCATCGGGAATATTAGGCAGATTGCTTTTGTAATTACATTTGTACCAAATATAGGGTGACTGGTAATTAGTGACAATACTAACGTTACTTAATCGCGAAAAAAAAATCACCTGTTCCCAACATTTTGACGGGTTATACGAACATAAAATTTAAGGAACAATAGATTTTTTTTTCGCGATTTCAGGTTTGGACCCATAGGTAGTAAAAGTTGTTCATAATGATGAGTACAGTCACCTTATCTATCAAAGTTAATAATGGTCACAGCCATCAAATGTCAACAAGTTATGGACAAGTCAGAATACGTGGCCGGCCGCTGACGTCGCCAGATCTAACATAAACCAACCAACCCTACAATTATATTATCTGCTAAAGAATTTGCATCTACACTAACACTACAGCCTGCATATTATTATGTCACTTTTGAATCACGCCCGATTGAGCAACATTTACAAACAGATTAAAATTAAGAATCCTATGGACTTTTTCATCACTTCTGCCATAAGTTCTAGCTATTTTATCTGGCAGGTGTTTATATTATTTATATTTTATAAAAAAAAAATACATATTAAATATTGTTTAATTTATATCAAAGCTAACTGGCCACGTTTATCAGAAGAATATTAATCCCACAGATACAAAAAAATATTTGAAGGTTTTCAATGGTGTGCATTACTGATTAACAACAGTGCGGCTTGTAAATATTGGGCAGCCGACTTGCTGAGCGGACATCATTCGTCCATGAAATACTGTATTCTGCTGTTTTGCAGGTTTTCTAGAAGGGTAATTACATAATAAATTGAAGGTGTCAGCATGGTTAAAAAACATGCCTCTGGGGTGTTGGTGTGATTTTATTACCACTAATTTATTTGAAATTTATCATAATAAGATATCTCTACTACATGAATAGGTCTATAGATACCTATGAATATAAACATTTATTGCTCGAATTATAAAAAAATATTCAAAATGTCCCCCCTGACTGACAAAAAAAAATATTATATGGAATTTAGTAGAAATTTATTTTATAGGTACATTTCTTTTGTATAGAGCGTAAATAATCAAATACGCGTTATTTTAAATGCATCGGTAACCTGCGTGGAATCCTTTATAAAGACGAAGATTTAAAACTGTTCATCTTAAAAATACGTTAAAGGGCACTTACCTGAAAATGTGGACTGGAAACACATTTAGCTATTTGTCTGAACAACGGTTCCTGTATTTTGACGAATTGAGCAGGCTCAATTACATCCAATATCTCCTCAATTTCGCCCAAAAACATCACCTGGAAAGTATAAGATTCTAAAATCCCTCATTCCGCATAAGATTAACAATTGATTAAAAAAAATACGATGGGAAATAAATGTATATTTTTCGTATGAACGATGAAGGGCTTTTTGTATAAATGAGGCCATAATTACCTCTTTTTGCGAACATGTTTTGGGCCAAAACTTGAGAAGACCACGCACAACATGCTCCGTAAGTGTGGCATCCTTCTCAAGAAATTGCACCACGCAATAGGCGAGCTGTGCATGGTACAGGGACAGGCACTTCACCTTGTGCAGTGGCAGCAGCACCTTTACCAGGAATTGTTTGTGCTCGCTCTTCAATGGAAGGGCAAATCCATTGATTATACTGTAATGAGAAAAGTAACATTCTGAATCTCAGAACAACGTAATAAAATCTTCAATATTATTACGATATTTTGGCTAACAATACACACAGACAAGCCTATGCCAACTGACCTTCCCAAAATTTCCAAAAGTTCGCCCACACCATTAAAATGTTCCGTTTCATAAACAAATCGTAGGAATATATTGTTAATCTGCTTTCGTATGAAGGCCCGCAAACCCAAGAACTTGCCGTAGATGCGATGCAGCACCGTTTTTAAGAAGTCGCGCTCACGCGGGTCTTCGGAATCAAACAAATCTAAAAGCTGCAAAAAGAAACGTATACTATTATGACTTCGTCTTAATTAAATAAACGGAAAACCAATTAACAATAATATTTGCGGTTTTGTAGCGGAACGTCCCATTCACCAACGTCCGGTTTTCATCATTGCTTTAAAATTCATTTGGTAAGGGCTCAGGGTAAGGACCGATTTTTCCTACGCTAGACATCTTTATCCGAGGGATAATTTTGAATTTCTACGGTTTTAGATATTTATTTTCTCAAAAGATTACACAATCACTTACAGAGAAAATACAAATTATAACTTAAAAATACATAAAGCCGGTTGGCGTAGCGGGTTGCTGGTACTATGACAAAATTACACAAGGATTTCTTATCAGTTGTAGTAAGAGGGTAGCTGTATATTAAATTTCTGACAGTTTTCCCATACAAAAACAGTCGGATGTTAAGTTTATTCCACGGATAAAAGTTATCTAAGGTTGGTGGTAAAATCAGCCTTAAGTAATTTTATCAAGTCGCAGACCAATTATAAATATTGTTTTGAAATGCATCTTGGAAGCCAACATCTGATCGTCATCTCTTCAGATCCTGAAACACTATACCTCGTTACGCAATGTAGATTACTTACTTTGCGTTGCTTCTTATGAAAACTCGCTGTATTAGACCTCAGGCCATGATTCCTCAATATTATTGGCAAGTATCAACCAGTTGCTCAAAATGTAAACCAGGTTTTGATTAGAGCAGTAATTAATTGCAGCATTTTGAAATTGACAGTGTTGACGTCAATGCAGTCGTCATATATCATAAATTAAAGTCAGTTTTCGTGTTTGTCTGTATGTCCGCGTTTTTCTTATAACCACGCAACAGATTTTGATAAGGTTTTCACCATCGTTTAGAGAATTTAGTCCGGAAGGTTTATATGTATAATATGTCACTATTAAAGTTATATATAACTAAGAAATTTTGATGTTTTTTCAAGTCGAAAAAACCGTGCAAATCAGGGGCAGGTCGCTAGTATTATTATAAAACGAAGGTCATATTCGTGCGTTAGTGACGAAAGAAATAGGATTCCAAGGGAATATCTGAGTTGGGAATAGATTACACATAACCACGTAGAGAAAATAATACATAACGGTGTGATGATGGCACCTATCAGTTATCAGAAGTTTATCTCGAGTATATCTAGTCATTTATAAACTTTTTTGCCTACATGGATCGGCACTTTATGATTATTGCATATCCGCGTATATTTTATTCTTAGTGCCAATTACAAAATTTTGCGAATGTAACGCAGTTTACAGTTTTGCATCCATATTCTACTTTTCGTGCATACCGAACCGACAACACACTATTACAGAAATCCCATAAATATCACTGGGGCTCACAGTGACCGTGCTCACAATCGGCGGCTGACTACACGTTTGATGTGACCGCGGCCTTATCATACCCATGCAGCTGCCCAGTGTTCCCGAAATGAGCGATTTTTCGTGCCAGAGTCAAGGAAGAACGCTACCCACTACCGTCGATGCTGCACTAACAGTATGTACTTACATACTTCGGTACATATGAAGGTAGCGCGAGCAGCAGTGGTAGTGGTTGAATATAAATCCGAATTTTCTTTTTCAGCATAGTTTCGAATTGTAATCACTGAATGTGAAACGAAATGCTCGCTCTTATCAATAAAACTCTCTTTTTGTAAACTTCTGCCGCACTTTTCTAGGAGTGGAGCGGCTTATTTACATAACTGCCTGTGTTGTTTAGTGGTTAGAATACCTGTCTGAGACCCAGAGATCGTTGTCTAGTGGTTAGAATACCTGTCTGAGACCCAGAGATCCCGGGTTCGATTCCCAAGTGGCGGGAAAATTTTCTGCTCGGTTTTGTTGGTGGTAGGGCTTGTTAAGTCCGCCCGGCTAGCTAACACCATCTTATCTAAATCTATCGCCATAAAAATGTTAACAGGAGTGTTGTGTTTCGGCAGTTAGAGGTAAGATAGCCAGTTCCTCTGGTTGAGGATTTCGGGTGAAGCTCGCTTCCACCTTGGCCTCATCGTCACTTACCATCAGGTGAGATGCAGGTCAAGAGCTTTCCCTTTGTAGATAAAAACAAATTAAACAAATATTTACCTGCAATACAAATTTTTGATCAATGACTTTCTTGCCAATAGTAGGCTGAAAATCAGTTGACTCAAGGAAGCGCAGGAAGAATTCGTAGACTAGTTGAAGATGCGGCCATGAGGCCTCCAAAGTCGGATCATCTTCTTCAGGATCAAAATCAGGATTTTCACTTGGCGGTAGAGTGCGGAATAAATTGGCCGATATCTGAGACAGAATAAATAATATTTATTATTCATTAGGCGTATTCAAAACCGGTCTAAATTGGGAGCTCACTTTTAATGGCCTACCAAAATGTACGTCATTAAAAATCATTAAAAACACTAGACTGTACTCGGTATGACACCTTGATGACACATACATACGGAGTACAGTGGCGAGACACAGAGCTGCACTACGGCCATGCGCGGTAGGTATGCCTACCAAACAATGTCTTGGTCTAGTCTTGGTACGTGTTATCAAGGCTAGGACTATGGTGGCCGGCATTCGAAATACTGAGCGTGCCGTCATGCTTAATATGCGTTATGAGTGTTATGTCTTATTAATAGAACATCTGACTATCCAACTTCTGGAAATTCAGCAGGAATAAACATTATCATTATCTCTGCTCACACGAATCCTAGCCTGCTGGTGCTGCTGTTAGTCCTAGCATCCTTCTGCTGTCACCTCCCGCACATTAAACACAGTGCTAACCCATCTAAGCTGCCTAGGACGCGTGTGTGTCTCAAAACGTGGTTGCAGCAAAAACCACAAATCAGTGTGCAAGCACGCACGATAATTACGCGAATTTATTGTAGTACAGCTATCTAATTGTGTAACTTATTTTCGTAACCGATTAAGACTAATTTGTTTCAATTTGACTGTTCAACAACATTCATTGCCTTATTTACGTTGTTGAGCAATTTTTTTTTTCGACCTTATGAAGCAATGCATTAGACATTTGTTTCAAACAGATTCCAATTCTGATTTATCGTGTTTTACGCAATTAGGGTGCAGGTGTACCTACCACCCTATAAATATAGCTGTATGTCTTTGGTTATAGTGGTCAAAATCTTATTTAAAACATAATTAAACGATGCGCAATATAGATTTTCTTTATCTATAGAGTCTATAGATAAAGAAAATCACAAGTCTATGGTATAGACTGAACCGACTGCTGAACTTTATTATAAAATGAATTACGGAACTGTCTACTTTTAACATGCCTGGCTATTTGTGGGTATACCATAAATCTCGAGGGACTACAATCATGGTGCAATGTTAAGAATTCTACCTTTTAATTTAGAGCAGGCCTATTCAGGGCGGATTTCACCAGTGAAACTGAACGCGATCAACACATCTAAACTGTATTTATTGTTATGGAATTTTGACACTGATACGCTGCTCTTGAACGTGGTTATGAACAAGTGCTGAAATTGTTATGAAATTGGCACTCAGCAATAAAAATAAGAAAATCTTCCATCTTTTAATATTATTAGTTTTTATTATTATTTGTTTTTACATAAATAATACTTTATTTATAGACACAAGATAGACACGCATTTACATAATTATTTGTGTGATTAATTAATGATAGGTCAAATTAAACAATTTAAATTATTTGCTATGTTAGTACTTAAATTCTATCACCGACAGGGTGACTCATTCTGGTTTTCGTCAGACTCATCAG
Source organism: Lithophane socia (assembly GCA_947522985.1). NCBI lineage: Eukaryota > Metazoa > Arthropoda > Insecta > Lepidoptera > Noctuidae > Lithophane > Lithophane socia. The sequence goes on along the minus strand of OX383270.1, from coordinate 9,061,543 downwards.
CGATGGATTTCAGGAGGCTGTTGCCACTGCCGCACTACAGCTGAGAAGCTATCTACTCTGCCTCGCGCAAACATTGCAGATGCACTGCAATAACGTAGCAGTTGCCACATCGCCCTAAAAAGCGTTGTTGTATTGAATACGCAACACACAGGCGGCACGTATAGTACAACCATAGTACGTTATAATACAACTGGTCCATAGAGCGCTCGAGTACAGGGATGTGCAGTATGCTTTAAAAAGCGTGATTTTGAACGTATCTGTACATCGCGCGAGCCTACAGGGGCTACAGGCCAGCATATTCGCCCGCACCGCCAATGCCCTGCGTTCCCGCTCAACATCATCGTTAACGTCGTCATCAACGAAATGTCCAAGTTATTTGAACTTGTGTACCATGCGAATCGAGACGTCGTTAATTTTCATAGGTGTTACTTTTACTGGACACTTCTTGCTGACAGCCAACCATATTTTAAAGCTATAGCTAAAAGTCTATCTATAGCATCTTCTATATGCAGCCCCATAAATAGCAGTGGATCGGGATGAAATCATACTTACACGCACGAATTAGCATTTTTCTGTATGTCAATCATTTTCTGTCTCATAAAGACGTCAGTCTCTAACTAGGGCGAGAAGTCCGCTCATATAATCTTCCACATCCAATCGCATCGAAAGCTCTTTTACGTGGGAATGGACTTCTCGCTCTAGTGATTTACACTTACATGAGCTATAGGGAAATGGTGATCTGTGCGTGTAGAAGACAATTACCAAAATTTATAGAGCACTGGTTCCATATTTTTTCTTTGCGGCCATGGATGAATAATTAATAATTAGGTAAGTACAATATAACAATAAGCTTTACTAACGAATTGTTGTATTGCAGTAAATCATAAAAATCACTCCGAACTGAGTTATACCAGTTTATACAGGGTGTTCCGAGTGTCACATCTGCAGGCGTAGCATGGCGCTTTCTAAATCTCTACGAAGAATAGACAAAGCTTTTTCTATACAAAGTAACAGTTCGTTTCTTCATTTTTGACATCCACCGTAGAAATCTTTCTACAATCTGTCATTTTGTCTCATTTCATTGTCATTTCTAACGATCTTTGTCTAGGTCTTTTTATATGTATTATTTCGGAAGAAAGTTTTCTATCCTTACTGTCATAATCACAATGACAACCGATAAATCCTATGATAAAACAAAGAATTCTGAGTCGAATTATGTAAAAGAGTGAATTTCGTAAAAAGTGCAGTTGACTCTTTCTATTTTGCTGCCATCTCGTACTGTCTACTGTCTACAGGAAACGTCATTTTTGTCTACTCTTCCGTCGACAAAACGGTGCTCATGCTACGCCTGCAGGGCTAAATCGAAAAAATATGGGTAGTAGAACGAAGTAGGATGATGATGAAAAGAAAACTTGCATGTTTTAATTTTTGAAATGCTTCAACCATCCTGAGATCGTACCCGATCCTTTTAGCAAAAAAGCATCCTGTATTTTTATACTGAACGAGTGTTGCTGATAAGGATCAAATACTACAAAAGAATAAAACGAATAGAATCCAAGGAAGTGCCAGTGTTCTCTTAGCGTCACTACATAAAATATTATAAAACAAAGTCCTCCCCCGCGTCTGTCTGTTCGTGATAAACTCAAAAACTACTGCACCGATTTTCATGCTGTTTTCACCAATGGATAGAGTGGTTCTCGAGGAAGAGTGGTTCTTTGAATTGAAACTGTCAGTGTCAATTTTTAATGCGGTCTATCATGTAATGAAGATGGCTGATTGTGACTCTGCGTTATTGAAATTACGACAAAATATAAAATATTGAGTCGGTGAAGCAGATTTCTTTCGTGCAATTAGCAGTTTGGTAAAAGTTTTTTGCGATTTGTCGCTTTTCTAGTACTTTAACCTATGTTAGTCCAGAAAGAGTCTTTTAATCCTTATACGCAACTGCATCGATTGGCATCAAAAAAATAAAACGAGAGAATTGACGCTTTTCTAGCTGACTGTACCATTTTTCCAGATCTGTGAATCCAATTTATACTTACTCAAAAAAAAGTTAAGGAGAGTCTCGAAAAACGTTTTCCTGTGCTACAATGGTAAAGTTACATGCCCTTGCTGCCCTATCTCAAAAATCGACCTTGTATAGACTGAGCTGATACTATTATTGCAAGATTCTGCGGTTTCAGTCTATTTTAACATAATTAAGTGTGTATGATAATCCATTGAACATCTGGCAAATAGGTCACATTGAGCCCTCTTTAATTTATTTGATTACTATTAAAATAAATTATTTACCCATAGAAAGTCAGTTTAGTAGTTAATACAAACCAATGACTTAATAATAATACAAACAAACTGATGACTGTATGTATCTTATTACATTTGATTAAATTATTATATTCTTACTGTTATGATCAAGTGGGTGTGGTTTACACTTACCATTTTAATAATCTCTGGGTAAACAGGTTCAGTAAGCACTCCACGTCCTCCAGTGATGTATTCTACAAGCTCATTCAGGGTGGCTCGCTTTATCTCCTTCCCTTTCAGATCAGCAACCGGATCCATGAAATCAAATGCCACACAGCATTGTCGCAGCTTACGGATGAATAGCTCCTCTTGCTCACTGCTTGGAACATCTGAAAACAATTGCATTAGTATGAGCATTTTATATTTGAAATTTGTACTTAGTAACAAAGGATAAACTGAATATGGTACAACATTTTTGTTTATCCTTTTGTTTTCCCACAGTAAATGCCTGAGGAGACTCTAATTAGAATATATTCTCTAGCAGATATTAGTATTTTAAATAATAATAGATTTACATATAACATTGTAAATAATAGATCAATAGATATATTATTCTGATAAAAATAATTAATAATGAAAGCTCTGATGTATTCTTGTGATTGAAGTGGTTTTAAGTCAATTAGGCATGGAACTTCACAGCCTTTAAGCCCTTTCCTTCTCAGTCTAATGGGACATAACTTCTCTGCCTTAAAAATAACTAAAATGTAATCATTCATTTAACACAAGCATGCTAATAATGTATTATCTGATAAACACTATGTTCAGGAGGCTCTCATTAGAAATTAGTACTCAATATATATCCTTCAATCCACAACATGCTAATGGGCCAGATTCTACAGTTTTTTATTATCAGCTATCAAATAGATACCTGTTTTTATAAATAGTTGCAAGGTCTGGCAAGTCTGTAAATGTCTGAATGTAAATTACATTAAATAGTAATGTACCTACATACACTATGTATGTAAATAGCATGCCTGGGCTAATCCAATAGCAGGGCAAAAGCCATCTTCTTATCTCATCCTTTCTATAATATTGTTAGCTAGTAAGCAGCCAGCCCCTTTCAGACAATTCAGGTTCATACTACTCTCCTTATGGGAGTATTTTGTCAGTTTGAGATACATTTTGTGAGACCCATCATGTAACAGACAGAACTCATGAAGATTCAAGATGTAACAACATAACACAATACTTTTCTAAACATACATAAAAATATTTTTAATTTAAATTAGACTTATAAAAGAAATTCCACAAAACACCTCTTTACTTTAATGTTATTTAAGATTTTTTAATGAAAAACTGTGCTCAAGGGATTCACTAAATGCACAATAAATTAGGAATAGGTGTGTTGTTTAGCTTCACTAAGAAATATGAGTGCCAAATAACAAAATAAATGGAAGCTAATTTAATTAACATATTCATGCTTAATGGGATTTACAAGTAACACATACATTTAATCAATTGACCATGAATTAGGTATTACATTTTTGCCTCAGAAACTACAGAAGTCAGGAGAACAGTAGTCTGACAATACTTCATGACTGTGTAATATCTTCCCTATGTATAACTCCTTCAAAAGCTATTAAATATTTCAGTATATGATTTCTGTCATAACATTGTAAATTATGTTTCCTATGTATCCCAAGTCAACAGTCTTTATGTAAACAAGATTTTATTCCTAACCTATTTACATAGATCAACAAAAATCATGGCATAAGTTCAATGAACTGGCAAAATTAGAATGAAATTTGTATAATAAGCAGTGTTATGCCTATACCCAGTAAAATTGCAAAGAGAACGGAAGATTCGCGTAAAAATTGGCATAAAATTTATTGGACCCACCTTTGAGCAAGGGCAGTGCCTGAAGCTCAACATCTTGCGTGTTGCGGTATCGAGAAGAGCCCTGAGACTTCTTGGTTTTTTTCTTCAGCGACCGCTTGGCGAAAGGGTCAATTCTGTCCACAAAAGTTCCCGAAGACATTTTGGTAATATAAAAGTGTCCCAAATGACGATAGGTAGACGACGATCAATGCGAAAATTGTTTTGTTTCAAGCAGAGTCATGATCTGGCCCAGTCCACGAGACGAACGCGCACTTTCCGTAGGATGCACAATATTAGAGCCTAAACAAACAATTCTTCGTCACACATGACGGTAATGGAGTGGTCACACTCAGGCCATTCTTTATACACTTCAAGATTCCACAACAGTTACGTAATTTTAAACCGTCTCTATCACTAAAATGACACAAATACAGAAAAGAATAATTTGATTCACAAATTTAGATTTATTTTCTGAGGCGTGTCACGAATAGCAGAAGGCAGAAGTCGCATATACATACAAGCCTCGTGTAATATCAGCCGGTCAGTCAATGACAATATATTTTCTAACAATAATCGCAAGAGATTTTTTAAGTTTTGCTTGTAATAACGCGTAAAACAGCGAATCAAAACGGTTATCGTCTTTCCTGGACGTAATCGGAAACTATAGCGGTGATGACACGGAGCAAAACTTAACACCAAAAATCTATCACCGTATTCTCGCCATCGCTCACCATCCGTTTCGACTCTAAAACAGGGCGCATTTTAACGCTATATACGAGATTATTTTAGAATGTTGCACTTTCACAAGACTAATCCAACGTATATGCGACTTTTTTCACAACGAGAAGCGATCAATTTACAAAATTTGTAACTAAAAGATTAACATCACTGGTTTGCTGCGAAAACGCTACACTCATACAAAAGTACCTATTTCTGAAAATAGATGGAGATAGAAAATGTTCAGTTAATCAGTACAAATACTTTTTATTGTATTCGTCAATAGCTGTCGTAACAAATAAAACATTAATAAATTCTTAAGTAAAATACGTCACAAACAACTATAATTTAAGCAGAATATACAAAACTTTTATTTAAAAATAAATAGCTACGAAAATGTTTATACGTGTTCCGGTTGTAAAACGGAGCAAATGTACAGATAACAAATGATTGATAAAATATAATAGACAATAGACTGAGTAAACCTCTATCTAGGAGGAAATAAAAAGAAGGTAGGTAGGAAAGAAATAATGCACGTTACTTCAATAAATAACGAAATTAAAAAAAAAAAACAATCCACTTAGTTCTAGTTCAAACAATGTTTAAAAAAAAACAGTTTAACTCCATCTACGCATAGAAACTGACTACTACTTGTCGGGTTTGGTACATGGATGGGTGTCCATCTTTACATACCGAGACTCCTCCATGCCTCGGAAAGCACTGTAAAGCAGCCGTTGGTCCCGGCTGTCAATCGTGGATCTTTGACAGTCGTTACGGGTCGCCAGAAGCCCGAAATTCTGACAACCAGTGTTACCAAAGAGTATCGTATTCTCAGTTACTGGGTTGTGGAGGTCAGATAGGCAGTCGCTCCATGTAAAAGATTGGTGTTCAGCTGCATCCATTGGGAAGAGGCTAGGCAGATTGATACGCTTATAAACGTCTTTACTTTTAGCATGACTGTGTCATGTGTGCAACACAGTATGTGCACGGTATTTAGAAACCATGCAAGCAGAACTTTCCGAATCGATCGCTGCGAATCTGCGATCGAAAAATCCGATAGCTAGACTAAAAAGGTTGCGGTTTCTAGTGGTAATATACATGCATGTAATGCGTGAGTGCGTGACGTGATTCCACAGCGTGACGCATGCATATGTTACGGCTAAAGGTGGGTGTGAACAAAAACTTAAGATTAGCCGGCTAACCTTAGGTCTAACTTCGAGGAGGTGTTAATGTTAGTTTCTTCTATCTTTAGCCGGCTAAACTTAAGTGTAACTGCAGGCGTTGCCGTGCGTTTGCACTGGTGAAACATTCACGACAAAACATGTTGAAATCTCTATTTTCTGTGTTCCATACAATTTTCGACAGGAACTAGAGATGTTTTGTTGTAATATTTCGCCAGTGCAAACGCACGGTTACACACCGCTGGACACCGCATATCGATGTCGTACATAGTGTGCATTTGCACTGGCGAAACATTCACAAAAAAACATGTTGGAATCTCTATTTTCTGTCAATGTTTCATAAAATTTTTGACAGGAACATGTTTTGTTGTGAATTTTTCGCCAGTGCAAACGTACGTAACAGTACGTAACAGTAAAGGGGGGTCGCATGCGCACTTGAGAATAGTTGAGAAATGAGCAAACAGATTTCCAGTATCTCCACAGAGTATAGAGGCTTGTTATAAGTATGTTCTAATCTTATATTATGATTGGTTCATTGTTGGCTCTATGCTAACGTTTTCTTCTATATTCTCTATGGTATATTATTCAGCTTTGGAGGAAAGTAGCTTTCTAATGATTTTCTTCGATTATTACTAAATTATCGGCATATTTATTAAATATTAAGTGTTGTTTTATGTTTAAAAGACATTTAAAATTTGAGTGCTTTGTGAAATATAAAAACATTAAGATACTGTGGGTCGTTGGAAAAGGGTAATTAATTTAGAAAGCAACATGGAAGCGCTGACAGTTCCGCCATGAATGCAAAATAAATAGAAATTGTGAAGGTTTGAAACTCATATATTTATTTATTGTTTTTCATACGAACGCTCTATTGTTTGAGATGGACATAAAAACAAGGCATGACGTAACTATTATGATTTCAATTGAGCCTCTCAATCTTGCTTACAATACAAAGTCGCATCAGAAGAAAGTCTCCCGCATTTGTTGGTTCTTGCTTGAATGTTCATTACAGTACAGATAATGATTTCAATTTTTGAGTTGTCAAAGGACGAGCTTGTTAGGTACTCTAAATGAAAAATAAATAAAGATTTAAGGAATGGAGAAGATATCGATTTTTCTTTACGTTTTCTTTATAATTTTTTTCAGAAGCTGGACGTCACTCGGACAGTTTAGAAACTTCACGATGTTGAGAGGTGGGCGTGGAGGCCGTCACAGTCCGGAGCTGTACCCCCACACGTTAAAGTGCTCCAACGCCAGTGACACTAGTTCTGCATACAGTGGTAGTGACACAATGACCTCAGTACATAGCTCTCTAGACATGGATATGGAGGTAGATCTTTCAGGTCTCCTTGAGTCCATTGTAGACTCTGATGAGGAGGAAGATTTAGAAGAAAGTATGGACAGCCTGACAGTTCGTGATGCTGTTCGAGAATGTCTTGAAAAGGATCCAAGTGAACGAACTGACGAGGATATAGAAATACTGTTGGAGTTCACTCAACATTTGAAAGCATTCACAAACATGACATTGACAGTGCGTCGGGCATTATGTGCTGTCATGGTGTTTGCAGTGGTTGAGAAAGCTGGGACAGTAGTCATGAATGATGGAGAAGAACATGACTCCTGGTCTGTCCTCATTAATGGACATGTTAGTATTGAGCACCAAAGTGGTGAAGTAGAGCACCTGAATGTTGGTGACAGCTTTGGGATGGGTGAAGCTACACTTGAGAAATTATATCATAAAGGTGTAATGACAACAAAATGTGATGACTGTCAGTTTGTTTGTATTACACAGACTGACTATTATCGAATACTACACCAAGGTGAAGAAAATATAAGAAGGCATGAAAATGAGAATGGTGTAGTAGTATTGGTTACAGAATATAGAGGAGCGGCTGGAGAGTCAGGACGACAGCAAGGCCATGTTGTTATCCGTGGAACTCCAGAACAATTAATGTTGCAACTCATTGAGGATAATTCACGTGATTCTACATATGTCGAAGATTTTCTGCTGACACATAGAACATTCATTGAAAGTCCTTTAGTTGTAGCAAAACAACTATTGGCTTGGTTCTCTGAACCATCTGTGAGAGACAAGGTTACTCGTGTTGTGCTGCTTTGGGTCAACAATCATTTTACTGACTTTGAAACTGACTCAACCATGATGGAATTTCTTGAGAACTTTGAAATTGCCTTGGAGCGTGAAAAAATGGAAAGTCAATTGAGGCTGCTAAACATAGCTTGTTCAGCTAAAGCTAGAACACGAAGTGTTACTTTATCTCGTCCTACAAGAGATGAACCTTTAAATTTTACAATATTGGGCGGATATGAAAGAGGTTATGGAATATTTATATTTAAAGTAGAAAAGCATTCAAAGGCTGAGGATGTTGGATTAAAAAGAGGAGACCAAGTCTTAGAAGTAAATGGTCAATCTTTTCAGCATGTGAGTCATGCAAAAGCAATGGAAATAATCACAGGATCAACACATTTAAGCATCACAGTAAAAAGTAATTTATTAGCTTTTAAACAAATGTTGTTAATGCCAGAAAATTCTCCAAGGCAGAGAGGCTGCTCTAATAGAGTTCACTGGCACACTGATCCCAGAGCCAGACTATCTACTGCAGAACTACTCAATGATGATCCTATAACATTAACCCCAGTGTTTCAATCTCCCACCAAGAAACCACAGCAGTTGAGCATTAAGAAAGAACCTCAGAAAGGCTTCATGACATTGGGACCTAAGAGAAAATTACAAAAAGCTTTAATGAAAATGAATCTTCTTCCTAAAAATACAATAACTGATGGTTTACCTACTGATGACAGTATTCTTTCAAACTCAGAATCTTTAAACAAAGCAAATACCAGTACTTCCTTTTATAACTCACATAGTAATCCTGATTTAATATCTATATGTTATGATGAATATCAATCCTCTGATTATCCTGAACATGTACTCAAAGTATACAAATCAGATCAAACTTGCAAATATTTGTTGGTACACAAAGAGACAACAGCAAGAGAAGTTGTAATGTTGACTTTGCAGGAATTTGGCATCACTGATCCCAGTTCTAACTTTTCACTTTGCGAAGTGTCTGTTGCTCAGGGTGGCATCATAAAACAACACCGCTTGCCTGACCAGTTGCAAAATCTTGCAGAAAGGATTGGTCTCAGCTCTAGGTATTACCTAAAAACCAATGGAATTACTGAGAATTTAGTACCTGATGAAATGGCACCAGAACTTTTAAGAGAGAGTGTGGTACATTTTCTACAATTAAATGCAGTTGAGGTTGCTGTGCAACTGACATTACAAGATTTTTGTATCTTTCGACAAATTGAAAGTACTGAGTATGTTGATGATCTCTTTGAACTGAAAAGTAGGTATGGCACACCAATGTTATCGCAATTTGCCGAACTCGTTAACAAAGAAATGTTTTGGGTTGTCACAGAAGTTGTTAATGAACAGACTCTTGCACGCCGACAGAAAATTATAAAGCAGTTTATTAAAGTTGCACGCCATTGTAAAGAGTGTAAAAACTTTAATTCCATGTTTGCTATAATATCAGGATTGGGACATGGTGCAGTGTCAAGATTAAGGATGACTTGGGAAAAACTACCGACAAAGTATTTAAAATTGTTTACTGATTTGCAAATGCTGATGGATCCTTCAAGGAACATGTCTAAGTATAGACAGCTGGTTACTACGGAGCAAGGCAGATCGCCGGTTATACCATTTTATCCAGTGGTTAAAAAAGATCTTACCTTTATACATTTGGGCAATGACACTAAAGTTGAAGGAATGGTCAATTTTGAAAAGTTGCGAATGATTGCTAAAGAAGTTCGCACACTTACAAATATGTGTAGTGCTCCTTATGACCTTCTTACCTTACTGGAGTTAGGTAAGCAGCCACCGTCGAATGCTATGGTTGCTTTGAACCAACTTACTACTGGAGGAGTACAGCAAGGTCAAGTGACAGTAAAAAGAAGGAAAAAATCTTCAAATGTACCTAACCCTAAAAAAATGTTTGAGGAAGCACAAATGGTCCGACGCGTAAAGGCATATTTAAATCGAATGCATGTAGAGACTGATGAAGAACGTCTTCACATTTTATCTCTAGAATGTGAAGGAGCTGGGCCAGCTCCTGCCATCCCACGACGACGACACCCATCACCATCTTTATCTACAACAAGCAGCGCTTCATCAGCCAGTGAGAGTAAAAAAAGCTTTGCAGGTAATAAGTTTGGTACTGCATCTCCTCAAGCAGTGAGGAAACTGCTGGCTCTATCAGAACCAGCTAAAACAAGGCCCCATCAACCTCGGCCGCCACCACCGGGACCCTCGCCTTGTTCGCATCGCCGCGATGGGCCAGGCCCTGGTATTTGTTGTCCTCGAACAGCACATGAGAGATCCCACTCTGATACGCCTACGCCACTCCCAGTCGATCTATCGGCAGAGAGTAGTAGTGTTACATCTTTAGTAAACTTGCCACTACGAAAGACCGGGTCAGCAACTTCGAGTGACAGTGGGCACGGCTCTTGCACGGCAGCAAGCTGCGCGCGGCCAGTGCCGCCGCCGCGCATGCCGCAGGCGCCCTACACTCTGGCCGCCCAAGTGGCGCGCCTCGAGCGGCTCAGTCGGGCGCATTCTCACGAGGGCGTCACGCGCCCTTACGACTATTATCACGATACGCCTGATGATGACGACGACGATCAACAAGTATCAGCTGTTTAAAAATTTAAATACTCTTAACTAATTGTCTATTTATATAGTTCCCTGTTTTGTAATCTCACATGATAAATAGAAAGCACGAGTTATGTGACTTCGTTTAATATATTATTAAAAATCATGTATGTACCCTTTACAACTAAGTCTAAAGACTGTATAATTATGTTAAGAAATGTGCTAGTGTTATGTAAAATTCCATATTATAAGATCCTAATTATTAATAACAATCATTTGACCCACCAGTTTCCAGTTTTATCTAGAGATGTTTGATGTATACCAATACTAGGTGTACTATTTTATTATAATGTTGGTATATCTACATTCCGTTACTTGTATATTATTATAATAATAGTTTTCATTATTTATAATTGTGAAACTTAGACCAAATAATAATTAATGTACCTTTTAACATTTATAATTGAGAATAATTTTGTTGTAGTATGTATTTTGTGGTAGCTTTGTGGACCAATAATGGGTTTGAATGTGGTTTCTCATGGTCGTATCAAATTCTGTTAATATCATGATTTTTAATTATTATTATAATTGTAAATAATAAAAATATATTAATTAAACTCTTCTTTATTTTTTATTCATAAAATTAATAACTAAAAAACAAAATATTTGTCAAATCAACTGACTGATTTAAATTGTGCAAGATAGTCCAGTTCCAACGGATGTAAATTGGGAGCAGGAATGACGAGGCTATGGAGCGGCGGGCCGAGGTCAAAGCTTCGCATCGCATCGAGTGACATTACTGCTATCTGCTGGTCAGTAGCTCCAACTCGAGAAAGCCCCACTGCTGTGTTATTTTTGCTAATTCCTGTTGAAAATAGAAAAAACGGCATGATTGAGATAGGATTGAGATTGGCTCGCGCAATCATGATTAAAGTACCTTTTCACATTTATCTATTTTCCATAACAACTAATCATTACAAAACGATACGATTTCGGTGAAAATGACACGAATGTCAAGCTAAAGTCTTACAAATTCCTTTTTAGGGTTCGGGACCCTATTACTAAGGCTCTGCTGTCTGTCTGTCCGTCTGTCACCAGGCTGTATCTCATGAACCGTGATAGTTAGACAGTTGAAATTTTCACAGATGATGTATTTCTGTTGCCGCTATAACAACAAATACTAAAAAACAGAATAAAATAAATATTTAAGGGTCTTCCATACAAAAAATAGATAACGGTACGGAACCCTTCGTGCGCCGACTCGCACTTGTCCTGTTTTTTTGTTTTTTCAAATTGTTAAGTCCATTTAGCCGAATATCGATTGCTGACTCGTACCATTGAGAAAGTCGAATTTGACGATTTCACTTAAAATTTTGTCCTATACCCTCAGACTAAATAAAAAACCAAGACAGAGCGCTGTCAACAGTGACTTGAAGCCGGTTTCGTAAACATGACATGTGTGCTCATATTTTGGTGTAGTTTGATTGTAAATGGTTGTCAATTTGTGCGTTTGAGCGTGTACGCACAGAGCGTTGGTGTAGTTTTGGCATGCTTCACTGTATTGTTCGCAACGCTCTGTCTTGGTTTTTTATTTGGTCTGAGCCTATACCTAAAATTCTCTAACAAAATCTGACTATTTTTAATCGCGATTAAAAATGTGTGGAATATAATTAGATGTAATGAACTAAAATTCAAACCAACACCTCTACTTCTGTTACAAAACAGTAGGTACTGTATCTTTTTTTTATTTTCTTTTGCTTATTTCTCGAAAATGGTGTGTCCTATCGCAAAAATAATGAAAATTTCGACCCCCTTTAAGAAACCCATAGACCCCTGGGGCTCAACGTATTGCTTTTTTTTTTTTTTGCTGCTTTCCTTACAAAATGTGGAAAAATCCATAAAAAATCGCGTCGAAGGTGCTGTCTCTGCGCGCCTCCGGCTCTAAAAAAAAATTCACGGGGTAGGGAAAAAAAATACCAAGTGGAGGCGCGATTGTCAAATTCGATTTTAATTGTGTCAAAATAATTTTAATTTTTAGAGATTTTTTTTGTCAGAATAGCGTTAAGATTCTCATAGCCAAAAGTAAGGAATTTTAGTGATAGTTTAGTTCGGTGTACAAGAGAATCGGCACCAATATTGCCATTTGTACACACGGCTACACATCAAGCTATACATTTCCAGTTTATGCTGATCTCGCATTGTATAGAATTTCCTTTCAATGCGAGGTTAACTTATGCTGGAAATGTAACTATCAGTCGCTATCAACATTATCAACCAATGCCACTCCACTGGGTCCACCCTGAGCATGTAGCATATAACCTAACCTGTGTCTGGATTATTTTCAATTATGTGCACCAATTGCTCTGCTGCTTCTTTCACGGACATAAATTTCGGTTCCATGTACTGGCGGATTTTTTTTGTTAATGAATCTTCAGTCGGTTCTTTTACCTTGATATCTGAAATAAAAAGAGAAGTTGTGAATACAAAATTAGATATTAAAATGACCGGCCAAGTGCGTGTCGGACCACGCACAATGAAGGGTTCTTTGTAGTTGAAAAACATGTCCTCCTATATGTTCCAACTGCAATTATGGGAGGGGATGCTAGGGTAGCCCGCGAAATTCAAATTTTATTACGTTTTTTGCCATTTTCATGCTAATGTCAGCTTATATGTTGATCTAAATATTATTTGCGGCCGTAAAAAATATGGGTTTACAGAATTATAAACATTAGAATCAGCAATACATGTAAGTGCATTGAATGACTATTTCATGAAATCATGACATTTGGCACTTTCACAGCACAGTCACAGCAACGCAAGGGCGTTGCTGTGACTGGTTTATGTTTATATATTTTCCATTATTAAACAACTATCAGATTTTTAGTACTTACACAAATAAATTATTATTATTACTTGCCTAACAAACAAAGGGTGTGTAAGTTTCGTGAGAAATTAGCAACAATTTTCTCAAAGAAACTATCTGGTTTCCATGTATCCGTCCAGTAAGGTATTGAAACAGTTTCCCCAAAATTATACAACTGTAATCCACAACAGCTTACAGCATTCATGATTGAAGCATTATGAATAATCTGAAAGTTAAAAATTAATTTACTGTTGTTACTTATTCACTGTCCTCATTTACAAATCTCTTGCACTGAGGTTTGCTGGTATAGAACCCAATTCTGGGTTAAGTTATCATATTAGCTATTTAATAATATATCCATATTATATCTTTGTTTTTGTAAAATTGATTATGAATTGCAATATTATAACACTGAATTTAAGTTGTAACCAGTTTTAGGTGTAAAAACTCACTAAATATTTGGTGTAACAATATTATTTATTGCATTTCATAATCAATATTTTAGACAGTTGTCTAGCCATACTTTATATTTCCATACAGTAATAGACGTTGCCCACTTTCAGCGTAAATACTCTTCAACTATTATTATCTGAATTGGTTTATCTGTAAAAACATGGCTCTGATGTTTATTTGACCATTTTGACCACATAAGCTGGTTACCTACAAGCTGCTCATTCAATTTTGCTACCTGTGTTTTTACACCAAATTGTTTAGCCCGCAGCAACATATCAGTGTGGGTTGTGGCTCCCAAAGGATCACCAACAACCAGTAAGGCGACTTCAGCATTCTTAGCTTCTAATAAAATATCATCAATTGCACCCTCACATAATTCACGGTCTGCTAGCACCAATGGTCGACCATAATAATCTTCCTGAAATTAGAACATTTCTTAGAATAAAACCAGACTACATTAATTACGTAGGTAACTATTAAATCTCAGTCGAATAAAGCATTTAATTATTTACCAAAATATCTTTTCCGACAGTGAGTATTGAAGTATAACCTTCCAACAAAACTTTGTCACATTTTCGAACAATTTCCAAGCCTTTCACAGTAATGTCCTTAGCGTCACCTAATCCTAAACCTATTAAATAGAACATTGTTTGATAAAATAATTATTACAATAAATTCAATTGGAGCAACGTTTGTAAATAATTGTTATTCAGTAATTGTGCTCTAGTGTTGTTAATTTTCGATAGAAATTGCTGCTGGCTGTTGCTGTGGATGGTGAAGCACATAGAGTATGGTGAAGCACCGTAGACAGAGTATTCTATGTCTACGTGAAGCACATAAAAGTACTCTGTGGTGAAGCACAGAACATTAATACTTAAGAGCCCACAGCCCACAGATAGTAACTATATACCACAGAGCTATACCTATACAGTCGGAGAGTGAGCCACCAGACAACGAACATAATATACCACAGAGCACTATATAATACTGGTAATAAACTACCTCGGAGAAGTTAGCCGCACGATTTCATTATTATGAACTTTTCTCTCGAACTCTCTCTAACGATGAGCACTAGCTCATCGTTAGAGAGAGTTCGAGAGAAAAGAAAAATCGTTAGAGAGTAATTAGTTTTTATGTAAAAACTATTTCCTTCCTGCAAAAATGGACTTAGACATAATTTTATTTCTTTAGCGTTTGCGAATCGTTAGAGAGGGATTGAGAGTTACACAAAATCGTTAGAGAGTTAATATTTTATTTGATATTAAATAATTTCTAAGAGCGTGACGTTAGCCCATCTCTGTGAATTTGGTCCCCGATATAAATTATTCTCAACTTTTGTTAATGCTAATCGTTAGAGAGGAATTAGTTTTATTTATCAACGATTTTAATTACTTTTGTGATATTGGCCCCCATTCCCGCAAAAATGGACGTAGACGTAATTTTTTTTTTATACGTTGAGTATCGTTAGACAGAGATAGAGAGTTAAAAAAAGTCATTAGAGAGTTAATATTTTAATTGATATTAAATTATTTCTAAGAACGCGTTTTACCCTAGGACCTGAGCAGGTTAAAATTTAGAAACGTGCCGCCTCGATATGGAATAGGGGAGGGAGGAGAGGGGGAAGGGTTAGTAGATCCCCCACTCCCCCCTGCCGGAGATACAAAGTTTTTTTTAAATGATTTTTAAATATGACAAATCTTTTGTGCCAATGGATTATCGCGATAGACGTTAACCGTTGGTGTACTACACCACGACTTGCCTCGAGAATTTGTCAACGGCATTTACATTGGCGTTTGACGTTCGGTGATTGATAACTCTGGTGGGCCGCATTTTAGGCAGATTAAAGAGATTTACCGCGAGAATTATTGCATTGAATGAAGCGGCCACACTTACGTTTCTCATTGTGCACCGTGAGCGCGAGTAGTACCGTGAGTAGTAGGTACTACTGATACATGACATGATGCAGAGGGACGTTATAGTTATGAGTGGTAAAGTTGTGTATTTGATCAACGATCATTTAACAGTGATACCTGATAAGAATACGAAATATTGTTGGTAGTTTCAATTTGATTCGGTACTTATGCATCATTTATGCTCAAAACACAACTTCACAAAAGGTGGGTGCTTGTCGGGAGCTGGTCGGGTCGTTTTTAACCCACCGACGGAAAAAGAGGGGTGTTATAAGTTTAACGTATGTATCTGTGTGTCTGTATGTTACATCGTAGCTGCCAAACGGCTGAACCGATTCTGATATTTTTTATTTTGTTTGAAAGGTGATTTGATAGAGTGTTCTTAGCTATGATTCAAGAAAATCGGTTCATCCGTTTGAAGATTATCAGCTCTTTTCAAGTTGATGAATGGATGTGAGCATCTTCCACAGGTCACATCGATTCGAAAGGACATGTCCAAAAATGGTTTTTTATTATTCAATAATTCTAACCAGGATAAGTTAAACATATTTGGATAGACATCCCAAAAAGTAGTAGCTCTAACTGTATCATGCATTTTTAAGGATTTGGATATCATGCATTTTTAAGGACTCTATCTCTCTCTAACGATTCTCAAACTATATAAAAAAAAAAATTACGTCTACGTCCATTTTTGCGGGAATGGGGGCCATTTTCACAAAAGTAATTAAAATAGTTGATAAATAAAACTAATTACTCTCTAACGATTTTTCTTTTCTCTCTAACTCTCTCTAACGATTCTCTAACGATTAGCATTAACAAAAGTTGAGAATAATTATATCGGGGGCAAAATTCACAGAGGTGGGCCAACGTCACGCTCTTAGAAATTATTTAATATCAAATAAAATATTAACTCTCTAACGATTTTGTGTAACTTTCAATCTCTCTCTAACGATTCGCAAACGATTAAAAAAATAAAATTACGTCTAAGTCCATTTTTGCGGGAAGGGGGGCCAACTTCACACGAAAAATTAAAATTGTTTTTACATAAAAACTAATTACTCTCTAACGATTTTTCTTTTCTCTCTAACCCTCTCTAACGATTCTCTAACGATTAGCACTATCAAAATTTAAAAATAATGAAATCGTTCGGCTAACTTCACCGAGGTGCGTTTGACATTGACTTGACACTTGTTGATTGACTTGACACTTGTTGATTGACTTGACATTGACATTTTGATTGTTATCCCGGATTCTTACGTCACATCCGCTCTTAGCTTTTCAAGTATTTGAATTACCCACAGTTATTTGGGACTTTAAAAAAAATAATTGCTCGCTCAAAAATAAATTTTATTCAAAAATATTAATGGAGGCATAATTCTGAAGAAATACAGTTTATAAAAAAAAATATTTGACCCATATTTGAATCACATGCATATTCCCTATTAATTTAGAGTTAATTTACTCCTAAAACGAACAAACTTTTCATAATCAGCAATACAACTCACTAAGTTTATGTATGTATATGATAAGTCAAGCTGTGAGTCAAGTCAATCAGTTACAACACTAGAGTCAATGCACAGTACCTACATACTGAAAACGAAACAATGATTGAAGCTTGTATCGAAATCACTGATCGAAAGATGTTTTCACTTCAATATTTATTTGTGATCGAAATGATCTGAATTTAAGTTCAATGTTATAATAAAGTTCTGGAATAAAGTTCAATGCAGGAAGCTCAACAAGTACATACTAATTCCATGCTTCAATGTCACATCAACTGTCATATTATTGTCAACGTAAACTATTTGTAGTCTGTCTGTCAACGTCACATTTCTTTTTATTATTTTATCTGTGGTGGCATTCTTCTGCTGTGATTATTAAAGAAATAGTATTGTTTGATTTAATTTTATTAGTGTAAATTGTTTGAAATCATACGTTATTGTGTTTAAAATTGGATGATTATGTTTTACAATTGTTATAAATTAAAATCATGATATCTAGAAAAGGTCAAAAAGGTGTTAACGAGGGTGTGGTTGGAAAATATATAAAGAAAGATACTCCTCCAGATTTACCCAGTAAGTCCACTGGAATTTTATGTTATCAATACTTTCCTCAAGACTTCATTTTTTTTTGTGTTGTGTTCAAATAATTGAATTTAACGCTTTATAATCGTTATCGGTAAAGTGTGCACTTACTTTTTTTTTCCTTCAGTTATAAATGTGTGGACAACTGGTCACAATAAAAGACCTCGAAGTCAACCTTTCGGCGCGAATGATGCCGTCTCGCAAAGCCATGAGAATAAATTTGGCAAGGCACAAACTATGAGTGGACATGCAGGAAAATATACACCCAGTGAGTCAGTACCAAATTTAGCACAAAGGTAATAAATAGCGTAAATGGCAAATAAATTAGTATTTTATGATAACATTTTTATTTCTACTTATTGCTCCATTCTGTTTCTTATAATCATTTTGTTGTAGGTTTGCCAGTTTATCCACTAGTGATACAGCAAGTACATCAAACAGCTACAACTCTCAATATCTCTTAGATTCAAATGTGGTAATCAAATATTTTTGGGCATGTGTTGAAGAATGTTGATTAAACAATGAACAAATATTTTTTAAACTAATTTATGTTTTATAGGCTTCTCATACAACTTTAAATGAAAGAGACGACTCTTTTAGCAGGCAAACTAGCTACAGGTATTACAGGCAGCAACAAGAAGATCCAATATACCAGAATCAACAACAGGTATCTTCATTAATCTATCCAGCGTCAACTAATGGGACACATTTAATGATTTATTTTTGTGAGACACCCACCCAGGTCTAATTTTGTATGTGAATCAAATCAATATTGAATTAAAATGGAATTTATTTAATTGAAACTAATAATTATCATTTCGCGCTCATAACAATATTATTGAAAACTCTAATAATTAATAATTGCACCTCTTTTTGTGAACCTCAAAGAATGCTATTTTGGGGTCATAAAAATACAAAATAGCCGTTACTTAGTTAATTAGTATTTTTTAAGACCCATATAGACCTACTTCAATGTAGCGCTTGTTTCACTTGCTCGGCTTGTGAGCAGTTGATTACAGTTCTAACCTAACCCATTTGGTTGGGGTGCCCTAGTTTTCTTACTGCAACCAATTATGAGAAAAGGATAGAAAGATGAAAAGAGGCTCATTTATTAAAAAAGTGTTCATCATTAGACATGCAATAAATTTTTACAGATTCATTAATTTACAAAAAAGGTCTATTATTAGAAGGTCAATACATTTTTAGACATTCAGTTAATTAATTCCCAATTAAAATGGTGCATTGACAGTTAAAACTGCTCTATCTAACTACTAAACAAGTATATTTTTTATCACTTACCAGGTCCAACAGCAAAAACAACAACAATATGGATCAAGGGAATCCAGCATGCCAAGATTGTCTTCCAATATGAGCTTAACACCAAGACTGCATTCCCCTTCTCCACATTCATTACGTCTTCAAAATTATACAGATTGTAAGTTTTGTATTATTAACTAGCACTTCTCCCGTGATTTTGAAAATGTAAATTTCATGCTTTTTTCTAAATAAATTAACACCCGTTTTAAAAGATAGGTTACGTAAATTAATATTTAAGATCTGATCATTAATTTAGATTTTAACTATTCAGGTCAATTTTCAATTTTATAGACCACAAAGGAAAATTACAATTTCAATAAGACCCCTTTTTACATAATTATAATACAATATAAAATAAAAAATAACAATATAATATAATAATGATATTTGTGATATAAATTATAAGAATAGTATAATATAAAATGTATGAATAATGGTAATTAATAATAACATAATGATAGACTGTTTAACTGAAATATTGAGTATGTTTAATGTTTAATTTAATATTTATAACCAATTTGCAATGACTTTACAGGCAACTAAGTTCTAAGAAAAAAAAATTGATGAATTTCCGTTAAGTATATGACTTATAAATTTCGAATTCATTCAAGTCGGAATTTTGAAAGAACCTGAAACACGTAATTTTTTGTTAGGTACGGGGTTTCGAGTTTATCCGACAGCGTATTAAATATTTTATTTACTAACTTTGAGTGACTTGAAAATAACAATGAAGAATTTTTGAAATATACTCAACTCAACTATTTTGTATACATTTTTATGGTTGCAGCATATGCCACAGCAAGCCAGTCGTCACCAATATACTCAAATTGTGTGAGTACAGCAGTTCTACCGTACAATAAATCCCATGGAAGTAAGATTATCACTGGCTCTCAAGGTATGTCATTTTTTTTCCAAATTATTAACTACTTTAGTTTTCACTTCATCTCTGCAGCTCGATTTCGAAAGCTATGTGCTATTTGGGAGTGAAAGTCAACACACACGCACATCAGTTTTTAAAATTATCTGAACAGTATTAAAATCGGAAATTATGATAGTTTGATATAAATAATTATGTAAAAATCGGCCACGTGAACGTCAGACGGCACTGTGAAGGGTTCCGTAGTTGGGATTACTTGGGTGGGATGAATATTTATTTACGCAAGCTCAATATTGATTTTATCAACAGCAAACATAAGATCGTATTTCATAGTAAGTAATCTCATTTCTCAAAGAAACTGAAAAACAAAGTTATTTCCGCGGTTATAATAACGAAAACATCCCATTACTCACAAGCTGTTAACTTAGGTAAATAAAAAAATCAATTAACGATACCCCACATGCTGATTGAATAGGTAATTTTTTTCCGTCTCTTGGTTACATATAACATACAACTGGTTATATATAACATAGTAGTCTCACAATAATAATAATTATTTGTTTCGTAATTTCCACGCCACGGAACCTTACAAAAAAAATGTATACCGTCTTTTGTTGGTTACCGAATCAATCTGCCTAGCCTTTTCCCAACTATGGGGTCGGCTTCCACTCTAACCGGATGCAGCTGAATACCAGTACTTTACATTGAGCGATTGCCTAGCTAACCTTCACAACCCAGTAACTGGGTAATACGATACCCCTTGGCAAGACTGGCTGTTTGTTGGTTACCGAATAAACAATAAAATAGGTTGTAAAAAAAAATGGAAATTAGACATGTACCTACGTCTAAAATTAATTTAGGTTCTGATGAGTGTGAGCTTCCTCTGCCTCCTGGATGGTCCGCAGACCGAACTCTTCGCGGACGTCGGTACTACATGGACCACAACACGCAGACTACCCACTGGACCCACCCACTGGAAAGTGTGCCACAACCGTGGCAAAGAGTTTCCACACCGCACCATGGAGTTTATTACTTTAAGTAAGTTGTATGGTTTAGAATCCTCGTGAATTCAGTCGAATTATGATCAAGTAATCGATAACGAAACGCGCAAATTCATGATTCTGAGTTAAAGAGTTGTTACTTTGTAATAAAAAGTAACAACTCTTTAACTCGTAGGTGTAGGTAGTTGTAACTATGTGGCAATGATATTAAATTAATATAATATCATTGCTATGTAGATAAAGAATTCAGAAATACTGATTCGATTTCCGCGTCGGATTTCAATAAGCCAGATTGATTAAAAATATTGTTTAAATGAAACAACAAACAACTACAACAACATCAACATCATCAACATGATCATCATCAACATGGTGGTCTTTTATCCGGCACTAATTTTTACTATTCGGCAGGATATCGGATAGTAGGTCAACATCAGGCGGATAGTCAAATAATTATGAAAATTGACAATGACTATTTAATTCATCCATACTAATATAATAAATTCGAAAGTAACTCTGTCTGTATGTATGTTACCTTTTCACGCTTAAACCACTGAACGGATTTCGACAACATTTGGCAAGGAGATAGATGGCATCCTGGGGAAGGACATACCCGCCACTTTTTATCGACATAACGCGCGGGTAAAGCCGCGGGCGGAAGGTATAGTATATAAAAAAAGACAGTCCAAAGACAAATAAAATCACAAATCTGTGACGACGTTGTCTTTTACGAAAAAGTTTATCTTGTAATTTTATCAACAAATTATTTTCAGTAATTATAATTACCCACCTCAAAAACAATCTAAACAGGTAAAAGTGATCGCAATTAGTAACTAATCTTATCGTCAGTCAATCGGTACCGCGAGGTTACTCAGATCGGGCTATGTTTGGCTGGTTATACTAGTTCGGTTATTTGGTCGGATACCGAACATCCGGCTAGCCACAGCCATAACCGACCAAATAACCATCTGTTTCATTCAATACTAATTAAAATCCATAATGCTTATGAATTTTTAGGGTTCCGTAGCCGTAGTCAACAAGGAACTCTTATAGTTTCGCCATGTCCGGCTGTTTGTCTGTCCGTCTGCCTGCGGCATAGCTCAGAGACTCTTTGTACTAGAAAGCTGTAATTTGGCATGGGTATATTTTTAACTGTTTGTTACAGTGAAATAACTCATCAGACAACATACGCGCATCCTTGTTTAGTTGGTGGCTGCTATTTAGTCAGTCCGTATGTTCCTACTCTCGTGCCGCCTTATTTACTTGAAGAGATACCCCACTGGCTCATCGTTTACTCTAAAGGTACCATTTTCATGTAGATTCATATCCAAAATATTTTGATCCTCTAAGCACAATATAAATATGGGGACCCTAAGCGCTACTTTTTCTGCTAATTGCACGATAGAATCTGCTTTACCGACTCGGCGTTTTATAATTCGTCGTAACGTCTCTTATGCTACGGCACACTTCGCGTTATCGCGAACTTTTCTTCGTGCGCTCTCTGTTGCTCAGCGAGTAATCGAGGGGTGTGCGAGAGAGAGCGCACAAAGAAAAGTTCGCGATAATGCGAAGTGTAGCCGTAGCATTAATGCTTGCTTTTGCGCAAATAAATCGTTACGTGTGTGGCTAGCATAGGGTTGCCAGCTCCGGTTTTATGTTTTAGAGGATTTGATAAGATTAAATAATGGATATAAACATAAGATAAAAATAAAAGATATATTATTTTTTTAATAGATATGGTATCAGTATTAGTAGCGACGTTTAATTAAAAACAATTTTAATACGCAATGTAACGTAGTTTGTTTCGTCGTCTCGAATCGAGGCAAAGCCAAGTAGATAGTACGACATATTTAGTATTTTTATGTATACTTGGTATTACTTTGGCTGCTCTAAGAGCTTCTTCGTTTTCTATAATGACAGTTTTGTCATCTATTGAAGATTTCAAATTAAGGGACAAGATCAATTTTTAGGTCTGAAATAGAGGACGTCCTTTACAATAAAGAACATCTGGCAACCCTAGGCTAACATAACTTCTAAGGGGTCTTTTTGGCTGAATAAATAAAATGTCCTGCATAAGTCCCAAATAATTACTTTTCTTTCTTGCCTCGAATGCGCTAAGCTTAGTTTTTCCTCAGATAGTTATCTGACTATTGAAAAATCAGTCAATCGTGTTTTGTTTAACAGCTGATCAAGAACTTGACCACAAATTACGCTGGAACATGTTCAGGCTTAGTGAACTGGACTGCTACTCTGACATGCTGACGCGGCTCTACAAACAAGAGTTACAACTTATTGTGATGAAGTATGAGCGATATAGGTAAGAGTATAATAATATTTATTAACATGTAAAGTCCCGCAAAGAATGCAGGTTTATACGAGCCCAGTAATGTGACAGTACAGTAAAGTCCAGGACTAACCTTCGCGCCCTCAGGTCAGTCCAGTTGAATAACCTACCCGTCTATTTTCGGTTCCAGTAGGTTTTGCCCGCCTAATTTACTGCCAAACTCATCTATGAACATAATACACACATCAACACCGTCTAGGGATATTTTGTATAAAGTTCATAAACTCAAAAAATACCGGTCGGTTTTAAAATCTTTTGATGAAATCTCATTTTGTAGGCCTTTTTGGATGATTCCAAATTCAAATTTGAAAAAATAAATTACAAACAATAGATTTGCGCGGCATAACTTTAGCGAAGTTCGAAGGTTTCAATTTACCTACCATAGTTATAGCTAATTTTTGGTGTCAAATTAGAGTTATAAAACAAGTTAGCAGTTAATTTAGAATTTATGACACTGTATGCATCATGCAGCGGCGCCATTTAACTAGAGAGGAAATGTTAAGGGCAGTAGGCATGCTCCAAGCTGGGGCTACTCAACGGAGTATTGTTGAGGAGATTGGCACAAAACAAAACGTGATTTCAAGGTTATGGTCACGTTATTGTGCTACTGGTGAAGTGGCTGAAAGACCATCCACTCAGGCTGGAAGCGCATAACCACCCAACGACAAGACCGATTTTTGCGAGTTGCCGCGAGAAGACAACCAATTGTTACGGCCATGCAGTTGGTTAAAGGCTCCAGTCAGAGCACCAGTTGCTTATGAGTGATCAAACTGTGAGGAGAAGACTGCATGAAGCTAACCTTCATGCTCGTAGACCGCTTCGTACTCCAGCACTACGCCGAGGAAATCGCGGACGGAGATTATAGTGGGTTCGTGAAAATTTGGTCTGGGAAGATAACCAGTAGTCAGTAGTGCTGTTTACGAATGAGTCCCGATTCGGTTTCCATCCCGATTCGAGAAGAATACGCGTATGGCGAGTTCCTGTCGTGAGAGCCGTCTGCAACACCCTCAGGAAGTCCATCCATACCACGGCGGGACGATTATGGTTTGGGCCGGAATTCGTGTTGGTGGAAGAACAGACCTCGTTTGGATCAGAAACACCATGACCGCTGAAAAATACCGTAACCAGATGCTAGTACCAATAGTGTACCCCCATCGACTACAAATGGCCCAAGAATTCACGCTCATGCACGACAACGCGCGTCCGCACACAGCGCGAGTGGTGAACAGCTGGCTGCAGAAGCACGACGTGTTAGTCTTAGACTGGCCTGCGCAATCACCAGAACTAAACCCCATAGAGCACGCGTGGGGCATGCTCCAAAGAAGGGCTTTGAAGAATTTACCTTCAAATATTGCGACTGAAGAGCAACTTTTTTGGCATCTTAGCAGGACCTGGGACAATATCCCGCAGCAAGACTTGGTTAACTTGATTCAAAGCATAAAAACCGTTGCAGGACCGCTGTTAACGTCATGGGTGGTTTTACTGACTACTGATTTTTCGCATAATTGCAAAAAACTAAATAATTTCGCTTTATTTTTCATTTTTTATTGAAAACACATTCATCGTTAGTTTTACCATTATTTCACTTTTCGTCTTTATTTGAATAAAATTTTATTTACGCAAAAAAAATATTTTTGTTTTATCCTGAAGTCTACTCTGATAAATGGGCTTTGTAAAAATATAAACATTTTGGATGTTATCTATAACAAATTTTGAGTAAATTGAGAAAATCTAAAATATCCCTAGACGGTGTTGATGTGTGTATATATGTCGCAGCCTTATCGTATCACACGCCGTATTACAAATAGGCGAGCCCAATTGAAAAACGTCGCTGTTTTGAAATGCGGCTACCTTTCGCTCAGCGGGATCGTGGTGGCGATACATTCTACAAAGCGGCGTTCAACGTTTAGCTTTATTGTAGTAATTTGTTAGAATATCTACTGGTCATTTAATACTATGCTAGCAAATATAGGTCAGAACCTATAAATGTTTTTATTAATCTTTAAAAGTTTTTATTAATCTTTAAAAGGACAATGCCGCACTTTCGTACCAACAAAGGAGCTAGAGTGTCACAACCAAATGTAGTTCATAAAATTACTCCTATTTTTTTATCAGTTATACGATTTTGTTATGAAAACGATTCCCGGCTTTCGGACACCAAAAATAAAAGTCTTTTTTTACTTTTGTGGTACGTATTTTCCGCTTACGTCAGTGACATTGCATTTCATTTCCGAATGTTGCTACTACGTTAAAAATATAGGTACCTGTCGAATTTGAATAGTATTTGTGCTAGGTGCTAGTGGCTTTCATAGCAGCAGTCAAACTTGTACCTGTAAATAAGTAGGTACATGAACTGTTAATAAAAGATACTGAAATACTGACGAAGATACTGAAATACCGAAATACTGAATTGCTTATATCTCGAAAACGGTGTGTCCTATCGCAAAAATAATGAAAATTTTGACCCCTTTAATACTCAACATGTTGGTAATTAATATTTTTTGTTTTCTTCCAAAAAGTGAAAAATTCCATATAAAAATACGTCGAGACGGCCACATTGCGCGCCTCTCCGGCTCAAAAAAAATCTCGTGGTAGGCAATCAAGTAGGTATTTTAGTGATAGTTTAGTTAGTTTAGTTCGGTGTACAAGAGAATCGGCACCATTGTCCTTTTAAAGATTAATAAAAACATTTATAGGTTCTGACCTATATTTGCTAGCATAGTATTAAATGACCAGTAGATATTCTAACAAATTACTACAATAAAGCTAAACGTTGAACGCCGCTTTGTAGAATGTATCGCCACCACGATCCGGCTGAACGAAAGGTAGCCGCATTTCAAAACAGCGACGTTTTTCAATCGGGCGTGCCTTTTTGTAATACGGCGTGTTTACAATATGGCTGCGACATATACATAAACCTACTGACTGGGTCCGAAATTTCGAGTCACTGGGTCCATTCACTGCCATTGTATAACCAAGCATTAAGGCACTAACCGACGATTTACACGCCGAATTAAGACGTCCGCCAACACACAACTGTTCACCTGTTCAGTCGTCGTAAACGTTGCGGTTGTAGGATTTGTGTGCAAACCGCTATGATGAATTTATTTTATAATTTTTTTTAGCCTATATTGTCCCACTGCAAATGCCTCCCTTTATCCGTTCCACTGCTCTGTCTTTTAACTAATGTGGTCCAATCCTGTCTGTACGTATCAAGCTTGAGGCAATTGGTAGGTGTCCTTTGCCCTTTCATGAGATTTTTCATCGTCGACGCATAGAAGAACTGCCGTTGGTCTAGCACTACTTTTTCTTGTCTCGCCTGGAATGAGACTATTTGGCCAAAGTATAAGAATTTATCTATTCTGTATCATAATTATGCAATCTCCACAACCTCTACGTACACCTACAGTTCTCGTTGGACATTGTAAGTTTCGTCTTTGACATGTTCAATGAAGTCCAATCTGGAGACTCGCCTTATGACATGGGATAATAATTATCTTAGCTCAAGCCTCAGACCAACAAAAAAAGGAAGACGGAGCACGCCGTACATCAAAAGTGAAGCCACAAAACCATGCTCCTGCAAGTAAACACATCACGAGTCGTCGTGTAGTTAACATCAATAAAAAAAATAGAATTATGCCTTCCTGTGTAATAAAAACTTGTAAAAACAATAGCAAATCACATAAAAAGTCTCACGGAATCGCTTTTCACTTGTACGTACATACTTGAAATAACATCGTTTTTTAATTTAATTCCAAAAAATAAACTATGAATTTTAGGTTACTTGGAACAAAAAACCTCAACGAATGAATGAATGAAAGCAGTGACATAACGTGAGAAGGTTGCCATAATGTGATTTTAAAATTTCCCATTCGATTAAAACTGATTTAAATTATTATTTCTTACTTCGAGTAATTATCCGGTTTTTTTTTTTTATGTATTTATATTTTAGATTTCCAAGTAATACTGAATCTAAAAGTAAATGGATAGTAGCTATACGAAATAGTATTTTTTTTTGTTTTTGTTTCGTAATAGAGGTCCTTTTTAATTATTTCCCAAATTATAGGGAAAAACTTTAACAAATCACAACCCTTTTTACACACACAGATAAAAAGGTCGCTTCACTTTTGATGTTCGCAGTGCTCCGTCTTCCTTTTTTTGTTGGTCTGAGGCTCAAGCATAAATGATTTGAGGTGAATTGATAAAAAAAATGTATCTTCTTTTATGTTACAGATCAGCCCTCTTGCAAGAAATCGAGAGGAGGCGACATGCCATTACATATCATGCACACTCCAATTGTTGATATTGTATAAGTTTGCCTAATTGTACTGTGATCTTACAAAAACAATATTTTAGACAGTTATATAATAACGAGACTAAACGTAAATTTTAACTTTAAGTATAATATTAGTACTAAGTTTCTACAATTTGTTATTTCACTGCTGGAGAAAAATCTTTTTGAAATAAATTTCTTAATAACTAATTGATCAGTGCCTTATCATAAAATAAAATATTTTATTTTTTTCTTAGCTTTTTATTAACTTTGAAAAAGAATTTATGTTCTACCTACTACTACTACCAGCACCCTTATGATCAATCAAAATTTGTTTAAATTTAATAATTCAACAATATTCAATGCATTATTCTTTTTCGAAGAATTTTTCGAACATATGAAGCAATTGATTACCAATATCTGTCAAAATTATTCAGATTATGATTGATTGAGTGTAAAGCAATAAGGATGCTGGACCTATTCATTCGCTTAAATTCTCACTATCAGTACTATTATCCTTTCCACCAGTTCTTACTCCTTGTCCTTCTATAATATCATACTCATCTACTTTTTTAAGACCAGATATTCTGTAAACCTTTGCATTTTTAATACCTAATGTTTGCGCCCATGCTTCACCTGAAACAGAGAAATATTAAAATTACACTTACATCTTGATACATAAATATGCAAATAATAATAGTAGATAGATAGTAGAGAGTCGTTACGAGTCGTCAGAAGCACGAAAGTCTGACAACCAGTCTAACCAAGGGGTATCGTATTACCCAATTACTGGGTTGTGGAGGTCAGATAGGTAGTCGCTCCATGTAATATACTGGTATTCATCTGCATCCGGTTAGACTGGAAGCCGACCCCAATTAAGTTGGGAAAAGGCTAGGCAGATTGAATAATAGTAGATAGATACCTTCGATAATAATTTGAGACATAAGAAACAGTAATCGGAAGTCACCTGTATCCAGGTGAATTGAGGGATAGAACTTTGAAAGGATTTCAAAATTGGATTAATACAGTCAAGAATCTAGAGGCCTTGCTGACATTATTTAGCTTAAGTTACTACACACTAAATTCTCTCTCGACGCGCGCACAGAGCGGACGTGTTACTGTTTATTTCAATAAATAAAAAAAAAAAGGTCTTTCGCCAATTACGAACCTTACGGCAAACTATTTACATCAACTTCTTGTAAAGCCGAGCGCGGATCACATACATCGTAACTGTTTTGAGCTTCGAGTGAAGAACGCGGCATCGACGCGGTAAACGCTCTTCACCCCCTTGAGTAACGAGGACGGAATATCAACCGCTGTATCTCCGCACCGTACGCACCTGACGGCGGCGCACACGCAGCTCCCACGTGAGTAATTACGTACATAGATCTACAATGAGCACACAACGCTCACCGCCTGGAGGTGGCATGTGTGCGGGACGCAGCGGATCCTATCCGAATTTGTCTGAATCGCATAAAGAAACTACACCGCAGATTACTCTTCGTAAACGAAAACTACCCGATGACAATGAAGCGACCAAGGCTGATATTGCTGAAATAAAGAAGCAGATGTCTGAAATGCTGGAATTATTAAAATCTTCCAAGAATGAACAAGCCGAAAGTATAAATAAACTCTCACTTGATGTTGCTGAAATAAAAGCTGAGGTCGGTAACATTAGTAATACTATGCAAAGTATTATCTTGGAAAATAAAAAAATAAAAGACCAACTCTCAAAATTATCTGTTGCTGCCGAAAAAACAGAAAAGAAAGTAGAGGTCCTTGAAGCCGATGTCAATAACTTAAAAAATATGCCACCAACATCTTCTATCCAAACAACTACCACACATGATGAAATCTTCACCGAAATCGAAGAACGAAACTTCCGAGCGAAAAATATTATAGTTGTTGGAATTCCTGAATCCCAGAATGATACTGCGACCAGTCGGCAAGATTACGATAAGGCAGAAATACTGCGTATAACTGGGCTAATACATAATGGGTGCCCTCAACCTACTGGAATATTTCGTCTTGGAAAATATAAAACAGAGAAAACTCGTGCAATAAAGGTGTGTTTCTCGTCTGAAGACACAGCAAAAAATATACTACGTAACAGGAATAAGATTGACAAGGAACACATCAAAATATTTTCTGATCAAACTCCATATCAACGAAAATACCTTCAAAATTTAAAAGAAGAGCTTCAGCAACGCACCTCAAACGGAGAAAGTGGCCTTAACATCAAGTATATCAAGGGCCTACCCAAAATAGTCACATCTAAAGAAACGCAAGAAACAACAACAAAGGCTACTCCAAAAAACTAATGTCGTCCAAAGAAAAAATAACTTACCAGATAACCAACAATTACTCAGATGTTATTCTTACAAAAAAATCACTGAAATGTTTCTATGCCAACTCTCGCAGTATTGTCAAACCTGGAAAATTCGATGAGCTTAGATGTATTATCGCTTCCCTACAAGTGACTGTACATATTATTATACTTTCGGAAACTTGGATTAAGAGTGAAGATGAAACAAAAATGCTTCAGATACCCTCCTATACCCATTACTATAATTATAGGCAAAATAAAAGGGGAGGTGGAGTGTCAATATTTGTGCACAACAATCTCAAACATCACCTTGTTGAAGAACAATGCTTGGATGATACTCATTATCTTTGGGTATACGTGAAAAAATTCTCTCTAAATATCGGTGCTATCTATAAGCCCAATAAAATGAATATGGACAACTTTCTCGAAATATATTCACAACAATTACACAAATTGAAACGAGCAATAGTCTTTGGCGATTACAACCTAGACTTACTCAATCCGGACTTAGCGACACGCAAATATAAGAACACTTTAAGAGAGAACAACTACAAAATCCTGAATAAAATAAATCCAAAACATTGTACACGCGAAACAACCTCAACCAAGACAATGTTAGACCATGTTTCTTGTAACCTAAGTGAAAATAGCTTTCATTTTGTCACTATGGAATCCTCAATGTCTGACCACAAACAAATACTTTTAGAGATAAAGCAATACCAACCACCACCTATTATAAAACAGAAATACAACGCAGTTGACTACAGTAAACTCTATCGATGCCTGGATGAATATCCTAAAAATCATGAAGACGTAGAGTATGATAAATTGGCAGGCAAATTACAATCTTGTTTAAATAAGTGCAGAATCACAACATTTAAACTTTTGAATCCCCCGCGGCAAGATTGGATTAACAAAGAACTATTGCAAGAGATAAATAACAAGAATATACTATGGCAAGGATATAAAACAAATGTGATGAACACGGAATTAAAAGCAGAGTATGAACATATAAAAGCCAGAGTAGCACACAACATAAGAAAAGCGAAAAGTGATTATTACTTAAAGAGGTTTGAAGAAAACGCTAGTAAACCACGAAAAATGTGGCAACTAATAAACGATTTGTCGAAAAACAAACTGCATGACAGAACTGGACCGGACAAACTTGAAACGGCAGCTGGTACTATTACGGACCAAAAATAAATATGTGAAAGTTTTAACTTATATTTTTCGACTATTGGCTCAACCCTAGCAAATATAATTTCCAAAAAATGTAAAGTAAGTCAAACTCTAGAAGATTGTAGATTATCAGATAAAACAGAATTGCAGTTTCTGAAACCAGCAACTACCAAGGAAGTTATTGCCATAATTAAAAATTTGGACTGTAATACTGCATCTGGCATTGATGGTATAAGCACAAAATCAATTAAATGCGTAAAAGACATTATTGCTACGGAACTAACAGTCTGCGTTAACTACTATATGGCAAGAGGTATTTTCCCCAATGATTTAAAAGTTGCAAAAGTTGTACCGATTCATAAATCCGGAAGTAAATTTGACCCGTGTAATTACCGCCCTATATCGGTTCTCCCGGTGATTTCTAAAATTTTTGAGAAGATTCTTTATAACCGATTAGAGTCATTCCTTAATTCAAAAGGTTTCTTTTACCATAAACAGTATGGATTTAGAGCTCAATCAAATACTCTCGCTGCTACAATTGACCTCGTAACCAAAATTAAAAATAAAATTGATCAAAAACAAGTTGTCTTAGGTATATTTATTGATCTTAAAAAAGCCTTTGACACTATCAGTCATGGCAAACTATTACAGAAACTAGAACTCACAGGTGTTACAGGCAAAGCACTTGAAATTTTTAAATCATATATGGAGAACCGTAAACAAATAGTAAGAATAGGCAAATATGAAAGCAATCCCTGTGTCCTGAATTTTGGCGTCCCCCAGGGATCAATATTGGGCCCCCTCTTGTTCCTTATTTATATTAATAGTATCAGTAAATTGGGTCTCAAAGGAGACATCTCCCTTTATGCTGACGACACAAGTCTCTTTTACTTTGGACACTCAGTCGAAGCTATAATAGCCAACGCACAGAATGATCTTAATCTGTTAAATGAGTGGTTTCAGTCAAACCTTTTAACTATTAATATAACAAAAACAAATTATGTAATGTTTGCAGCAAAAAATAAAAAAATAAATGATATTTTCGAACTTAAAATAGACGGCCAGCTACTCGAACGAAAACCTAAAGAAAAATATCTCGGACTTATCTTGGATAGTAATCTAACTTGGAAGCCACATCTAGAAAAAATTAAACTTAAACTAAGTTCACTTACAGGGGCACTACGCAACATAACAAACTGTCTCCCTCGAAAAGTGCGTTATCTCATCTATAATTCTCTGGTAAAGCCTCATATCGACTACCTCATTGAAATCTGGGGTACTGCAGCGATGTCTAACATAGATCCAATTCAACGAGTTCAGAATAGATTAATTCAAATTTTATTTAACTATAAATTTCGAACACCAACTGAAAAGATATACAAGGAAACAAAAATAATGAATATAAAACAAACATACATATACTATACATGTATACTAATACGTAAAATATTAAATAAGGAAATCCATTCCAACATAAGATTTGTAACAAAGAAACAAACACGAAAGATTACCTTGAGACGTGCTAGTTACTTAGTGACCCGCCCTCCTAGAACAAACTATGGAAGACGAAATTTGGAATATGAGGGTGTTACAATTTATAATAAATTACC
Source organism: Lithophane socia (assembly GCA_947522985.1). NCBI lineage: Eukaryota > Metazoa > Arthropoda > Insecta > Lepidoptera > Noctuidae > Lithophane > Lithophane socia. The sequence goes on along the minus strand of OX383270.1, from coordinate 9,028,611 downwards.
ATCAGTAATAAAAGAAGAACAGAGTTATGCCCGGTTCAAAAGGCTAGTAAGAACTCACACAATTAATACATACACATAAGAGAACAAAAGGAAAAAAAAAAAAAATACAGCGGTGTATATGTGTATATATATATATATTAACATAAATAACATACACACATTGGGATATAGATTAACTATACATACCTCTAAATTAAGAATACACATTAGTAATACCTTAAATTAAACAAAACCAAATAAAATCCAATGGCCAAAATGGTTTATAAACTATGTATGTACCCAAAATGTATACTTAAATAGAACATTCAACTAAAAATAAAATAGCCTTATAAAAATAAACTTGCTAACAGATTATGCCATCAATGCCACATCTAGTAAAAATCAACTTCATACATCCATGTTTGTTTACCTATAACTCGTAACGATCAAGTTTATGTTAATTATCTGTTTACCCACTTTTTTTCTTTTCTTTGTTTTTTGTTATTTTATAATCGTACATCTGTGCGCACTAAATTATTAATCTTAGTTTTAAATATTGTTTCTCAGTAAGTGAATTATGTATGCAATTCTTTATGAGAAATAAAGTTGTTCTAACCTTAAATTCTTGTAGTTATTATGTGCTGTATGTAAAGAATACACAGTGCAGTGCAGTGTTCAACACTATTCAAAATAGTATGACAACTGTAAATAGCACATTATCTTTTTTTTTTTTTTTGGGCATATGCAACAAGAATATTGTTGTTGTAAGAAATATCATAAATATACATGCATATTATCTTAAACGCGAAAGTTTGTAAGTATGGATGGATGTTTGTTACTCTTTTGATGATTTGGATGAAATTTGGCAAACAGATAGTCTGTTTATAACCTGGATTAACGCATAGGATACTTTTTATACCGATATTCCCACGGGATCGAGACTTACGCGGGTGAAACCGCGGGGCGCAGCCAGTAGCTAATATTTCCATTCACACAGACTTACTAATTCCACTACTTTTTGAAACCTACAGGTGCAGCGCAGATGACACACTTTTTGTGCGAGGAACAATTGATTCGCATTGTCCCATGCGTTGTAATCATTACTTGGAGTTGAAGCGCCACAGACTCGAGCATACAAAAAGTGTGTTGTCTGCGCTGCACCACAATCACATAGAGTACAATTCAAAACCTTGATAATCCCTTAACTAATTAAAAGCAAAACATCTCTGTAGTGTTATGAACTTACCTGGTGGAGTAGAGTGCTCCTCGTCTGATTTTATACCATAATAGTGAGCCCAGTCAGCTTTTCCCTTGTAAACATTATATACCACTAAACCAAAAGCATTCCAAGCTAGCAAGCCATAAGCTATACTGAGTCGTTGTTTCCATAGAACTGCTGTATCTTCTGGTATTGGCTTGGTCCTTTTGCGGACAAACCGATGCCACCACTTGTGAATCATGTCCTGGAATAGTATTAGTTTAGTTGTGTAACATTTTGAAACCTAATATTTTAGGTTAGAATAATTGGAGGACCGAATAATGCACGAGTGAGTTAGTACGTTTAGAGGTAAATTGTTTCTGAAACAGCTAATTTATTTATCTGAAATTAAACCATCTGTTTTTGACAATAATGACAGTCGGGATAGATAGAATCGGATTTGACGTTACGTTACCCGGGTTGCCAGTACTTGCCAGACGTGATTTTGTATTTCCTCCCGAATCTTAGATTTTACCCAAACAGGTAAAAAGTAGTTATTTCAGCGTGAACAGTGATTGACCGCTCTGTATTTATCCATTGTATTTTGTATAATAGCCAGCTGTTGCCCGCGACTTCGCTCCCGGTATTTTTTTCTTAAACATGTACGCAATGGCGAAGAAAACTGCCACTTGCTCACTTCAGATGTCGCTACTATCCAGCGTCTAATAATTTGTACGCTATAAAAATCGCGAACGTTTATCACCCACTAGTGGGTGTCGGTACAAGTCTATCACCCACTTTACCGTGCGTTTGCACTGGCGAAACATTCAAGACAAAACATGTTGAAATCTCTATTTTCTGTCAATGTTCCATACAATTTTTGACAGGAACTTCAAGATGTTTTGTCGTGAATGTTTCACCAGTATAAACGCACGGATAATCAAGTTTTGAAAAGAACACAACTGTGGAACACAAAGAATAGTCTGTGGAATAGTCTGTAAAAGAGTACATTTTTATATAGGGTGTCTGTGACAAAGAACCTCTACGAACTACTACGAAGTTCAAAATACCCATTTTGAAAATCGAAATCTGATTACATTTTTTACCATGTTTTCAACGCGTGGGATAACTAAAAACAAAAGGATTTATCTTCTGTAAGTATGATAATTTATAGCCGTTTGAATAATTAAAATATTAGAAAAAGAAAACTGGAAAAGCTACATTTGGAAAAACGTGCTGTCTGTAATGGCGCGTTTATTTGACCACGAATTCTTTCGCGCCTTCACAACGCGATTTATGCATGGTCGAAGCGTGGCAGCTCAAGTAGATAAATGCATAGAGATATATAATATATAAATGTGCAGCCAGTGAGCGAGGTGCTCGCTGCGCCCCGTGCGGTACACAACGGAGGGGTGCCAGTTGACGCTAAAGGTAAATCAAGCTGCACACGGGTCCCCTATGTTGTTTCGAACGCCGCTGTTGCGACACACGCTGTTGCGAATTATTTTTCCACTGCCTCACAGGTTCGAAAGCTCATGGACTCGAATGAAGTAGTCGCGAAAGACGCTGTTTCGAAAAACATTTTCACTGCCTCATACGCTCGAATGCTTGTGATTTCATTATTGTTTTATACAGTTTTATTGTGAGACATAGATAATATATCCATCTATAATTAGATTACTTTTTCCATATCGAGTAGTCACAGGACGAATAAAACTATTAACGCTCATCTTTCAATGTTTTCTACATCACACTTTACGTTGGAATAAGATATTGCAAAAAAAAACATATTCGTGGGTACATCTAAAATCGTATTTAGAAAATACATATACTTTGTGGTGGCCACCTAGTATATACATTTTGAAATGATTGAGTTTGGTTTTTTATTGAAATCGATGAAACTGAATGCGTTGCGTTTATTCTATGCATTATTATTATCTAGGCAGGAATGGGAAGCAAAACTGCGCAATTATAAAACCTATAAATAGGTATAGGACGCGAGACTCACGAATAGGTAAATAATGTTTGATGTACGATGTAAACAACAAACGTAGAACAGTACGTTAATAATAATATTAAATGTTGATGTTGACACCGAATTTGTTGATTTTATTTAATTACTGCTTAAATATTTTTCTGTACACTTTATGACTAAATAAATCGAAATCACAAGCATTCGAGCGTATGAGGCAGTGAAAATGTTTTTCGAAACAGCGTCTTTCGCGACTACTTCATTCGAGTCCATGAGCTTTCGAACCTGTGAGGCAGTGGAAAAATAATTCGCAACAGCGTGTGTCGCAACAGCGGCGTTCGAAACAACATAGGGGACCCGCTGCACACACCTCAGGGCCGTAGCCAGGAATTCATTTCGGGGGGGAGTTAAGTTTGCTAACTTTTTTTTAAGAAATTAAGTAGGTATTTCTGATTTCAGGGAGGGTGAAAAATAGTACTAAGGTACATATTTAAAAAAAAGAGTATTATTTTTAGAACGGCAATTTTCCTCTTTTTCGGAAATCTTAAAAACATGATTGCAGGCAAGCGAGCTCGAAATTTTTAGCATCCAGCTTCGAATAAGTTTTCTTTCTCTCGGACCGATCAAACAAAAATAAAGTAACTTTATCGACTTATGCAGAAAAGTTTGAGAAGGATGATGCAGAAAAGGATGCATGACGCACCTGGCGCGTCGTCCAATGTTCGGGGCTGGCTAAAGTATGCATGAAAATGATGGTGGCAATGAGTCGGTTAAAAACGTGTCGCCTCGATTAGGGGGAGAGGGAAGAGTTAGTAAACCCACTCACTCCCCCCCGCCGGAGATACATAGTTTTTTTTAAAGGATTTTTATGGTTCCGTACCTCAAAAGGAAAACATAGGAGCCTCGCGTTGTCTACAGGGTTAAAACGAACCTAACACGAAGGAGATGACGAGGCTCATTCGCTCACTTTGCTCGCTCACTTGAGCCCCAGTCATCCCGTTCGAACCTAACCTATCCGAGTCGGGGTGCTCCAAGTACCGAGCTCGCTTCGCTCGCTCTTGCATCCTATGTTCTTATTGCTTTTTTACTAAGAAGTCTTTATTTAGGGTTCCGTAGTCAACAAGGAACCCGTATAGTTTCGCCATGTCCGTCTGTCTGTCCGAGGCTTAGCTCAGAGAATGTTAGTGCTAGAAAGGTGTAATTTGGTATGGGTATACTTATATAAGCCGACAGTGGTAAAGTAAAATCTACACGTAGTGGCGATGGTTTTTTTTTGTTAGTTAAGTGTGCCCCTCCCCCCCTTCGCCAGCTAAATGGTTGGTTTTGATTATGTGAAAAAAATATAATAAATAACATACAAAACAAATCCTACCCCCCCACTATTAACTCAAATAATACAGTACCTATTTACTTGTCTTTACCAACGGTTTTTTTTTAAATCCCGTAGCTCCTCAAGTCATCATCTTCCTGCCCTTTGCCCTTGTCCCATGTTACTTGAGGTCGGCGCAATACGTTTTCTTTTTACAAGCTTTATATAAGCTTGCTCTGTTCACGGTTATTCCTTTTGTCATCAATTTTTCAAGCACTTCCTGGCATCCGATTGAGCTGAAACTTGGCATACTTATACAACTACCGAGACATTTTGAAAAAATGATACCATGGAGCTGGTCTGATGATATAGCCGGAAGTTGGCCATAGGAACTCGTCAATTCAACAAGATAGCACCATCGTGTTTGGGCTCATTGGTTGCGTATTAACAATTACTTTGACAATGGGTGGTGTTCAAGGTCTGATGTTGCCGGAAGGTGGTCATATGTGTTTCTAGTTACTCCAATTGTCATCCATTTTTCAAGCACTTCCTGGCATCTGATTGTGCTGTAACTCGGCATACTTATACAACTACCGAGACATTTTGAAAAAATGATACCATGGAGCTGGTCTGATGATGGAGCCGGAAGTTGGCCATAGGAACTCCTCAATCAAACAAGATAGCACCATCGTGTTTGGATTCATTTGTCATGTATTAACAAGTGCTTTGACACTAGGTAGTGTTCAGGGTCTGATGATGGAGCCGGAAGGTGGCCATCGAAACTCCTCAATCAAACAAGATAGCACCTTCCTTTTGTCATCAATTTTTCAAGCACTTCCTGGCATCCGATTGAGCTGAAACTTGGCATACTTATACAACTACCGATACATTTTGAAAAAATGATACCATGGAGCTGGTCTGATGATATAGCCGGAAGTTGGCCATAGGAACTCGTCAATTCAACAAGATAGCACCATCGTGTTTGGGCTCATTGGTTGCGTATTAACAATTACTTTGACAATGGGTGGTGTTCAAGGTCTGATGATGGTGCCGGAAGGTGGTCATATGTGTTTCTAGTTACTCCAATTGTCATCAATTTTTCAAGCACTTCCTGGCATCCGATTGAGCTTAAACTTGGCATACTTATACAACTACCGAGACATTTTGAAAAAATGATACCATGGAGCTGGTCTGATGATATAGCCGGAAGTTGGCGATAGGAACTCGTCAATTCAACAAGATAGCACCATCGTGTTTGGGCTCATTGGTTGCGTATTAACAATTACTTTGACAATGGGTGGTGTTCAAGGTCTGATGATGGAGCCGGAAGGTGGTCATATGTGTTTCTAGTTACTCCAATTGTTATCCATTTTTCAAGCACTTCCTGGCATCTGATTGTGCTGTAACTCGGTATACTTATACAACTACCGAGCCATTTTGAAAAAATGATAGCATGGAGCTGGTCTGATGATGGAGCCCGAAGTTGGCCATAGGAACTCCTCAATCAAACAAGATAGCACCATCGTGTTTGAATTCATTGGTCATCTATTAATAAGTGCTTTGACACTAGGTGGTGTTCAGGGTCTGATGATGGAGCCGGAAGGTGGCCATCGGAACCCCTCAATCAAACAAGATAGCACCATCGTGTTTGGACTCATTTGTCATGTATTAACAAGTGCTTTGACACTAGGTAGTGTTCAGGGTCTGATGATGGAACCGGAAGGTGGCCATCGAAACTCCTCAATCAAACAAGATAGCACCATCGTGTTTGGACTCGTTGGCGTTGTCTTAACAAGGATTATAGCCCAAGGCAGTATCCAGGGTCGGTTGACAAATTCTAATGCTAAAAAGTACTAAATAAAATATAAGTAAAAATCTTTTTAAGAACAAGCTTTGAATTAACAAAAAAGTTCTAAATAAAACTTCGTAAACATATAACTTTAATATTTTCTTAAAAGCTTGAGGCGTGAATGTCCTTCTTAATATAAATTAAAAATAAGCCTGTAGATTAGACTATACTGCCTTATTGAATAGGTGTTTTATACATATAGGTACATATATACTTACCTACCTACCTACCCTATTTTACTTTGAATAGATCTCAAAATTGCATACATACATATTCTGATGGTTGATCGTAAACCAAGGTCGAAGGTCATTCGGCTGTCTGTGTTCGCGTTTCAAGGCGATATTTAGCTGACGTTATAACGTGGTACAACGCGGCACCTGGTACAGCCGCTCCGCTTACACATTTGAGTTACTTTACGTTGAAATAAGAACGCTGAGTTTGTTGAGCCTATCAAATTGTGATAGGCTCACCTTAGATCATTTTGTCACATGATGTTAAGTCCGCCTTCGGCCTTTAAGTACCACGTCATATGTATAAAGTTAGTGCCTATCCTTCCGCAATGTTGTGCCTGGGTACCTACCAGGTCAAGTAGGTAGGTATGTACCTCCTATAACTACCTAGTTATAGGAGGTACATACCTACCTACTTGACCTTTCAAACAGTTATTATCAAGTGTCCTGTTTCCAAAAAAATGTCTCAATCAAAGCATCTCTCTCAGAGGGCCGGCCCCTCTTTCAACTTTGTCTCTGCGAGCTACAAGAGTGACTCCGATTCATAGAAATATAAAAATGATTGTTTACCAAAAACATTTCATTTTGAATTACTTATATTTTTCAAAGGAAATCCAAGTTTTCGGTTCAGGTCTTCTGGCCCCATTATCTGCCTTCTTGGAGCTGATCGACCTGCCGATACCTATATAACCTCCCAAGATTCGTTTCTAATTTTGTGGTTTAGATATAAAATAATCTTACATACCTACATAAACGCACGCCTTCTTCTTATGGGGGTAGACAGAAACTACAGAACGCCACCTGCTACAATCCTTACTTATTCTACTCCTTTTGCCTCATAAAAATAAAGATGTCTTTATGGCATTTATGTGATAAATATCTTTGTTACCTGAAATAAATGGCATACCTACTTATTATTTCTTTTAAACACTTATAAATTACATTTTTAAGGATTAGAACCATTTAAAAATATAAAAAAATATTTACCTAATAGTCCTCCGGTATCGGGAACAGGGTCCCAGTTACCGGCTGCGGTCAGGGCTCCAGAGAGAGGAACCTACTAACACGTCGAATAATAATAATAAATAATATACTATTTATTATTATGCGACGAACGAATTCGAACTTTTCTACCTTATATAATAATATTGCTAGGATAAAATATTGACTAAATTGAACTAGTTGACAATCTCTGTACAATCCTCATCTATGCTTATTTTTATGTTTACCTGACAAACCTTCTCGAAGGTCGACACGGCACTGCTTTGTTTACATCGGTACCATGCGGGTCAACTCGAGGCTGCTACGCTCAGTAATAATATATTAACTCTTATGGGGAAGTCTAACAAAAAGTAACGCGTTTAAAGCAAAATAATTCGGATTCGTTTATTTCTATAGATGCAATAACCTAATGAATATCTTTTTAATGTCGTAGAGCTAAGTCGGACCGTATTAACGCTCTGAGGAAACAATATGACGCATTTCTGGAAGAGGATAAAAAACGAAAGGAACGGAATGATTTTATTTTGGGAAGGCTCGATAAAATGCGATACACCACCGCTTTGGTCCCAGTACGACATAAGGTGAGTACGAACTTGTCAAAAACAATAATTTAAAAAATATGTTGGAGCGATAGTTTTACAATGTTATCATGTAACTAAACGTTTCAGCCTAGCGCCTTTGACACTCGTCCGGCATTAGTCGATCGTCTGGGGTTTCAACCAGAGTTTTCGTCGATTCGTGATTTCCAATCATCCATCACAAATCAAAGACAACTGTTCTCAGATATTCAAGTTAACAATAACGAAGATCAAAATTTAATCCAGGAAATAAGCAAAAAATACATACTCATTCCGAAGTTGAGAACAACGTTCATGAACAGTTGCATAAGAAATGGCACACCTAATGAAAACCCAGAAAGGTTGCAAGAAATGCATCTCGATCAGGACACTGTCCCCATAAAAGATTTGAAACCGAATTCTCACAATAATACGGATTGGAAGAGTAAATATGAAATTTTAAACATATTAAAGAATGAAGAAAAGGGAAAGCCAACGGTCAACTATCAAACCGATTGTGTAGACCTTAAACAGGGTTTACCAAAGGAAAGTTCCCTAGGAAATCAAGATCAAGTTGCTATCAACTATGATAACTACGTAAATACAGACATACGTGTTGAGACGCCGAAACAATATGTCAATGAGTTCCCCGAAAGAGATTTACCTGCAGATACATTACATTACGATTTACCCAAGGATAGTGAATATAGTCTTAATGACACAGTACGTGGGAGTGAGGATTTAGTTGCAAATGCAGATTCAAGCGAAAATAACAATATCTTTGCAGTCGAACAAACGGATGCTATTGGTGATCAATTACAAAACATTACATTAGAGTACAAAAATTCAGATTCGCTCAATATTGACATTTTGCGAGAGGTTACCAACTATCATGAACCACAACCTGAACCCGATGTCAATATGACTTCGACGATTGCAGATGTTTGTTCAAAACAAATTGTACACATTAATGAGGAAAATGTTAATATTCAAGATGAATACCCCGTTGAAGCTGGTTCTCTCATACATGGTCAAAATATGTCTGTTGAGCAACATGAGACCGCAGATTCAGAACAAGTAGTCTACGTTGATGGTAATGAAATAAGCCCGATGCAAGCTTTAAATTATAATGCGCCATCGACATTTGACGTAAACGACCACATTTTCGAAAATGAAAATTCAGCTATAATTAGCAACGATCAGGAATTCGCACCAAATATCGAAGTTCAATTGAAAACTGACACAACTAACATTCCACAAGAACAAACATATATAAATAGTAATATTGAAACAGCAGAAGAGGCAGAACCCGTCATCGAAAAACAAGTCAATATAACTGAATCCATAGATGATTTTGATGCTGAGCAAAGGGAAATGTTCTATTCAGATCACACTGATGAAAATTACCCCACTCAACAAGTTGACATGGAGCATACTTTAGACTTTTCTCAAAACGAGTACCCACAAAATCAAGAATATCCTTATTATGAAAATACGGAAGCTGAAGCCTATCCTGGCGAATTAAATAATGAAGAGGTGACCCAACAATACGATCCAATTTACGAACAACAATATGCCGGTTTAGATCAAGAATCAGAACAGCAACAATACGTTGAACAATACCAAGAGCCTGAAAGGTTAACTGACCAAGTCAATCCACAGTTTGACGAGCTGGGATATGAACAACAGTTTGAAAGTCAGGAGGCAATTGGGGAAACTTTAGATGTTGAAGATGGTTTCACAGCGCCAAAATCTAAGGCGCCAGCCGACGAAATGCCACGCGGCGAGGAGCCATTTGATAGCAAAACTGTACCCCAGACCGTGATAAACAGCACATCTGAACAGATTATGAGTTAAGAGGCTTATCGGCATAAAAGGGCGACTTATATGTATATGAGTCATATTATGATGATATGTTAAGGTTAAAGAGCAACATCAATCTTTCAAAAAGCTGTAGGTATATAAATTATGTTAACAAACAAAGGGAGTTCCCGTTAACATGCAATAGTAAAACATCTATACATGCTTAAAAAAAATATTACCAGTAAAAATATATATTATATTATATATTTTAATGTAGTTATTGAAATATTCACTAAAGTATAAGAAACACTCTGTACACGCACATTTGTATTTCAACGTAGAAAGATAAGTGTGACAAGTATACAGAGTGTTTCTTTTCCGAATCAATTTAATATTTTTAGTGCATAGGTATATTACTATAAAAAAATAATAAAAAAAACTTTTTTAATCGCATTATTTTAGCATGTAGGTATAGATGCTATACTATTGCAGGTTAACGGGAACGCCCTTTGTTAGTAAACATATTGTATACCTACCTAACTACCTATACATAATAATCCCTTTTGAAATTTAAAATTATTTTGATGTTTGAAAACTACAAGGCCCATCACCAAGCTACGAGAAACGTATATTGGTACCTACTTAACGGAATTATTGGAGGTCAGTCACAATTTTTGAAGTGAAAACTTCTTTAGGCGCACTTTCTGAACAGTGAACGAACTTGAACGAAACAGAACCGTCACGCTCTGTACCCTAATTGCGTAACACACGATCAATCAATTGTTTCATTTTGACAGTTCAACAACATTCATTGTGTTATTTACGTATTTTATATAATTTATACCGTTCGTACCTATATTATTATATGTATACCGTTCGATTCAACCAAGATTTAAAATATCGATTATGGTGTATCCGCAGTTATTGCTCGCGATATTCAAATTTTCTTAAATCTTTTGCAATTTGCAGGTCAGTGTCGGGTTGTATCACAGATTACAATTATATAGAGTAGGTTGTATCTTGATCAAAATATGATTTGCGACTTTAACAGATACGTATCTAGAGAATTATAATCATTAGAATCATTAATACATCTCTAACTATGCGTTTGCACCAGAAATTTATCTAATTATCGATAGTGCCATCCACGAAGACGCGCCCCACTCCGCTCCGCTCCATACAGTACAGTAATCAATACCTAATATAATAATATATTTTTTCGTAATAAAACAACCAGGACTATTCTTCTCATAACAGAAAAAAAAAAAATATATATATTTATATATAATATTATCTATATAAAAACACGATTCGTTTAATTTGCGTTGCTTAAATATTGTAATACTTATAAATTGCTTTGCTTACCATTGTGTATTTTTTTTTATTATATGATATTGGTTTATAATACATTTTGTCCCTATTTTTGTAATCATTCAGAGATTCAATAAATGAGTATTTAATTATAGCCTTTGTGTTATTTAACTGCAACAACAAATGTTTATTCATTATAATCTCCAACACTAGTGTTGGAGATTATAATGAATAAACACTAAGGCACAAATACACAAGAAGAAGAAAGAATAGAAGGCACAAATACTGATCACCACGCTTGCTCTAGAGCAACAAATACTGATCACCACGCTTGCTCTAGAGCAAGCGTGGTGATCAGTATTTGTGCCTTCTCTGTATGAGAAGAGGCCTTTGCCCTGCAGTGTGACAAGAAAAGGCTGGTATTATTATTATTATTATTTATTAAATCTACTTCTACAAGAACACGGTACATCACATCATAATGCTACATTTATTGAGGTTGAGACAATTTCTCCAATTCTGCTGCTTGTTCAGGGATGAGTGGTTCTTTAGGTTTCTTCCAATGACATTCCTCCCATGGCAGCCTGTCTACACCTGAAGCCCAGTGGTAAATCCTACATCTTACATTTACTCTTTCCGATTTGTTGATCTGGAAATTTAAAAAACAAATTAACAAACCACGAAGATTTAACACTAAACTGAACTATCTATACATAATATAAAAATACAGTATAACTAACAAAGGGCGTTCCTGTTAACCCGCAATAGTATAACATCCATACATGCTACAAAAAACTTTTTTTTTTTTGAAATATGTATATTCACAAAAGTATTATACATAAAAGAAATACCCTGAAACACACGCACATTTGTATTTCAACGTAGAAAGACAAGTGTGACAAGTGTGCGTGTAAAGAGTGTTTCTTTTCCGTATCAATTTAATATTTTACAAAAAAAAAAACAAAAAACTTTTTTTTTAGCATGTATAGATGCTGTACTGGATGTAAAGCCGGCGCCAGACATAGTCACATATTTGATCAAACATATTCGATAGACTGCACACACATATGAACACTTGTTGGCAGAGACCGGCCAGACATAGTCATATATTTGATCAAACACTTTGATAGACTTTGCTCACACATTTCACCACAGGCTAGGGGTGAGGCGTATATATATCGTAAGACGTACCAGATAAAAATAACAGATATTAAAAAATAACAACTATCAATTTGTTCCTAACAATATAAAATACCCGTTAATAATTAATTAATAACAGACTCTCAAGACTGTTACCGCGGCTGTTACTGTTAACCATTATAACAATCCCCACACAAACTGTTACCACGGCTGTTACATACACACTGACACAAAGGAAGGAATATAGCAAGGTTATCAATTTCTCTCTCTTTCTCATTAAAGAATGGAAGATATTCAACTGAGGTTTAGATACGTATTTATCGTCCGTACAAAAATAACAGGCTGTTATTTAATAACAGATATTTGGAACTATTTTTTTTTGTAACAGTGATACTTATAACAGATATCGTGTTTAAACTGTTACAAAGAGTATTAAACCACTTGAGAGCTGATAGACCGATTTTGTCTAGGCACACGACTCACCACTGCGGGCCGGGGGACGAAGACATTACAGTAGGAGTGAGGCGTATTTATTGTCACAGATAGAAATCACAGATATTAAAAAATAGCAGATAGGAGTTGCTCCTAACGATAAAAAATATCTGTTACTTAAAATCACAGATCCTCAAGACTGTTACTGTTAAAACTTCGGTTACGATTTTCGACTTTAACGAAAAGAAATAAAGAAGATATTCAATTGAGGTACTAAGTATTTATCATCCGTACAAAAATAACAGGCTGTTATTTTATAACAGATAGATACGATTTTCGACTTTAAATCAAAAGAAATAAAGATGATATTCGATTGAGATACGTATTTATCGTCCATACAAAAATCACAGGCTGTGATTTAATAACAGATATTTGGATCTGTTATTTTTTTGTCACAGTCACAGTGATCACAGATATCGTGTTTTACCTGTTACAACCCATCTCTACATTACAGCGGTTGTGATTGGCCGATGCAACAATGTCAGGACGAAAGTCCCAAACATAGTGAGGCACAAGTCAGTTTTGCAACAATAATATCGATATCGATAAAATCGACGTCGATTCGCCGATTTCCTAATTGAACAATAATTAAATTGAATTTCACTTATAAGAATTTAAATTTCTATCCGAAAGGAAATGACATTGCTATTACTTATTTTTAATCTGCTATGAAATGCCTTGAACAAACAACGCTATATTTATTTGGAATAAAATTTTCTCTGTGAACTGCATTAATCCACTTTTCTTAAGGTTACGGAATATTTTGAAATCTAAAATGTAAACATTAAGTACTATATATATATGTTACTTTTTTACCATAACATCGTAATTTTTATCGTCAATAATATAGTTGCTTTATTATGAAGTTATCACAACACTCGAGCACTCTCCAGTATAAGTGCAGATAGAAAGGGACAGACGTATTGCAATACCCTAGTGAGAGAAAGGGACTTTTCAAAAAGACATCAACGCGGTGTCTTTTTTTGTGCCCCCTTACGTATCAACCAGTGTATCTTGAGCCCTGCAATAAATTCATAATATTATTAAATTACAAATATATTCTACATACCGATGAAAATTAATGCTATCTTTTTTATAGTTGGATGGTGGTAAACGTGCGTACTTAAAGTATACCGCGGTCTTTAAGGGGGATGCGCCAAGGTAGCCCGCGAAATACAAATTTTCTTACGTTTTTTGCAATTTGCAGGTCAGTGTCAGGTTGTATATTGATCTATATATTATTTGCGGCCGTAACAAATATGGGTTTACAGAATTATAAACATTAGAATCAGCAATACAACTCTCTAAGTTCATGAAAGTGCCAAATGTCATGATTTCATGAAATAGTCATTCAATGCACTTACATGAACGTAGATAGTTGTATATGATGGCACTGAGATATTAGTTTAGTGAAAATGCTATTCTGAATTTGACGTTTTAACCTAGAATTTTGTTCTATATCTAAAATCTTCTAACTTAATCTGACTATTTTTAATCCCGATTAAAAATGTGTGGAATAAAATTAGATGTCATGAACTAAAATTCAAACCAGCACCTCGACTTCAGTTGCAAATGAGTACTGTATCTTATTTTATTTTCTTTTGCTTATATCTCGAAAATGGTGTGTCCTATAACAAAAATAATGAAAATTTGGACCCCCTTTGCAAGCCGTAAACCCCTAATGCTCTACATGTTGGTAATTTTTTAAATTGTTTCGTCCAAAAAATTAAAAATTCCATACAAAATACGTCGAGATGGCCAGATTGCGCGCATCTCCGGCTCAAAAAAAATCACAGGGTAGGGCAAACAAGTAGGTACCAAGTGGAGTCGCGATTGTCAAATTCGATTTTAGTTGAGTCAAAATAATTTTTAAATTTAGAGTTTTTTTTTGGCAGAATAGCTCTATGATTCTCATAGTAAAAAGAAAGGAATTTTAGTTCGGTGTACAAGAGAATCGGCACCAATGTCGGACGGTAATCACTAATCATAAACAGTAACAGTACCCATGTAGTAGGGCATGGCATCGAATGCAAACCATGAAGGTCTGTACATTTCTTCAGCACCAGATCCTGTCCTTGTAGACTGCTTTTTTTTTTATACATTCCCCTTAATTAATGGGTCATTAACCCTTAATTCGACAGTGAGAAGTATACTGGATACCGACTTTGAAAAAATCTGCAGCATTTTTTTTAACAATATTATTTTTTTAATATATGGAATAAGTTTGTTCTGTCCTACATTATTACATAAAAAATAACTGTCAATGAGCACGTGCGATCGGCCGGTCTGTCGACGCCGCAACGTCAGGGAGGATAAGCGAGTCACGACCGCTCTCGGTAAGTCCCGGTTTTTTAATATTTTTTGTTCTAAAATAAATAGTTATTTCTTTTCTGTATATTCCGTAACGTATTTTTATATGTACGTGTATACTAAAATCATCATATTACTTATAGATTTTTCGTTATTCTCTGCGAAACTTGCGTGTCCAGTATACTTCCCATTGCCGGTTTAGTATGGTTTTGTGATGTGCAGTATACTGGACATTGCCAATAGACAGACAACTAACAGTTAGTATAATATTATGAACTAATATCTATATTATGTATGTTATAATTATGTTACTTATGATACCTAACAATATTAATATTTACAGGTCTTCAAAAAAACATCGTGCCTCAAAATTATTAGATTTAGTGCCGCCATATAACGCTCTATCGGACGTAGAAGGCCAGACCAGTTCAGATGAAAACCAGATTTGCAAAATGGCCAGGAAATTGATGATCTCTCATCAGATGCACCATCCATACCATCGTCATTGGAAAACCTGAATATTTTCGACAGCAACAATGGCAGTGACGATTCTTCTCCGACGAAATACCCAATAGCGAGCAGAAGTCGAAAAATAACTACCAGTGCCTCTAAGACCAATTATGAGGGAAGTGTTAGCATCTACCAGCCAGGTAAACTATGATATTATTCCCCGACCTTATCATCAATCCAGTCTGTGATGGACATATCACCAGCACCTAATAGTAAATAGGTAAGATGTATTGACCGTCCAGTTCTTTGCACTGCGTAGAGGTTTGTGTTATGGAGTATATCTTAGAGTATATCCACAGGAAAATATATTTATGAAAATAAACTATAGGTGAGTCGTCGTTAGGCATGTCAAAAACAAATTCACAATCCTTAATTTCAGCCTTGTGCAAGAACTCGCCTTTTTTCCAATTGTAATTGGTTGTCTTATGCTTTTTTGATTTGACATGCCTAATGCGATAGCCAAATAAGTAACAATAATGTCATTTTAAATTTTAAAATTGTACAACAATAAATATTTTCATTATACACATGCATTTTATTTTTGTTTATTTCATAATTGCATAAATAAAGTTTTTATAAAAATTCTCGAACAATTCCTTAATTCGGCAATGTCCAATATACTGGACATCGATATTTACAGTTACTTTATGGAGAACCTGGCAATGTCCTGTATACTGGACATGCATTTTCTCAAAATCGAGAAATACTAGATTTTTTTAATTATTTTTCCTGGTTTTAGGAACATCTAACGATGACAAAAATGTATAAAAAAAATAAAATTTCAAGATTTTTTTCTCTTGCTAGATTAAGGGTAATCTTTCTCTTCTTTTTTAATTCCTCGTTAGTGCAATGTATCCTGATCCAGGCGTCATTTACCAAATTCCTATTTTTATGTTGTTTTTTACTCTTAGGGTTCCATAAGTACATGGTTCTACTTCAAGCAACTCAATAAATTCTAGGGCACTCGTTGCTCCATTTCAATTTGCGATTGAGCAAGGCGACCGTTCCGGTCAGTTATTTACGAGGCACTGGGCTTGCAGGCTACGCACACATTTGAAATTCGAACGCGCTACGCACACATTTGAACTTTAAACGCTTTGATGTGCGCTCGAAAAACCGACTCCGAATGGAAAAGTTGATATAAATGATCAAACTTTGATGAAATACCCAAATACCCCTGCCACACATGTGTCAAACATGTGATCATACATGTGATCAAATATTGTTGCTATGTCTGGCGCCGGCATTTATATGTGCACACCATATGGCAATGTTGAAATATGTGATCAAACTTTGATGAAATACCCAAACACCCCTGCCACACATATGTTCATATGTACATGTGATCAAATATTGTTGCTATGTCTGGCGCCGGCATAAGGGTAAACACTGTTGTTTATTACTTACTTAATAAAAAAATATTCCGGTTTCGATTCAGCTTTTTTTTTATATCTAAAATTTATATTTATATCTAAAGGGATTGCCGCGATGTTGCGTGATTGCCACATTGATTGTCACATTGACAGTCATATTATTTTCAAACTGGTATAATACATGATTCACAACTCCCTAGAATCGTCGCATCCGTAAAATGTCACGATTTTATCAAATTAGTCCTTAAATATTTGGAGAGTTGATGATTTTTTGTTTATTGAAAAAGCTTCTGCCCGAGCAGGAATCCAACCCAATCCCTTATGTTTAAAATGGGACTCAAGCAATGCGAAATCCGAAGCTATGGCTAGTAGAGCATAGTGGTCAAAGGAACCATGACCTCAGGAGAATAAAACCGCAATTTTTAATTTTAGAAAAATTAATTCTTCTTTTATATTCTCAAAAAATTCCCAGTTTGCTGGGAATAGAACCCGTTTTTTTTTTACTAAAGCCCCATCTTTTTTATTGTGTAACCGATAGTGAAGCTAGTAATCCTAGGAGGTGTAGATTTCATTCTGTGACCGTAATATTATGTTGTCCAATAATAATAACAATAATTTGCAGTTGTTTTTTTTTCTTTAATTTTGAAGTCCCAACTGATTGACTCGTCAATGTAAAGCGGCAATAGAGCCGACACTATTGAAGTTGGAAACACGATATTTGGGAAGTAGATTTCTTGTGTTAAGTGGGTAGGCACACAATAATCGGTTGAGAGAGATAAAAATCCAATTTCTTTAGTTTATAAACTTGAAGCATAGCATCATAAATTTTCCATAACTCTCCTTCGAGAGGGGTGAAAAGTTGAAAGACATTTTTAAAATTCCCCCTACAGGGGAAACATATCGAAATGCGGCAGTTTTAAGCATTTAGATACTCACTGTAATGGTAACATAAAATTCTTTATCCTGCAATGATAGATCAGGTCCTTTAATTTGCACAGGAGGCATCTCAATTACGTGTTCGGGTACTATGAAGCCTGATTTTCTAAAAGAAGCACTAATGTGCCAGGGCTCCAGTATCCATGGTTCTATTTTGTTCATGGTAATTTGCAAAATTGTCCGTGATAAGCAGCTAATAGTCTGAAAATAAAAATAACGATGATAAAACCTCGGACCAAATAAAAACCAAGACATAGCGCTGCGAACAATACAGTGAAGCATGCCAAAACTAAACCTACGCTCTGTGCATACACGTTCACACGCACATATTTACAATCAAACTACACGTCACTAAGTGCACACATGCGTTATGTCTTGGTGTTTTATTTGGTCTGAGGATAAAACAAGACAGCATTTCTGTGAAGAAACGTTGCTGGCGAACTTTCTTATTTCGAAATCCATTATTTCCTGGAGGGGTACAGCTCCATATGGAGCTGTAAAATGTTTCACCAGTACAGCTGCGAACCTATTTAAAAACTGGCTAGAAACTGGCTATCTGTTACTAATACTATATGGATTGTATGTTTTTTATGTGTGATCCGCAATAAATGAATTATATATTTTATTTAGATTCGGACTCCGGAACTCCGAACGCTACTGAGAATTGTTGATTGAAATGAAATGAAATTGTTTATTCTGTAAATGGGATAGCGAAATCACTTTTACACAGATTTGGCTCGGGGATCGAACCCAAAATCATAATTACTACTGATACTTCTAATAGTGCATCATTATAGTACGGGAGGTACCTCAGGGCCGGATTAAAAGGTGTGGGGCTGAAGGCCCTAGGCCAACAAGAAGTGGAGGCCCCGAAAATTTTATGGAAAAGACGATTTTTTTTTTTATTAGTTCGTTTTCCGGTATCAAAGTAGTTCAACGAATCGTTTCTAACACCATCAACCCAGGACATGAAAAGATCATTCATTTTGGGCTAAATAACGAAAGTACCAGCCAAACAAAAAAATTGATATAATCCGTTAGAACATGTTATTCTCTTCACTTTTCACTATTGGACCAAATCTGTAGGGGAATATCCTGTGCTGTTATACAATTTTGAAAAATACTGTTTTCAGTATGTTTTAGTTAAAATAATGAATAGCAGGTAATCTAATTATAGTAATAGCTGTAGTAATGAACAATGAAGAGAAAAACGTAATCTTTTTCTTTAACATCATTTTATATAAATTATTTTATCCCAAGCACTAAGGGAAAACTAAAAAATTCTACTATTTATTATATTTTGATATTGTGTTTTAAAATTGCAGTTATGAGCTACTTACCCTGTGTACATAGGGTGAACTAAAGGTATCTTCAGCCTTAGGCTTGATTTCATAAGACTTGTATTTCTCTAGGTTCTCAGGGCTGGCATAAACAGCCAATCCAGGAATGAGATAATCGCGATAAGCCTGGTGTGGGCGTAATGTGAGAATGTCACCTTCATTGCCAACACCTAGAAATAAAATGCAATGTGTCAATGATTTGAAATTAAAATCTTACCATTATTTTGGATCATTCCTTGCTGAAGTAAGTACCTAATGAACAAAATCCCTAACTACCTGCTACATTCATTTAACAATACCATAGTTTATGTTAAAAAAAAGATATTCATATTCATGTACACATGGCTACACATCAAGCTATACATTTACAGTATAAGCCGACCTCACATTGTACGGAAATCCTATACAATCCGAGATCATCATAAACTGGAAATGTATAGCTTGGTGTGTACCTATAAATATAATTATGTTCAATTCAAGTTTGCTGAATGAAGTTGAAATGTGGCTAGAGTTAATGAATAAAGATGTTGAACAAAGTACTGAAGTAAAATCAAACAATGGTGTGGTAGATTATGGATGGGAGAGAAACCAACACAGCATTTTCAATAATTCTTAGAACCAAGTAGTGCTAATGCTACTAGAAAATAATTTACTGTTACAAAGCAAAACAAAAACAGGACATGGCTTTCTTTTGGTGAGTTTCAATAATCATCCATAATTTTAAAATCTTCAAATTCAGTTTAAGGTTTTATTACCATTGCATATTAAAGTATTTGATAGTTTAAATAAATGAATAGCATACCGTCAATGAATTGACTAAGAATCACTTTTACATCAGGTTTCTTAGTTACATTTGTATCTTCAACCAGGTCATATACAAAATGTCTGCCCCTCATCTTTGTTGGCCGACCACCCTTCTTGTGTAGGGGTACTGGATTTTTCCTTTTTAAAACAAATGTGTTCTGTAAATAAAAAACTTAGTAATTATTGTATCATATTTTTACAAAGTCGAGTCCCTATATGATTTGGACATATTTCTATAGATATAATATAATATAAATATAATAACATTGGATCTGAATACATTCCAAATGATTTTCTTTTCAAATTTATTATTTACAGGAGAATCTCTCTCTATGAGTGTCTGTTGGTACTAAACATTCGTCTCTGCAAACTGCTGCCAGAGTTGTAAATCGATGGCAGCTGCATATTGGGTCAGTAGGTAAGAGCGATTGCACTATGAACTAACAATCTCGTAAAGCTTGTGCCGATGGCGACAAGAAAAAAGTACTATAAATATTTACTTACTCTTGTTTGTTGATGAACTACATTGGGTCCAGGAGTAATAGCACTACGAATTAATGAACGCAATCCCAGCATAATTAAAGCTACAAGTCAGAAATGGCAAAGTAGTTTGTAAATATCTTTTTTAATTTACCAATCTTGTCAGACAGATTGGGCTTTGGCAGCACAGGGCACTATATAATTGTTAGGCTGCACAGAACACTTATAAACTCCTATCGGAGTTTTGCAGCGCAGTGAGGTTAGAAAAAAGATGACCAGCGACAGCGATCACGATCAGCAACAGCAATCAAATCAATCAATCATTTGATCAATATTTCAAAACGTCAAATGTCATTATTTTATTTCCCCTCACCCACAGATAAGAAATTTATAAAGTGCTTTTCTGAAAATAGTTCCTACGCCGTAATGATGGCTCAGCTGATTATTATATTGAAAAACCGGCCAAATGCGTGTCGAACCACGCACAATGGCGGGATCCGTAGTTGGGATGAATTTATTCCAAGCACAAACTTAACATTGTACACATGTAATTTAATATCTTACGGATCCCTGAATTCAAAAATGGTATTCACTCACAATATTTTTGAACAACCTTTTCAACGACACCTGACACTAGGTGAGAAAGAAAAAAACGTTCCCGATTTAGGGGTAGGGGAGGACCTAAAAAAATATTTTTTTTCATGGTTTGTATAACTCACGTTTATTATATCTTGTGAACGTTATTGAATTGAAAATATACCAAATAACTTTATATGATAAAGAGACGCACCCTGTCGAAACTATAAGGGCCTAACCACAAAAACTTAGATACTTGTTATTGTTGAGAGCGCTATTACAAAATCGAAGTGCAGATTTAGGTAAATTTGACGGGGCGCGGCAAAGATGCGCTCGTGTGAGTCTATTGATGTACGCTACGCACACA
The DNA here is from genome assembly GCA_947522985.1 of Lithophane socia. Classification (NCBI taxonomy): domain Eukaryota; kingdom Metazoa; phylum Arthropoda; class Insecta; order Lepidoptera; family Noctuidae; genus Lithophane; species Lithophane socia. The sequence goes on along the minus strand of OX383270.1, from coordinate 9,007,073 downwards.
TGCAAACCGGGCGTGATCAACTTGATCCTTTCCACTTTACTTTTGAAATAAATTAAGTTACAGTTATTTATAGTTCGTGTTACTGTTATTTTTAGCATTGCATACAACAATTGTTTAAAAATATTATTTTACTTTAAAAAAAGTTAATTTTTTTTTCAAGCAAGATTAGATAGTAGCCTATGTTATTAAATACTTTTTGTTAAAATTTGGAAAGTAAATTCATAGATAAAAAATAGAATTTCGGACGAAAAATTGTCAATAACTATCTGTGTTACGGAATTATTTTTGGTGTATTACTAAATGAAACATAAAAAAATTGACTTATACATTCCAAAGTTCAAGATACAGTTGTACCATGGACATTTTTATAAATGATTAAATTACTGTATCTTTGATGTAACAAAGCATCAAAAGACGCCAAAAAGTGAAATTTTATGAAACATCCTTTACAAAGACAAGTTTTTTACTGATTTGTGTAAACAAATTGAAATATTTATTTAAAACACTGTCAAGATATATAATGAGACTTCCTCGGACATATTTTTTTTTAAGTTTGAGGCTATAACTTAATCATAATCACACATCAAAACTAGCGTCAAACGCTCAAATTCAAGAAAAATTGTAATAGCCCTCTTAAACGCGTGTCTACTATCAGTTTTATGTCAGTCAAACTCACAGAGCACTATATAATACTGGTAGTCAAACTCCATACATAAATGTCGTGTTTTTGCTATGTCGTGTTTAGGCTAAAAAACTGATAATAAGGTAAGGGTTCCTTGTTGACTACGGTACCCTAAAAACTGACATATTAGATAGCGCCTAGCGTCGTAGCGGATTCGTATTGGTCCTCCATACAACAGAGAAGCTAACATTACGGCATAAGAAGGAACGGCACTCTACTGATTTTGTTTTGTCATCGTCACAATGGCACCTATTCCATTTCCACGCCCGTGTCGCGATTGGTAGCACTGTATGTTATAGTGCTCTGTGATCAGTACCTAACCCGACCTAACCCAAAACAGTGTTTTCTATCCAAGCTATAAACATCTCAAAAGCCAGAGTCCATAGATTGGTCGTCTAGGCTAGGCAAGCCGTATACGTACGGTTTCCTGATCAGGATTCCTGATTCGGAGACCTGAATGTAGGCCGCATACATACGGTTTCCTGATCAGGATTCCTGATTCAGAAACCTGAATGGTTGCTATACATACAAAATGTTCACACGGCTACACATCTTTTTTTTTCATTTCATTTATTTCATTTCATCTCACAGCACATCACATCAGCGCGCACGTTCCGAACGGAAAAAAACTTGACGTTCGTTCGAATCAGGAAACCGTACGTATGCGGCCAACATTCAGGTCTCCGAATCAGGAAAGCTAGCCTTATATGTACTCAGGTGTGGTGTGTGTTGAGTTGAGCTTGTGAGTGTTTGTTTCGATTTTAGGGGTATGAGGAACAGGGTGTAAAGTTCACTCATCCCCCATAGAAAAGGGAGGATCCTCCTACCAGACGGGTGTTGTGTCTGGCGGGCAACTGCCCAATGATTGATATTGGGTTTTTTGTATATATGTTTACTGCACGGTAAACTCTAATTGCGCGATGCAGGATTTATGTGACGTCAGGATTTTTGTGTGACGTCAGGTCTTCGATGCGTAGTTCGCATGTGGCGATGTAGGTAGATACCGCCACACTATTATATCTAATCTGTGGTTAATTTACTCGCGTTTAAAAATAGCTCGACTAGTAACCTCGGTGAAGTAAGCCGCACGATTTCATTATTATGAACTTTTGTTAGTGCTAATCGTTAGAGAGAATAGAAAAATCGTTGGAGAGTAATTAGTTTTTATGTAAAAACAATTTTAATTTTTCGTGGGAAGTTGGCCCCCCTTCCCGGAAAAATGGACTTAGACGTAATTTTAATTTTTTAATCGTTTGCGAATCATTAAAGATTGAGAGTTACACAAAACTGTTAGAGAGTTAATATTTTATTTGATATTAAATATTTTCTAAGAGCGTGACGTTAGCCCACCTCTGTGAATTTTGCCCCCGATATAATTATTCTCAACTTTTGTTAATGCTAATCGTTAGAGAGAAAAGAAAAATGGTTAGAGAGTAATTAGTTTTATTTATCAACGATTTTAATTACTTTTGTGACATTGGCCCCCATTCCGGCAAAAATGAACGTAGACGTAATTTTTTTTTTATAGTTTGAGAATCGTTAGAGAGAGATAGAGAGTTAAAAAAAATCATTAGAAAGTTAATATTTTAATTGATATTAAATTATTTCTGAGAACGCGTTTTACCCTAGGACCTGAGCAGGTTAAAATTTAGAAACGTGCCGCCTCGATAGGGGATAAGGGAGGGAGGAGAGGGGGGAAGGGTAAGTAGATCCCCCACTCCCCCCTGCCGGAGATACAAAGTTTTTTTTAAATGATTTTTAAATATGACAAATCTCTTATATGCTGGGGCCACACCAACGGATTATCCCGATAGACGTTAACCGTTGGTGTACTACACCACGACTTACCTCGAGAATTTGTCACCGGCATTTACATTGGCGTTTGACGTTGGGTGGTTGATAACTCTGGTGGCGGTATTTTAGGCAGATCAAAGAGATTTACCGCGAGAATTATTGCATTGAATGAAGCGGCCACACTTACGTTTCTCATTGTGCACCATGTGTGTAGGGGACGTTATAGTTATAAATAATAATAATAATATACCATTTATTTCAGGCGACACAGGCCCATAGAAAAATACCTTAACCTAGACATACATACTTTTATAAAACTTGTGTTAATACATAAGGCTTAAGACTATGTTAGTAGCACTTCACTTTGCACTAGCTTAACTTTATGCTGTCCTGTGGTACTTGTCCGCGGAAGCGACGGAACACTACGTCCTGCGCCCAAAAGTCTTCTTCCATGACGAGGGGCAGATAACAATTTGGTACACGCACCACGAACGCCTTGAAGTTGACGTTCCGGTGCGATTCCAGCAACAGCACTCTCAGAGTGTACTTGATCTTCTGGCGCACGTACTCCACGATGTTCTCCGCGTTAGTGGTGTAGTGCAGGTGGGAGATGTACACCGGTGTGTTCGGCTTTGCGGCACGCAGGTTCACTGTGAGCTCCGTAGGAGCTTTACCGCAGCGGTTCTTTTTAGTTTGCGATGGGGCGCCTGGGGCACTCGCGGTGACGCTAGCGAAATCCCTTTGCAGGGGTTTCGCCAGGGCTACAGACACTGTTGGCTGTTATGAGTGGTAAAGTTGTGTATTTGATTAACGATCATTTAACAGTGATACCTGATAAGAATACGAAATATTGTTGGTAGTTTCAATTTGATTCGGTACTTATAGTGTATCATTTATGCTCAAAACACAAAAAAGGTGGGTGCTTGTCGGGAGCTGGTCGGATCTTTTTTAACCCACCGACGGAAAAAGAGGAGTTTTATAAGTTTAACGTGTGTGTCTGTATGTTACATCGTCGCTGCCAAACGGCTGAACCGATTCTGATATTTTTTATTTTGTTTGAAAGGTGACTTGATAGAGTGTTCTTAGCTATGATTCAAGAAAATCGGTTCAGCCGTTTGATGATTATCAGCTCTTTTCAGGTTGATGAATGGATGTGAGCATCTTCCACAGGTCACATCGATTCGAAAGGACATGTCCAAAAATGGTTCTTTATTATTCAATAATTCTAAGCAGGATAAGTTAAACATATTTGGATAGACATACCAAAAAGTAGTAGCTCTAACTGTATCATGCATTTTTAAGGATTACCAATTTTGAGAAAAATCGTTTTTTAATTAATTTATTTATTTTATTCTTATGTACACAAAGTAAAATACAAAATAGATACGACATAGTTAAAATATGAGAACAAAGGTACTGCTTATTTCTTAGGAAATAATTAATTTAGTGTTAGTTTACTCCTAAAACGAACAAACTTTTCTAATTATCTAGGTTAATAAAGTGAACACACCCCAGAAAATAACAAACTTTTCAAAATTGACACATGGTACCTCAGACCAACAAAAAAGGAAAGACAGATCACGCCGTACGTCAAAAGTGAAGCCACCTTTTTATCTATGTGTGTGTAAAAAGGGTTCTCAGTTGTTAAAGTTTTTCCCTATAACTTGGGGAATAATATTTTGGGTAGGCTAATATTGTACGAGTAAGATATTGTTGAGTATGGTATTGTACCTCAATTTTTAGGAAGAATTCCGAAACAAAAACATTTTTTTTTACATTGCAAATTAAATAAAAAAACAAATTAAGTACAAAGTGCATTTATGAGATCACCTTTTATGCAAGAATTGCTTGTGTTAGGAGACTCCGCTCTTTCACTTAGAATTATCCATTAATTTTCAATTGAGTGTTAAAAAAATATATATATATGTGTATAAATAGGTTAGTAAATTAGCTACTATCCATTTATTTTTATTTTCAGTATTACATGGAAATCTAAAATATTAAATGCATAAAAAAACAGACATAATTACTCGAAGTAAAGAATATCGAATGGGGAAATTTGAAATCATATTTATGGCAACCCTGGCTCTTTAAATGTCACTGTTTTCGTTCGTTCATTCGTTCAGGTTTTTTGTTCCAAATAACCTAAAATTCATAGTTATCTAAATTAAAAAACGATGTTATTTTAAGTACTTACAAGTGAAAAGTGATTCCGTGAGACTTTTTCTGTGATTTAGTATTGTTTTTACACGTTTTCACTACACAGGAAGGCATAATTATATTTGTTTTGGTGATGTTAGCGAGACGACGACTCGTGACGTACTAGGAGCGATGAGCTTGGTTTTAGTGTAGGTGTGTGCGTGAGCCTGTGTGTTTACTTGCAGGAGCTTGGTTTTATGGCTTCACTTTTGATGTACGGCGTGATCTGTCTTTCCTTTTTTGTTGGTCTGAGCATGGTACTGTCATTACAGTCAATCAATATTTTGTTGTAAAGAATATGACAATGCAAACAAAAATTATAATCAAGTTATTTACTTTATGTACCATATTCTGAAATAAGATGAAATGGGATATTTTCAGTCAAAAATGTGTAGCATAATTCTTTTAGACCTCTCTTTAGATTATAGCTACTAAGAATCTATAAGTGCAAGAAGTGCATGTTTCAGCATAGTCCACAGGCTTAGCAGGAGTAAAATGATAATAGTACCTACCTACTGATCAAGAACATTTTTTTAATTACTATGGAGAATTCCTGTTTTAGGACTTAGAATCGAGATCGGAAGTGGATGAAAAGCCTTTCGACAATTATTATGATATTTAAAACTGAATAAAACTTAAAATAAAACTTTTTTTTTTAGTTTTAAATAATGATTTATTGATTTTCTTCATTTTCAATGTCTTCTCTTAATAAAATACTGTCGAGAAACTGAGCAGGTGGAGCTATATAATTTTGATGCCGGCCCATCCAAGATACCAGACAAGTATAGTTATAACTATAGTGGTGTGAGTCCTCTGATCAAAGCTGTCTCATGTGATGACGAAATGCCTGGTATCTTCACTAACTTCTAAGTACAGTAAAAGTACCGTTCGGCTGAATATGTTGTCCATAATAAGAGCGAGCCTGTTTAATCTAAAACGCGTTCTCAGAAATAATTTAATATCAATTAAAATATTAACTCTCTAATGATTTTTTTTAACTCTCTATCTCTCTATAACGATTCTCAAATTATAAAAATAAAAAAAATTACATCTTCGTCCATTTTTGCGGGAATGGGATCCAATTTCACAAAAGTAATTAAAATCGTTGATAAATAAATTAATTACTCTCTAACGATTTTTCTTTTCTCTCTGACTCTCTCTGACTCTCTCTAACGATTCTCTAACCATTAGCATTACCAAAAGTTGAGAATAATTATATCGGGGGCAAAATTCACAGAGGTGGGCTAATGTCACGCTCTCAGAAATTATTTAATATCAAATAAAATATTAACTCTCTAACGATTTTGTGTTACTCTCAATCTCTCTCTAACGATTCGCAAACGATTAACAAAATAAACTTACGTCTAAGTCCATTTTTGCGGGAAGGGGGGCCAACTTCACACGAAAAATTAAAATTGTTTTTACATAAAAACTAATTTCTCTCTAACGATTTTTTTCTCTCTAACCCTCTCTAACGATTAGCATTAACAAAAGTTCATAATAATGAAATCGTTCGGCTAAATTCACGGAGGTGTCGAAGGGCGCCCGCGAAAGCTCAAGTTGCATTGGTTGGCAACGTTGTGTTGTGTCAGTGTACCACAGAGCACTATAATATAATACATGTATAATCGTAGTGTATAATACTGGTACAGTGTACTATACTCTATGGTCAGTGTGCCGCACAGACTACTTACTTTACTTACCTATAGATACTACGTAGGTCTGTGGCTCGACTTGTGTGAAGTTGTGTGATGCTGATCTATGATTCTGTGATGCTGATGCATAAAATAGGAACAGTTTTGTGGATTTAAACGTTTTAATTTGATAAATAAGGCATCATTGGAACAGGTGTTGTGTCTGAAACTCTACTGAAATGGATGATGAAGCGAGTTCCGATTTGCAGGTAATAATCTAAATGATACCTAATATAATTTTTTACTTCCATTCCATGAGGTTATAAAAAAGAGTTAGATGTTTTCTATAGCTTTGAACACAATATTTAATTTATTTTTTCTTGTAGAAGTGTTTGTCTGATGGACCGATGGATACGGATGAAGGCCCTTTAATAAACGAGAATTCGAATGGACTATCACATTTGTTGACGGAGGGCGAGTTCAACAGTGTCGAGGCGGCGGTGGACGATACGTCGACATCGAACCAAGGTTTCCTCAATGCGGTGGAGCTGTCTGCGGGTAGCGTTGGCGACTACCTGGACAACAACACAGACGGGTTCAACACCGACTCGTTCGATGTGGGCGATAACGCGGTCAATTTCCCCAGCGACTCGCTCAATAACGTGCTCACCGACGGCGACTCGCTTCTTAGTGACACAGCATATAAGGCCACTTCTGATACTGATGGTGATGTTGCAGAAAGTCAGAAGGCGACGGTGGACACTGACTTTGAAGTCAGTGAGATATCTGATGCTGGCTTTTCAATGCCAGTTGATGAAATGACACAACCAAAAACAGATGACAGCGGTGACCATGTAGCTAAGGTGAAGGTGGAAGCCGAAGTGGTGGCGGAGGTTGAACATACTGCAGAGTCTGATAGTACTCCTGCTGTCAAAAGTGATGAAGCAAGTATTGAAATTGATGAGGTTAGTCTCTCATTGTGCACTACCAGTTATTGTTATGATTGCTTACAGTTGAACTAGATTATAAGACATTTCATGTTTTGAACAAATGGCTACACATCAAGCATTTCCAGTATAAGCTGACCTCGCATTGTATGGAAATCCTATACAATGCGAGATCAGCATAAACTGGAAATGTATTGCTTGATGTGTAGCCGTGTGTACAGTAACTGACCTACTAATAATTTTGTTGAGATTTGTAGTATAACTTTCATTACTTCAATATTATGTCTTGTTTTTACCAGCATGTACCAGTAAAGAAGGAACCAACAGAAATTAAAGAAGAAGTACAAGAGGAAGAAGTAAAAGAGGTTGTTCCCCAAGAAAATAGTGAGGTATGTTGATTTATGCAAGTGTGGGATTTCTTGTCCTGTCAAAAGTTCATACAAAAATCCCATAGAACAAGCAAGCAAGTTTTCCATAAAACATTTTAATCCAAAAAAAAACTAGTTGGTCCGGCCATTCTCAAGTCATTCTTAGCAACAAGCAGGATTTCATTTTAATTTATAATATAGATAGATAGATAAATAGTCCACATTTACTCTTGTTTCAGACTGATAACATTACTACTGTAAAAACTGAAATTACTACAGTTACACTTGTAAAGACAGATACAGTTGTAAAGGAAGAAAATGCTACTCCAACTAAGAAAGCTAACAAGGTAAGCTTTAAGAAATTGTTCTATTCATTACCCCTACCATATTGCTCACCAAGTTACCAAACATGACAAATTTAAAATGGCATTGCTAAAAAGAAAATGAAAAAGGCATTGCAAAGCATGCCGGGCATTAGCTAGGAGATTCCATAAGCATATTTTGGAAAGTCATCATTAAGAGACGGATGTTGGCTTTCGGCGTTGTCGTCGGCTTCAACCTCAGAGCAGGGAGACGCCTCGGCGGTTGCTGCTAGAGGCAGCACTAACAAACAACACTTTCCATACAAACCGAGCATGTCACTGTTTACTGACACTACGACAAAAATGAATGAGGTATAGAAACAGTTTTTTGAAGGCGGCCTGTGACTGGCACTTTCGGCGCCACGAATTTTGTTGCTGTCTCTAGGCGCTGCGGGCGCGACGCTTCCGTGCTCTGTGGCTTCGATACTGCGTGGATGCTTATGATGTATTTACTGTCTGGTGTCATATTTCGTCAGGTGACCTCTAATCTGTTTGCAGGTGCATTTTAGTCATGGATGAATGGTACCTTATGAAAGTTAAATTTTTTGCCATAAGCCATAATGGTATTTTTTTATGTTTGTGCATAAAGATAATCAATCAAAAAAGCTATTTTAATATCCATTTCTTTAAATTTTTTTTTTATTTTTCTCAAATTATTAAAATGTTTGCCAAAGTTTAAATTTCAGGTTAATAACACCAGTAATTCACAATCCCTTGACTACTACTCTGTGATGTGTGAAGTACACCTAATTATATAACTGATATATTGACTTTTATTAAAGGTGGGAAGTGCTGAGGAGACTGAAGTAGTGTCAGAAGATGAACTACCTGAGGTCCAGAAGCCAAGCATTAAAGATGCAGAGAATGTGTCAGATGATGAGCTGCCTGGACCCAAGCCCGCAGAACTTCCTGCTGACACTGAGGTACTATAATAATCTTTCTTGTTAAATGTACTTTCTATCACTTGTTGTTTTTTGAGTAAGGCTTCATAAAGGTATAGGGCCTATAAAAATGTTTAATATTTTGTTCTTGAAAAAAATTACAGTAAATTACATGTTATTTTCTTCACAGATCATCTATCACTGTATAATAAAATGTAATACTTCTAATAACAATAATTTCTTTAGTTTCACTTCAAGTCACAAACATCTGTGTAGCCCTGGCTCTTGCACTTGGACTTCCAGTATCACAAGAGCCAGATTTCTATGCGATATTGTTTGTATGGACTATTCTATTATATTCATCTAGTGTCACGCTAGTTTCGCTGTCGTCGTGTTAATTACAAGATACGCTCACTTCACTGCGCGGCTCATACCCCTGACCCTGTTCGCGTGTGTACGAGTTCGAGGTTTCAAACATTTGTATGTTACCCTTATATCGATATTTTGCCTTTAGCTGTACTCAGACATCAGAAACTTCTTGTTATCCAAAAGACATTATGTATTGAAACCTTGTTTTTTTTATTTATATCTTTATCTTATATATCTTTATATTTTATGAGTTCGTTTAGATCAAATGTATTGAAACCAAAATATTTATTTTAGGTTGTATCAGAAGATGAGCTCCCAGCTGCAAAGAAAGAGATTAAAGAATCACGAAAACGTAAAACTGAGGATGAACGAGATGGATACGATCCTGGCTCACCCACATCTGAAAGTGAATCCTCCAACAAAAAACAAGCAGTTGCTAAGGTATTGAGATCAGTAATTAATACCAATCATCTTCACATTTTAGTTTATTCACTAATGCCATGTTGCGATCTGATACAGAAGAGTTTATAACGGGAAAAGTTATTATTCGAGCGGTATAGCAAACTTCGTATTAATAATACTGTTTTATGTTTTAATTCAGAACGGGGAAAGCAAACCAGTTCCATCTGAGAAAAGGTCTTCAATTGATGAAAAACCTAAGAAGAAGACATTACCCGAGCTAGATAAATACTGGAAAGTCGTCAACGACGACCCTACTGATTTTACTGGTTGGACGTACTTATTGCAATACGTTGATCAAGAGGTACAGGTGCTTACTGTTTTTATAAATATTTCTGTATTTTGTGCTAACGATTGACTATAATCGAGACAGAAAACGGCTTCAATAAAAAGTTAAGAATATTAATTATACACATTTCTCACAAAATGATGAAAGCTGTCGCTAATCTTATTGCTTTATGAAGCAATGAGAACTGAATAAATATTGACGATCGGCAAGGGCCAACTGATTGATGATAACAATATGTGTCGGATATTATGCAAGTAGAAGTACCTAACCGGTGATGAATGTAAACCGCTGTTACAGAGCGACGTGGAGGCGGCGCGCGAAGCGTACGACGCTTTTCTGTCGCACTACCCGTATTGTTACGGGTACTGGAGGAAATATGCCGATTATGAAAAACGTAAAGGAAGTAAAAAGAAGTGCCTCGAAGTGAGTACTGCCACTATCAAGTTGATGCATTGTTTATAATCTATTTAAATCACTTGGTGACTGGTTAGGCGGTACACCCGATGATCAGTCGTATAATTATGTGCGTTAACACTTGGATTTTGAATTGTTTTAGCCATAACTGGTATTTTGCAATTATTTTTTTTCCCAACAGTGCTACGTGGTCAACGTTCGTAAGGCAAAGTCGTCCGTTCGCACCGGAGAGTTCTATTACCATCACATAGATTTCGTTCTAGTGATTCATTTCTTGTGGTGTATATTTTGTATTTTAGTGCATATATTTATAATACTTTGTACACGCATGATGTATTGTAATACTTTTTCATGTATTTATATTTAAGTAAGTACTAAATGAATGGTGGATATAATTAAGATTAAGGTTAACTGCCATGGTATCATGGAAACGCAGCTGATCTTCATATTTAGCCATTGAATGGCGTTAGTAACGGAAGAGTGCGGCGAGGTCGTCGACAGCTGCGCCAGCGCTTCGATTGCGAACAGGTGTAATATACCCAGACAAACATTTTATATACTATAGATAGACACAAGCGAGACGTCGCGTCTCTCGCACATCGCGCTCTGTCGCACTCGCACCGCTCGCGCACCGACACGCAACGTCTCGCTTACCCTATTCTAAATTATATGACACATAATTATTATGCTATTCAATATTCCCTTGCTTCATAGTGTTGCCGTGAGCATGGCGACGCTTACAGACATGTGGAACTTGTTTGATACACGTTCTTGTATTACAGGTTTTGGAAAGAGGCCTCAAAGCCATCCCACTGTCGGTGGATCTATGGATACATTTTCTAAATCATATAAAGGCAACCAGAAATGAAGACCACACCTTCATTAGATCGCAGTATGAGAGGGCTATAGGTAAGCCAGTCAATTTGGATTCATGTAACTTTTCCTGCGGCTTGGCACCCAGACAAGGCAACCGCCTTGTCTGGGTGCCAAGCCAATAAAAGCCAATACATCATCAGCAAACTTGGTGGTCCAACATCATAATGTGGCTAAATTCGCTTGCATCCGGCTTTTAAACTTAGTGGCTTAGTACTATTCTAAAAGCAGCACGTCTGGCGGAATTTTATAGATGTTAGCCGATTAAAGGAAAACTTGGCAAAGGCAATTGTTACAAATTAAAAATAGTTTTAAAATTAATTTAAAAAATCCTTTGAAAATACGTATTCATCACTATAGGCATTTAATAAAAATACTAACATAGTTGGGAATTTGGGAATGACGGTTGATTCCCTAAGAAATCAAGACTGCGTGACTTACATAAGATCTACTCTGGTAATTGCGGTAAGTGCGCTGTTTGAAGGCTTTTGAAGAACAAGAAAATTAATACAAGTTTAATCGTAAAGTGAGCCCTGAAAGTAGTGGGGAATGGCTGTTGAGATACATTACAATAACATGTGTAACGTTGATGTAAGAGTTGCGGTTTATAACTTAATGTATGTTATTTACAGAGGCATGTGGCCTAGAGTTCCGCTCAGATCGCCTTTGGGAATCTTACATCAAGTGGGAGGCTGAGAACGGATCGGCTCTCAACGTCACCAATATTTATGATCGACTTTTGGCCACGCCCACACTTGGATATACTTCACATTTCGACAAGTTTGTACTATGTCATTTTTATGCTTCAATGATTACCTAAATATGAACTGTAAAGTTTAAAAGCCTACTCCTATTCTTTGCATTTACACGTTTCTTTTAGTTTTGTTATGTTGTCATTAGTTTATAATAGTTCGTGATTTTTTAAAGCGTAAGGACAATGATATAATTATTGTAAGAAATAACAGAGACAAATAAGAGCACTCTTTTATTGTTTTTTTTAGTCCTAACATTCCTGTTAGAAAACATGTGAACTTTTCGGTATCACAACCTTTATACATTTACTTTAGCTCATTTGTGGCTATCTGAGATGTAAATAGTAAATAAATATGCACATAATTATCCTCGGCTGAATTTTTAAATTTGATTTTTCTTCCACGTAATCGGTAAACCCGCGTTATTCGCTGTCTAAATGCGCGGTATGTGTATCTTCTTGTATTTGTGTAAGTTGATTTTTGTTTGCTCTCGCTATGTAATGTTTGACGTAGTGGGAAGCATACCATTTTGCTCCCCTCACGTGTACCATTGCGAGGCAGACGAGATAACCTTCGAATTTAAATCTAAAGCGAAGTTAAGATTAATTAAACTTGCAGAGCTTGCCGCAATTGTTTACACGGTAAGAATTGCTACACGTTTCGTTGCTAATTTAAACTTCGCATTCGATTTTTGGGGTATCAAAACTTAATTAGTATTTTTTCATGCCTAAAATTTCAAAACTCACATGCTATATTATATACCTTATAAAACTTGGTCTAAAAAGAGGCCCTGTGATTTTTAAAATTAAGTTCGGTCCATTCTGTAAAAATCTCACCGTAAAAAAGGTGAAGTAAACTGTCATCCCACCTGACGCTAGAGATTGACAACTTACTTCACCTAAGTATTCACGGTGCGATTTTGACAGAATAGCACCATTGTTCATGGTGAGTTGAGAGTTTGTGGATATAAGGGTGGTTGTATGCAGCTTCCAGGAGCACGTGATGTCGGAGCCTGTGGCGGGCGTGGTGACACGCGCGGAGCTGGTGCGCCTGCGCGGGGAGGTGCGCGACGCCGCCGGTGCCGCGCCGCAGCTCGACCTGCCGCCCGGCGAGGACGAGCCGCTCGATCACGTCGTACGTATATAATAATATATCTATGAATATTATAAATTAAAAAACTTACGGATTTTGACACGGTTTTCGATATCATTAAGAGAATTCATTCCGGAAGGTTTATGTATAAAAAGCATAAATATTAAAACTTACGTCTAATAAAGAAATCTTGATGTTTTGTCAGGTCATAAAAACCGTGCGGAGCAGGGGCGGGTCGCCAATAAATTATGAATTATATTTATTTCTGTAAATTGATCTAAAGAACACTTTTCCAGGTCAAAACTAGCTCATGTTTAAAGTTAAACGAGTGCGTTGCCTATCCGACTACTCAGAGAAGAAATACCGATACAAACACAGAGATCACAATCTCTTTTAAAGTCCAGACACAATCTTGCTCGAGCCATATGAGGACCATGCAGATTAATGTCTGAGATGGTATTTTCAGGAAAGAACCAAACAGATTTGCGAGAACCTGATGCGCAGTCAGTGCACGCATTTGTCTGTTAGCTCAAGTCAGAACAGGAGCTCAACGAATAACGATATTTTGACATCCTTCAAAGTAGTTCAAAGATTCCATCATTTTAGAGCTTCTTATTCTTTTTCTCGTGTCGATGACTCATATTTCGTCCGACACATACGTAGCGACCTGGACAGCTCTCTCGTTTGACTCATTTGAGTTCTGATGGTGCGATGGGAGTGGGTCCTGGGTCGTGGCTTTTTGAGTTGAAAGACGAATTAATTGAAACGAAAAAAATATTTGCCTATCGACCAATAAAAATCGATTTATATTCCCGCCTATATCTGAATTAATAAGATGCACTGATTCCGTCACTACCTGACTACCCAAAACGGTATTTTCGTGACCCAGGCCTCAGATATTATAATACTACGTACGCCCAGGCTTAACAGTGGTGGCCCTCATATCGCACGGTCGTCATTTGTGTTATTAACACATGCAATATTGTACATGCCAAGCCGTAAGTTTTCAAAAAAAATTGTCGCTATTAACGCAGGCGTCCGAGGAAGAAGCGCAGGCGATCAAGGAGCGCATCATAGCGGCGCGGCGCAAAGTGCACAAGACCACTGGAGAACAAGTCGCGGCTCGGTGGACCTTCGAAGAAGGCGTAAGTTCAATCATGCATTATAATCATTGTTAAAGCGAACGACCGTATGCGAATGACATTTCACTGTAAGTCTTCCTCTCAACCCTTTTTTGTGATGTATTGATGATGATGAAATGTAATGATGTTTATTTCTGCAAGTAGATCTTTTATGACACTTTCACACGATAGTGACACATCACGACCAGTCCAAGACCACTCTCTGGCGTTTGACTGGTTAGGGGTATTTTAAACATATTTAGGCACTCTTACATTTCAGACACGTATTTTTCAGTGTTTACAAGTCTTGTATGTTGTTCCAGATAAAACGTCCGTACTTCCACGTAAAACCGCTGGAGCGCTGTCAGCTCAAGAACTGGAAGTCGTACCTGGAATGGGAGAAGCAACATGGGTCGTTGAAGAGAGCGCTCGTGTTACATGAGCGCTGTCTCATAGCCTGCGCGCTTTACGAGGAGTTCTGGATGAGGGTATATACACGATTACTGTAGATTCACGTCTTAAAAGACTACCTTTTTGATCATACGACCAGTACAGAGCTGCAAATTTCAAAAGACGTGAGAAAATTTAAATTTCACGTCTTACCTTGACCTTTAGCCTTTAGACAAAGCTACACAGGCTTCCCGGGAGTCTCACAACTATAGATAATAAATTGTCTCATTAGTCGAAGTTTGAGTCATTAACAGTGTGTGTTCCACAGCTAATAAAGTTCCTGGAAGAGCGCGTGGAGAGCAACCCGGAGCTAGTGAGCGTGGAGCGCGAGGTGCTGGAGCGCGCTTGCAGCGTGCACCATCTAGACAAGCCCGAGCTACATCTGCACTGGGCACACTTCGAGGAGGCGCACGGCAACGCGGCGCGCGCGGCCGAGATCCTCGACCGCATCGAAAAGACTTGCCCCAACCTCGTACAGATACAGTACAGGTACGTGTCTTTACTGGCCATAGACGATGTTCTATGTATGTGACAGTTGGTGCTAATAGGCCGAGAGTCACGTGTTCTCCCCGTCATTGTGATATTTTTTTTTTGCAATGGTCCATATTATAAGGGAACCTTCTCGTTACTGGAGGCATTGAAGGTCAAATTTCACAACACCTATAGTGCTACATGCACCCAAAAGCACAATGTTTTAGTTTTCATACCAAAAATAAAAGTCATTTTCCAGCAATAATTTTTCCTCTGTATTTAGTTTGATGTACAGAATGCGCAAATAACGGTGTGATGTGTGAACGGGTCTTGTTAGACCTTGTACAAAATAAAGTCGGTTGGTTTTTAATTTTAATCTCGTAGACTAATTTGACAGGTGCTAATGTCAAATTGCAAATTGAAAAATCAACAAACAATCACTTGAAATGCCAAATAAGTTTACGAGATTAAAAAACACTTTTTCTTATTTTAAGACAGTACATAATCTTTCTTATCTCCAGACGCGTGAACCTAGAACGACGCCGGGGTGACTATGACAAGTGCGCTCAATTGTACGAGGGCTACATAGCGTCTGCGAAGAGCAAGGCGGTGGCGTCGGCGCTGGCCATCAAGTTCGCGCGCTTCCTGTTCCACGTGCGCGCGCAGGCGCCGGCCGCGCGCGCCGCGCTCGACGCCGCGGTGCTGCGCGACCCGCTCAACGCGCGCCTGCACGCGCAGCGCCTCGACCTCGCGCTGCACACGCCCGGCACCCCCTACGAGGAGCTTGATGGTACGACAACATGTTGCTTTTTACCCGATTACGACGAATTCAAATTACCGTCATTGGATACCCAACATGTCACCCAAAAATTTTTTTTCAGTTTTTTTAATATATCGTGTTGGGTATCTAATGAAAGGTCTTAACTCTCTTACCAGAACATTCTGAAAATGTGTTGGTTATCTATAATTATACATACCTAAACTGCAAAATAATTGAAATAAAAAGAAAGTAAAAACTAAAACCCAAACTACGACAAAAACGCCAACTAAAAAGGTATAAACAAAACATCAGCTCACGTCCATCACAGACAGACAAATGAAAAATAACATCGATTTTCGTATAGTGGGAGTCACACGTCGTTACTAAATACATTTAGGTAATTAAATCATAAATCCTACGGATTAAGTGTGTCTCCGGCTATACGAAAACAGGATGTTATTTTTCATTTCTGATGTCTGGTTTTATTCCTTTTTATTTGGCGTTTTTGCCATAGTTGGGTTTTTGTTTTTATATTTATTTTTTCTCGTAAACTCTCAATTTATTTGTCATATCCTGTGTGGACGTGTGGTAGTCGGTTGGTTATTATAAACGACCCACATTTCACCAGTTATGTTTAAGTCCCATGTAATAGGGGGCGAGCTTACGAGGGTCATACATGGGGTATTGCCATCAACTGGGCACAAATCCAGACTCGCTGCTATTGAGAAATTCCTGATGGAAAACCCAATAACACTGGAACCCGGCCTGGGAATCGAATCCAGGACATCATGATCAGCATTAACGCTTGCGACTTATATATATGTGTGATAATGATGTTGTCGTGCAGAGCTGGTGTCGTCGTACGGCAAGGAAGAGGGCGCGGAGCCGGAGACGTGCGCGATGCTGGCGTGGCGGCGCCGCGAGCTGGCAGAGGAGCTCGGCGGCGCGGCCGCGGCGCGACAGGCGCACGCGCACGCTCGCGCGCTCGCCAAGCATCTGCGCAAGCGCGCGCGTAAGGACAAGCACGACCCGCCACCACCGCCCAAGTAAACACTAGTTTTGTTTTCAACCTTCCACTACTAATTCCTTCGTAAGGGTTTCTTATGGCTGACGACTAATTTATTCATTTGCAAGGGCTTCCTGTGCCAGATGTGTGTTGGCCTATGTGGGTCATACAACCTATTTGGTTCAACAACAAATTAATGTACATTCGTTTTCTTTTGTTGACCACTTGTGAGCAATGTGTTTACCATGCAATCTTTTTTATTTATTTACTAGCTGTGCCCCGCGGTTTCACCCGCGTAGATCTCGATCCCGTGGGGTATAGGAATAAAACTTATCATAAGTCCTATTCCAGGTCATGATCTACCCGTGTGCCCATCCTCTCCTCTCTAGAGTAGGGAACGTCGCGGCGGCGCGGCGCCAGGTCGAACGGTTCGCGTATTGCATTTTCATACTCGTGATAACTTTGAAATTAAATATCCGATTCGAATGAATTAAAAAGTATTTTACTGCTACATAAATACCCTTGATGTTAAAACTATTTTTTTGAATAAGAATAAATATAATTTTGATAAAACTCCTTCGCAAATAATGCATTAATTTCGAACAAATTTGATTACCATAAAAAAGGTTATAGTGAGTCAATCTTAAAAGATAGACATATGCTGTCCCGGACTTTTTTTTAGAACTTTTAAAGATTAACAATTTCATCATACATGATATATTTACGTAACATAAACCGTTTACGCAGCGCACGCAACGAAAGCTCTCAAAAAGGAATATTTTTTCCCGTTTTTGCAACACATTTCATTTATGCTCCGCTCCTATTGGTCGTAGCGTGATGTTATATAGCCTATAGCCTTCCTCGATAAATGGACTATCCAACACAAAAAGAATTTTTCATTTCCAACCAGTAGTTCCTGAGATTAGCGCGTTCAAACAAACAAACTCTTCAGCTTTATAATAGTAGTATAGATTTGCCACCCTATTATGTTTATATTGTTATTACCCACTAACACTACTGTATATTACTATAGTAGCACATGCGTGGAGACCGGCAAGAAGAAGGAGAGTGCAGCGGCTCCCGCGGGCAGCGCGGCGTCGCCGTCGGGCGGGTACTACGCGGCGCCGGCGCAGGCCGCGCAGTCGTACGAGCAGCCCTACGCGCAGCCCTACCAGCCCGCCTGGGGCTACCAGCAGCCGCCCGGGCCCTACCAGCACCACCCGCACCCCTGGCCGCAGTACCCCAATTACTACTAATAGCACAGACACTGACATTGCAATTATTATTAAACTTTACTGACAAACGCGAGTCTATTCATTTATGACTTTAGTTTCTGTACATACGATATTCTGCATGATATCGTCAAAGTAATAGACTACAAAGTTGACCCGTCTGTTTGCTAAACTTACGGTACTAAACCCGATAGCGTTTTGTTTGTCTGAATGAAGTATTGCGATTTACAGGAAATGTTTATTTGACGTAAACACAATAACAAACATACATTACATATATTTTTAGGAAATAAATCTTATCTTCACAATTCAAAATCTTATTATTTCGCCAATCCATCAGTCTTCAATAATATTTTAACTTCCATTACAATCCATAATCCTAATGTATATTAAAAAATAAAGAATGCCTTCGGCCTCGCTATTTACAATCTCAATTTATGTGAGGTCAATAAGTACATGGACATTCAAATGCATTTTTAAATAGATATAAATTATAATGCTGGTAGTACGTTTACTCTCGCAACCGAGTGCTCTCTACGGATTTGTCTGGCCACATACCGATACCGAGCAACTTTTTAGGCTATGTGCGTTCATGTGCGGCGGCCAGCTTAATTAATGTGTATAATTTGATTAATTTTATGTCAAGGTAACAATCGTAAGATCTATCAGAAATCACTCTTCCGCTACGAGAATTCAATCAAAAAATATCAAAATAAATTGATTTCAATCTTCATTTATGCATCGCGAAGTGAAATGTCCGGTACTTCTATATTATGTAAATGCTATTTAAAACTCATCATAATTTATTATTGACTTTTCAGTCATTTGAGATTAAACTGAATCGATAAAAGTTCATATTCCATCGCTAGAAAGTATGCTCACTACTGTTTACGTATGTTTATTCTAAAACGAACAAACTCCGCTTCTTTCTGCCGTGTTGGCCAGTTTTGAACAATTTTGATCAGGCGCACGCGGCTTTTGCCGCCTTTACAGCTGAAACAGAAAACATTATTTAAATTTGAAACCACTTGTACTTTTGATAACTTTCAGTTTCATTATGGACTAGTTCAGTATGGACTAAAAAAATGTAAGAGGATGTTATGGCCTATATGTATGGATTAGTTCAGTATGGACTAGAAAAAATGTAAGAGGATGTTATGGCCTATATGTATGGATTAGTTCAGTATGGACTAGAAAAAATGTAAGAGGATGTTATGGCCCCGCTACTCGCTCCATCTTAATCGTTAACGACAATGCAGTATTACGCGCAAACGGTTTGCTATATTGTGGACGACACATATTTGCAAGTCTCTGCTTGTAGCTGGACCATTAGGCGATTATAATGATGTCTGCCCACATATGTATGGGACAAGTATCTAGAATGTTTGACTGACCTTCCCTCTCTTTCCGGCGTAACTTCTTACGTCGTCGGTCGATGGCCGCGAGCTCCGCCTTCACCGAGTGGTACGCTTTGCGCAGGTCGGCGAGTCGTGACGTCAGCACGTTGATGCGCGTCTGACAGTCCCACGAAGGATCTGTTTTTGTAATAAATTGGTTATGGAACTAGGCTATTTTAGCAGTTTTGTTTTCAAGCTACGGCAATTTTTTTTAAACGTATCTCTTGGTTCAATAGATACGTTAAAAAAAATGCCTGGTGTCTCAATTTTGGGCAAAGGCTACATCCAAATTATTCCAAATAGTCCTGCGCCATCGTCACCAACGTTTATTACCGAACGAATGGAGCACTCACCCAATTCCACGTAGAAGTTGTACTTGAGCGGCGGATGGTGCGCGTGATGCGCGTGGTGCGCGTGCGGCGCGTCGTCCGTGTCGCGGCGCGTGCGGCGCGTGCGGCCGCGCGCGCCCGCAGAGCTCTCCGACGCCTTGCGCGACCGGCCTCCGCCTGCATCAAAATATACATTACTAGCGATCCACCCCTGTCTCGATTTTTACGATTTGTCAAAACAACAAGATTTCTTTATTTTATGTAAATTTTATATTAATGTATTTTAAACATAAACCTTCCGAAATAAATTCTTTAAATTATGGTGAACATCGCATCAAAATCCGTTGCGGAGTATAGAAGAACAAAGCGTTCGCACCGAAAACCTGAAATGCGACTTTAATTTATAATATGATATAGATTTTTCCGTTACGAGGACTATTCCTGAATTAGTTTGCCCAGAAACGAAAACGCCTAGAGTCTAGGTGCCTGCGGAGCTGTGTTTCAGTTTAAAGGTCCTAGACCCTTTACGCTGCTTGATGGCATAGGTATAGTGTACTTGTAGACTTCTGCCTGCCTGCATAAAGGCGTGTTTAAATGATACCATAATTTAAAGCGTAACTGACCGTGCGCTTTTTCGACGTCGAGTCCGGCCGCATCGTTCACTCGCCCTTCGTCTTCGTCCTCCTTGCGTTCTGAAGGGCTGTCCCGCTCAGATATGCGGCGTTCCCTGTTAGATTCACGTATTAAACTAACGTTTAACATATACACATGCCACACAATACCACAGACAGTAATAATTAGTTAGCTGTGGTATTTATGTAAAAACATTACAATTTTGACGTAAAAACTGTCTAATTGTATGAGTCAGGACTATAAAAGATGAGATTAAAGGCTGACTTATATTGATCCAGTCCACCAACCCGCACTGGGCCCGCCGTGGTGGTTTACGGCCCACTTAATCTCACAGAGGAGGCCCGAATCCCAGTAGTGGGAACATTGGCTGATATTATTATTATTTTTAAGCCAATGTTGACTTATATGCTGTTGGTGTTCTTGAATAAATAAATAAGTTATATGTTGTATACTAGCTGACCAGACAGACGTTGTCCTATCCGAATTTAAATAATTTATACAAAAAAGGACGTCCAGTTTTAAACGAAAATAAAGATGGAAAAAAAAATGCTAAGTTGTTTCAGCCATTCTCAAGGGCATCCCTTGAGAACGGCTGAAACAACTTGGCATTTTTTAGCCTTACCAACAAACAGCATTTATTTTTATTTATATAGATTAGAATATGTTTTAAATTAATATTCAGTACACTTTGTCTACGCGTTAGTCGGGTGTATTCAAACATTTCTTTAATATTTTAGTATGATTTTAACATTAAGAACAGTTGGAGAGTTAATAATTTCCTGTAGTGAGTGGGTGCGTACTGCTTAAGAATTTATCCTGAACAAGGTTTGTTTACAGTTTTATCAAATACTTCGTTTTGGAACATACATTAATCTTGTAAGATTCCACTGTTGGAATGATGTATGGGATCAATATAAACCAGCTTTTATTAACTGCTTATTGTTACTATTAGCAATATTTTACTTTGTTTGTTACTTTAGGCATATTGGTCAGTCACTTTTATACAACAAAAGAAAACTGTGATGGAATGAATTCTGGTCCTCCGAGCCTCCAGATCGAGTAGGTTACCTGTGCCGGTGTGCCGTTACGTGCTGCCTGCCTTGCACAGTTAAGGTTTGAGGAGACCACCTTATAGTCTCCGTCCCGGCCCCCGAAAACAAAAAAAAAGGTAACCTGTGCGGCGGCGACAGGTCGAGGCTGCTGTCGGGCGTGGTGGGCGGCGTGTGGTCGGGCGGGCGGGCCCAGCGCGCGCCCGCCGCGCCGCCCGCGCGCGCGTCCGGCGCGCCGCTCGGCCCGCGACGCTCTTCTGCGCGGACATCATACAACATTATAGCGACAGTTTAAAAAGGGAAATGCTTTTATAAAATTAGGTATCTGGCAGAATATGAAAACTCATCAACACCATGCGTATATGCTTGATTGAAGTAGAAAAAGCACAGAGAGCGCTTCTTAAAGTAATCCATTAGAAGCCGTATCTGTCAGGGCCGCAGCTACCGTACAACTCGATTCCTATCGGCTTCCCTTCTGGAATTCGAAACAAAACCACTCTATCGTCATTGAAAAATGACACAGTCAGTACCTAGTGTTTAAAATGCCTTTTAAGTAATCACACTATAGGTATTTAATACACCATATAATTAAAACTATACAAAACGCCTACATTCAATGTTTTGTCTTTGTTGTCTCCCAACAGCAAAAAAAAATTCTCTAAAATAACTCGGCGGCGCGGCTGGCTTATCGCTCCTTCAAAAATCAAGGCGTCATGACGTCACTTCGGTCACGTGACACCCCGGTTTTATACGCTTCGAGCAAGCCGGTCAAATACGAGTTATTGTACCTAAAGCGATCGCGTGAACGAGATGCCGCGATATCGGTTCGGTAGTTTTCGTTGAATTTCGTAATGCGTTCGGCTCGGAGTTCGGACAGGACGCTATTGTGTGGTTGCTGTTTGACGTAATCGCATTATAATTTGTTTACACTTGCAGTTAATTTGCATTTTGTTCGTATTATTTATTGAATACATTAGTTTATCAGTTCGAGAATCGTAGTAGTAGTATTAGTTTGTTGGTATAAAACAGTGATTAAAGTGTTTTGACTTTAGTGAAAGTGTACGTTGTAATTATGTATTTGGGGTAAGTAGGTAGATAGTTAATAAGTTGAAATTTCTTAATAGATTTGAAAAGTTATTAGTACTATCAGTAGGATTAGGATGGCGGCAATAATTCGTCAAGGACTTTCTAATTAACTACAATGTCTTTTGGCCCGCGTGCGGCCCGTCTGGTAGCTTAGTGGTAGCCTATACATTGTTGTTTAGGATTATTTTCTTTGTGAGGAAACATGCTTTCCAAGGTTAAGTTTTGAAATTAAGAAACACATAATTAGGCCGTGCTCGCTCAGATATAAGTATAAATTACACGACGTGATAGTTTTTTCAAACATTCTAATGTTTCCCTTTACGATAAATATGAATAGCTGACTGGCAGTTGTAAATAAAATAAAATGTATTGTTTCCCTTGTTTACTTTTCTCAAGATTCTAGTAGTTTATGTAATAAAGGGGTTTTTACATTCATAATCTGACGATTTTTCGCTAATTCGTTTGAAGCTCTACACCCGCGCGGCCAATTCCCTCTAGTGGCCGTGAGCGAAAACTCTGAATTGTAAAATGCCACTCCCTAAAAATTTCTCGTTAAACGCGCCCTCTGTTTAATTATTTGTGAATTTTTTGAATGGAGATATCTCGTTCTTGTACTGACAAAATGCATTGCTTTTCTGATATTTTCGTTAGATGGCGTTGCGCTATTAGGAGCGTAATCACTTGTTGAACTGTATGAGTGTGCGTGGTTTGTGAAAGCGGGCTTTTTGAATGTGAGTTTATAAATAAGTTTGAGAAAAGTAAATCAAAATAGGAATTTAATGAAACGGTTTATTGATACCGTTCTTTTGTTAGGTAAACAAACAAGAAGTAGGTTTTCGCGGCCACAAGGAAGGTCCGAAGTGACATCATAACAACTATTATTAACCGACTTCTCCAAAAAGGAGGAGGTTCTCAATTTTTTTTTTTTTTTTTTTTGCTCCGGGTTCCCACCCCCGAAAAATCACCCTTCGCCACTGGTATCTGTTCTCTACTGACTTACTCTTTTCATTCTTTTTGCCTGTACCAAAACTCTCAAAAATATTAAAAACAGACCAAAATAGAGACTACTATCAGTTGATAGTAGTCAGGTCTGTTTTTAATATTTTCAAGCTTTAGGGGTATGAGGAACAGGGTGTAAAGTTCACTCATCCACCATAGAAAAGGGAGGATCCTCCTACCAGACGGGTGTTGTGTCTGGCGGGCAACTGCCCAATGATTGATATTGGGTTTTTGTATATATGTTCACTGCACGGTAAACTCTAATTGCGCGATGCAGGATTTATGTGACGTCAGGTCTTCGATGCGTAGTTCACATGTGGCGATGTAGATACCGCCACATCACTCCCCTCCGGAGACCGGAGGTCGATAGTGCCAGTTGTGTTTCCAGTGAGTCGGAACCGGGTGCCGCATTGTTCGCGGTGGGTCGGAACTGTTTTGCGGTGATTACCCAGTGGCTCAGGGTGATGAGGTTGAGGTGATTGATGTGATTCCCCAGTGGGTCGGGGTGATGAGGCTGAGGGTGATGACCAGGAATGCGCGATCGCTGCATGCTGGTGGTCAGGATACCCGTTGACGCCTCGGGTTTTGGCTTGGCTGTTTGACTCGCCTCACTGAACGCTTGCGGGAGTGATGATGATGACGTCACGCTGGAGTAGTTGCACGAAGGCTGCGTTGACGTTCATATTCGGGGTCACCAATTTAGGGGTATGAGGAACAGGGTGTAAAGTTCACTCATCCACCATAGAAAAGGGAGGATCCTCCTACCAGACGGGTGTTGTGTCTGGCGGGCAACTGCCCAATGATTGATATTGGGTTTTTGTATATATGTTCACTGCACGGTAAACTCTAATTGCGCGATGCAGGATTTATGTGACTTCAGGTCTGCGATGCGTAGTTCACATGTGGCGATGTAGATACCGCCACAAAGCAAAAGAAACTATAGAATCCCAATACCTGACAGCAGCTCATTGCTAGCTAGACGCTCCAAGGCCTACTCTCTCATGAATACGCACAATAAAGTCTGCAAACTCTGCGAAATTAAAAATACTACCATTCAATTGCAAAAATAATAAATACCTTTGGTATGCTGGTGCGGCGGCGCGGACGCGAAGGGCATGTGCAGGCGCTGGCGCGGCGGCGCCGGCTCGGCGTCTGGCGCCGGCGAGCCGGGGATCGTCTCCTCGCACAGCAGTAATGAGATGTTCCCGTCTTCGTCGCGTCCCTCTCGCACTTCCCGCACCTCGCGCATCTCCCGTCCCTCTCGTACCTCGCGCATCTCCCGTCCCTCTCGCATCTCCCGTCCCTCTCGCATCTCACGTCCCTCTCGCATCTCACGTCCCTCTCGGACCTCCCTTCCCTCACGCGCGTCCCGAGCGTCCCGTGTCGGCAATGCTTCGCGTGGACCGCCCGCCACTACAACGCTCGCACCTGTAAGCAGATTATGTTGTGTATCTAATGCCATATACCAAACTGATTTAGCAGCATCGGTTATCAACTTTCAGTATGGGTAAACCGCAATGAATAATGACACAAAAAAAACAACCAACTTAAAAAAAAAAAAACTCAATTTGTAGTGTTTTTTTTTTGTAATACGTTTATTTTTCAGTTTTTAGATGTGGTACCTACCCCACACAAATTCAGATACCACTACTTGATAAGTAAATAACAGTGACAGGAACTTAAAACATCATTCATATAGACCAAGTGGGATAAATACGTATTATTGAAGCTAACTCAAAAACTACCTTAACAAAGTTAATAAAATTTATTTGGGACCACCGCGCAAGCTACCCAATAAAAACAGAATTTTCAAACACATATGTTCGCAAATAGACTTTTTACACACTATCCATAAGGACTAAATAAAGGTAGGTAATCCCAGTGAATGCGTCAATCGGATTTTATTAGCAGATAATATCTTATATCTTGGGCTATGTAAGTTCAGTGTTCACCCCTTGTACGTAATACACCACGTTTCATGAGGAAAATGTAAGTGTAAATAGGTAATAGGTAAAACGGGCTGTTATCCGCAACTCCACGTCAAAGCGCGTATTTTGCGTACGGGTGGGAAATCGCTTATTCGATCCACCCCAGCAAATGTAGGTGTAATGATGAACGCAAGTAATGTACGTACTGTGTTTCCGCTCGTTCTTGCAGGCGTCCTCCAGCATGAGGAGCGACTCTCCCGCACTCCACTCTCCCGGCGACTTGCCCGCGTGCAGCGCGCGCGCGCCCACCGTCATGCCGCTCACCGCGCCCACTCCCGCGCCCAGCGACCCGAGCGACGCGAGCGATCCGAGCGACGCGAGCGACCCGTGCTGCCCGTGTGTTGTATGCGCAGGCGATGACCGCTCGCCGCTGCCCCATTCGTCAACCACTAGTTTGTCGATTATTAACCTAAGAAAAAAAAAACATTTTTATTATTTTTGTCTGTCTAACAGTATTCTGGCGAATCAACCAAACGGCTGGATCAATTTTGACAGGATTGTCACTGGCAGATAGCTGATGTTATAATATAAGGAGTAACATAGACTACTTTTATTTTAGAAAAAGAATTAGGGTCCACACGGGCGAAGCCGCGGGTAGCAGCCAGTCGTAAATAAGGTACTTAGCTGTAAGTTTCCCAAACAGATTAAAATAAAATAACTTGTGGAAGTGTACAATTGCCTTACCTCCTATCAGAATCGTCGGAGTCGCTGGAGTCGGTGCGCTCGTCGCTAGGGAAGGGCAGCGCCACGGCTGCGGCGGCGGCGGCGGCCGACTGGTTGATCTGACTCGACAGCTTCTGTATGGTGTCGCTCAGCACCTTGTTGTTCTTGCCGGGCACGCTCAGCGGCAGCTCGGCCACGCTCTTGCGTCGCTCCAGGATGCTCAGCGGACTCTGCAGCCGAGGTACGACCTCCTCAGGCTTCACCTTCTTAACGTCAAGTAAATCACGCTTTACGTCAACCAAGTTAGATGGCTCCCCGAATATCGTCTCAGTGCTGACCGGCGGTGTCGCCCTCTTTATGGCCTCAGCCTTTACTAAAGGCTTCATTGTCTCTGGTTTTACGATCCTCTGCTCGGGAGATATCGGGGACAGTTTTGTTTCGGGCTTGATCGGTTTAATGTTGTCGGTCTTAGGCGTGACCGGACGGTCGTCCATAGGCGGGGGAGACATAGACAATCTCTTGGCGCTGCTGATAGCTTTGAGCAGTTTCTCCGCTATCTTGGGTCCCTCAGACTGCAGCAGGAACCCTGGAGGTGGCTCCGGCAGCACGTCGATCCTGGCGGGACTGTCCGGCTCAGACTTGTCTTCCTCAGTGTCAATCAAGGGGCTGGACGGAGGCTGCAGCTTCAATAACGCAGGCTCAACCGGCACTGGGTCCAATTTCTTTTCAATTTTAATCTTGAGCGTATTTTCTTTGTGTTCCATGATAGGTATAGCGACAGAGAGAAGTTTCGAAGGCTCCTCTTTCTTTGGCTTGTCTATGTTTTCTACTTTATGATCTGATGTCGTTGCCGCAGTGACAGTAATACTAGGCGTAGTGATTGTGTTTGCAGCAGTTTGTATGTTCGTTTTAGCGGGTGGTGTTTCTGGTTTCTTTTGTGGTGGAGGTGTTTTAGGCGGCTCAGGAATGTCTTCAGGCTGTTCATTCACTTCTACTACTACTTCTTTATCGGGTACTACAGTGTCCGGTTCCTTTGGTTCGTCTTTTACGGGAGTTTCCGGGGTTTTGGGTTCCTCAACGACTGGTAATACTGGGGTTGGTTCTCTTGCTTCCTCTTTTATTGTTATATCTTCTGGTTCATCGTCTGAGGACTGCTCATCATCTGCTGGACTGTCTGGGGAGTCATCTATGAGTTCTCTCAACTTTGACACTTTGCTCTTCTTAGAGTATGTTTCTTGATTTTTCGCCGGAGTGAAACCTTCAAAGGTCGGTCCTGAACTGCCGTCGCCCGGGAACGAATCATCGTCAAGTGAGAACAGTCCATCCTTGGAGTCGTCCTCGGGACTCTGGCGGCTCGCGTCCCGACTGGCGCCGAAGTCTCTAAACGGCGACAAGGAAGGAGATCTGAGGGACGACGGTCGCGGTCGCATCGGGTCTTCTGAGATTTCTTCACTCAACGACTTGGACAGAGTAGATGTATATTTACTTGGTGAAATGTCATCGAAAATACGATGAGTGCGCTTTTTCTTTTCATCGTGCAGTTCTAGTTCGAAGGGTTCTGGTTCTTTGAACTCGTACACGTCTTCAGCTTGTTTGTCTTGTTGCATGGGTTCGGTCGGGGGGGCGGCGGGGCCGGCGGGGGGCGGGGTGTCCTTGTCTTCTTGTTTAGTGTCATCGGGCTCCTGTTTGACGGTGTGTAATCCCTTGAGCTCGGAGCGTATCTCGTTGAGGTCGTAGTCGCGGCCCTGGTGGCCGGCGTTGGGCCGCGTCTTCTTGGGCGGCGACACGGATGTGGGAGTGGACACGGTCCGCACCGGTCTCTTGCGGGGCTTGCTCGAACTACTGCTGTCACTTGACTTTACATCTTTTGACCTTGAAGGAGCTATGGACAAGGAACATGTTGTATTATATATTAATTTTTCTTTCTATATATAAACTGTTTCTTGGAAATGAACTGGTATCATATTAGGTAGTCATAGGTTACTTTACTTTTTGAGCTTGATTTGTCATCTGACTTCTTAGGTGGTCTCTTGACGTCGTCGTCACTTTCCGAGTCGCTGTCTGAATCCGATCGTGCCGATGATTCTATAGGAAATAGTTTCAATATCAGTTGAAAATGTGAGTATTAAAAGAATCACATTATCAGATAGTTTATCAGACAATGCAAAAATCATTTGAAAAAAATTGCATACCTTCGGTCCTCTTGCTCCTAACTCGCCTACTCATACCAGACCCCTGAAAGAGTAAGACGATAAGAATATCGTGAATTAAAAACAGTACGTAACTTTATATTCACTAACAACTGTCGATTGGCTTTTAGAAGGCGATAACAATTAAAATTCTATTGTGTCTCGTTAAGGCCTACGCAGACCAGGATGGCATGGCAAGGGATTTAAATTTTTACCAATGGACATTCAAACGTATCGATATAGAAATACGACATAAATTACTATGCTTTAAAATGATGCCATGGCATCGAAAGGGATTTCATTGCACGGCATTGAAAGACGCGCCACGGGGTCCCGCGGCGGTATGCCGCGGCGTACTGCGGTAAGCAACGGCATGCCGAGGACGCCGGCGCTGGTAGTGATATACCGCGGGGCGCCCGCGCCGCAGCAAGGCGCAGGAATGCCGCGGTATCTAAGCGGCTAGTGTGCGCTGACTGACGGCAAAATCCTTTGCCATCCCGTCCCGGTCTGCGTTGGCCTTTAGTGACAGTTGGTAGTGTCGCATGATACCTTCTTGTTCCGCTGCTCATGTTGCGTGACGTTGAGCGCGATGCGCTGCGGCTTGATCCACTCGTCGTAGCGCGTGTTCCAGCCGGTGTAGTGCACGCGCAGCAAGTCGCCCGTCGCCGTCTTGTCGATCACCTTCGCCTCGTACGTCACCTGCGGTAGCGAGCATCGATCAATCTACGTCATTTGACAACACAATGATCATTGAATTTCAATTTGTTTATCAAATTATTAAGTTAGTAAGTAGCAGATTGTAATATCGGCGTAACGCGCTGACAAAATTTTTACTTATTAGAATATATTTTATATTCGATTCAGTGCACTTTTGTCTAACGCGTTAGCCATGCATTCAAACATTTCATTAACATTTTAGAGAACAGTTTGAGAGCGAGTTAATAAATAGTTGTCAACCGTTGTGTTGTTTCACCTCAAACATGCCTTGCTAAGTACCCTGACAATAAGACTTATTAACTAAAATAAAAACAGTCGTTTGCTTCGTACTTTTACCTTAGATTCGGACTGCGTAGGTCCATAGTACACTTTCAATTTGTCTCCCACTTGAGCTTTTACGTTTGATACTCCAGATCTCGGCGTTGGTTCATTTGTTGATGGCCTGTGAGTGTAAAAAGACGGTTGTAACACGCACAGGATCAACAAAAAAATATTTTGATACGAAGATGTAAACATTGGAGCACTTTTAAATTATTATTTTTTGTAATTTTGTAATTCGAGAAAATTATTATTTCCAACTTGTAAAACAGGGGTGTTATATAAGGTCCATGGATACAAAGATGAATTACTAACTGATATCAAAACTAGGAGGTGGGCAAAGCAACCCAAAGCAAAAAGTTACTCACTCTGTGTTCTTCCTCTTCCGCGGTCGCTTGCTGCTGTTCGAGGCGATCGTATTGCCGCTGCTGGCAGAGTTCGCGCTCTGACTGCGACGACTTTGCATCTTCTTTATGGGACCACATCTACAAAATATAAATTAAATACGGTATACCTAATCTAATGATGTTAAGAGGTTTTTTTTTTGTTTGTAATGTTTTTAATAAGTAATCAGTGGAGGATCCGTTTTAAATCTTTCACTTACAGAAAGTTACACTATTGCATAGTGCCATTGGATATTTTTTATGGTATAGTTGACTTCCACACGAAAGAAGTCGCGGCAGAAGCTAAAGTGCGAAAGCGAAAGTGCCCAATATTTTAAGTCTATGTCGCATTATTATTTTATGAAAAGTTACAATGGATCTATAGAAAAAAAAAAAGTTACATAGCATTTTCAAAAAAAAAAAAAAAAATCTTAATTCTGAATAAAAATATCAATACAGCATTTTTTCTCTTAGATTATACATGTTGTGGATAGTACTGGGTAGTGGTACCTTGAAGCACGTCCAGAACTGTCGCTGTCGGTTGAAGCATGCGGTCGTCGAGAAGCACGCGACGTGCCCGCACTCATACCTTCACCTAGAAAAACATGTATGTTATTGACCTATCGAACAAAAACTTTATTACACAACTAACGTGACTGTTTCGGAATTTATTCTCATGGGGATACAAGTAAAACCGCCACGTATGTTACAAAATCTGACCCGAATAATATATTAGGTGGGGACCTATGAAATCAGCGTTTTGTATGGGAAATTTTAAAGACATTGCATTTTTCATACTAACATTTTATTAACTTAAATAACAACCATGAACACTAATGTTTTAAAACTTTTATGCACTAATGTTTAAAAACTAAGACGTAATATGCCACTTAGATTAGGCGACAAAAATAAGTTATGGTTAAGTTAAAAAAAAATATTGGTCATTTCTGCTAACAAAATGAGGAGTCATTTTTAAGGTATTTTTTATGTTTAGAAAACTATAAGTAGTAAGGTTTTTTTACCATTGGTAGTTGTCTTTGATGGTCATTATTCGATATAATACCAAGCAATTGATGAATATTTTAAATCATAAAAGTGCCGAGGTTCTCTATTTGTGAGAAAAAAACGCCAATTTCATAGGCCCCACCCAATATTATAAAATGGCCAGACGGCCACGCTTTTTTTAAGGGTTTTAGGATGATGACAACTTGACATTGGTTAACGATGTAAGCTATATTGATCTTTGTTTTCAAGTTATAAAAATAATTTTGTATGCAGTAGTCTCCTCAGTGCCGTAACTTCAAAATGTTTGTGTCCTGATTTGATAAAGGAAACAATTTGAACACTGATGAAGATATAAAAGACAAGACTGTACTTACTCTTGGAAGACAAGGGCCGTCTCTTAGGCGTCCTCTTGTCGTTGCCCTCTGTCCTGACGGGCGTGGCCGTGCGTCCCTTGGACTGCGACCGAGGCTTCACTACCACTTTCTCTTTCTCCTCACTCGTGCTGGTTGACGCTGAGCTTTTATCTTTTTCTTTGTCCTTTTCTTTATCTTTCTCTTTTTCCTTTTCCTTCTCTTTTTCTTTTTCCTTCTCTTTTTCTTTTTCCTTCTCTTTCTCCTTTTCTTTTAATTTCTCTTCTTTTTCCTTTTCTTTTTCTTTCTCCCTCTCTTTTTCCTTCTCCCGTTCTTTTTCCTTTTCCTTTTCTCGTTCTTTTTCCTTGTCCACTCTGTTAATTTGATGAAATAATAAATTTGGGGTCACAAACTGTTCACTAAAATTATCCTATTATAATTCACAATTCTCTCCATAAATTGGAAACATCCAATTTATGTCATTACATACAGAAAAATAGCTCTAATGTGGCATATATAAAGTTTATTTTTCACTGCTACTTCAATATGTTTAAGACATTTCCAATAGTAATTATGCTGAATGGAACTTGAATTACAACTAGTTTAAAGTTGAAATTTAATTTTGTTAATTGGAAACAAATTCAATTTGGAACAAGAATTTGAATAGGTTTTACATACTTGGGAGCAGTCACAATAAGCGGCTGGTTGTCGGCGCTATCTTCCCCGTCACTGGTGCGGGCCTTCTCCTTGATTTTCTCTAGTTTCTCCAACTTTTCGTCTTTTTCACTTTTCTCACTCTTGTCTGTCTCACTTTTGTCAGAATCCTTGTCTTTGCCCCGCTGCAACTGAAATAAGGTTGAGTTCAGTAAGAGAGCGTAAGAGGTCATGTGGTGTTTACATAAGTTTGTATTAGGGCCCATCTGACGAAGTGTGGTCGTCATTGCCAAACAAATATCAACAGTGTCCCCGTCGTGTCAGTTTAGAGTAAAATTTTAGTTTGCCTCTCAAGCTCGAGATTGTGAGCTCAAATCTGGGCAGGTACTAATGAGAAATTTTCAATTCATATGTAGTTTGAGTTTATCTTGTACATTGCTGACATTGGTGAAGGAAAAACATCGTGACGAACCTTCTATCAGCGATAACGATGATGGAAAAGGCAAAAATGTATAGGACTGACATAAGCTATCGAAAAGCTTATGTCAATCCTATTAAAAGTCGTTGTAGAAATACGAAACGCTTTCGAAGCGATTGTCACTTGTCTAGGACCTCTGGGCGTGTAGTTGACTAAAATCGCAAACCTGTCTCGAGCAAGCGTGATGATCAATGCTCGTGTCTCGTGCCTCTTTATGAGAAGAGGCGCGAGTCCTGCAGTTGGACAATAACAGGGTGATATTATGAGCGAGCGTACCTGTGGAGCAGGTGGCGTGGGCGTGGAGCAGCTGGAGGCGGAGGACGAGGCGGGCGGCTGCCGGTCGCGGTCGCGGATGAGCGAGCGTACCTGTGGAGCAGGTGGCGTGGGCGTGGAGCAGCTGGAGGCGGAGGACGAGGCGGGCGGCTGCCGGTCGCGGTCGCGGATGAGCGAGCGTACCTGTGGAGCAGGTGGCGTGGGCGTGGAGCAGCTGGAGGCGGAGGACGAGGCGGGCGGCTGCCGGTCGCGGTCGCGGATGAGCGAGCGTACCTGTGGAGCAGGTGGCGTGGGCGTGGAGCAGCTGGAGGCGGAGGACGAGGCGGGCGGCTGCCGGTCGCGGTCGCGGATGAGCGAGCGTACCTGTGGAGCAGGTGGCGTGGGCGTGGAGCAGCTGGAGGCGGAGGACGAGGCGGGCGGCTGCCGGTCGCGGTCGCGGATGAGCGAGCGTACCTGTGGAGCAGGTGGCGTGGGCGTGGAGCAGCTGGAGGCGGAGGACGAGGCGGGCGGCTGCCGGTCGCGGTCGCGGATGAGCGAGCGTACCTGTGGAGCAGGTGGCGTGGGCGTGGAGCAGCTGGAGGCGGAGGACGAGGCGGGCGGCTGCCGGTCGCGGTCGCGGATGAGCGAGCGTACCTGTGGAGCAGGTGGCGTGGGCGTGGAGCAGCTGGAGGCGGAGGACGAGGCGGGCGGCTGCCGGTCGCGGTCGCGGATGAGCGAGCGTACCTGTGGAGCAGGTGGCGTGGGCGTGGAGCAGCTGGAGGCGGAGGACGAGGCGGGCGGCTGCCGGTCGCGGTCGCGGATGAGCGAGCGTACCTGTGGAGCAGGTGGCGTGGGCGTGGAGCAGCTGGAGGCGGAGGACGAGGCGGGCGGCTGCCGGTCGCGGTCGCGGATGAGCGAGCGTACCTGTGGAGCAGGTGGCGTGGGCGTGGAGCAGCTGGAGGCGGAGGACGAGGCGGGCGGCTGCCGGTCGCGGTCGCGGATGAGCGAGCGTACCTGTGGAGCAGGTGGCGTGGGCGTGGAGCAGCTGGAGGCGGAGGACGAGGCGGGCGGCTGCCGGTCGCGGTCGCGGATGAGCGAGCGGCCGGCGGGCGGCGTGCGCGCGCCGCGCGGGTGCGCCACCAGCGTCACGCCCAGCTTGCGGTAGAAGTCCTCGTAGCTGTGCAGGAACCTGACAACACACACTTATAAAGTCTCGACAAACGATACCAGCTGCACACAATGGCAATCAAACATTCAGCTCACGTTGTTTTCGCAGATTTTCAAATCGATGGGCGTTTAGAGGGCTGACTGTTGTTTGATGTTAACCCGTGACTTTAAAAAACTGTCAATTTACAGCCTAATTAAAATTTCACTAAACTAGCTAGCTTTACTACTTACTTCTTATAAGCCTGTTTACAAAGGTTAGTGATGCTTGTAGTGACCGGGTGGAAGCCCATCTTGTCGGCTATGGTCTTCCACTGGTTTTGGTTTGTCACTCTATTGTAGCCACCCAGCTTCTCCACAACCTGATATAGAACAACATAATATAATATAACATCACGCCTGTCGTCCCCGAAGGGTTAGGCTGAGGTGTACCAATAGTACACACACTGAAACAATTATGAATGTTATAGCTAAAGTTATTTTTTTAATCAAAATATAATTAGGTATCTCTTCACAGTTCTTAGATGATCTTTTAAGAGTCAGATAGTTTTAATCTGAAGACGGTATTACGGTTTGATGGCATTTGTATAGAAAATACAGGTTGGCAGTGACATCGACGCACAACCTGTTACCATCGATACTGGACCCACTGCGTTGAAACGTCAGTTATTAAAAAAAAACAAATAAAATACGCGGTCAAATGTACGGAACAGCTTTAATTTGTGTTTGAATCCATGGTAACAGGTTGCGCGTCGATATCCCTACCGCTCTGTATAGTATGCAGAACTGTCATTTTTACTCTTCAGAGAAAATAATAGTGTTCTGAATAAAACCGCGCAAGCTTATGGCTCGCCTGTCATTCAGTAGAAACTTACATAATATTAAAAAAACATGACAGAACTTACTTTGAACAGTCTGTACAAGTCTATATCCTTGTTGGCGATGGTGGGGTTCCTGTTGAGAGGTGTCCCGCGTTCGTCCATGAACTTGTACAGCTGTGCCACGAAGTGGTCCTTCTCTTCGCGCGGCTCGTCATCTGAACTCTGAAAACGAATGGTAATAATGGTTATAGGGTGGAGTTTCTCTCCATTCTTCGCCATACGAAAACTACCTTTTGGAAGGGGCAACTAGAATCAGTTCTATTTCTTTGTTTTTGACGTTCAAAAGTGCCTTTAATGTGCCTGAAATATTTTATTTGACTTTGAGTATAGTAAGGAGTGATGATCGAGGAGTGATGTTGTGATGGCCGAGTGGTTAAGGCCTCTCGTCTCATACACGAGGTTGTGGTTTCTAATACGGGCAAGTACCAATGTGACTTTCTCAATTTATATGTACTTTCTAAATTTATCTTAGACATAACTGACATCGTGAGAAAACCTGGACTTTTGGAAGTAAATCGCCAACTCGTCTTGAGCAATTGTGGTGCGCCTGTGCCCAGCAGCCGGACAATTATAGGCTGGTATTATAAATAGTGATAATCGGGAAGGGTCGGTTTATGAAGTGTTGAGGACATTACGCGGCAGTATGTGCCAGCTGTTCAATGATTTGGAATACTATTTTCTTTGTCAACTGCACGTTCCGCTCTTATATAAGGCGAAAGCGCCAGGCTTAACCGCGAAATTAAACATTTCCTTCGTTTTCTGCAATTTGCAGGTTAGTATCAGGATTATGTTGTATGCTCATCAAAATATGATTCGCGACCGTAACAAATATGTATTTACAGAATTATAATCATTATTAAAAACATCAATACAATCCTCTAAGTTATATTACCCTATTGAATGACTATTTAGGGAAATCATGACATTTGAGGCCAATTCTAACGTAAAGACGTATTGGCCAGTTTCGAAATAAAGGCGTTGTCAATGTGAAATAGTCATCATCAACGTGCCCAACAAAACAAGTATTATTTCCATCTTGGAGGTAAATAAGAAAAAGAAGAACAATTTTGGAGAATTAAAAACAAAAATTCCCTCTCCCAGGCTACGTACGTCATCAGAGGTGTTCCTAGGCTCATTGAAGAGGGCGTCCCTGTCCCAATGTGGCGGCAGCACGGCGTTGTTGAGGTACTGAAGTGCGGCGTCCACGCCGGCCCACTCCAGCGGTGCGCTGCCCTTGCGGAACTCACGCGCTTCCTTCTTCGGAACCGTGTAGCTGGTGACAACATTTTAAAGGTTTACTTTTTCAATACGCTAGTTGAAAGTAAGTACAATACCTTAGTAATTAATTTTGTATTGTAGAATGGTCCTGAGCTAAAAATATAACATTACAATTGGTTTCACAAAAACTAGCCTATTGTGAACAAAAGTGACAAATACTCAAAGGATTGTCGGACTTGAGTTTGATGAAAACTGAAACGCGCCTTTATATTACTTCCGTTACGTATCTTCCGTAGAAGAGTCGCTAGACTATGAGGTTTGATTCTAAAATGCGGTACGTCACAAAAACGGTCTCAACAAACAAAAGCCATAGGCAAAACTTGATAACCAATAATACTAACTAAGATGTCGTGATGGCTCACTGGTTAAGTCTTCGTCTGTCATGCACGAAGTTGACTTTTCCAATTCATATGTACAGTGTGAGTTTATCTTGGAAATTACTGACATCGGTGAAGGAAAACATCGTGAGGAAACCTGGACTTATACTTACTAATATTATAAATGCGAAAATAACTCTGTCTGTCTATCTGTCGCGCTTTCACGCCAAAACTACTGAACCGATTTAAATTAAATTTGGTACACAGATAGTCTAAGAGCCTAAGAAAGGACATAGGCTACTTTTTATCGACATACCACGCGGGCGAAGCCGCGGGCGGAAGCTAGTAGTTTATATAAGTCTGAAATCGCCAACCCGTCTTGAGTAAGCGTAGTGATTAATGCTCGTGGCTTCTCTGTATGAGAAGAGGACTTTGCCCTGCAGTGGGACAATAATAGACTGTATAGCGGTGTAAGAACTCTTCCGTCCTTACAGACCTCTTTGGCGAGCTGTCATTAACGTGGCTCCCATTCAGAGGTCTGACACATTGTCACATATGACGAGAGCTTGCCAAGAGGCCCCGACATGGGCACGTTTATTTTTTAAATGTATTATGGAAAAAATATTTAACACTCAAGGGAAGCCTTTTCAATAACCTGACCCGCCCTGACCACAGCCGGTATAATTATAAGCACGATTTGATAGCCAATAATACTAACTATCTGCCATCTTTGAAGGAGCGCACGAGGTAGTCCTCCTTGACCTTGATCTGCGCGGTGGGCGCGACCACGAGCGCGGGGAAGGCGGGCTGGTGCGGGCGCCGGCGCTCCGCCCCGCCCCCCGCCTCCACCAGCACCACGCGCCCCACGTGCGGCTCCACGTCAGCCTTCACGCGCCGCCCCGAGCCCGAGCCTTCACTCTCATCAGACCTTACCAAACAAATTGATTACGAAAACAATACAATTGCCCCTAACCAAAAAGATCGTTCGAGCGAATACGCGATCGTTGTGTTCATATGTCACTCAGTTGTACGGAAAACCGGAACGCGCCCTCTCAACCACGCGTTCGGGTTCGCCGAATAAAATGAACGCGACGATAGCATACTCGCGCGGCGATCGCATTGGTAAGGACGCGGTCTTAGAAATGAGCATGAAAGATGATGATTTTATAATGAAAGATGAAGTCTGAAAAGGGTGCTGGTGACCGAGAATAACTATTTCACACCTATAGTCCCCGCAGGGGTAGGCAGAGACACAGATGTATAGTACATCCACATTTCGCCAGTTACGTTCAACTCCCATGTAATAAGGGCAAAGGCAAGCATTTTGACAAAGAATCGGTTTCCATTTATGACCTTGTGAGACAAGAAATGAGGGACGTGTTGAAAGAAAACTTTTGAGTATGAATGTGTAGAATTCAAACACAACACAAAACTTTTGTCATTAGAATGGAAGACCAACGAAGCAATGGATGGACATTGGACTGTATAAAAGATGAAAGGGGGCGAATACTGATACTAGATGATGACTTATTGAAGTCTATGGAAGAAGACATGTTGCGACAATTCAAAATAAATTGAGATCAGGGCAGGGGATGAGAATGATGATGATGATGACGATTGTAACTACACATAGGGCATTTCCTGATAGGTTGTGATGACATAGCAGAAAAACGATCAATACATTTAGAAGTTCTTATTAATAGCATGATACTTAATGTAGTCAGCAAAATAAACTGCCGGACATCTGAATCAAGCCACTCCGCTTTTTTTTGTATAAAGGACTTTTAAGATGTTTGTGAATTCAAATTTGGAACAATGATGACACTAAAATGATGGCCAGTACTGGCTTCAAAACTGGACAAAAACTTTATTTTTTTACTTGATGTTTTAGTAGACCTACATGTGAATAGGAACAGTGGCTCGATTTAGGAGTCTGGTAGTGTAGTTGGATTTAGAACATACTGTGCTCTTCCGCGCCTCCCCCTCCGCCCTGCTATCACAGGTGTAGAGAAGTGCTCCGGGTGCGTCAGAGGTAGCTGGTCCAAAGTCTCACTCTCGTTGAAATGCCGCCCACTCTTGAGACACAACGCTGATCGTCGCAGCGTTGTTATATCTCCGTCATCGAATACTAAAAGGATTAAATATTAAATAGATCAAGGGCTAATTTTTTAATTTTCATTAAGGAATAAATAATTATGGCCCCAAAGGAGACTTTTGGTACTAAAAAGGTGTAATTTGGCAATTGGCAATTTTTCTTTTAGAAATATTGTTCCAGGATCCGTTTGTGGTCATTTTTTTGTCTTCAGAAATGTGAAAAGTACTAATTAATATTTTTTTATGATAGTTTTTTCCACTATTAATACTATGAAATACAAACATTTTTTGCAGTTAATAAAATCAATACCTAAAAATTCATCCCAACTATGAAACCCCCTCACTGTGCGACCACGCACTTGGCCAGTTTTTAATTTTTCTTAGACAAAAGTTATCTTAACCAAAAAAAATTGCCCACAGACAAAATACACTAACACACACTAACTTTGCTAGAATATAATTTGTATTACAATCTATATGGGTTTATTGTAACTATTTTTCAACAATTTAAATGAACTCTGTTGACTTGATTTTTCTGTCATTGCCCAGGGATTGGACAAGAATTATCATGGACTACAGGACTGATGTTATAAGAAAAAAAAAAATTTCAAAAATTCAGACCAAACAGTTTTTACAACCAGATCAACATACCAACAGTATACTGGCTACAATCTTGTATCTTTGTAATAACAGCTTCCATTGGGTCCTTCTTAGGGTCTTGCTTCACTTCCACTATGCTCCCGACTCGCAGGGTGCCTTTGATTACATCATCATTTACTGTGATGGAGCCACCTCCTGCTTTTAACGTCACCTGCAATAAAAGAAAAGAAAAACCTTCAGAACACAACAAGTTATATCATATATCATATATATATTATAAAGAGGAAAGATTTGATTGTTTGTTTGTTTGCATTGAATAGGCTCCGAAACTACTGAACCGATTTGAAAAATTCTTTCACCATTAGAAAGCTACATTCACTCTGAGTAACATAGGCTATAATTTATAAAGATTACACGCGGGCGAAGCCGCCGGCGGCAGCTAGTATCATATAAATCAGGAATTTGAGTACAAAGGTACCAATGCGCACACTGGTGGTGAACCACTTTTCAACCTTATTACTAAGGCATAAGGGTGAAAAGTCATTAACTGCGATTGTCTCCGGTTGCACATTATGCTGATTGAATGTCTGGTTTCATAAAAAGTAACTAAGTATGTTATTTCAACTTTGTAGATATTGAACACAAGTTAGGTATTCCAATAAGATACTTGCTGTTTATTTATATGCTGTTTTTTGTGATAAATAATAATAAAGTCTCTTTATTTCCAAAACTTATTTTTTACCAATAATTAATACAAATTAAACAGACTGTATAGTATTATAATATTTGTGACTGAATGTAGTGTATAAAACATCATATTTGGTATAGGCCTCCTCCAACTGTTTTCAGCGTGCTCATCCGGTTTTTACCTGGTTACTTTTAGTATATTGCAATTTATTTTATGATATAGTTTGAGGATTCCTTACCTTACACTTAATATTTCTTACAACTTTCTTTATCTTAGCTTCACAGAATGCACCTTTATACTTTGCACTTACATCTGTACCCACTGGCAAGAATGGTGGGTCGTCACCCTGCTACAAAATTAAACTCACATTAGTTATCTAATAACACATTATAAACAATAACTGTTTTGTAATCAATGACTTACCATTTTATAGGATGCGTTTTTGATTTAAAATCTGCCAATTCTGGAACAAAGCTAACAATTGGTGAAAAATTATTTTAATCATTAAAAAAAAAATAGCTTTCTGAGTTTCTCTAAACACAAAATTACATTCTACTATTTAAATTACTGCTTAATCAGTTATAAATGCTGGGCAGTGTTTATCAAAAGTTACAAGTCTACACATTCACAAGTTACCTAGAATGTTAATTTTCATTAAGTTCATAGCTCATCTCCATATGCATAATCAGCCCGATGCCCGTGTCCCAGCAGTGGGAACACCCACGCTGGGACATGGGCATCGGGTCATCTCTCTCTTTTGACCACATTTTAAAAAAGAAAATCGAATTTAAACATTTATTGTGGTACTAAGCACAACACTTGTAAACTTGTAAGACAGAATAGAGAGTCGCCGGACACTCTCAGGATTTGCTATGATTTTCTACAAGTTGTAACTTACAAAGACATTATTGATAAACAAAATCACGAATAAAAGTCTAAAAATATAAGTACTTGTGAACTAAATAATGACACTTGGTAATACAAGGTTTGTAAGTTTTGATAAACACTGGCACTGGAGTGCTAGATAAGTGTCACACAGCTCGGTCAAAGTGTCGTCGTACAATATGAATTCCATGAAAAATAGGTCGGATACAAATTAATTATTTCGTTTATATTTAGCAGCTGGTTTACTTTGGAACTGAACTATATTGGAAATATTAAAGCATATGAATTGACATAGCGAATGGTCCAAATAATCACAACAAGCATTGACAACAAGCATTGGATAAAAAAGAAAGTAGATTGCGCGGCAAACAGCAGGAAATAAATGATCCCTGTACCTTTCAATCGAAGAAGTTTATGTAAAACTCCTTACCGTGAGTATTTAACACCACATTTAAATGTCACATAGGTAAAAGATGTTGAGAGTTAAGAATTAGTAAAAATGCACTTGAAATTCAACATCCATCTTTCTCCTTTCGTGTTTTACTGTTTTTTTTTTACTGACAAATGTGTGACATTAGTAACGTAGTGTTGCCAGTTATGTAAAGCTACAAACTCTCAAATACTCTCAATCGATATAAATTGCTATCTATTTACATCACAGAATATATAAACTCATTTACATTCACTTATCTGTGGCAACAGGAATGACACAAATGAACATTGAACACGTCAAACAAAAATAGTTTTGTGTTTTACGAAGATACGAAATGATGTTTTGAAAATGTATTTATTGACAGTCTCGCGATTTTGGAGTGCGTAGAAATTTCTCTGGTTAATTCGTATGAAAATTTTAGTGCATCGGCGAAACGCATTAGTACCAAAATGAAGGCTTTACTAGCAACTGTGATCAGTCTTGGACTTACGACTGTGGTTATCGGCAATGCCTATTACCAGAAGAAACAGTTTTATCCTTCGATAGTTTATTTAACGAATTCCAATCCTAGCATGGCTGTAAGTAATATATCCTCTACTTAATAAATTGTATCCAAAGTTTAACGTTGCATGGGCGCACCGCCATTGTATTTGATTTAACAATATTTTATAACATTTTATTATGTAAAACCTTAATTAACTTACAAGATAACCTTCTAGTGACGTTATTCTTTACTAACCACAAACTTGAACTTGCAGGTAATGTATTTGCAAGCTTATATACTAGTTATACTAGTAGCCAAACTGTTGAGGAAGATATTCTTTGGACAGCTTCGTCCAGCGGAATTTGAGGTAAA
This sequence comes from Lithophane socia, assembly GCA_947522985.1. Classification (NCBI taxonomy): domain Eukaryota; kingdom Metazoa; phylum Arthropoda; class Insecta; order Lepidoptera; family Noctuidae; genus Lithophane; species Lithophane socia. The sequence goes on along the minus strand of OX383270.1, from coordinate 8,965,232 downwards.
TGAATGAACTTCCTGCCCTCCTCTATCTCATGTAGGTACAAAAAGGCAATACTTACTAAATACATTGTTTTTATTTCAGCATTTGATAGAAAGGTCTTGGTATGCCATAACAGAAACCTGTTTGGCCTTTACTGTGTTCAGAGATGACTTTAATCCAAAGTTTATTGCGCTGTTCACTCTTCTGTTGTTCCTCAAAGCATTCCATTGGCTTGCTGAAGACCGAGTAGACTATGTAAGTAATGGTTTCTATTAATAATGTGAGACAAAGAAACTAATTATAGTAAGTAATTAAGAGGCAATTAACTACTGGCTGCTATGTGATGCCAGCAACATTATGAATTGGTTCAATTATACCATTTGTGTCTTATTAGATTTACCATTTTTTGTTGAAACTTATAGATACAATATGCGTTACATTATATTGATGCAGGATGATCTGGGGTTAATTTTAGACAGACACCATAATCTTAACAATGTATTACAAAATAAATTTGATGCAGAACAATATCAATCATTCTTTAAAAGTAAAAATCAAGATTATGTTTATCAATTGCATAACCAACATCAGTAATTTTATAAAATGTTTTGTAGGCACATAATCCATATTTCTGTAAATTCAATTTTAAGTATAAATATTCTAATATAAATGTATGCTATGCTGTACATAACCAGTAACTTTATTATTTAACACACATTTCACCAGTTATGTTTAAGTCCCATGAAATATGGGGCGAGCCTATTGCCATCAACTGGGCACAAATCCAGACTCCGGGCTGCTACTGAGAAATTCCAGATGGAAAACTCAATAACACATAGCCCAACCTAGGAATCTAACCCAGGACCTCATGCTCAGCTGTAGCGCACCTTTGCCCAACCCTTTGGGGAATACAGGCATGATGTTATATTTATGTTTATAATTTAAGAGAATAGTAGATAATATAAAATGAATTATTAAGTGTTTGTGGAAATAATTACATTCATAATAATGATTAAAATGCTATTACCTAGCTAGAAAGTCTTTCAGGGTTGAAAAACTCACTGATTGAATTAACAAATGAACAAATCTTTATTACACACACTTTCAATCTGAACAGGTATTGAAGTGATAACAAGAAATCTTTGATTATTTGTATCATTGTGAGTTTTAATGCATTTAAAACGAAATCTGTCAGATTTGAAAATAATCCCAAGCATTGATGCACCGCTAAGAAGACCTATGTCTGAATAGTTGAATGAGGAGTAATTTTTATTCAAAAAATATGTCAGTAAAAAGTTGTAGTAGTATGGGGCTTGGTCCAAATGTCCATATTCAGACCAAGCCCCATACTTTTTTAGCCAATGTCCTTTAACTTTATCTAACTTACATATTTTAATTTTTGTTCAGATGGAAAGGAGTCCAGTAATAGGCTTGTTGTTCCATGTGAGGATATTGACTCTGTTGATGCTGCTGGCTCATGCAGACTTCTACTTCATCCATCATGCGTACCAGTACACAGCCTCGAAGGGACCCTCTGTACAACTAGTCTTTGGCTTTGAGTACAGTATTTTAATAATAATGATCGTGAATATATTGATCAAGGTGAGTGTTTTGTTTACAACCTTTATTACAAAATGTCCTTTGAGTATGCTTTTTTTCACTTGAGGTGAAAAGAGTCATGATATTGAAAAGACTCGAGTGCAATACCCAGTTCATATTAAGTTTGATTTTTCCTCCAGTAGTGTGATTACAAATAAAAACAACATATAAAAAATAGAATTTGCAACAATGAAAGTTATATAAGATAATAGCTGAAAATTTACCCCCTTTATCTCCGAAACTAGTGAGCCTAAAATTTAAAAAAAAATACTGACAATAGTTCTATACTTATAGACTAGGTACAGGATAACATCTACGAAGTCTATGGTCTTACTCTTAAAATAACATGGTAAATCTCCCAATATTGTGTGTACAAACTTACATTTGCAGTTGGAATGTATGGGAGATAAGTTTTTCAACTACAATGTTAAGTTTTTTTCTTGGGATAAATTCATTCCAACTACGGAACCCTTCATTGTGCGTGGTTCGACGCGCGCTTGGCCGGTTTTTTTTAATACAGCAACTCTTTAGTCACTGGCCTTGATTTTAACTTAATATTTGTAGGTTATTGTTACGTCATAATAACTTTTTCTTTTCTTCAGTATGTTCTCCATGCCATCGACTCACGCTGGGAAGCCCCTTGGGAGAGTAAAGCCGCTGTTCTTCTTTACACCGAGTTGGCTATCAACTTCCTCAAAGTTCTGCTTTACATTGGCTTCGTGGCCGTCATGGTCAGGATCTACACCTTGCCACTGTTTGCATTCCGACCCATGTATGAAACTATGAGGTGAGACAAAACAATACACATGTCAACATAAGTTTTTCTGGCTCTGTCAAGTCACCATTATCAATTTCTGGGTAGTATCTTCAAATGAAACTACTTACAGAAATATATCAGATTTCTACCTCCTCCTAAGCAAAAGGAGCCACCACATTGAAATCTGGAAATCAAACCTACAATTAGCTATTGGGAAAAGGATTTTTGCTATTAAAACTTGTTTGACTATTAGTTTTAATTTTAATATACACAGGTATATGAGTACAGATTATGGAAAAAGACAACAATAGCTCAGTAATAGCACAAACTTAACCAATCTGGTTGAGTTCTCAGACCTAAGACAAGGGTTACACACCGCGACTTTTTACGGCGCTAACGGCAGAGCATGCAAGGTAAAAGTGACGGCTGTATCACCAAATGTGGTTATAACTAATTCTTTCAAAACTAAAAATCAAATCTCTTGAGTTCACTTAGGTTTTTTTTTTTGTTTTTGTCGCCGTCCGTGTGTATAGGGCCTCATTTACATATTTCATAAGATGCCCAAGTAGCATAGACATAAACGGTGTCTGAGTAGCTAGTCTGCCGGGGTCAGGTATAATAATTGCAGCAATGATTCCAGGAGTTTCAAGAAGGCGTATAATGACGTGGTTCTGTCGCGGCGCGCGATCCGGAATATGAACACTCTGTACCCGGATGCGACGCCCGCTGAACTTGCCGCTGCTGACAACGAGTGTATCATATGTCGCGAGGAGATGCATACCGGTATGTACACTATAGCTTAAATTATATTTACCAAATCAGTGTTCATGAAGGAGTAAGTAGTCTGACTCCTTGACAATTCAAAAGTGCCTGTAAATGCAATAAATGCTTCTGAACTGAGGTTAGAACATTTCACATGTTCTTCAAATTTTACGATGATGGTCCAATAAAAGGTCCGATTTGTTCAACAACAGGTACCTATTAGTTATATTGGGCGCTGAGCAGACGATGGACAATTTGGAATCGTGGAAATCTAACGCAAACGTAGGACAAAATGCCGGGATTTCCATACGATTCCAAATTCTTACTGTTCACATTCAAAACATAACAAAATAATGAATGTGCACTGTTATTATTAGTTAATTACACAACCTTTTAGAAGGCATGGTATCGAGATTACATTATTGTCTGTGTTATAACTTCATAGATAATTAAGTAAAGCGATAAAATAAATACGTGACTTTCGTAATTTCCACAACAATTACGTCATGATTTTACGCAATGTTTTTCTTAATCAGTCTGCATTCATAATTATGTAGTTCTTTAGAAAATTATTGTAATAATATTAGGTAGTTACTTAATAAAAAAAATACAGTTTATATGTAGGTAGGTATTGTTCTCATAATTGCGAGTTATTGCTGAATTCTTCACATTCGTGTTGATAAAGCACAAGGTCGGTGAAACAGTGAAACCTGAAACTTGTTTGGTTAAATTAAGACTTAACAACGGATTCAACTCATACACGACGCGAGGGCAGATGACCTCGAACAGCTGTAGTACCTACGTGTGACGTGTGTTTGTGTTGTGGCCATGTTCACGAAAACATGTCATTACTTTACTTTCTTGTGCATATTTTATTTTGGTTATTACTCGTTTTGTGGGCGACTTTATCGGACCTTGTATCATAAATCATAATAAATTGACAGTAATGGCGTGACACTGTTGGAATCAAAGTTGAACAGTACGTTTGGGCTATAGATGTTCCGGGTGACTCGCCTACATTCGTCGTATTCTAAGTAAAAAAAAAAAGTATAAATTTAACCACAGTAGAAATATTTCCCATAAAATGGTTTATTATTATTACTTAATTTCTAAAAATGAACTAAGTATCACAAAATGATTTTTTACTACAGGTGCGAAGAAGTTGCCTTGCAATCACATATTCCACGCTGCATGCCTGCGGCTGTGGTTCCAGCGGCAGCAGACGTGCCCGACGTGCCGGCTCAACGTGCTGCGCGCGCCGGCGCCGGACGCGGGCGGGCCGGCCGGCCCGGCGCCGGCGCCCGCGCCCGTGCCCGGGCTCGCGCCGCACGCGCCGCACGCCGCGCCCGCGCCGCCCGCGCCCGGACCCGTACCACCACCGTTCCCGAACATGCCACCGCCGCCACGTTAGTACCTCCAAAACATCGCAGATCAATCGTGCTATTTGCCAACTACACAGTCGAACTCTGTTTATGGAAGACCAGCCAAGACAGTTTGCTGTTGATGAAAGCACCTTCATGCCCGCTTTAACTTAGTACTTGATACAGTTTTTGTATCTGTGTATCGCGAATCCAAGCAGCTTTATTGCATTGAATGAAATTACCATTACATTGTATTCTAATACTATAATATTGTCTATGGTGCAGCCATGATGGCGTGGGGTATGCCCCCTCCGCCGCCGCCGCGCCCCGCTTCTCTCGCCAACCTGACCACCGCCGAACTGCAACGTATGGAGGGCAATGAACGCAGGAATATTGAGGCCCGACTACAGGTAATAATAATATTCCCACATAATTAAATTACATAGCATTGAAAAATTACATCTATTTGTAGCAATTTTACCATAAAAATTCGCCTTGTGTACTGCAAATATTACTGAAAATCAGGGATTTGCTTTTTAAACGCACATAATTTTTCTAGTTACTCCGAGAAATTCAAGCCATGTTGGATGCGTCCGTCCTGCTTATGCAGCAGTATTCTACAGTCGTAGCTAATTTACCGCAGAACAACGCCACTGTGTCTACCCAAACGGAAACGTAAGTTATCCTTATCACTTTCATCTAATTTCATTTTCACAAATATTTAAGTAAAAAAAACCGTTTAGAAATTAAACTTCAATACAGAGAGATCGAGAGAGAATACGAGAGAATCAAATGACTTGATGACAATTTTAGATAACATTCGGTGGAACATTCCAAAATCATTCATCCATCCATTGATAGCATCATGCGTAAGTGAACCAAAGAATAAAATGTGATACTATATTCTACAGAAGAATAGAAGAGCTGACTAAGGAAGCCCCATCACCGACGACGTCGCAAGTGAAGACGGAACCGGACGTAGTACCAACCACTTCGAGCTACAAGCAACCCTCGCCGATGCCCTCCACCAGCAAAACCATCGTCACGGACGACCCGAGTCCCATGCAACCCGACACCACGACCCCTATAGACACTAATAGGTAACTAATTTATAGTACCTAACTCATGTTTGAGAAAATAGTAGTTTCGTTCAAGTTCTGTCCCACCGCCGGCGATTAACGAGAAGCGAGTAGAGATAGTTATTAAAAACTGGTTGGCAAGCAATGAGTCGTGAATACGTATACGTATATACCAAACGTGAGTCTCTCAGGGAGAGTTCTACCTGCCAAGCGAGCTTCGCTGAGCGAGTACGGTTCCATAGCTCTTGTTGACAAACGAGTACCCGCCGGCGGAGTAAATATTTGGCGGTCAACTATTATATTATGTATCTCTTTTACTTACACTAGACGTACAGTCGAACAAGCTATTTGGTATACAGGCAAAATATATTCATTTTCCGCTACACTGCCAAAATCGTTTTGATTGTGTGTGTAATTTAACTTTTTGAGTTTATGGCTGAGGTGAGTGACGTAAAAGGATGGTTGACTACAGAAAACACTCACAAATTTGTAAAGTAGTTAAATGCAAATTATCTGCCTGTATACCAAATAGCTTGTTCGACTGTACAATCTTTTATGCATTCAATCTTGAGCGTGAAAATCGTTAGTTTCCTCGTTAGCAGTGGGACAGGTGCCTTAGCGCAATGGATTAAAATAAGAAGAGGGAACAGAACCCTAACCATAACCTTTTAATTCCAGAGACAAGACTGATGTGGATGCAGCCGACGAACTGAGAAGACGTCGATTGCAAAAATTCGCGATGGATAAATGAGCTTGTTTATATCTTTTTGTTTCGATTTCCTGATGTACTATTATTTAATGTACAAAGTGTTTCGGTATGTGTAAGCATTATCTATTCTAATCTGAAATAAATGTATTTATGTTCTTGTAAATATAATGGGATATACACATGAATACATTACAATCATACTTTGCTTTCTTATCGCGTCTCCATACTTTTGTTGTTTTATATAAGAAATAACAGAGACTTTAAATAAATATGAATGAAGTTTGAATAATTACTGTGACAGTGTTGTGATGAAATAAAACCATTTTTTTACATTATCAATAATATATTAAACTACACTAAGGCCGCGTTCTATTTAAAAGCGATCGTTGCGTTTATATGTCACTTCTTGTTCGGTGAACCAACGTGTGGTCGCGTCGACAGAGGGCGCTTTCTGGTTTTCCGATCAAAAAGTGACAATTAATGAACGCGACGACCGCGTATGCGCGCGACTATCGCTTGTAAATAGTACGCGGGTTAATAGGTAAACTAGGTGGCTTAGCAGTTATATAAAGCATTTATATATCCATATACTTTCTTGTTATAGTTTTCTAATACAGGCATGCCACTGAAGTAGCGACTTGAGCCATACAGTTGTAAGTTGTTCTTGCTGTACCAGACGTTTTTAGTACCCTCCGTACCATCAACGTTTAGTGTATTCAGTTCCAATACACCAAAATGATATTTTTGGCCATCTGTTTGTATACAATTTATGTATATCGGCTCTGGTAGGTCCTTTACATCCTCCTGTGAGATAAACATACAATATATTTATTAGTTACTTGTATAAATTAAATATTTGGAGAAAAAGATGATTAAATAATGTGTTATTCATCTTCTGCCCATTTTGTATATTGGCATCTAATGACCGACTAACATCCCAGGATCAACTATCTAAGCATGTGGTTTACAGGGGTTTCTATTGTGACAGTCTGCAGTTGCAGCTTGCAGCTTACTGCACTAATTTAGTGAACTCTTTTCCAAGCTAAGTTTAACTAACACTTAATACATTCTAACTGCATAATTTTTGTTACATTCTATAATCTATTCCAAAGCAGGCTGGTAAGTAATTGGAAATAAAATAAGTCACCGAAATATAACATACCCCATGTAACTGCTTGGCGTAGGCACTGGCTACAGTGAATGCATGAGTCAGTGATCTCCCGAGAATCTGCTGCTGAGTAACTGGTGTCTCATAGATGTTGTTCACTTCAGTCTCATTGTAGTGTAGCCAGGTAGTGTGTGGGTGTCTTACACTGACGCTCGGACGGATTGCTGTAAAACATGTTTTTATCACATATTTTTTTTATATTTATGGTACCAAGTGAATACTGTTACCAACTGCTTCAATTAAGAATATAGGTGCAAAGCATCCTTTAAAGTTTTCCATTTATATTAATTAACTAGCTGCCCGCCCCGGCTTCGCACGGGTAGCACTAAGTACTTATCTACGGAGCACCTACCCTACCTACCTACCCTGCCCTACCTAACTACCCTACCCTACCTACCTACCTACCTACCTACCTACCTACCTACCCTACCTAACTGCCCTAACTACCTACACCTACCCTATCTACCCCGTTGGTCTCGTGGTCGCGACTGCTGAGCGTAGGGTCCTGGGTTCGATTTATTGGGTTTTTCCATTAGGAATTTCGTAGTAACAGCCCGGAGTTTGGAAGTTGGCGGTGTGCTACCCCCGTGCCTCGGAAAGCACGTTAAGCCGTTGGTCCTGCGCCTGATCTCTCTCCAGTCGTGTCGGATTGCCGTCCCATCGGACTATGAGAGTGTGGGATGAGAGAGTGCACCTGTGTCTGCGCACCCACTTGTGAACTATTATATCTCCCGCCCCGAAGGCTAGTCTCCGTTGAGATTGGCCGCCGTGGCCAAAATACGGTCTGGAGGACTAATACCTACCTATCCTGCCTACCCTACGTACCTACCTACCCTACCTACCTACCAATCCTGCCTACCTATCCTACCTACTTACGTATCCTGCCTACCTACTCTACCTACCTACCTACCTATCTACCGAGATAATTATCATCAAAAAAGCCATTCTGTACAGAATGTATGAGAAAACGAATTTTCTTCATATTTTTTATTTGGTGAGTTTTTCCGATGTTCTAATAGTTATTCTGCTATTATTATGGGCGGAGACAAATCCAACAAATCAAAGATCATCAAAATCGGTCCAGTAGTTCTCGAGTTATAAGTGCTTGAACCAACCCGACTTTATATATTAGATAACAATTGAGTGTTTTTTTTTTCAATATGTAATGTCCTAATGCTGGACAAAGGTTTCCCCCACAGCTTTCCAGTCTTGAATGCGTGTTGTCTTCTCGGGCCAATATCCCACGCCAGTGTTCCATACGCCTCTCTCGGCGACGACGCCGACGCCCGTCTTCTGGCAACTTTATTCACACTTATCAATATAAAATAGCCTATGTCACCCGGGGATAGTGTAGCTTCAAAACAGCGGAAGAATTTTTCAAATCGGTTTAGTAGTTTCGGAGCTTATTCAATGCGCCTTGGTGACGCCCACTTCGCAACGGGCCGTGCAGCAGAAATCGTAATATTCTAATTTCGCCATAACTTCAAAACCAAACGTCCAATTTTAATCATTCAAAGACCAAATATTATCTACATAAACTGTACTTAGTGATGAAATAATTTATTTTGATAAGGATTAATAGCATGAGTAAAATAAACGCGTTTAAATGTAGTCCGAAAAAAATTCAAGATTTTTAAATAAAAAAACGGTTGTTGTGCCTCACTCGACATACATAGGTATAGTGTGTCGCGGACTTTTTTGTAGATATTTATAAGATCTACAATTAATTAGAACATTTTATGGTTCTGTCTTTTATAGTTTAGGCAGCGTACGCAAAATAAGTAACTTTTCTGGTTGATTTTTTACACCTTGTGTCCGAAAAACCCAAATATCTTACGGAACCCTATTTTTTTCCAAAATAAAATATAGCCTATGTTACTCGTGGATAATGTAGCTTTCGAATGGTGAAAGAATTTTTAAAATCGGTCCAGTAGTTTTTGAGCCTATTCATTACAACCAAACAAACAAAGTTTTCCTCTTTATAATATTAGTGTAGATATTATTCTGTAAAATACTTACGATATTTGCTTGTCTCATCATAGAAATGCTCTGGTGGCAATGTAACAGTGTGTTTGACAGGATACAGATCAGGGATCTCAGAAAACTGTACATCTTTCTCTACATCATGCTTTACAGGCTTGTTGCTGGTCACCAGAATATGAGAAATATCTTGGAATTGTATCAAATCATCTTCCTTTTCAAATACAGTTTGGCTTTCAACATCATTCACAACATACTTAGAAAGGGTGGCTTCACTGTCACTGCTCTTTTCCACAAGTTGTAGCAACTTGTTTGTGAGAATTTGACTGAAAAAAAAACCCAGTGAAAAGCTGTCTAGCAAACTAGCAGTAGTATAAAGTTCATTGATTGATGTATTTGTGTACCAGAAATAGTCCAGAATAAACAAGACAAAACACTAATAAGTTCAGTGGAGACTACATGCACAATTGGTATTGCATAACTTATGTACTCACTTTCTTCTTCTGTCTGAGATACCAAGTATCCTGGGGAAATTATAAGCAGGTCTTTCTGGGTCCTTTATTTTAGGCAACTTTTTCTGTTCACAATCAAAAACATTAGCAGATAAAATAGCTTTTTTAATATTTTCATGAATGGCTGAGGGTGCTGGCACTTGCGCAAGCTCCTCAATGTTAGGTGGTAGTTTATTCTCAGCTACTATTGTCTTAGTGAGAACTTGGGCTTGAGCCATTCCCTCTAGGAGTACATTTGTGCTTCTCAAAGTGTAGCATGGCTGTTCTTTGTAGTCAGGGTGATTTTGGTCCAATGGAATCCGATGTTCATATGGTCCTACTATATTGAGTCTGTAATTAAAGAAAGTATCTGTTTGAGTAACTTGCAAGGCTGCAGACAGATTAAGTTAGCTATGAATTACGAATTGTGTAGGAAATATCTTACCGCTCTCGTTTTTCAGGCTCGTCTTTAATGAATTCGAGAGCATCTTCAACTTTGATGCCTTTAGCTTTAAGTTGTTCCTCGATGCCAGTATCGATAGGAACGCGCTTTCCTTGGACCAACCAGTGTTTCTTGAACATAAAATCAATGTGTTGTCGATTTAACACTTGTGATAGTCGCATTGTTGTGATTTTCTTTTGATATTACTTTAAAAATAATAAAATAACCTCAATGAATAACCTAACTTTTATCTGAGATGTCAGTCTGACAGAAGTTTTAAAATGTCAAATATTTTGCAGGTGGTGACAGTTCTCTGCTAGTTTCGTTCTCTAATCGATTATCTAGTTGTCTTGTAATCAAAATTGGAACTCGACTATTGGAAAAAACAATAACTAATTTAATCATACAGACTAATTTATCATTTCAAGTGATTGTTCAAAATCAAATTATAGTTCTTTAATTTTGACAAATTTTAAATAAAATATACAATCTAACAATAACATTTTTTTTCTGTTATGTCTAATTTATTTATTCATTTTATAATTTAATTATTAAGAATATTTTACATAAACTAACAAACTATACTAACTATTTACATTAAATACTAAATTAGATGACTGATTAAAACTAACCATACAATACAAATAAACAATTACCTAACTAAAATATGGCGTCGAAAAATTCCTCCGCATAGCTGTCGGCTGGTAGGTAGGTACATTACCAGAGGAAGAGACTGGCGGTATTGCCACGTTGTATGGCAATGCTTATCCTCTGACCAAGGTAAAAGCCAGCTCTTGGGTGACGGGAAGTGACAAATAGCCGTTTGGACATTTCGTGAAACAAGCTATGAGCACTCAGACCCCCACGGCCCTAGGGTTTCATTCATCCCAAACGGCTCGAAAATATAAGGCTGTTAGACTTTCGCCGCTTGAGGTTTTCCGCAGCCGCAGCGGCGGCGCGGCGCCAGCATACTGAGCCGAGATGGGATAGCGCAAGAGTATCGACGCACGTTGCGTCCCACACTAAAGGCCTACCCACCTTCCATGATAATAAGGACATGCCGTCCGGTCTCTTGCCATCGTCGCGTGCCAAGCCATTGGGTTCTAATACAGCTGGAACGCTGAAGGTTACAAGAGCTTGTCGGATGATGTCATTAATTTCCCCGTGTCGCGCTAAGCGACCCGCACTTCGGCTGCAAAACAGGCCCTGGTGTCCGAAGCTGTTGACAACTTCACCGCAGGGACAGCGATGAGGAGAACAACATGGAGCTCCTAAGTCGCAGGGAAACAGCGTTGCGGAAAGTAGTGTCGTCGAAAAAAGTTACTAGGTTCGATGACCGTATTCATGAAGCCATAGACCCGACTCCCACTTGCCCACAGCCAGCAGGTGCACTCGCTCCGCAGTAGTAGCAGACGTGTCAAGTAAGTTGTTCTATACTACTCTGCAGAGCGGCTCATCCCACCGTCTCTGGGAAGATATATCTGCGTAGACCCGTGACCTTTGTCTAAAGTGTTGTTTGATCTACAGTTCGCGTCCCGCAAGTTTAGCAATTTTCAAGGTCTCGAGTTCTCGACTTCGCTTCGTGACGGGAACTGTAAATACAACCATTTTATTCATACGATACCTACGTATGTAAATCGCTAGTATCTATGGAGTTAGAGAAACTTCTTTGATCGATTTTATTTGAATGGTAGAATCCAAAGAGAGGACAAGCGATCTTCGTGATCTAATTTCACCTAAGAATCCTAACCTAAGAGAGTTCCACAAGGCTTAATCCTTGGCCCAAAAACGTGTGGGAAAGAGTATCCGCCCGTTTTTGTGACACTATTTCATGAAAATAGTGACAACCATGAAAGTGTTACTTGCAGCAGGCGCCTGAAATCATTCAAGCTGTCGAGAGCCTGAGTAGGTACCTACTTGAGCCTTCGGCGTACGTATTTATCTATAAAAAAATCATTGTGTTTGTTTTTTCTTTGTTTTACCGCAAATAAACGTAGGTAGGTATTTTCTTCCTCATCTCGAATACATGAAAGTTTATCCGTGGTTGTTGTTGATCTGATTTATCGACAATGTTGGTTGGCATACGTTAATGCACTACTACCTATGTAAAAAGTCGAAATTGTCCCTCCAAGGTGTTTAAAGTATTTCATTAAGTTACTGAACCATTTTAGGAGACAATAAGTCATAGATTGCGGTGCGAATTATGCTATAAAGAGAAATGAATGTATTTTCTTGGACTTCTTCGGGTAGAATGTTGTACGAAAAGAAAAACATATTTATAATTTCGTAAATATATATATTTAATTTTATATCTTCCATCAATACATACAACGACACTTATACATTCAAAATTTGGCCGTAACTACTATAGGTCTCACTTACAATGGCTTCGCTTACAAGTAAACGTGTAGAGATATCTATTAGCACATAAAACAGGAGCAAAATACAATACATTCGACTGTGGACTTTACTATTTAGGTAAAAAGTGATAATTTTATAGTCTAAGGTAAACGTATCGTAAATAGTAAAAGAGTACCTATGTCAATCGGAGTCAGACCTATCAATTTGATAATACGGGGAAGACATCGTTTTACAATTCTGTTATATTTAAAATCGAGCGAACAGCACCGTGTGAAAGTACCAAGATGTGTACATTATCATTGACCAAGATAAAAAGATTCACAAATCCTAACCTACCAACCGCATTGCACGAAACGAAAATCAAGTATCATATTGATGGAGGAGAGATATTTTACAAAATAAAACTTATCGACATATCTTCGGTGTACGCTAGGAGCTATAAAAATTGAAAATAATACAACTAATTTAATTTCATAACTAGTAAGACATTACAAGCCATTACCACGAGATCAGTGACAGTTGACGTCACCCGGTGTTGCAGCGTTCACATGTATTGGATACTCAAGTATATTTACGTACTACATCGGAGTTTCTATTTAACTGTTTATGTAGTTTATTGCATGAATTGTAAGATGTCATTTTTGGAAAACACTGGTCGATAAAACAAGTTAAAATATCATAATCACTTCAAACCAGACGCATGAGAAGTCCCTTTGGTAATTTTGTCATATCCTTACCAATTGGTGGGAATTTAGATTTAATAATCTTTGGACTAAAATCTCTGAATACAAAAATCGTTTTATGTCCGTCCTCATTCTGACTACTCATTATATTAATCGCATATTGCAACAATTTGCGAATTAAACATACAACACTTAACAACTACTATAATATAATACCTAATTATTTTATAAAGTAACAAAATTAACTTATATTTACAGTTATCATTAAAATTATAGTAAAATTTTACTATTTTAGCACTAAGTTTTGATTATCTCGCTGAATTCTGTTCCTTTGTGTTGTAGGAATTTAAATAAATTGATTTGTCGCAAAGTTTGTAGACGCATACCTGTCACATGGACACAGTAGACAATAACGTATGGGTGCTCCGTAATACTGCACTGAGTACTAACTGCGTGCTACGTCCAATACAATCAAAACGAATATTTGCAAACCCAAAATGAAATAACAAGTTTTCAATAAGGCACCATTGGTTACATGGGTACATAGTGTATGAATGTAAATATAAGGTGAACAATAAACATAGGACCTTTCGGTGTTAGCCTTCATTAGTTGGTTAATATTAATTCCACTGGTGGCTGCGTATGAGATCAAATCCATTTTAATATTATGAAGTCCTAAAAATGATTATAAAATCTTAATGATTGTTATAGGCGCTAGGCCTACAGTGTTAGCAATTAGCTTTTGAAAACACACTTATGTAGGGAAGTCGGGTCGAAAGATACCAGATCTTTCTTGAATCATTTAGTACGATATTCTTCGTACAGCAGGTGACAGTCTGTAGAATGCTGAAGATGTGTAGCTAATAGTACGTTGGGTTGGAGGTGTTCTGCGAAGGGGAGCGATGTGGAGGGGGCGGCGTGAGCGCAGGGCTGGCTCAGTCCTCGTCTTTCTTCTCCATTTTGGGTTCATACATTGCGTGCAGTTGTTCAGGCGATATACTGTAAAAAAGGAATTTTGTTAGATATTTAAAAACATTAAATATTAATATAAGTTTAATCGAAAGTTACAAAGCCTATAGACTACTTGTACCTACTGACAAATTGCGAGATCACAATCAACATAAAAGAACTCTTAACTGTCCACTACTCTTATCTGAATTTTGATAACCATCTAGAGGAGGGGGTTCCAAAGTGTAAAAAACTACCATTCATCAAATCAGGTACAGTCGAGTTTCGCAGATCAAAAGACCTGCACGGGGGCTCAACAGCAGGGCAAGTGTAACATGGCAGGATGATTTGCACACTCAATAATGGGCCCCCGGAAACTGTCGCTAGCACTTGCTGACGTAGGGGGGTACGACAAGGGAGCAATATGAGGTGAAGCTGAGGTGCTTGAAGAGTGGAGAGGTATTCCAAGACTATCAGGACAATACCGGACTAACGGCCAAGACCAGCATCTTACTGGAATACTTCCTTCTTTCACGCGAAACACCGACAAGTAGACAAAGCTGAAGAATAACGCTACTTCTTATTCTCGATGGTACTTAGTAAGCGGCAGGCAGGCCACAACAAAGAAATTATACCTACTGTCCTTTGTAGAAGACATATCGCAGTTGACGTATTTTGGCCCTACCACATGACTTCATGCATCAATAAAATTAACCTCAACCTAAATCGGTGCAATAATTCTATCTCATTCATACATCTCTACCACCACAATCTTCCATCCTTCTCTGGCGCAACTCGTGTATAAGTGGAATTTACCCTAACAAGCTCTGCAGGTCGCAGACGAAGCGGTAGACGTAACGCTTGCCGGCCGTCTTGTGGATGATGTTCTTGTCATAGTAGTAGCGCAGGCCGCGGGACAACTTCTCGTAGTTCATCTTGGGCTTGTTCTTGCGGATGCCCCAGCGCCGAGCCACCTGTAATGAAGAAATTTTTAGTATTTTGTTTAGAAGTAGATGCACCTACCGTTTACTTGTAAAAATGTTAACCTCTATAGTTCCTATTACACCATATAGCTATTATTAAATAAAACAGCCTTTATTTCTATTACCAAAATTACATGCAATTTTTCAACTCGGTTCTATTCTATCAGGGATCCCTTCTTTTCGCATAATGTTCTTTGTCCTAATATACTTCGGCATAACGATTTTGGCACAATTTGTTTTGGCATAATAATACTTTGGCATAATTTTTTTAGACATACATTTTGTGTTGGCATAATCATCTTAAAGACTAATTTGTTTTGGCATAAAAATGATTAGCATAACGTTAGTAGGCCTAATGACTATTAGCATAATAGTGTTCAGGCATTAAAAAATATTCGAAACAAAGTTAAGTTGTTTTTACGTATTTATTACAAAAATAATGTTTGGTAGTTTAGGTCTTAGGTTAGGTTAGGTTAGAACTGTGACCCCCTACGCACGAGCCGAGCGAGCGAAGCGAGCGGTGCCGCGGCAGCGGCCGGCGAAGTGCCAGAAACGACTAGAATCTATTAACGTGTATCTATTCTGTTGCAGTTAATTATTATGCGTATTTCTTATGCCTTTAAAAATTATGTTTTAATGTCATTATGCGTAAATATATTTATGCTTTTGAATGTTATGCTTATGCACTATTATGATTGGTGAAATTATGCTTAAAAAAATTATGCGTAAGCTGTTATGCGTATTTATATTATGCGGAAATATAATTATGCCAAACAAAATTATGCTAAGTTATATTAGGTCTTAAAATTTTATGCAAATGGATAGGGAACCATTCTATCACTGGTAGAAGTCGCATCTTTCTTTGTTGTAGGCCTCCTCCAAGTTTCTCCAAAGTTTTCTGTGCCGTGCTGGCATGGGTTATGAGTAATAACTAAATCAGCAACATGTCCACAAATCCTTATTAAGCAAAATCTCGAAGGACTCCTTACATGGACAACGTGTTATTTATAGTTTCATATTAATTAACTTGCGTCTCAACAACGACAGCGTCAATACTGCTATCCGTAGGTATCAAGGACCATCATTGCTGCAACGATGGTTGCAGTACTTTACAAGATAAAATTTTATTATACATGTTCAGTCTTATGGCTTGATATGTTTCTCTTACCTCATCAGGGTCAGTGAGTTTGAACTCCCATCCATCGCCGGTCCACGAGATGAATCCCTGGCAACTCTTGTCGGTCAGCAGCTCCAGCAAGAATTGCCACAGTTGGATTGGCCCTGATCCTGTAAGCGTGCCACACAGTTGCTTTACGATATACGACTGATGAGGACTATTGAAGAGATGGACTGCCGAAAATGGCGGAGTATTGGAAATTGTTTGTCAAGTTTTTAAAGTAATTTAATTGAATATAGGAGAATTAAAACTAGGGCGATATGGTTATGAAAAACAGACCGAATTGTTGACTAAATTAAAATCTTTTGACATAACTAGGAAAAGTTCAGGGTCGCGGTCACGGCGCCAAAATGGATGGTATGATGGATTTTTGGTTTCGAATGACTATAACAATAAACCTGATTTCTTCATTTCGTCCATGGTCATACATACCGGTGAAGCAGGGTCCCGTGGCGGGGTAGGCGAGCTTGTCCTGCGGGATGAGCGCGTGCTGGTCAGCAGGCCACTCGTTCCACTCGGCGCAGGCGCCGCCATACTCCTGCACGTAGCTCTCTCCGTAACCCTCGCCACCGTACCGACCGCCGCCGCCTGGGCCATCGAGAAACAAATATAGTTTGTTAAAATAGATGTTTGGCACGAATGGTAGGTAAATACCCGAAATATCAGAAAACCTTTGATAGGTACCTAATTGGATTAATTCCTTGTCCGGCTGACCTGACTAACTATTGACTACTAGGTCTAGGCTACTGTGAAAAATCGTAAGATTGGTTTCTTCATAGAGAAGGTTCAAGTTTGCAAATCCAAGAATTTGTAGATGTGTATTAAGTAAAATTAAAATTAAGCATCTCTCTCGTTCTCGTAAGTCGTTTATTAAGTATCTCTTTATATTGATAATAATTTGTCAAGACCAGAAATAAAATGAACCGTTTGACTAACACCAATTAGTGCACTCCAGTGACGATGACAAGTAAAAATACGAGAGTAATATGATCACCACTAAATAATGACCACATGAAAGATTCAATTCTGTTAACGACGTTGTTGAAATTGTACACCGCATCAATTAAAATGACCAAGTCAGTTGTCTTCTGATCTCTCCTAATGAGAGAATGCCCAAGTTTGTTTTTAATTTCTTGTGATTGCGTGATTTTATAACTGCGTTTTCTATTTTTATTTGCGAAGGGGTTTTGTAATATACTTTACTTGCAATGGGAAATGAAAACGAGCCCTTTTTCCTATGGCTGTACGATTTCAAAAATTTCCGAATTGATCAAACACAAGTGACGAACTTTAGGTTCTTCTCTATTGACAAATCAAATTAACTGAATGCACATTACACAAACAAAATCAGCACCACTATATGTCCAAGCGAACTTAAGATAATCATTCGCGTGGATTCTTAGGCTTGTTACGAATCCTGCCACAGGGACTTAACCCAAAGTCCCAAAGTCCCTGCAGCTTTCCCAGACAAGAATAAATGACTCACCTCTTGGGTAAGGCTTGGTGTAAGGATGAGGCTGGTACTTTTGCTCATGTGTGAGCAGGGGTTGCGAGTGCGCGTGCGCGTGGTGGTAGTACTCGTCGATGTAGGGCTGCGCTGGGGGCGCGGGGGGGCCGGGTGGGTACTCGGGGGGGTAGTACTCGTCCAGGGGGGAAGCTGCCGTCGGCGCAGGCGCAGACCCGCCGCTTGCCTCCGAGTAGCCGTAGGCGTTCGTCTCGCGTGGACCGCCAGTCGTGTAGCCGCCTGTAACAAATATCAGTAGTTTTAGCATATGAAGAATGGCCAAGCAGGAAATTACGGGAGGTAAAGGTACACGTCGAGCTAACCAGAACACTTCTTTCTTTCTTTCTTCTTTTCTTTCTGTAAACTAGTAGTAACAGTGCGATGCCGCACCTGACCATCCGTCCCAAGTCCCATATGCTCAACACTTAAAAGCTAGGATTGGCATGGTAGAGATCAGTGCAGTAGAACCTAGCCCTAGAGGCTACATTATTCGTTATATCAGTGTGTTAACTGCTGCGATGGTTATATAAGCACTCATGTGGATTTACAAAATTTAATCATGTAGGTAGGTACTTGGACTGTGGTATCTCAGTCAGACAAAATTTCCATTAAAAAAATCAGTACGGCATGCATATCGAGGCGTGTTGGCGGGCGCGGGGTACCGAAGCGCGTCGGTCGCGGTTCACGGCTCGCCCTTTGTTCTGCGCGTGCGCCGACGGACCCACACATACCCCCCCCGTTCCCCCTCTCACACCGCACACCGCTCCCTGACACCCTCGTGCCACGTAGCGTAGCCACGAATCCACGATACACCACCGACCATCGAATTGAGGTTTGATATAATTTGCAAATATTCTGCGATTGAACTAGGAAATTGATTTCGAAGAGGAAACTTTGAGAGTGCTGGCTGTTAGGGAGTAGGATGTAGACTTGAATGTGATGTATCGACTATCGACTGACTACTGTGCGCTACTGTTACTGACAGACAACGGTAGTAAACTATTTGATTGGCGTAAATATTACGAACTGGCATTAGATCAATGGCTCATTGGATTTTGTACTTACAAACCGAATAAAATAATTTTACTTTGTTTTGTGAGCCTCATGAAAATAAAGCATGACTGCTATGAGATTTGTAGCAGATTTGGTAAATTAAGTATAAGTTGTTAGTTATAACAAAAACAATGTAAAGTACTGTAAACCCGGGAAGATGTTGGTCAATGTCTAAACTGTTGTTTTTTCAGGAAAAATAAGATTCTTCGGCATTAGCCGCGATACGATAATTTTCTCGTAAAAAGAAATGAAAAATCACCGTTCACGCAGTCTGGGGCGGTGTGATTGAATAATTTAACAATACGGTACGTCGCTGAGCATGTGTCTGTGTGTACGGTTACATATGTCATGTGCATATGTGTGTCTGTATGTAGATCAGTACCGCGGGGTCAGTAGTCGCTCATTGTCTGTCGTTTGACCGCCGATGTATCTCATCTCGTTATCATGAAGATTAAGTGGCATCATTGATGCTGTAATAGCTGTATCATTGCTAGTGATTTGGTTATGATTTGAAGTAGCATTCTTTATTGCCTTAGGTTTTAATTCAGTAAGGCTTTAATTCCGGAGCTGCTATGCTCTGTGTTTCAGGAATTGACGTTGAAATATATAGGAAGTAAAGTCCAGAATGCTGATAAAAGGAATCCGTTTTTAACGCATGTGACACGTGGTACTTATGGGTTTTCCCATAGGTACCTACATTACATGACATTCTCTATGAGTTGCAATTATTTTAGCAGTTTTCCCTATAGGAACGGTTACTGTTTGTTTCCTATTTTAGAGAGGAACGCCTTCCTTATTGTTTGGATTCGTACATTTTGCAGTATTTTGAATTTAGGGAACTTACTAAATGCTGTGTGTATTGTGAAAATTCATGGTACCTATATTATACGTAGGTATCAATATGCTCTATAAGCTAAGTAGGTAATGATAAAGTCACTTAATTAGGAACTAAATTGAAACAGAATTGAAAAGTAGACATAGTATATATAATTGTAAAGTTACAAGGAAAACGAAATTTCAGTCCATTCAATAATTCCGTAAATAAGTAGATAAATATAAATAAATAACACGTGTGTGAATGAATTTTAGTGAAGCCGTAATTATGGCTTTTGTCGTGTGATGAACGAGCGTTCAATTGACGAACGATATGGTGACTGGTCAGTGCCTCTTTATTACCATGACCATGTATCTCGTAGGTATGTTAGTACATTATGTACGATAAAACTGTAGGTAGGTTCCCGTGTACCTAATGATGCCGCTTCGAAAACTTAAGAGGAAACGCGGTCACGTGGTCGCTTGCGTTCATTCCATACTAACGTATTCCTCTGTTTTCTCGCTGGTCAATGATACTAGTCCTAGTATTTTTTTACGATGTTATTTTTATTTTATGGCGTAATCATATTTTTTTTTCTCTAAAATTAAGGTACCTACCTATTCTACTTAGAAAGATGCTCAAGAATGATTTCGATTTAAAACTAAACATTGCGAATAATTTAGCGATTTGTATGCACTCTTCAGTTTAGGAAAGTTTTGGGCCGACGGACCTATGTTGCAATTTTAAGAATAGATAGGTACCCTAGAAGCATAGTAGAGCAGCAGTTTAAAAAACTGAAAAAAGTTCCATTGTTTGAACTTGAAATAGTTACTACCTAAGTATAATTATGTTTTCTTACTAAACAAATTATTTTCATACGGGTGAAAGTGTCAACTAAAAGTAGAATAGAAACGTTTTTTAACGAAACAAATGAAGCATCAGTGAGACAGTCGTGTTAACAAATCACGATGTGTCACTTTGGACTAATACAAGAATTTTAATGAACCAATTGTTCCCTTGGCGAGTGAGGCAGAGGAATGGAACTATAAATCCTGTTGAGTAGGGAAATAGCTCCCTTAGGAGTGACCCGGTGACCTTTGAGGAGTTTTGTTGGATTTTTGGACTTTTTGGTTTTTAGTAGAGCAAGCAGTTGGTTTTGTAACCTATTGTTGCCCAACTTCCGTTATTGTTAAAAGAAGGTACTTTTCGTTAGCTTTTTATTTTATGGACCGACTTTGGGATTTAAATTAGATTTCAGACTTATGTTTTCGCTGAAAAGTTAAACCTGTTCACAGTTCCTCAATC